>CM076575.1:206589172-207189172 GCA_034641835.2 Pinus albicaulis | reverse complement strand
GGAAATGGATTGGCAGAATCTTCTAACAAAACATTAGTAAAAATTTTGAAGAAGACAATAAATGAAAAGCAGAAGAATTGGGATTCGAAGCTAGTGTTTGGTCTATGCGTAACAAGGATGACCACTAGGAGATCCACTGGTAAGTCACCTTATGAACTAGTATATGGCACCCAGGCATTGTTTCCCACCCAGTTGGTGAAACCTGTGATTTTTTCCTTCAAGATGCTCAAGTAGAACCTAATGCCATGATTAGAAGAATGAATAATGTATTGGAGTTAAGTGAAAGAAGAAATAAAGTTCGAGAGAATTTGCTTACTTACCAGCAAAAAATGAAGACAATATTTGACAGGAAAGCAAAAGAAATCATGTTTCAGAAGGGAGATTTGGTATTAAGGTGGGATACCCAGAAGGAAGACAAAGGAAAACACGGCAAATTTTATCCATTGTGGTATGGTCCGTTCAAAATTAGTGAAGCCAGGATGAATAATACCTTCTTGCTGGAAAATCTTGAAGGAGAAGTAATAGATATGCCTGTGAATGGGCAATATCTAAAGCATTATTTCCAGCACTAAGAGCTGTTTCACTATCATTGTATATATCTGGTTTTGTCATTGTACATTCTTCATCAAGCAATTTTTGACTCCATGCCCGAAGTGAAGGCACTGTTCTGCAGGTTCTTAGTGTTTCGTAACAAAAACACTATCCCCAGGTGGAGCCAGATGTTGTGGATCATCTGCATATCCTTTTCTATTTTTATTTTGAAAATAAAAAAATAACAAAAAAATCTGAAATTCAGAAAAAGTATATGCTATGGTATAATGTTTTAGTACTGTAGCATAAAAAAGAAGCATTTCTAAAAGCTCGTTGCAAATTAAGTTTATTATTAAACTTTATTTGGATGTATATTATAGTTTGATGTTTAAGCGTCGAGCAAGTCTCCGAGTGGAAGTAGCAAAGTGTTGAAGATTCTAACCGGATGATCAAATGCGGAGGCGCAAAGAGCTCGTGCATTATTGAATCAAGTGCCCCCACAGTTGACTTGTTTGACCGCGGGGTAAACAATGATCGAAGGTGTGAATTCATTGCGGGGGGGACTAGCCGAAGTTTGCCGCCGTACTCCGAGAGCCTCCGCGATGATGTCATGAGGCGAAGTGGAAGACAGTTGTAGTCCTTGTCAACGGATTTTTACACGTCATTTCAGGCACTTAATACGGGTTTGCGTAGCTGTTAAATGGTTCTTTATCCCATTTTCAAATTATTTGCAATCATTTTCCCCCTTTGAGCCGTGTCACTGCCACCTTTCCATTTCCCACTACCCTACGGATTGCTTCTGTTGTATGTTCAGCCATGGCCAAACGATTTTCACTATCTGGTTCGACTAGCCACATTTCCCTCATGGACAGTGAGAAAGAAATCCAAGATACCGTGTCTTCCGTAAACCATTCCCTCTTTTATCATCAAGTGACCCTAAATGCCGAGAATTCCCCAGTTTTTTCTGCCATGAAGAAATCCGGTGTCCTTTCTGCATGTATCCCAAAACTCATTTCTTTCCCGAATTTATTTGTTGGCTGGTTTCTTCAATGTATCCTAGTAAGTGCTTTATAATGAATTCTCAGGGGGAGAATGTTCTACAGGTGTCGACGCAGTTAATTCGCCAAGCATTTGCTTTCCCGAAAACGAGTCACCGCTGCAATTCTCAGAAGACTCATTGGCACGTTATTTTGAAAACCTTTCAGGAGAAGAAGTTAATCAATGTATGTTTCATTTGAGATCAAATTCAAAAGAAGTTCAACTAGAGGGTGAAGAATTCAATTTGGAGATTTTTGATGCTGAGAATAGACTAGTTCTAAGTTGTATTGCAGAAATTTTGGGCAAATATAATGACCTTATAGTTGATAAATTAGTATTAGGAATGTACGCAATGATGATGAAACTGGGGACAGTTCTGGATATTCCATCTTTCTGGTAGGAGATTGTCAACTCTCAGTTGATGACTTTTTCTCTCACAGGTTCCTTTAAATTCCCCTCGTTGATTGTTTATTTATTCTTATATCAAAATGTTGAGGAATTTATGAGTTTGGGGTTAAATATAGTGGATGTCAACAAGCAGAAGCAGTCAGTTATATTTTGGACTGACATAATTAGAAGAGAGGGAAATGAAGCAGGGTTGTTTGAGTTTGCCAACCAGTATATGTCAATTGCTTATAGAGTATTGAATGGGGTTTCTCCCCCTTATTTTCTACCAAAAGCCAGGGAGTTTTTACAGTTGGGGCCTAGTTGCAGGTTTGGGGATTGGTTTGTGTTTGAGGAGTATTCTGAGATAAGATTGTATGGAACTAATATTGAGCCTTACAGGCTCGAAACTTTTGTGCCTATGAGGCTTTTTGCCCTTGAATTCATCAGACAGAGTCTCAATGTAGATCAGGTGCATTTTGTTCCCATGAATAAAGGTCTAATGTATAAGTTGCCCATGAGTGTAGGACCCTTTGTGGTAAATACGAGACAAGCATTTGGTGAAGTGTCTAAGTTGTTGGAAGAGACACATCTATTACTGGGTGAAAAATGGTCATATGATCCTCATGGAGTGATTTCCTAAAGGTGAGTTGAAAATGGATATTCTGCTTTTACTCACGAAAGCAGACCTGAGCAGGAAAAGCTGGCAAACCCAGGAGAAGTAAATTCATAAAAAACAAGCATTTAGACACCTATTATAACTGAAAGGATAAATAAAATAAGTAAGGGTTTTGCTGTTGAGTTAGATGATGAAGAGCCAACAGAGGAGAAGAGAAATAAGTTGGCTGAAGATCATTCTTCCAATTCACCAGGTTTTACCTTCCATATAAATGAAGAGCAAAATGCTCCCTCTTCTCCTAGAGGTCATGAGATTTACCAAGAAAGCGTGCCCTCAGTCAAACAAGTGTTTACACAGATTGAAGAGAAGAATCAAAGAATAAAAGCTAATGTGGAGGCTCAGGCAGAGCATCACATAGCTACTAATCAGACTAGGTTGCTAACTGTGATGGATCTTGAGAAGGATCAGTTCAGAATGGCTTTGACACACCCAACAGGGAGGTCCCTTGGATCTTCAAGCAGTTTTAATGTTGTAAATATAACTATGGATGTTAAGAATATCCCACTGTTGGATAAGATGAATCTACATATGCAGACTGGACAACTAATTGTCAATGATCTAACTAAGACCAATGCCACAGCTGTTAAAGCTGAAAATATGCTAGCAAAAGTTATCAAGCAGTTCAAGTTGGAGAAGGCCAACTCAAGGGCCTTATCAGTTCAAAATGAGGAGTTGAAAAAGATTATTATAAAGGTTGGTAGATCCTAGTGACAAAGCTGCAGTACAGAAGCTCATGAAGAATGCTGAAATAGAGATATCCACCCTGAGGAAAAAGCTGAAGTTGCTTGCTGCAGAGCATTCAATGGCTGCGGAAGTGGCAGAGGTGGAGAAAGAGGAGGAAATCTGTCAGCAATTGTTGCATAAAGATGAAGAATTGTCTAAAATCAAGCAGAATGCCCTCTCTTTACAAAATCACATTGAAAATCATACTTGTACCTTTGCTTTTCCTGCAGGTGATACAGATCCCCAAGCACAGATTGCTCAACTCGACATAGAAATGAAGATGGCAGAAAGAGATCGCAAGCAAGCTCAATCACAATTAGAAATGGCCGCAAAGATCATACGGTCACTAGAAAATGAAGTTGATCAGAATAAACAGAATTTACAAAAGGCTGAAGCTGAGATTAAAGATCTCAAAGAGAAGTTAAAAGGAAATATCTCACTGATAAAGGCTAAGGATATCATTTGGGGTGAAATTATCTCAGAAATGAAATCCAATTGGAACTTCTTGAATATAGTTGCAAAGGAGAAAAGCCGTATCTCAGAACATGAGGAAGATATGCTATCTGATAAGCAAACAACAATTAAGAGAGCCAATTGGGCTAGGAAGTTCATAAAATTTATCAATTCCAAGTCAGATGAGGAATTAGAAGACATTGGAATACAAGATAGATATTTTTATGATGTGGAGGTTAATAAGATGATAATTAGGAATGAACTTCGGAAATTTGCAGAAAAAAGGCTACTAGGAATCAAAGAGACAGTGAAAATTTTTGATATATCATTTGATAAATTGACAAGAATAGGTTTACCTTCATGTTGGACAGAGAAAGGAAATACTATGTCATGGAAGTTTTATGAAGATTCATTAATATTGGCAAAAATAAAGGTGGATAACAGGCATGAAAAGACGCAAATTTTAAAAGGAGAAACAATGTTTAACTTCTTGCAGAGGCATTTCAATTTGCTATGGATGGTGAAGACTGTCTTCACAGAAATACCTACACACAGTCAGATTGTTGCATTCAATTTGGAATATCATAGTTTCAAGAACTCCTCAACAACCCAAAGTGAGCTATGGAAAAAGTGCAAAACATTCTTGATGGACTTAGCAAAAGGAATCCCAACATCTCAACCAAAAGTAGCCATTGGCTCAGCAACCGCATCAGAAGCGGCTGTTCTTATAGATTAGGAGTTTTGAAATTTACATTATGTTATTTTCTCAAAATCATGTAGATTGTAATAGGACCTTTTTGAGGCATGTACCTCCGTAACTTTAAGTAGTTAAAGCAGTTAGGATTAGTTTCATCACTGAAAATTGTTTTTTTATTTTGCATTTAAAGAATATTCCATGAACGGAAAAGGTTCCGAGTTTTTGAATCTTGAAGCGAAATTTTTGTATTGAAGAATAGAAAATCAATGAAAGAAGTATGCAAGTTTCTATCATTCTGTTTATGCTGAAAAGTTATCCAGTTTACATTATGTTTTCGTGTCTGTGAATAAAATAGAGTAATTTGAGCAGCGAGTCTCTTTATACATGTGTATTTAAGAGTTAAACAAACCTTAATGTGCGCTCCTCTATTTTAACTTCATCTTTACTTAATTCTTCAGGGTTTTAAAAATGATAAATTCTGTTTGAAACAACATATCAGATTGAAATCCTCTTCTCTTTTTCTTCCGTTCATTCATTTCAGCATAAGTGAAATATAGCATTGCAGAACCTGCATGGATTTGATATTTAAGGGTTATATATTCAATGTTTAATGGTTTATAAGACAAAGACAGAAATATATTCATTTGTGACATAATCAGATAATGTCTTAAGCACTTATTCCTTAACACAGCTAAGGAATTGTCTCTTAAGGTACAATAGGTCTCATCATAATCGATCCCCTCAATCTGTGAGAATCCATGGGCAACAAATATAGCCTTGTATTTCTCCACACTCCCATCAACAGCTTTCTTTACCTTGTAGATCCATCTAGATCCAACCACTGATTTATCAACCGGTCTTGGGACAATCTCGCATGCAGTTTTCTTGAAAATGGAGTCATACTCCTCCACCATTGCATCAACCCAAATTGGTTGTTACACTGCCTCCTAAAAGTAGGATGGTTCAGCCACAATACATTTGCTCATAAGAGCCATGTATCCAGTAAACCTGTCTGGAGACTGTCTCTGTCTGCGCTGTGAAGTAGGGGCTCCTACATTCTCTGTAGCATCAAGTCTCAATCTATCAGCTTCCGTGGTGCACCTTCTACCATTTCTGATGGATGGCTATGCATGAGTGTTTTATGCCACTCCATGATCCTCCGCATGTGGCTGCTCCACATCTTGAGGCTCATCCTTGGGAACCAAGAGTTCCTCCTCTATATGAAAATCTATCTCCATCTCAAGGGACAATTGCATGGCTTTATCCTCATCAAATTATATATCCTGTCGCACAACAATCATTCTGTTGTTTGGAAAATACACTCGATATTTGTGGGGACTTTCAGTGTACCCCACAAAAATGTTGTTGGTTCCATCTTCTTCCTGGCATATTTGGTCACATGCACATAAAAAAATGAGCCAAAAATATTAAAATGTGAAACATCAGGTTTCTTACCATTGAAAGCCTCTTCTGGTGTACTCATGCCAAGTATCCTATGAGGACAACAATTCTGCACAAATACTATTGTGTTTCATGCTTTCGCCCACAGATGATCGGTAGGCCTTGATCATGCAACATCGCTCTTGCTGCACCCACAATCATTTTTTTCTTTCTTTTTGCGACGCCATTACGCTGTGGGTTATGAGGCACTATCAGTTCTCTTAAAATTCCTTCTTTGCTGCAGAAGTTCTTGAATTCCTTAGAGATGTACTCACCACTATTATTGCTCCTAAGAGCCTTCACTTGCTTCCCCGTGTCTTTCTCCACCATTGCTTTAAACTCAAGAAAATTTGAGAATGTCTAATCTTTCTTTTTCATGAAGTAGATCCAACACTTATGAGAAAATTCATCAACAAATATCACATAGTACTTATGCTTTGCTGTCGAAGCAATAGAGAATGGTCCACACACGTCTGTGTGAACTCTCTCAAGTATCCTTGAAGCTTGGTTCTCCTTCTCATGAAAGGCGGCCTTTACATATTTTCCCATATTACATCCCTTGCATGTGTCTGACTTTGCAAGTGTACCCTTGGGAAGACCCATAGAAATCTGTTGCATGACTTTCAAGGCTTCGTGGTGAAGATGTCCCAATATCCTATGCCATAACTTGCCCTCATCCCGGCTCACCACTTTTTTTTTCTTGCCCATCAATGATACGTATCCATCTACATCCAGCTTTTAGAGATTCTTAACTTGAATCCCAATCTTCTTGGCTTGTCGTGTTGTTTTTTGTCACAGGACAGATTTTCCTTCACTGAAAACAACATCATAGCCTCTATCCTCCAACATTGCAACTAAGACTAATTTTTTCTTCAAACTTGGTACATGCATTACATCTTTTAATTGAAAGGGTTTACCTGACTGTCTCTAGAAGGTAATGGTACCAATCCCAGTAGCACTCTACTGCCCGTCATCACCCATTTTGATATGCATCTGGAGATCCTTCTCCTCCAAGCTACTTAAAAGTTCCTTGTCTCCCGTCATGTGAAAGGATGCACCACTAACCCAATACCACACAGATCCCAATGCACTTGACACCATGCATGCGATCAATATGAAGTCAAGCTCAAAATGTGAGGCAAAAGCCTCACCAGCTACAGATCCTAAAGCCTTCTTGTTCTTCTTCTTTTGTGGAAAATTAGTAGCATCATGCCCATGCTCGTGACAATGAAAACACTTCACTTTGGACATGTCGCACTTCTTGCCATATTTGGACTCAAACTTGGAATTGAAATTCTTTCCTTTCCCCTTTTTCACCTTGGCAACTAAAACACAATCTTCTTCATCTTCATTCTTAGATGAAGATCCATCTCTGGTATTCTATCTAAACTCCTCCTGCACCAAATTTGACCACAATCATTCCAAATATGGAAGCTTTTCCCTTCCATTGACAGAGTCTTGATAACTATGCCAACTCTTGGGAAGTCCTAGGAGAGCTAAACTCACCAAATCATCATCAGCAACAGTAATGCCAACGCTCCCCAGCTCATCCCCACATGGACAAAGTTTGTTAAATATTTTGGCATGGAATCGCCTTTCTCCATCTTGATCTTCCTGAGTTTATCTTTTAGTGCCAATTTTGTATGGTCATTGTTGCTCTGAAATATATCCGTCAAAGCTTTCCACATAGAATATGGTGTCACTTTTCCATGGACACTTGAGACAATGTGGTCTCGTACTCCCTCTAGTAGGATCCTCCTTGCCTTCGTCACTTTCTTTTTCCATGCATCAAGTTTTGTAGCATCTGTCACAACGGGTTTAGGAACATCATTGTCAATGAATTCCTTCAAGCCACTGTCTTCGAGTATTGCCTCTATCCTATCCTTCCAAGCAATATAGTTAGAGCTGCCCTCGAGTGCATACTCCAATCTCAAGCCATTGAAAGCCATTTCGATCCTAAATCAGCTGTAGCACCAAGAAAGTCTTTTGCAAATTCGAATTCTATTCAGTCACCAACTCAACTCTTGTTTCACTATTGTGATTTCCTGTGCTCCGATACCATGTAGAAATTATACAAAAAGCATGTATATCATGGATTCAATCTGATCTAATAATGTGCTAAATCTAGATACTTAATCACTTCTACAAATCAATTGCGGAATTAATGTCGAGATTCAACAAGATGATGAGCTTAGTGAAAATTAAGCACCTTCACTAAGTGGGGCCCGCAGGCTATTTTTAGGTGTATGTCTATTTTTAGAAATGGTGAGCATATTATATAAGTTGAAAGATGCTATTTGTAGATGGTTGGTCAAATGTGAAAAATAGATGAGATTTTATTTTTATAATATTGGGCGAAGTCTATTTATAGATCGTCAATCTAAAAATATATGCATGTCGATTATTATTAGCCCTTAATAAATAATTCGATAATAAATATCAACTTATTCTCTTGGAGCACTTTATTTCAGTGAACAGATTTGGAAAATTAGTGGGCTGAAGGAAAAACGAAATTCCTAGGGTGGTTGGTGACTCATGCATGGAGGACTCCGTTAGAACTGAAGTGGAAAATTTGTGATAGAGTTGGAAGAGTAGTTATGGAAGTTGTCATTCAGTTTAACTCAGTTAAGTGAGTTAAACTCAGTTGTGCTAGTTGTATCTAGTTCTAATTGAAGATACACTAGTCAGAGTTTAGAGAATTAATTATTTAATTAATTCATAACTAGAGACTCACTTGCAATTGAACAAATACAACATCTAACTACTTGCATGTCAGTTCCAATGGAGACCCAGTGGAGAGATAGTTGAAAGGGTGAGATGGACTATCTTTTGTGACTATAGTGATGCATTCAATGCATCTTACACATATTGGATATGCCAATGAGAATTACACAGTCAAGGTAAGGCCAATTCAAATTCATTTAGAGGTCTTCTTCAACAAGGATTGCGCAGTGGAGGCAGGCTATCAGGAGGCAAGAAATTGGTGCATAGATATGCAAATTTCAGCATGACAGTGTGTAATGATTGTTGATTGTACTGAGAGATTGATGTACTAATATTTTTATGAGATTATTACATGATCCATTGATATACATAATATATGATAGTTGGTGTTTTTAGCTTTAAGCTTTCCCGTTAAACAATTGTGTTTATGTGCGATTGATTTGCTTCATATGTGTTTGCAATTGGAAATTTAATTTCCGAAAAGAATTAAGTGGAAGGATTCTGTATTTAACATAATATTAATTTGTTTGATCAGGATAATATGGTAATACTATCAGTATTAATAAATTTCTGCATGGTATCGGAGCAGTGTTAGTCACTGGAGATTGCAATAGTGAAGCTGTGTTGAGTTTTGTGCTAGTGGACAATTCGAATTTGCTGCAAAAATTTCTTGGTGCGACAGTTGAGTATTCATTGAAATGGATTGCAATGGGTTGCAGTTGGAGTATGCCCTTGAGGGTATCCCAAAATACATAGCCTGGAAGGAAATGATGGAGGTGGTGCTTGAAGATAATGGACTGAAGGAGTTCATCGATAGCGATGTTCCTAAGCCTACTTCTAGTGATGTTGCATTACTTTACGCATGGAAAAAGAAGGTAGTGAAGACAAGAAGGATTATGTTGGAAGGTGTGAAAGCCCATATTGTGTCAAGCCTTCATGGGAAAGCCAATCCATTTTTAATGTGGAAGGCTTTAACATATATTTTCCAAAGCAGCAGTGACCATAGGAAGTTGGCGCTGAAAGATAAGCTCAGAAAAATCAAAATGGAGAAGGGCGACAATATTCCAAAATATCTCACGAAGTTTGTCCAATGTGAGGATGAGCTGGGGAGTGTGGGAATTATAGTTTCATATGATGAATTGGTGAGCTTGGCTCTCCTTGGGCTTCCGAAGAGTTGGCACAACTATGAAGACTCTGTTAATGGATAGGAGAAACTGCCAGATTGGGAGCTTGGTCGGATCTTGTGCAGGAGGAGATAAGGCAGAATACCAAGGATGGCTCTTCATCGAAGAATGATGATGAAGAGAATTGTGCTTTGGCTGCAAAATAAAGGAAAGGGAAGGGGAAGAAATCCCATCCAAAATCTGAGGCTAAAGGCAAGAATCTGGATTTGTCCAAGGTGAAGTATTTTCACTGTCACGAACATGGGCATCTCGCCACTAATTGCCAACAGAAAAATAAGAACAAGAAGGCTGCTGGAGCTACAGTGGGTGAGGCCTTAGCCTTGCAATTTTAAATTGATTTCTCTTTGATCGCATGCTTGGTTTCAAGCACAATGGGATCAGTGTGGTATATTGATAGTGGTGCTTCCTTCCAAATGGCGGGAGACAGGGAGTTGTTTAGTGACTTGGAGGAGAAGGATCTCCAAATGCATATATATATGGGCGACAATGGTATATACAGTGCGACCGACATTGGAACCATTACATTTGAGAGGGAGTTAGGTAAACCATTTCTATTGAAAGATGTTATGCATGTTTCGGTTTGAAGAAGAACTTGGTCTCGGTAACTATGTTGGAGGAAAGAGGTTATGATGTTGTTTTCAGCAAGGGAAAAGCTTTCCTATGACATAAAACAATGGGTCAAACCACGAGGATAGGGATTTGAGTTAAGAATCTCTACAAGCTATAGGTAGATGGCTGCGCTGCAATGATGGGAAAAGAAAAAGAAGTGGTGAGCTGAGATGAGGGCGAATTATGGCACAGGATATTGGACCATCTTCACCATGGCGCCTTGAATATTTTGTAGCAGATTTCTACTGGACTTCCCAAGGGTACTCTTGCGTAGTCAGATCAGTGCAAGGTATGTACTATGGGTAAGTTTGTGAAGACCACCTTTCATGAGAAGGAGAACCGTGCTTCGGTGATCCTGGAGAGAATTCACACAAACGTGTGTGTAACTTTCTCGGTTGCTTCAACATCCAAACATAGGTATTATGTTATATTTGTTGATGAATATTCTCGTAGATTTTGGATCTTATTCATGCAGAAGAAGAGCGAAACATTCTCAAAGTTCTGTGAGTTTAAAGCATTGGTGGAGAAGGAGTCGGGGAAGCAAGTGAAGGCTCTGCGAAGTGATAATGGTGGTGAATATATCTCGAACGAATTCAAAGACTTATGTAGAAAAGAAGGAATTCAAAGAGCACTCATAGCACCTCATAACCCACAATAGAATGGGGTCGCAGAGAAAAAGAACAAAACGATCGTGGGTGCTGCATGACCAGGGCCTACTGATGCACTTGTGGGAGGAAGCATGCAACACTGCGGTTTATGTGCAAAACCGTTGTCCTCATAGAGTAGTTGGCATGAGTACACCTGAAGAAGCTTTTACTGGTAAGAAGCTTGATATTTCTCATTTGAAGATTTTTGGCTCATCTGTTTACATTTATGTGACAAAGGACGCTAGGAAGAATTTGGAGCCGACTGCAGAAGTTGGGATATTATTGGGGTACACAAAAACACCCCATAATTATTGTATGTATTTTCCAAAGAGTCGGATGACTGTGGTGTGACGGGATATAAAATTAAATGAGGTGAAAGCCATGAAGTTGTCGCTTGAGAGGGAGCTACACTTGCATGCAGAGGAGGAGCTACTTGCTCCCAAAGATGAGCCTCTAGATGTGGACCAACCACAGGAGGAGGATCATGGAGTGGAGGAGTCCACTCATGCAGAACCAAACATCATAATAGGCAGAAAGTGTACCATAGAAACTGAGAGAATGAAGCTTGATGCAGCAGAGAATGTAGGAGTCCCTACATCACAACGCTGACAGAGACAGTCACCTGACCAATTTAATAGATACATGGCTCTTATGAGAAAGTGTATCATGACAGAGCCATCTTCTTTTGAAGAAGCAGCATAGGAGCCCACATGGGTAGATGCCATGGTGGAGTATGACTCCATTTTCAGAAACAATTCTTGGGAGATTTTTCCAAGGCCAGTTGGTAAATTAGTGGTAGGTTCAATATGGATCTACAAGGTAAAGAAAGCTGCTGATGGGAGTGTTGAGAATTATAAGGCAAGATTTTTTGCCTGGGGATTCTCACATATTGAGGGGATTGATTATGAAGAAACCTTTGCACCTGTCACATGGTATTCTTCCATAAGGACCATCCTTGCTCTCTCAACGCAGATGGGTTGGAAAATTCATTAGATGGATGTGAAGACTGTGTTCCTTAATGGGATCATTGAGGAAGAAGTGTACATTGAGAAGCCTGAAGGATTTGAGATCTTCAGCAGTGAGTCACATGTGTGCAGAATCAAAAGAGCGTTGTATGGGCTGAAGCAAGCACCCCATGCTTGGTACACACAGATCAAAAGCTATTTCACTGGACTTGGCTTCACCAAGAGTGAGGCAGATGCAAACATGTACCAAATTGTGGTGGAGGGTAAGCTTTTAATCATTGTTATTTATGTTGATGATTTAATACTAATTGGTGATGAGCAGTTGATACACTCATGCAATGCAGATCTTGCAAAGGAGTTTGAGATGAAGGATTTGGGCCTCCTTCATTATTTCCTTGGATTGGAAATATGGAAGCGAGAAGGTGAACTGTTTGTGTCTCAAGGAAAGTATGCTCGGGAGATACTTGGTAAGTTTCACATGGAGGAATGCAAGCCCATGGATACTCCTCTTCCCAGAAATTGGAGGAAAGAGGACACTACATTGACAGAGGTAGTGGATGCCACTGTTTATCGATAGTGGGTGGGTTTGCTTATGTATTTAGTTAATACGAAACTGGACATATGCTATGCAGTGAACCATCTTAATCAAGCGATGGTTAAGCCTACCAAGCTATTTTGAAAGGTAGGCAAGCATGTCCTGAGGTATCTTAGGGGCACATCTGAGTATGGATTATGGTATAGACAGACGGATGAGGTGAAGTTTCATGGCTTCACGGATCTAGATTGGGTAGGTAGCCCAACGAATAGAAAGAGCACATCAGGAGGGGTTTTCAATATCAGATCTACAAAATTTTCTTGGTACAGCAGGAAACTAAGATATGTGGCACTTAGTTCAGTGGAAGAATAATACATGGCAGCAAGTCAAGCTGCATGTGAGGCTATCTGGATGAGGAAGATCCTGGTCGGTTTGTTTGGTTCTCATTTAGATCCTATAGTGATACATTCAAAGTTACATTAAATTCTTGATTAATCCTGTGTTTCATGATAGATCTAAACATATATATATATATATATATATATATATATATATATATATATATATATATATATATAGTATCATCATATCAGAGATTGCGTGCAGCAGAAGATCATGTTGCTTCAGTACATTCCTATGGAAGATCAGGATGCAGATATTTTGACAAAGCTGCGCAGCAGGAGCAAATTCGAATACCATAGAGGCAGGATCAGGGTGAAGGATAATCCCTATCTTGTTGACAGGGAGTGTTGAGATTCAACAAGATGATGAGCTTAGTGAAAATTAAGCACCTTCACTAAGTGGGGCCTGCAGGCTATTTTTAGGTGTATGTCTATTTTTAGACATGGTGAGAATATTCTATAAGTTGCAAGATGCTATTTGTAGATGGTTGGTCAAATGTGAAAAATACATGAGATTCTATTTTTATAATGTTAGGTGAAGTCTATTTATAGATCGTCAATCTAAAAATAGATGCATGTTGATTATTATTAGCCCTTAATAATAATCCGACAATAAATATCAACTTATTCTCTTGGAGCACTTTATTTCAGTGAACAGATTTGGAAAATCAGTGGGTTGAAGTAATTATGCAATTCCTAGGGTGGTTTGTCAATCATGCATGGAGGACTCAGTTAGAACTAAAGTGGAAAAGTTGTGACAGAGTTGGAAGAGTAGTTATGCGATTTTTTATTCAGTTTAACTTAGTTAGGTGAGTTAAACTCAGTTGTGCTAGTTGTATCTAGATCTAACTGAAGATACACTAGTGAGAGTTTACTGAATTAATTATTTATTAATTCATAACTAGATACTCACTTGCAACTGAACAAATACAACAGTTAACTACTTCATGTCAGTTCCAATGGAGACCCAATGGAGAGATAGGTGAAAGGGTGAGATGGACTATCTGTTGTGGCTATAGTGATGCATTCAATGCATCTGAAACACATTGGAGATGCCAATGAGGATTGCATATTCAAGGCAAGGCCAATTCGAATTCATTTAGAAGTGTTCTTCAGCAGGTATTGCACAGTGGAGGCAGGCTGTCAGGAGGCAAGAAATTGGTGCATAGATATACAAATTTCTGCATGACAGTGTGTAATGATTGTTGATTGTACTGAGAGCTTGATGTACTAAGCTTTGTATGAGATTATTACCTGATCCATTGATATACATAATATATGATAGTTGGGGTTTTCAGCTTTAATATTTCCTGTTAAACAACTGTGTTTATGTGCGATTGATTTGCTTCATATGTGTTTGCAATTGGTGATTTAATTTCCACAAAGAATTAAGTGGAAGGATTCTGTATTTAACATAATATTAATTTGTTAGATCAGGAGAATCTGGTAATACTATCAGTATTAATAAATTTCTACAATTAAAAACATAATCGCCAATCACATGAAGCAAAGAAGAATCAATCAAACCACAACACAAATAATTTCCTGGGGAAAGCTTGCTGCTCAAAACCCCACTATCTTCTATTTTATATTCAACATGGATACATGAAAAAATTACATACAACTCTTCTCACAAGAGCCCTCGTGTACTCAGATAACTGTCTCACACTGTCCTAGATAAAACTGACCAATACTTAGCCAATTTTCTACCTCCTGACAACCAACCTTGCTTGCGCAATTCATGTGGAATGAAATCCCTATTCCATAGGAATTTTTGCCTTCCTTGACTGCACAAGTATTATGGGAAATAAAATGGGAGTTTGGTTGCATGGGTGCAACGTAATAATCCTACAACTAATAGTCAACTTCCCATTCACATACATCTCAACTGGGTCTCCACTGGAACTGACATGTATGCAGCTAATAATAGTAAATCCTCAGTTTCATGTGAGATCACTGATTGTGACTTAAATAATATTTAATTCACTTGATCAAACAGTTAGAACTAGCACAATTGAGTTTAACTCACTTAACTGAGTTAAATAGATTACAACCTGCATTAACTAATGCACCACTGCACTTTGAACTCTGTTACAACTAGAATTACTCTGCATGCCTCACCAGCTACCCTCAACTCGAAATTCATGAGCTAACTGAGTTTATCACGCTCAGTTAACTATTACAAGTTATTTTGAGATTATATTGCATTTTATTATCCATATTAATTAAGGGATAACTAAAATAGACATGCACCAAATTTAGCCCACACCAGTGTAGGTGCTACTAAGTCCTGTGGTCCCACACTAGTGTAGGTGCTGAAATTTATTGTTGAACTTTAAAAAAGGAAGCCTACCACTGACATCTATAAATATGGAAGTGTTTCTACTCCTAGAATTCCACAACCTACAAGGTTTACACCATAATAATTGGAAGAAAAAAGAGCAAAAGGGCTTTGATACAGTTGTAATAGAAAATACACTAAAGGTCATAAGTGTGCTGAGGGGAAATTATTTTACATGGTTTGTGAAGAGGAGGAAGAAAATGAACAAGAAACTTCAAAAGAAGAGGATATACACCAGGATCCAACCATAGAGAAAGAATAAATGAGTCTGGCCATATCCTATAATGCATTGGAAAGAATTACCACTCAAACTCTTGAGATAGAAGGACATATCAAGAAGAAAAATGTAATAGTGTTGATTGACCCATAATTTTATTCATTTTAAGGCAGCCAAGGAAGTGAATTTCTTCCTATACCCAACACCAGAGTGTAAAGTGATGGTTTCAAATGGAGGAACTATAAATTTCACTGGAAAATTCCATAATATCAAGCTAACCATGGGGGAATATGTATTGAATAGTCCAATGCTTTCCATTCTATTGGGAGGTGCTGATGTTGTACTAGGAGTATAATGGTTACAATATTTGTGGATTGTAGTTTTAATTTTCAAGAAATTTTCTTGAATTTTTTTTCAGAAGGAAAGGAAGTTGAATTACGAGGTATTGTAGGGAATACGAGAAATATATTAAGCTCTAATTTCATGAAAAAGCTTCTGAAGAAAGAATAGTGAGGCGTAATTGCACAATTAGGCTCACTTGAAGTTCCAACATAAAAATCATATATTTCTCCAGATATCCAAATTTTTTTGGAAAATCATTCCAAGGTGTTTGAAACTCACAAAGGAATCCCACCTATTTGTGATTATGATCATGCTATTCATTTGATTCCAGGAAGTGTTCCTCCAAACATCAGGCCTTATAGATATCCTTATGTACAAAAGAGCGAAATTGAACGTATGATTGCAGAAATGTTAGAGGATGGTATAATTCAACCTAGTCAAAGTTCTTTCTCTGCTCCAGTAGTATTGGTGCACAAGAAGGATGGGTCATGGCGCATGTGTCCAGATTATAGGGAGGTCAATAAGCTCACTATTAAAGATAAATTTACCATTCTTGTGATTGATGAATTACATGGAGTAATTTATTTTACGAAGTTGGATCTTCATTTAGGATATCATCAAATTATAATGAAGAATTAATATATTGCACCTTCTACATTTCAAGGGTTGATGAATTCCATTTTCAAACCCTTCCTTTGAAAAATTGTGTTCGTATTTTTTGAAGATATACTAATCTACAATAGGTCTTGGAAGGATCATGTTCAACATGTTGACAGGGTGCTCAAACTATTGGAGGAGAAACAATTATATGTAAAAACCTCCAAATGTTTCTTTGGAGTACAAGAGGTGGAATATCTGGGTCATATTTTATCTCAGGAGGGTGTTAAGGTAGAACCTAAAACGTTAAGGAATGGAAAGTACCCACAACCATAAAGTAGTTGCGAGGATTTCTCGGGTTAACAGGGTATTATTGCAATTTTTTTAGAATTATGGGAGAATACCAACACCTATAACAACACTATTGAAGAAAGATGAATTTACATAGACTCCTGAAGAAACTAAGGCATTTGAACATATTAAAGAGGCAATGTGCCTAGCACCGGTATTAGCTATGTTAGAATTCACAAAAACATTTATTGTGGAATGTGATGCCTCAGGAAATGGAATTGGTGTTGTTTTGATGCAAGAAGGAAGACCCATTGCTTTTGAAAGTTGTTCAATCAAAGGAAAGTATTCACAAAAAGCTATTTATGAGAAGGAAATGTTGGCAATACTACATGCACTAAAGAAATGGAAACCTTACCTAATGGGAAGACACTTCAAGGTAAAAACTGATCATGATAGTCTTAAATACTTTTTGGAATAAAGACTATCTTCAGAAGAGCAACAAAAATGGGTCACAAAGATGTTGGGCTATCAATTTAAAATCATCTACAAAATAGGGAAGCTAAATTTTGTTGTAGATGCACTCTCAAGAAAGGATGAGGAGGTGGAAGCATTGCTTTGTTCCATTTCTATTATTCCATTTCTATTATCCAACCAGATTGGATAACCGAAGCAAGGGAGGAATGGAAGAATGACGAAGAAGTGTGGACACTCATTCAAAAGTTGCACCAAGATCCTAATAAATATTATACATTTAGTTGGAAAAATGATTCCTTGTGGTACAAATATCACTTATATCTTTGTAAGAATTCCCATCTAAAACAAAAAATTCTTTTGTAATTGAACACGTCTCCCGTAGGAGGACACTCAAGATTTTTAAAAACTTTCCACAGGGTGAAGAAAGCTTTTTTTTGGGATGGCCTTAAATCTGATATTCAAATTTTTGTGGTGGAATGTTTGGTTTTCCAACAAAATAAAGTTGAGACAATTAAGTCCCCGGGTCTGCTACAACCTTTATCCATTCCAAGTCAACGTTGGGAGGAGGTTTCAATGGATTTTATCACAGGTTTATCTAAGTCTGAAGGAAAGAGTGTCATCATGGTGGTAGTTGATAGAATTAAAAAGTATGCACACTTTTGTGCATTATCTCATCGATTTAAAGCAAGTATAGTTGCTACTGCATTTATGGAAACAATTCAAAAGCTACATGGAAACCCAAATATTATTGTAAGCAACAAAGATCCCATTTACACTGGAGATTTTTGGACAAAATTATTTTCTTGTTTGGGTACTCAACTACTCATAGCTCATCTTATCATCCTCAATCCGATGGGAAAACTGAGATAGTGAACACATGTTTGGAAGGATATCTTCATTGTTTTGTATGTCATAAACAAACACAGTGGTTCAAGTGGTTACCTCTAGCTGAATGGTGGTATAACACTTCCTTCCATACTGTAACAAAAATGACCCCATTTATGGCACTTTATGGATATCATCCATCGTCCATCACATCATCTTTAAGAGAAAATTATAAGGTTCAAGCAATGGAAGATTAGTTCGAGCATCAACAACAAGTTCTCCAACGCTTAAAGGATAACCTAAATTTGGCACAAAATCGAATGAAACAACATGCAGATCAACATCGTAGCAAGAGAATTTTTGATGTAGGAGACTGGGTATTTTTATGGCTACAACCATACAAACAAATGTACCTCAAGCAAGCTAAGAAGGATAATAAATTATCGCCAAAATACTATGGTCCTTACAAGGTTTTGAAAAATGTTGGTACTATGGCATACAAATTGGAGCTTCCCGCTTCTTCTTGAGTGCACCCAGTTTTCCATGTTTCATGCTTAAATAAGGTTATAGGTGACAAAATTCCAGTTCAAACAATATTTCCAGAACTTGATGAGGAAGGAAAAATAATATTGGAACCTGAAGGAGTCACGGACACAAGAACTCGAAAGCTATGAAATCTATCAATTTCAAAGTATCTCATCAAGTGGAAGAACTTACCCATTGAAGATTCCACATGGGAGGATGAGAATTTAATACAGAAGCATCCAAAGCTACTCAAGCGTTGAGGACAACACTTTTTTGAAGGAGAGGGGCATGTTAGGTTTCTATATTACAAGTGTAGTCCCTTATTGTTGTTAGTGTAGCCCCCTTATTGTTATTTTTGTACCCTTGTAGTCCCCATATTTTTATTATTGTGCCCCATAAAATCCCACTATTGTTATTGTTGTGCCCTTACATTATTATTGTTAGGTCGGATATGATTATATTGTGACCCCATGGACTCCTATATATAGAAAGGAGGTTTTTTCATTTGTATCATATAAGAATTTTTTATTTATGTAATGTAAAGGAGGTTGCCCCCTCGAAGTGGCTGATTTCTAAGGTGTTGATCTCTCTTTTCTTCTATTTTGGGAGCTGGTTTCATAACATAACTGGATCACATCATATAACCAGGT
The DNA here is from genome assembly GCA_034641835.2 of Pinus albicaulis. Taxonomy (NCBI): domain Eukaryota; kingdom Viridiplantae; phylum Streptophyta; class Pinopsida; order Pinales; family Pinaceae; genus Pinus; species Pinus albicaulis. The sequence goes on along the minus strand of CM076575.1, from coordinate 207,169,900 downwards.
ATATAACCAATATATAACTATAATAGATACCATAAAGAATTAGCCATAATGTCAACATGATAAGAAATACAAGTGCTCTTAGATCATAATAGGAAAATAACTCAAATTAACATATGAAAATGCTAACCAATCAGGGACTTCCATGTACCACCTGACAAGAGATTAGGCTGAAAAAAATCTCTCTTTAATCCAATCAACCCCACACCATATTCCAAGCATGAATGTGGTATCATATGGGTTAAACCAAAACAAAACCAACCAGGGCTTCTAGAGGCCAGACCACCTAACCCCTCAAGCACAGTGATGTCACCTACGTGGTTCAAAAATCAGTAACATCAACCAGATCGGTCTCTACCCAAGATGTCCAGGCATATATAAACTAGTAAATCTTTCCATAGCCTCTAGGGAAAGAGTTTATTCAACCCTAATGGATGTCCAAAAGGTCCATTTTTTGGTGACAAGTGGCACTATTATAGGATGTCAAGTGGTAGGGTGACATCACCCAAACATAAACAAGGAGCATGGAGATCAGTGATGTGGATAGGTCGATGACATGGGATGGCATGTGGTAGGTGTCATTCGGTGCCATGTGGCCAAGATGTGATATGTGGCGCCAACGTGGCCTAGGGCTACATCACCGCAAACCACAAACCCCCAATGATGATTTGCAGTGTTAATGGTGGCAGGATACAGAGTTAAAAAAATTTGTGATAGATGGAAGCCATAGAATGATATATCTTCCCGATAATTAACGTGGAAATTTTTGTTGTGTCACAAAGGTTTTAAAAGGGTTATTCCAAAGGAGTGGCATGGGGCATGATGGAAATATGGCACTATGATGTGGCAAGGACCATGTGGGATTGTGCGAAGTGGCAGAGCTATGCATGCCACTTGGCAACTCCACGTGGTCGAGCATGTTGATGTGGTAGGGTTGAGAGGGTCTGATTTTCGAATGGAAATAACTTTCAATATGGGAATCATATTGAGATAAAATTTATATTGTTGGAAAGCTCTTGATGAGCCAAACATGATGTTGGTGTTTGTTTTAAGTTTCAAGGAGTTTGGAAAGAATAGGATTTTTGTGACCCCATCTTCATAATAAATGTTTGAGATTAGGTTAGTTTTAATGTAACCTATTCCACAACCTAAAAATAGTTTAAGGGAGTTGGAGGGTGTGTTACACATCTTTCCCATTTTTATTGAGTGCAAGCCTTCTTAAGCTTATGTAGTTACACCATGGATTTTCCTGTTATGCAAAAAATCCAAACTAATCTTCAAAGATAAAACCACAATAATAGCTTCACTCTATTATCGAATATTTTTGCAATAATCTTGTAAATCAAGTTACACAGAATTATGAGTCCATAGTCTTTAAGGGAAATGAGATCAAATTTTTAGGGATTAGTGCAATGAAAGTAGAATTCAATGAACTTAATATTTTTCCTAAGGATATATAATCCTTTTAACACTAACATTAAATATTTCCTAAACATCTCATAAAATCTTAGATAGAATTCCATAGACCATCCATCTAGTTCTTGTCTCCTATATTTCTTAAATGCATGCATTACAACCTTCAATTCTTCATTTGGTACCTTTGCTTCTAGTTCTTGATTCATTCTATCATAAATTATCCTTATGAAAGCCTTGTCATGTTCATAACATCATCCACATTCATATTCTCACTTTCCCTAAACAATTATTGGAAGTGCTTCCTACCAACTTATTTTATTTAAGTGAAATGATTTTCCTTAGAACCATCAAGAATACCTGTTTCCTAAATTGTATTGACACTCTTTCTAAATTTTTCATAATTTTGAAAAATTATTTTGTTGCTAGCCCCCTTTGCTAACCAAACTGATCTATTTTTAAGTCTATGTTATGCTTCCTCTTTTTCGAATATCTCATAATTCTTACTTTCAAGTCTTTTTAAAGAGATTTTCAATCTTTTGAAAATAAAAATTTGACATTTCGGTCAAAGAATTAAGCTATATCAACTTCCACCTCCTTTGAGACCTTACGATTTTCAATAACCTTTCTCTTGACCCATTTCATTGAAAGCTCTTTCACTTGCCTAAGATTGGAATATAGTTGATTCATTTTTTAGTACCCCATGAATTTGTCGTATTTTTTTCCAATTATGGTGCACAAGTCTCCCAAACTCGTCTTCATTCAACCAAGCATGATTAAATTAAAAGGGGTAATTTTTTTTTTCTTAACTCAATTTGAATTAGCATAAGCAAGTGCTCTAAGGAACCACCCCAACATACCCAATATTTTATTAATGGTGATTTTTCAACCACTTTTTCTACTACCAAAAAGTGATCAAGTATTTTGGATATTCCATCTTGACCTCTTCTTGAGTTTCCTCAAATGTTAAAAATACAAACATGCTCAAGATATACTGTTAGTCATCAGTATTTTTCACTATCTTTGGATGACTAAAGAGTGTTTATAGATTTTTGAAAACAATATTCCTTGAATATCTTGAGTTTCAGAAATCTCACTGCCTTCATTATCCTTAAAGAAACTTTTTCACTATTTATCAAGTTTCCCATCTTAAAGTCACCCTGTTGCTTCTGAAAAACTCCTTATGGGATTTTACCTATCATTTTTAGCCTCCTTCCTTGCCTATGACCTCATTGCCCTATTTTCCCCTTGTCACTGAACTCCACCTTCCCTCTAGGGTTTTCCTATAGCTAACTCATTCCCATGTTCCCCACGTCCCTCAAGCATTGATGGTCTCATAACTATATATGTAGGCTCTTTAGATAAATCAAGTACATTGGATTTTGGATCTTCAATGCAGCATTTTTGACAATACTCTGTTTTCACTTGAGAAGCCTCTAAGTCAAATTTCAGTCAGCAATCAGGTCAAAGGACCCTGCCACTAGGTCATTAGGGTTTCACATGTTTTAAGGTCATCATTGGATGTTTTAGGCACTGCTTTTCATTTGCTATAATCTAGCTTAGATGTAATAGAATGTCAAAGACATGGTTATTCAAGAGGGACCTAAAATATTTCCAAAGAAGATTACCTCATTAGTTCAAGGTCTGCAAATGAGAAAAATAGACAAGGTTTGACACTTCTGCAGGAGTGTTGAAGGTTGTGTCAGCAGAAGGTACTAATAAGGTAGACTATCTACTCCTGAATGAAGACAACTTAAAGCAAAGGAAAGGGGAATACATTGGTCTTGTGGAAGAACTAGGGTTTTGAACTTGATGGTCCAGTTGAGTGCCAAAACAGTGATCACTTGCAGAAATGACATGGAGGAGGCACACAAAGCCAAACATGAAGAAATTCTATCAGAAAATATTGATGGAAAATGGAAAAGGTGAGGTTAAATGGAAATAAATGAATGAACTTGAAAGGGCTATAGAGAACTTATAAGACAACACTGATGATTGCTGTAAAGCACTCTAGACACCTAGGGTTTTGAAGAAAGTGGCCAAACAAGGTGAAAATCATAATTTGAACTCCATGGTGGAAGAAAAAGAGGATTTTGAAGATGCCACTTTATGTTTGAATCCCAAATTTTCCAAAATGAGCTTGTCATGCCTCAAGGAGCAAAAGAAAATAAAATTTCATAACTCTAGCAACCTACAAGCAGAAAGGTAAAGAATATCAGTGAAAATGACAAAAAAGGGTTTCAAACATTAGAAAGTGGGTTGAAAAGTTAAATTAAATCCATGAGCCTATAAAAGCCCATTTTAACACTTCAATGAATCATTTTTATCCTTCAAAAGACCAAGAGCATTTAGAGGAGAATAAATTTCGAGTTTTCAAGCCGAATTTGGGCAAGCTTGCCTTGGCGCTGCGCCCCTGGAAGCTTGCGTTGCACGCTTGGCATTTTTTCCCCATACAAATTTTGAAGACACTGCACACTCAGGAAGGCACTGTGCTCTTTCCTGATACAATAGTGCAATTTTATTTTGGCGTTGCTCCCTCAGGACTTGCGCTGCGTGCTCAGCCTTGGCGCTGCGCCCTTGGCCAGGAAGGGTTTCTAAGCCCTAAAACCACTCAAACCACTTCAAAACCCTTTCAAGTTTCCTCCAAAGTCTTCTAAAGAATTGATAAGAGGTAATTACCTGATATACACTCATCTTCAAGCAATTTTGGTGTTTTCTTAATGAATGAAATCAAACCCTAAGAGAAACCCTAAATTTCAAGCTTGAAATCATTGTTTGAACCTAATTTCATCTTCCTAGACAGAGTGTCAGTGATAGATAGAGTATTTAAACAACTGGAGGGTTGTCATTGAGTTGCTTAGCCTCTTACTCATTCTCATACACCTATACCCTCACTCACTCATTCCATTCAATTTCCAAAACTGCCATTTCTTACCATCCTTCATCTCCTTTCCATTTACACTCCTGGGTTTTATAAAAGAAGAGTTTACAATGTCAGAGGACAGTGGCAGTGGTGTGGAGGCCCAAATGCCAAGGAGGCATGATAAAAAATGAGGAAAGATCAATATATTTGAACCCCTCAATACAAGAGAGCTCATGGCATCTCCCCTGTAATATTCCTACATTAGCAAGCAGCTAATGGGAATATTAATTTTTGATTTTTGCACTTAGTAGATGAATAAATGGGGAAGGAGACCCATATTTAACTTAAATCTGAATAAAATCCCTCATGGTGTGAAAATGGATCAAGGTAGCAGCTGTATTTTACACTCTCATGTGTGAACAGGGAAAAATGCATGTGGACAAGGTCAAGTTTGACCAAGTCAACAACACAAGTATGAGAGGAGGAGATCATCCATAGAGACAACACAGTGCAAGTGGGAGGAAGATTACTTGGTGAAGGAAACCCTAATGAGTGGGGCCCAAGGAAAGGATTCTCACACATGTTTAAAAGGAGGGCAAGGCAGAAATAACAAGTTTGTGCTTATGATTTGATTTTGGTCTAGAAGACTATTTTTCTTTCTGCAACTGTTTAGTTGAGATTGTTGTGCTGCTTAGCACAAGGATTTCCTGTTTAGGAATCCTTCTCCTTTCTTGAGAGGCCTCTTGAAGGAGTGTACTGATTTTCCTCACATCCCGGCTTGAGGCCAAGCATCCTCCTTCAGATACAGTGTTATTTCTGCAGCAGTATAACGTTGTGTTGCAGGGTGTTGTAGTGAGGGTTCACAACACCACTTCCAACACTTGTTTCTCAGAGGAGGAGGCTCTCTTTCCCTTGGAGATCAGTGAGGAAGTACTCCGGAGCAGATTGGAACATCTTGGCACTTGGCCAAAGTACTCCCATCATCTACAGCGTAGTCCCTTGTAGGAACTGCGTCATTTCTTGCAGTGTTGCAGTGAGAGGGTCAATCCCCTCAATCTTGAGCTTATTTCTCAGGGAAAGGGCCAACCCTTCTCCCGAAAAATTTGTAATGAGGATTTTCCTCCATTCCATGTATTTTTCAGCTGTATAAAGACATAGCTTCAGTTATACTGTGTCATTTTCAAATCCAAATCTGCAGATCTGACATTTTTCACTTGTACTCTCATAGAACCCTTGCCGGGTCATTTCTATAATGTGTAAAAGAAGCTTATTCTCTTTTTTTCTCCATGATATGATGTAATAAAATTAATGTATGTTATTTCCATAATATTGCATCATAAACCCTCATGAAATCACACTTTATATGCTTTAGTAAAATCTGCATGAGTAAAGTCATGGGATTTGAGCCTTTTTGAGCCATATCGGGACCGGGAGACCTATTTAACTTAGCTAGAGTGATTGTTTTTTGCTCCCATTTGGTATGTAAGTACCATATGACATAGTATAAGGGACCCCACCATTATTTTCCCCTGATATTATGCTATTTTCTGGGAATAACATTTTTAGGGCTTAAAATGATGCTTTTCCCCAATTCTTGGATCATAGAATGAAGTATAAGTTGTTGCTGTAACACCAGCTGATGATAATGTGTTTCTTGACACATTTCATGACTAAATAACTTGCTTATACTCCATCGATGTGTTTACATATTGCTGTAGTCCCATTATTGGGCATTTTCAAGCCATTCTAGGTGTGAGAGGTCTGTTTACCTCACCTAGTTTGCTTTATTTCTGATTTCCTCTTGGATTTGGGTCTCAGATTATCAGATCTAAGGGATTCAAGGGCTAATCTTGTTTCCTATAGCACACATTCCTAAAAAATTCATTTTTTCAGGCATGTCTTGCTAGCAATCCCAATTTGGGGATATTACATCCCCTTACTATTTCTTGTTTCAAGCATGTAGGATGCTTTGAATTTTGTGAAAAGGTGCAACAAGTGAAAATCCACCTTGAGCTAACTAGATAATTTATCATTAACTTGCATTAAAAAAAAAAAAATCTTGCAGGAGTCACCTTTGAGTTATCTACATATGCCATTGCTAATGCAACAAGCATACCTAGTGTAGGGGACAAATATTTCAAGCAAGCTAACCTTGACATGAGTTACTTTGAGCCATACCTTAAGCCTAGGTATAAATCCCACAACAAATCCATCTTTCCTTTCTTTCACCTGCTTGATATATATGCACCTATGATGAAGATTATAATGAAGTATTTTACATGTGAGGGAAGGTTCTCCCATCTTTACTCATACCACATCAGGCTGCTTATGCATTTTACTAGAGTGAGGATGCTACATATACCATATTATCTCTACCTAAGCATCGATAAAATGTCCTACATAATGCAAAAGAGAAACTACCCTTAGCAGATGCAAAGCCTATTCCATCACTCACTTATCAAAATGGTTGTTATGCACCAACTACAGCAGAAAGGAATTCCATGGGAGACCTTCATTGCCAATGAAGTTTTTACTGCTCCACAAGGCCATCATCAGCAAAATATACCTTCCTCATCCCATCCTCCAGAATCTATTCCTCCATCACTTCCTACTGTTCACACATCTCCACTCATTCACATTCCTTCACCCCATGATGATCCTCCTTCATCATCTTCCCACATCCCTTCACCCTCATCTCATGACACAACATTAAACAATGAAGATAGCAGTGAGACATATGGCACTGAGATGAGTAACATTGAGCATTTTCCTTTGACCTATCAAAGAGGTCATAGGCAAGTGTTTGCTCCACAAATTGTGGAAGGGTCCCTGCCTTCTACGTAAAAGAAAACAACTTGACAAAGGTAAGGAAAAGATCATTGTTGAAGAGGAGGAAGACAAGCATGAAACTGAACAAGGGTTTCAAATTATTCACCTTGACAGTGAGAATAAGGATGAGGAGAGGATCAAAAACATGTTGCTCAAGATCAAGGATGCCCATGTTAGAGAGCTACAAACCGATATTGGCAGGGAAAAGAATGTGATCAACTTCCTTGAGGTGGAAAACCAACAATTAGAGACAGAGAAAGCCATCAATGAAGTTAGAGCCATCAGAGCTTGGAAAGAGGCTGGAAAGGCCAAGGATAAGCTAGATGAGACCTTGGGCACTCTTGATGACAATGAATATGAGGAAGAAAAAATTCCTAGGAAGAGGTCAAGGACAATTGGGTTGAATAAGGCTTTAGCCTAGGAGAGAGAGAAAGAGACAACATTGGCATAGCAGCTCACTCCAAGTGAGATGCTTGCCATGGAAATCAACTATGACAGTGAATATTGGCTAGAAAGAGCCAATGTGTACCTAGAGGATCAACTTGAGAAGGAAAAAATAGATATTGACCTTCAAAAGAATATGGCAAGGCATTATGCCATGAGGAACATAATTGCAAGGGCCAAGTTTTTGAAATTTTGACTGCTTGGCTAGCAGAAAAAGGGCCAAAGGTGTTGCGCTCTTTTTTGGGGCACTCAATTGAGAAAATGTTTACATTTTCATGTTTCTCATGCCTAGCACATAATCCAAATAATATTTTAGCTAATTTGGAGCAAAACTGGTCCCTCAAAAGGGCCAAAAACCACCAAAAAAACACCTTTTTTCCCTCTTTTCAGCACTAGCGCTGCGTCCTTAGCAGTATTGGGAGAATGGGTTTTTGACCAGGAAAATGGATACCATTCTGGAAGCTAAAGGCATATTTTGAAACTAGATATGACAGGCTTTCCAATGAGCTATAATGGAGCTCATTTGGACACTAGGAAGGCCTCCAAAACTTAGCTGCAAAAGAGACAATTTTTCTAGATTTGGCGTTGCGCGTTTGACATGGCGTTGCACCCTTGTACATTGGCACTGCGTCCTTGATAGAAAGTCAAAAAAAGATATCAAATTTATTGAAAAAAGATATTTTGAGGGCTAAAAGGACAAATATCTCTAAAATTAGCTGAGGAGTTATGTTAGAAATTATTTTTGCATTTAATGAGTTTGGTATATTTGTGCCTTGGGCCTTGCATGGTTTCAATGGTTAAATACATTTATGATGTAATTAATGAAATTTTGAAACCCTAGATAGGGTTTACCTCCTCACTTGGCAGTTAAATACTGCATGTAAGCCTCATTGTGATTGTTGGTTGATTGTTGAGCTCAATATGATATAGACTTTGAGTTTATTGAAGAAATTGGCTTTGGAGTGTTGTGATTGCTTTGGATTGAGCATCAATGGAGAAAGCATATTCATGGGATTCATGAACCTGGTTAATGGTGATGTTGTTCTAATTTAGTATTTGTTTCCTTTAGTTTTCATATTGTTTCATCCTTTCTCTGATAGAAGAAAAAAAAATTAGAGTAGGATATGCTATCTTGGCACCCTATTTCTATCTGCAACCTTTATCTTTATGTTTTCCTCTGTTGAGTTTGATTAAAGAATTATTAAATGCTCTTTAGTTTCACTGAACTATTATCTTAAATTTTCTCTTTGTATGAAAGTAATGATCAGAGAATTCTTAACTGCTATCTATGATTACTGGATTGTTGTCTTGAAGTTTATTTACTAGGGTTTGGTCAAAGAGGTTTATGGTGTGCCCCGCACTTTGGTTCTTTCTCAAGCATAGTAATCTTAAAGGCTTTTCTTATTCTAGTATGTTAAAGGATTCTTAATTGCCCTTTAGACCTACAAAATTCACAATTTAATGTTCATTTCATATCCACCTAAGCTACTAAGATCCATTTGGCTTTGTTAACTTGCACTATGAAATAACCTTGATTCATTGTTGTACTTTTCAAGCCCGTCACAAACTCCATAGCCCAATGGTTTGAATTTCTCTTACTCTATCTTTTCTTCTTAACAACCTACCCAACCAAAAAAAACAAAACAAACAAACCCTATCATTATAACTAGCCTAAAATCAACATCCTGAATCAAACAAGTTATATCTTTTATACAAACATAGAGAGAGCCCTCTCTGAGTCCAGGAAGGCTAGGTCATAGGACTCCAAAGTTGGTTTGATGTTACCCTTGTCTATTTGGTCTTGCCAATCTGACAAATTACAGGAACCTAACATAATGGTGACTCCACTGGGGATTGAGTAAGTAACAACTTAAATATTCCTTCAAAACTCAAAAATACCCTGTCAAACTTAGATAAATCAAGTGTTAGCCAAGAATGATATCTGGTTGATTTTCCATACTAGCATCATGGCGAACACCCTAGAGAACACTCATTAAAATTTTAGTGTTACATAAAGAACTCAGAAAACCTAAAAATATCTCTAGATTGGTATCCAATTGTTGATGGTGGACAACAAACAAATCTTCAAAAAAATTATCATCATCCACCTAGTGACTCCACTGTTTCTCACAGACTCCCTTGGGAATGCACTAATCAAACCCGATAGAAGAAAGCCCAGTCACTCACTTTGTGAATTCAGTATTCCTACAGATTGGTTTTGTTTTCAAATTCTTATAAAATTTCAGCCTCTCTGTGGTGTGGGTCTGAAATCTAGCTTCACAAAGAATCAACACCAGATCTCACCCTGACCCAAACCCTCCTACTATAGTTGATGACCCAAAAACAATCCTAAGAAAACATTCTAAGATTGAATATTCAACTATTGTTAGACCAATTCACAAAGCAAGCTCTGTCCCTGAAAACCTTACATCCTTGCAAGATACCCAATTTGACTTACACCATAGAAGAAACCTATTCAGAACTAAGTCTCAAAGTTGGATAGACCAGACATACCTTGAGCCTAAAAAATTACAACAAAGTCCTAGAAGAGAATCCTCTCCTTCCACTCCTCCTGATTTTTAGATTCTCTAACATTTTGACTCATTTCAATCCAAATCTACTCAATCTCAGCGAGCTGGTCCAAGTACATCTTCTACCCCCACTCATACACCCACTGTGTAAACCACTCCATTTAATCCTCCACCTCCACTCATAAAACCTCCTCTTGTAAATCCTCCTTGGGTTCCATTACCTCCTATCATGGCAGCATGGTATGCCCCCCTGGTACTACCATAACCTTTACTGCCTATGCCTCAAGACCACCAATCTAAAATCCCTCACTTTACTGGAGCTGACTCTACCACTGCCCAACTGCATGTAGACAAGATGAATGATGCTTTTTACTACCAAGAAATAGAAGAGGAGACCATAAAAATGAGAATGTTACCCAAAGTTTAGGAGGAGAAGCAAAGAAATGGTTTAAAAAATGAACTCCTAACAACATTCATGACCTCCCTTCCCTTTATCAAACATTCATAAACAAGTGGGAGCCTAAGAAAAACCCTCTTAAAATCCTATCAGAGTATGATAACCTTAAAAGAAATGTTGGGGAAAGTGTCCAAGACTATTGCATTAGGTTCAATAGTGTATATAATTTACTCCCTCCCCACATGAAACCCCAACAAGGCCTAGCCTTAGTAAAATTTCTGGATGGATTTGATCCAAAAATGTCTTATCATTTAAGAGAAAGAGATCCCCTCACCTTAGAAGACATGCAAAGGGGATCAGTAAGTGTATAAGCCAACCTAAAAGCTAAAATGGCTGGATTGAGAGCATAGAAGAAGGTTACATACAAATAGGAAACTATAGCCTCCACCTCTGATGCTAAAATTGACAGCCTAGTTAGGACAATGGAAAGGATAATGAAAAGAATTAACTTGAATGAAAGAGCACCTCCTAGGGAAAACCAAAAAAACCCTCAAAGCAAAAACAAAAACCAAAAATTTAGAAGAGACCCTCCTCAAATCAGACAAAGAGAAAATGACCAGCAATCAGACCTCCTTTCCAGGAAAACTATGTAGAAGAAGAAGAAATAGAAACTGAGGAGCCGGAAGAAAACCATGTCAATTTAATAGAATCCAATAATGAGGATGATGCTTTTCTCACAGAAGAAGAACAAGGAATATTTTCCTCAAACCAAAATGAAAGAAAATATGAGGATTTTGAAGAATAGAAACTAGGGTTTGAAAATGCCATCATGGAGGCTCATAGGCAGTATGACCTCAGAAGTGGGAAAACACAAGACATCCCTAAGGGGAAAAAATCAGAAATTTCTACTAGGAAGACCCTTGAAAACAGTCCTAGAAAGACAAAAGAAAATACAAACACCATGGCTAAGAATGTTGATCAAAGAAAAAATAGAATTATCCAACATAATGGTGACCAAATTTGCCCTAGTACATCAACTAGTGTCCCCAAAAAAACTGCTTTAACTAAGATCCCAAATAAAACTCGGCAAGCTAAAGTTGCTGGAAAGACCATGTACGATAAAACTAATCTAAATATGCCAAGAATAAAAACACCATTTAGTACCGAGGGATAAATTTCCAAAATAAAAAATAGCCATACCCCTTACTGAACTAGTGACTCAAGATGTATATAGATCTCAAGTTTTGAAGGCTTTAAACATAGGAAATGACACCGATACTCTAAATCTAAGTGATGACAAGCCTGGAATGTTGTTTGGACTAGAGGTAGAGGGAAAGTTTCAAGAGGGAGCTATGCCTCCATTCTATTTCAGTTTAAACATCCATGACAAAATCTTACACAATTCCATGCTAGACTCTAGTGCCTCACACAACCTCATGCCAAAAGTAGTGATGGAGAGTTTAGGCCTCGAAATAACCAAACCATACAAAGACTTATACTCTTTTGATTCAAGTAGAATTAAATGTCCGGGCATGATCAAAGATCTGTGTGTCAATCTGGCACAAATACCAGCTAAGACCCTAGTCATGGACATTGTAGTGGCTGACATTCCCCCAAAGTATGGCATGCTTTTATCTAGATCATGGGGAGCCAAACTCTAAGGAAACCTCCAAATGGACATGACATATGCTACTATTCCAGACTTTAAAGAAACAAGAATACTGTACAGAGAATCTCACATGAAATACATGGTAAGCAGCCAAGATAGGCCAAACAACACCCCTCTCTATTCTATCCATTCAGACCTTGAATCATTTATCTTGTATAATGAAGATGACATTAATGAACAAGCAAATGAAAAGGAGGAAGAGCAAGACCTGTCAGAATAGTCAAACCAAACAAAAAATGAATAACATGACAACTAAAACCCTAGCAGCCATGAACAACAACATAATGGCGAAATATGAACTTGAAACACTTTGGAACATGAGCTTTGACAGCTCTTGTGGAAAAGCTGGTTCAGGAGCAGGTGTTTGGATACTCGGCCAAGAATCCTAGGCTAAGAGAATATAGGAATGTTGCTTTAGACCTACTCAAAACATTTGAAAAATATGAACTTACCTCTGTTCCAGGAACTCAAAACAACATTGCAAATGAACTAGCCTTTGTTTCCAACACTTTCTAACTACCTCATGTCAATGAACAATACACAGTAAAGGCCAAGTACAAACCTGCAGTCTCTGATAACATGGATTATTGGAAAGTACAGTGAAAATGAAAAACATATTAAAGACTTCTTGCAGCCCAAAACCAAGTTTGAAATGCCAAAATCAGACTCGGATCATCAAGAGGACTGCCCTGCTGAGGAACAAACACACAAAACAGAGCCACCTTATCCTGCTGATATAAATCTACTAGAATACCCTCATGAGCCAGAATTGTGTGAATATTTACACAAAAGGAACCTTGAGGTATTGCAATGCAAATATAACTTATTTCCAAGAGGACTTGCCCCCTTATAAGAATTTTTTGATTTCAATGATGTTGCTAGAAAGCCTAAGATGGAATCTACTGAAACTGATGTAGAAGAATGTGACATAGGTAGTGAAGAAGAACCTAAAATGATAAAGTTGTCCAAAACATTGCCACTCCTTATAAAATAGAAATACATTGAGTTGTTCAAAGAGTTCAAAGATGTGTTTGCATGGGGCTATGAGTATTTGAAGTCCTATGACACAAACATCATTCAACACAAGATCCCTCTCAAGGAAAACCAAAAACCATTCAAGCAGAAATTGCGTAGGATAAACCCTGTCCTAATGCCTCTAGTTGAGAAAGAAATAAAAAAGATGTATGATGCTGGAATAATAGTCCCACTCAAGTACTTAGAATGGGTCTCAAACCTTGTGTCAGTAAGGAAGAAGACAAGATAAATTAGGCTGTGCATAGACTTTAGAAATTTGAACAAAGCCTCCCTCAAAGATAACTACCCTTTACCTAAGATGGATCATATACTGCAAAGGGTAGTGGGTTCCAAAAGAATATATTTTCTTGATGGTTTTTCAGGGTATGATCAGGTGCTAATACTTCCAAGTGATCAGTACAAACAACTTTCACTACACCTTGGGGCACCTTCATGTATGTCAAACTGCCTTTTGGGTTAATGAATGCCGGAGCCACTTTTCAAAAAGCCATGGACATTGATTTTTTCAAATAAATAGGCTAATTCATTGTGATATACCTTGATGACATCACTGTTTACTTGAAAACTGATGAAGAACACCTAGCTCACTTAAGAAAAGTCTTTGAAAAATGTAGAAAGTATGGTTTATCCTTGAATCCTAAGAAACCTATGTTTGGCCTTCAAGAAGGAAAAATTCTAGGCCACATCATATCTGAAGAGGGAATCAAGATAGACCCAAAAAGTATTGAGGGAATATTTGCAGATCAGTCACCCTAGGAACATCAAAGAGCTGCAATATTTCATTGGAAAGATCAACTTCCTAAGAAGGTTCATACCAAACCTTGCTGAAATCCTAAGAAACATTACAAACATGCTGAAAAGATAAAATGAGTTAAATGGACCATAGAAGCAAAGAAATCCTTTGAACTGGTAAAACAAGCACTTACCCAAACACCAGTTCTAATAAGCCCTGACTTTACCAAGGATTTTTTCATCTTCTCATTTGCATCAGAACACACAATTGTTGTAGTATTGCTACAAAAGAACATAATGGGACAAGAACAACCCATAGATTTCTTCAGCAAGGCACTAAGAGATGCACCTCTAAAATATAACATCATGGAAAAACAAGCTTTTCCTTAATCAAAGCCTTAAAATATTTCAGAGTTTACATCTTGCATTCACATGTCATTGCTTTTGCTCCTCATGCAGTGGTTAAGGACATACTAACTCAGGACCCTGATGGTAAGAGAGGTAAATGGATTGCTATCATTTTAGAGTATGATTTGGAAATCAAGCCCACCAAGCTAATCAAAGGGCAAGGATTGGCCAAAATCATGGCTGAATCAAAATTTCAAGCACTAGACATAAACATGATGCATTCCTTGGATGAACAAGAAGAGATTGCAACTCCACCTATTGAAGAAGAATTTCTGAACTCACTCTGGTATGCTGACATATTACATGTGCTTTTTAATCTAAATGCTCCTCCGAGTTTGTTCAAAACAAAGGCCAGATTCTTGAAACTAAAAGCTGTAATTTTTTGCATTCTAGATAAAGCTTTATATTGGAAAAATTCTATTGGTATCTTGCTTAAATGTTTACTTAAATATGATGCAGACATAATCATGCATGAGTTTCATGAAGGAGAGTGTGGAGGTCATCTCTATTGGAAAAGTGCTACCAACAAATCCTCAGAGCTGATTTCTATTGGCCCACTCTTTTCCCTGATATCCACAAGCTAGTAGTGACTTGCCATAAATGCCAAATCTTTGAGGGAAAGAGAGAACTACTGCCTTTGCCTTTGCACCCTATCGGTGTCGAAGCTCCTTTTCAACAGTGGGGTTTAGATTTCATTGGAGAAATCCACCCTGCCTCCTCTTCCCAGCACAAATGGATACTCACTGCAACTGACTATTTCACCAAATGGATAAAAGCCATCCCTTCAAGGAATTCCAATGACTTGGTAATCATCAAATTCCTTGAAACTAATATTCTACCCAAATTTGGTTGTCCAAGAAAGATCATCACTGATAATGTTGCTGCATTTAAATCCAAGAGAATGGTAGAATTTTGCCAAAAGTATCACATTACATTAGGGAATTATACAACTTATTACCTTCAAGATAATGGGTTAGCTGAGTCCTCTAACAAATTTTTTTTAAACATCATCAATAAGTTGTTGGAAGAGAACAAAAAGTCATGGCATAGAAAACTAGTGCAGGCACTATGGGTAGACAGATTAACAAGCAAGAAACCAATTAACATGTCTCCCTATCAGCTAGTGTATGGCATGGGTGCAATTTTTCCAACATCCTTGGGAGTCCCAGTGATGAAACTCCTTCAAGAGGTACAATCAAAAGAGAATTATATGCAAAGGAGGTTGAACCAAACCATTCATTTGCAACCATCAAGGGAATAATTATACAATAGAACACAAGCAGTGCAAGAGAGCATTTTTTTTTTTTTGATAAGAGGACCAAGGAAAATGATTTCCATATTGGAGACAAAGTGTTGAAGTGGGATTCAAGAAGAGAGGAAAAATTCAAGCATGGAAAATTTGAAAATATGTGGAAAGGCCCATACATCATCCATTCAGTTAGAGGTAACAATGCATTCTTCCTACGAGAAATAGACAGAACAGAGTTATTTGGAGGTACTGTCAATGGCAGGATTCTCAAGCACTATTTTTGTTTAAGTTATTAGTTTAAATCTTTGTTCATTGTACATAACATTGCTTGAGTAAAAGATCAAAAAAATGAAAACAAAAAAACAAAGAAAAGAAGAAAAAGAGGGCAGATGAAAAGAAGAGGTAAAGCCCCATACCAAAAAAGAATATGTCTGAAAGTGTGCAAGTCTAAATGCCACTACCTCTAAATAAAGAAAAGTATTGTTCATTCATACAACCTAACCATGATCAAACATGTTTTAAATTTCTGCTGATAAGTTAGAGAAGCAATATTTTCCAAACCATCTAAACTTGGATTATCAAGTAGACTAGGTTAGGAAAAGATGCTGGTTCCAAAATCCAAAATATGAACCAAAGAGAAATGAGAGGGATGAGTAACAAAATCCAAATTATAAGCCCTAAAGTTTCTAGTTTTTCTTGTACAAAAATAAAATCTGTGTGCAGCTTTCCCAAAATTCCACAGCTCATGACAAATCAAACAACTTAACCTTGATATGGTCATGTTTTGAATTTTAGGTTGATAGGTTAGAGAATGAAAATCTATCAAACTGCTTAACCTTGACAGATAAGTAGATTAGGTAGAGAATAAAAGAGCTCATTAGCCTAATCTGAGCTCCTGGAAGTTATAAGGGTAAACATAGATAGTTTTATGCTTTTAAAAGAAAAATGATGTCCAGGGTTTTCCAATCCAAATGCACCCAAATGAAGAAAAATGTTAGGAAAAGTATGATGGGTAGGTAGGGTTGATATTGAAGCAATCATGTTTTGTTTTGTTTTGTTTGTTTGTTTTTTTTTTTTTAGATTGTAAGATCACATCTCCCAAGAACAACAGCAAAATCAGCAATTGAAAAGGAGAAATCTGCCAAGAAGCATGTGAGGCTTCTTATCTGCAAAAGCAGAGATCTGAACTCTGAGGTTCTTGACACCTCCTGAAAGGAGCTACCCTCCCCAAGTGGAGCCACTGTTAGTCATCAGTATTTTTCACTATCTTTGGATGACTAAAGGGTGTTTATAGATTTTTGAAAACAATATTCCTTGAATATCTTGAGTTTCAGAAATCTCATTGCCTTCATTATCCTTAAAGAAACTTTTTTCACTATTTATCAAGTTTTCCATCTCAAATTCACCCTGTTGGTCCTGAAAAACTCCTTATGGGATTTTACCTATCATTTTTAGCCTCCTTCCTTGCCTATGACCTCATTGCCCTATTTTCCCCTTGTCACTAAACTCCACCTTCCCTCTAGGGTTTTCCTATGGCTAACTCATTCCCATGTTCCCTAGGTCCCTCAAGCATTGATGGTCTCATAACTATCTCTGTAGGCTCTTTCTATAAATCAAGTACATTGGATTTTGGATCTTCAATGCAACACTTTTGACAATACTATGTTTTCACTTTAGAAGCCTCTAAGTCAAATTTCAGTCAGCAATCAGGTCAAAGGACCCTCCCACTAGGTAATTAGGGTTTCACATATTTAAGGTCATCATTGAATGTTTCAGGCACTGCTTTTCCTTTGCTAGAATCTGGCTTAGATGTAATAGAATGTCAAAGACATGGTTTTTCAAGAAGGACCTAAAATATTTCCAAAGAATATTACCTCATTAGTTCAAGGTCTGCAAATGAGAAAAATAGACAAGGTTTGGCACTTCTGCAGGAGTGTTTAAGGTTGTGTTAGCAGAAGGTACTGATAAGGTAGACTATCTACTCCTAAATGAAGACAACTTAAAACCAAGGAAAGGGGAACACATTGGTCTTGTGGAAGAACTAGGGTTTTGACCTTGATGGTCCAGTTGAGTGCCAAAACAATGATCACTTGCAGAGATAACATGGAGGAGGCATACAAAGCCAAACATGAAGAAATTCTATCAGAAAATATTGATGGAAAATGGAAAAGGTGAGGTGAATTGGAAAAAAATGAATGAAATTGAAAGAGATATAGAGAACTTAGAAGACAACATTGATGATTGTTGTAAATCACTCCAGACACCTAGGGTTTTGAAGAAAGTGGCTAGACAAGGTGAAAAGAATAAGTTGAACTCCATGGTGGAAGAAAAAGATGATTTTTAAGATGCTACTGTATGTTTGAATCCAAAAGTTTCCAAAATGAGCTTGTCATGCCTCAAGGAGCAAAAGAAAAGAAAATTTCATAACTCTAGAAACCTACAAGTAGAAAGGTAAAGAATATCAGTGAAAATGAAAAAAAACGGTTTCAAACATTAGAAAGTGGGTTGCAAAGTTAAATTAAATCCATGAGCCTATAAAATCCCATTTTCACACTTCAATGAATCACTATTTTCCTTCAAAATACCAAGATCATTTAGAGGAGAAGAAATTTCAAGTTTTCAAGCCGAATTTGGGCAAGTTTTCCTTGGCACTGCGCGCTCAGATTGGTGCTGCGCCCTTGGAATCTGGTGCTACACCCCTGGAAGCTAGCACTGCACACTTGGAATTTTTTCCCCATACAAATTCTGAAGGCACTGCATGCTGGGGAAGGCGCTGCGCTCTTGCCCGGCACACTCAGTGCAATTTTCTTTTGATGCTATGCCCTCAAGACTGGCACTATGCACTGTGCCCTCAGCCTTGGCACTGCACCCTTGGCCAGGAAGGGTTTCTAAGCCCTAAAATCACTCAAACCACTTCAAAACCATTTCAAGTTTCCTCCAAAGTCTTCTAAAGCACTGAGAAGAGGTAAGTACCTGATATACACTCATCTTCACGCAATTTTGGTGTTTTCTTAATGAATGAAATCAAACCCTAAGAGAAACCCTAAATTTCAAGCTTGAAATCACTGTTTGAACCTCATTTCATCTTCCTAGACAGAGTGTTAGTGATAGATAGAGTATTTACACAGCTGGAGGGTTATCATTGAGTTGTTTAGCCTCTCACTCATTCTCATACACCTATACCCTCACTCACTCATTCCATTCAATTGCCAAAACTGCCTTTTCTTACCATCCCTTCATCTCCTTTCCATTTACACTCCAGGGTTTTATAAAAGCAGAGTTTACAATGTCAGAGGATAGTGGCAGTGGTGTGGAGGCCCAAATTCCAAGGAGGCATGGTCACAAAGGAGGAAAGATAAATATATTTGAACCCCTCAGTACAAGAGAAATCATAGAATCTCCCCTTACTATTTCTTGTTCTAAGCATGTAGGATGCTTTGAATTTTGTGAAAAGGTGTAGCAAGTGCAAAACCACCCTGATCTAACTAGACTATTTATCATTAACTTGCATGACAAACAATTTAATCTTGCAGGAGTCACCTTTGAGTTATCTACAGATGCCATTTCTAATGCCAAAGGCATACCTAGTGTAGGGGAGAAATGGTTCAAGAAAGATAACCTTGACATGAGTTACTTTGAGCCATACCTTAAGCCCAGGTATAAAGACCACAACAAATCCATCTTTCCTTTCTCTCACCTGCTTGATAGATATGCACCTATGATGAATATTATAATGAAGTATTTTACATTTGAGGGAAGGTTCTCTCGTCTTTACTCATACCACATTAGGTTGCTTATGAATTTTACTAGAGTGAGGATGCTTCATATACCATATTATCTCTACCGAAGAATTGATAAAATGCCCTACATAGCACAAAAGAGAAACTACCATCAGTAGCTGCAAATCCTATTCCATCACTCACTTATCAAAATGGTTGTTATGCACAAACTACAGCAGAAAGTCATTCCATGGGAGACCTTCATTTCCAATGAAGTTTTTATTGCTCCACAAGGCCATCATCAAAAAAATATACCTTCCTCATCCCATCCTCCAGAATCCATTCCTCCATCACTTTCTACTATTCACACATATCACTCACTCACATTCCTTCACCCCATGATGATCCTCCTTCATCATCTTCCCACAACCCTTCACCCTCATCTCATGACACAACATCAAAAAATGAAGAGATCAGTGAGAATAATGAAATTGAGATGAGTAACATCGAGCCTTTTCCTTTGACCTATCAAAGAGGTCATAGGAAGGTGTTTTCTACACAAATTGTGGAAGGGGCCCTGCCTTCTACATCAACAAAAAATGTTGACAAAGGTAAGGAAAAGATCATTGTTGAAGAGTAGCAAGACAAGCATGAAACTGAACAAGTGTTTCAACTTCTTCACCTTGACAGTGAGAATGAGGATGAGGAGAGGATCACAAACATGTTGCTCAAGAGAAAGGATTCCCAGATTAGAGAGCTATAAACCAATCTTGGCAGGGAAAAGAATGTGATCAACTTCCTTGAGGTGGAAAACCAACAGTTAGAGACAGAGAAAGCCATCAGTGAAGTCAGAGCTATCAGAGCTTGGAAAGAGGTTGGAAAGGCCAAGGCTAAGCTAGATGAGACCTTGGGCACTCTTTATGACAATGAAGACAAGGAAGAACAACTTCCTAGGAAGAGGCCAAGGACAATTGGGTTGAAGAAGGCCTTAGCCTAGAAGAGAGAGCAAGAGACAACATTGGAAGAGTATCTCACTCCAAGTGAGCTACTTGCCATGGAAATCAACTATGATAGATAATATTGGCTATAAAGAGCCAATGTGTACATAAAGGATCAGCTTGAGAAGGCAAAAAGAGATATTGACCTTCAAAAGAAGATGGCAAGGCATTATTCCATGAGGAACAAAATTGCAAGGGCCAAGATCAAAAGAGCCCTTGCAAAGATTCAAGCCCAAAAAAAGGCAAAGGAGAATGAAAGGCTTGACATCCTTGCTGATGTATCTCTCTAGGCATCCTAACCATGATCAACAAGGTAAAATCCAAATTTTGGCACTTGGTGCAAGTTTTTGAAATTTTGACTGTTTGGCTAGCAGAAAAAGGGCCAAATGCGCAGCGCCACTGGCGCTGCACTCTTTTTTGGGGCACTCAATTGAGAAAATGTTTACATTTTCATGTTTCTCATTCCTAGCACATCATCCACAGAACATTTCAGCTCATTTGGAGCAAAATTGGTCCCTCAAAAGGGCCAAAAACCACCAAAAAAACACCTTTCTACCCTCTTTCAGCACTTGTGCTGTTCCCTAAGCAGTCTTGGGAGAATGGGTTTAGGATTAAATGCCAATTTCATTTATGAACTCCTATAATTAATTGAAGCATTCATTTAAGAATCTTTTTAATAACCTCAACTTGTCCATTTGATTGTGGATAATAAGGAGTAGAACTATCATGTGACAGTGCTAACTTGGCAGTCAATTCAGTCATCATGTGATTGCGAAAATGCTTACCATGATCTGTGACTATAGCCTGTGGGAACCCAAACCATGCAATGACATAATTAAAGAAAAACAATGCAGCCATTTGTCTAGTATTTTTGAATGTAGGCATCACTTCGGCTCACTTTGTAAAGTAGTCTACTGCGAAAATAATATAACCATGCCCCCCAAACGAACGAGGGTTACAGGTCATGAAGTCAATGCCCCATTTTGAAAATGGTCCCATAGAGACAATAGGATGCATTGGCACTGGTGGTTTACATATTTTATGATCAAATATCTGGCACACATGACAACTTCTGATCACGAGGATGAAGTCACGAAATATGGTAGGCCAAAAGTAACCAGCGCAGAGTATCTTCTACACGGTAGCATATCCAGACAAGTGTCAACCACAAGCCCCAGCATGACAATCATTTAAAAAAATTTCGGCCTCCTCATGAGTGAGGCACCTTCTTAAAATTGTGTCAACACCATGACAATAAAGTGTATCACAGACGATCAGATAATATTTGGCTTGGTATCGAATACGTCGCTGGTCAGAGTGAGAGGTATCAGGCTGAAAAGCTTGGGTCTGGAGGTAAATGATAAAATCCCCATACCAAGTATCAGATGATCCGGATTTATGCAAGAACACAACAGAATACATAAATAACCATAAACATATAAATACAGTGGAAATAAGGCTTCATTTCATTAATATCAAATCACAGAAATATGCTTACAAACATGATGGAAATAAAATAGCTAGGGTGCTGGTAGCGAATCTCTGAGAAGAGATGTGGCGACTACAAAGCCTACGAGCGTATTTACAATGAGCTCGAGGGCCTATTTATTATGGAGAAACAATGGAGAACTCTAAACGTCCAAAAACCTAACCCTAGGAGATGAAGCGCCAAAACTATGGGCCCTGTTTGGGTAAATTGGTGTTTCAATTTCCCCGGGACATAACTTCGGAATACTATCTCCATTTGGGGCTTCAAAATGGCTCCAGAAGTTCAAGACCCAAAAAAATTCTAAAAATAGTAAGTTGTGAAAAAACTGAAAGAGATAATGGTGGGGCCCCAAGTGGAATAGGAGGGTGGCCACCAATATCCACCTGGATCATTCCTCCCCACTTAGGAAGTAATGGTCCCCATTGCATTGAGTTCCTCCATGAGATGAGGAAACTTCTGTTGAACTTGGTCCCTGGTGAACCACTTGCCTTGGTGTAGGAGTTGGCCAGCTTTGACAGCCCGATACAATTGGATCTTCTATCAGCGAGTGTTCTTGATTTGCATGTCCATGATATAGTCTGTGGTGGCCTGTTCCATGCAGTCTAGGTTTAACTCTTTTGGTGTGAGTTCTTCTGCAATGTCAAAGGTGTCCAATAGAGGTGGGAAGTAGGGACGAAGGCAGTCTACATTGAATACTGGGTGCAGACCAAGGAATGGTGGAATACTGAGCTCGAAGGCTGATCCAGATTTATGCAGGAACGCAACAGAATAAACACATAACCATAAATACAGAGATGCAGCGGAAATAACCCTTCATTTCATTAATATCAAAGATCTGCAAAATTAGAATGCCAGAAAAGAAGAGAGAACACAAAGAAAATAAAACCACAAAGAAACTTGTTTTATTAAAACAAAGAATAATTGTAGAAGCTACATTGTGGCGGACAATCTGTCCTTTTACAAAGTGAGGCTTGTTATTTATAGCCTTTTTTGAGATACAATACCATAGGTGTAGATACCATAGGCCAATACCATGGGTAGATACCACTTACAATACCATGGGTAAATCCCATGCTCCCAAGATCTAAAAAGTTGAAATGGATCTGACAAGATCTGCAAAATTAGAATGCCAGAAAAGAAGAGAGAACACAAAGAAAATAAAACCACAAAGAAACTTGTTTTATTAAAACAGAGAATAAATGTAGAAGCTACATTGTGGCGGACAATCTGTCCTTTTACAAAGTGAGGCTTGTTATTTATAGCCTTTTTTGAGATACAATACCATAGGTGTAGATACCATAGGCCAATACCATGGGTAGATACCACTTACAATACCATGGGTAAATCCCATGTGTGGATGAATACCATGGGTGGATACATACCATGGGTCAATTACAATACCATGGGCGAATAAATATCATGGGTGGATGAATACCATGGGTTTATGCCATTTACAATACCATGGGTGGATGGATAATATGGGTAGATGAATACCATGAGTTTATGCCATTTTCCATTCGGATCAAAGGCATTGTTCCCTATAGCCTTCGTGATGGTGTACGACCCATATCGGAGCGGGCAAATCTTGCAGTGGGGTCCAGTGAGGCGCTCCTTCTGCAAATGTAGCCACACTTTTTTGCCCACCTGGAAGTTGTGTGGCACTTGATGTTGATCATGTCATTGCTTGAACTTACATTGGCTTTGTCCAATATTTCATGAACCTATTAGCGGATGTGCTGAATGTGCTCGATGAAGTTGTTTGCTTTGTCAGCTTTAGAATGGACATGAGCTGAATCGGCCTGAGTAGTTGTAAATGGCATGGCTACGTTAATGGGACATAGTGGTTGGAATCCCAACCCCACCTAAAAGGGCCTGTGGCCAGTTGAGCTGTGGAGAGTCTGGTTATAAATGTGTTGTACATAGGGAAGGCTCTCATCCCATGTGCATGGATGCTTTGAATTTTACATGCGCAGAATGTGTACAATCATCCTATTGACGATCTCTGTTTGGCCATTAGTTTGGGGATGGAAAGCTGTGGACTTGGTGAACTTGGTGTCCAACATTGACCAGAGGCTGGACCAAAATGTGTTGAGGAACCTGTTGTCGCGATCTAAAATGATAGATTGTGGGATCCCAAAGTGCACCCACACTCGTTCAAAGAAGAGTTTAGCAGAGGCTTCTGCTGTGATATTCTTCTTGTAGGCCGCCATAATGGCCATATTTGAGAATCTGTCAACGACCACGAAAACACAGTCATTTCCATGCTTAGTATAAGGAAGGCCTGACATGTAATCCATGGAGATGAATTCCCAACGTCGACTAGGGGTAGGTAGCGGAGTATAGAGCCCTTGCTTCTTGATGGTCGGTTTGGAAATGGGGCAAATAGTGCAAGATCTGATGTACTTCCCAACATCCTGTCGAAGGCTCGGCCAATAGAAATACTTTTGCAGTACTACCACTATTTTATCGACCCAAAAATGCCCAGCAACTCGACTGTAGTGCGCTTCCCCTATCATCTTGGCACACTCGCTTGAAGGAACACAAAGGTGTTCGAGGTGACATAAGAGTGCATCTTGGAGGTGAAAATTTGGAACTTTCATACCCCCCAAGAATGCCTTGTATGTGTAGATGAATTCTGGATCGCTCTTGTAGAGAAGCGTCCAATCAGAAGTCTCATGTCCACAAGAGTTGAGAACAGTGGTTATGGCCACGATCGGTGGTCGGCTGAGGCAGTCTGCAACATTATTAGTGCTACCCTTCTTGTACTTGATGTTCAAATGAAATTTTTGCAGATATGTGGACCACTTCTGATGGCGATCGTTTTGCAACTTCCCTTGTGTCTGTATGAACTGCAGGGGTTGGTGGTCTGTGTGGATGATTGTCTCCTTTCCCAAAATATAATGCTTCCATTGTTGACAAGCCTGAACAATGGAATACATTTCTTTGTCATAAGTGGGATACTTTCAAATTGTGTCGGAAAATTTCTCACTGTGATATGCGACTAGATTCCCCTGTTGAGTAAGAATTTCCCCAATAGCATAGTTAGAGGCATCTGTCTCGATCTCAAATGGTTGTTGCAAGTCTGGTAATGTGAGCACTGGGAAGAACAGACGTGATGTTTCAATTATATGAATGCCTTCTGTTGAGATTTTGATCAACAGAATGTTGCTTTTTCTCCTCCCTTGGTGACTTGACCCAAGGGCCAAGTGATATGAGAGAATCCCAACATGAACCTGCGGTAGAAATTAGCAAGACCCAGAAAGCTGCGAAGCTCTGTTAGGGTGGTTGGGGCTAGCCAATCCCGAATGACTTGGATCTTGGCTGGATCCACATGCACCCCCCTTTCATCAATAATGTATCCCAGATATTGAACTTGGGTCATGCCAAAAGTGCACTTCTCAAAATTTTCAGATAGCTTGTGTTGCCGTAGTGTTTGGAGGACTTCTCGGATGTGGTGGAGGTGCTCTTCCCAAGTCTGGCTGAAGATCAGAATGTCATTCAAGTATACCAATAAAAATGAGTTGGTGAATGGACACAAGATGTCATCCATCAACCTCATGAAGGTTGTGGGATAATTTTTCAATCTGAAAGGCATGACGAGCCATTAAAAAAGGCCCTCCTTGGCTTTGAAGGTAGTCTTCCACACATCAGAGGGTTCGATTGGTACCTGGTGATACCCAGACTTCAAGTCAATCTTGCTGACATATTTTTCCCCTTTGAGTTGGTCCAGAAGGTCATCAATCCGTGGGATCGGGTACCTATTATGGACTGTGATCTTGTTCAACGCCTAGTAATCAATACAGAGTCTCCAAGTCCCATCCTTCTTCTATATCAACACGATCGGGCTCCCACAGGGCGATGAACTTGGCCGGATGTGACCTTTCTGCAGCAGCTCCTGATTCTGCCTCTTGATTTCATAATTCTCGAAAAAAGAGCGCCTATAGATCAGTCAATTGGGTAGCGACGCACCTAGGGTCAGGTAAATGGGGTGCTTGATTTGACAGTGTAGAGGCACCCCTATGGGTGAGGTGAAGATGTCCCCGTACTCCTCCACAACCGTGTCCATTTGTTGTTTTCTTGTAGAGGAGCCATGTTTGGAGGTCGTGGCCACAATATCATCAGGAAAACAAATTTCCTGGTTTGGGAAATGAGCTTACTACATTGTTTTGTAGTAACCAAAGAGATAGTGGGAGGCGGTGGTACCTCTAGTATCCTGTACAATTTATTTCCCAGAGTAACAATAACAGCGTGAGGTAGGGACTCATACACAACATGTCGCTTCCACAAGTATGGTTGGCCTAATAATACATAAGAAACATCAATAGGAGTAATGTCACACAATACATCATCCGTGAAGGGCTTGATGCTATAGGGAAGGCAGCACTGCTGGCTGACGCGGAGATCCCATCCTTGGTGAAGCCACCCAATGGTGTATGGTTGTCAGTGCACTGTGGTTGGCAAGCCCAACCGCTTCATGAAATATGCTGAAATGAGGTTATTTTGGATCCCATTGTCAAAAATGAACCGTAGCGGGGAAGCCTTTACCCACATTTGGGAGTGGAAGAGACGCTCTGCATCCTCTGGATCTTCTGGTTCCTCCTTCTGGATCTTCGTAGTGGCAACAGTGGCATTGGGTTCCGAATCAATAATCTACTTCCCTTTGTCATTCACATTGTCAGGTTCTAATTCAAAGTCGAAGCATGCATCTGATTCAGAAGCCCTCATCTCGGCCACCAGCGACTGCTTGGCCTGATACTCACTTATGTTGTGAGTGGAGCTCTTATGGAACTCACACCACTTTCCCGTGTCCTTATTTGGCTTCACGGTGTTGTTCTTTGCTTGTGTATTTGGCAGGTTGTCTTGGGCTGCCATGCCTTGGCCTTGTCCTTTGTTCTATGGTTTGGGAGCACCTTTCCCTTGCTTTTGATTCACAGATCCAAAGTTTTGCTTCTTCTGTTTGAATTTCTGCTCAATCTTGGCAGCATACCGGTATGTTGTACCAAGTGAAGAGATGTCAAGGAACTCCATTTCCTCCTGAATGTATCTTTGCATACAACCGCGATACTTTAGCACAAAATTTTTCTTTGAATCTTTGATACCCAAATTTGTGCGCAGGGTATGGAACAGATTCATTAGCTCATGCACATCTTGATCCCTTTGTTGCCGCAGCATGGTCCATTGTATGTACTTGTCCTCATAGCTCCCCATGGGATAGTATTGTTCCTTGATGGCATCTCAGAAAGAATTACAAGTGGGTACGACTAAGAACATAGAGGGTTCTGTCTCATCCTTTTTCTCACAGTAGGTTTCCCACCAGTCCTTGACATGGGGGGTAGCTTTGAGGAGTGCAAAAATAATCTTCACCCGGTTGGAAAAGTCATGAACTGAGAAATATCCTTCTAATAGATTCAACCATATATCTATGGCATCTGCATCTATTCGAACCTCAAATATGGGAATGTCAAAGTTTTCTTGTACCTTAAAGGGAGTCGCGCCTCCAGAGTGGCTGCTGGATGCAGATGCACCGCCGGTGGGCAGTCGTTGAAGGATCTGGGCAAAGTTATCCATCATCGCGTTCCTTTGTTTTCGAGGGCCTCCTTGAGAAATATTTTGATAGGATCTCCTGCTCCCTCATATTTCTTTTCTTCCCCCATGGGCATCCGTCGGTGTTTGCGAGGTTGATCTTGCAAAGGTTCCACCAGATCGAGCCCTAACTCCTTATACCCCAACCTCGTTGGGGACATGCAAAGAAGGATCGAGAAAGAACCGGACGCGCGTACCCTTTGATCCCGATTTATGCGAAGCCTGGCTTATAATACCATAAATAACCATAAACATGAAAATACATGAAACAAAGCGTCACTTCATTAGCACTCAAATAGAAAATATGCTTTAAAACATTTAGTGTAATAAATCTTTACCATCGGGTATTGTGCAAGCTGAAATCACAGAGAAGTGTACCTAAAAAAAATCTCAGTGTTACATGATTATAAATGAGGCTTGAGAAGCCTATTTACCCATGGGAAACATTCAGTGATCTAAGTGATCAAAACTAACTAAGAGATGAAGTGCAAACTGTAATTGGTTTGGAGTAGGTGGTGTTACTGATGGCAAACTGACTCCAAAAAGAGAATAAAAGAGATATAAACGCCTTATAAATAAGCCACTTCGAGGGGTAAACCTCCGATACATTACATGAATGAAAAATTCTTGGATGATACAATTTACAAAACCTCCTTTCTATATATAGGAGTCCATGGGGCCATAATGTAATCCTAGTGGGCCACAATGTAATCCTAGCCGACCTAACAATAATAATTTAAGGGCATAATAATAATAATATAGGGGTTACAGGGGTACAATAATAACAATAAGGGGGTTACACTAACAATAATAAGGGACTATACTAGTAATATAGGGACTTAACATGCCTCTCCTTGAGCAAAGTGTTGTCCTCAACGGCAGAAATTTCTTGATGATTTTGTATAAATTCTCATCCTCCCTTATGGAATCTTCTATAGAATAGTTCTTCCACTTGCTGAGACACTCTAAGATTGATCATACTTGTTGAGTTCCTATTTTTGTGACTACTTCATAACTTATTTTGATGTGATGTTGATCTTCTTGTTGTTTCATTAGATTTTGCACCAAAGTTAGGTTATCCTTTGAGAGTTGGAGGACTTGTTGTTGATGCTCGATTTTATCTTCTACTAATTTATCATCCATATTAGCTATTATTTGATCCTTCAAACCATCCAACATAGCCTCCATTTATGCTTTTAAACCATCTATGTCATCTTCGATTGCTCTTCGTAGGATCGAAATTTGTTGCACTTGGTACCGTAATTTTGATATCTCATACTACAATTCTTCCTCTTTATGCGTAATAGTATAAATTTTTGAGGGCTTAATGGGTATGGAATTATTTTTTTGAGGCATTATAGAACCGAATACTTATAAAAATTCTAAAATATTCCCTTGGAATCACTTCAAACTTCTTTTTCAAACAAACGTTATGCAATTTTAAAAACCAAATACACACCTTTTTCCTTCTTTTGAGAAGCTTGATATTGAAACTGGATTATCTATGTGATTTCAAATCCTCAATAACTGAAATTTTTCCCTAAAGTAGCCCTCTGAATCTTCTTTCGAATGCCACAAGTCTGACCTAATTTGGACTCTTCAAGGAAACGTTATGTCCAATCTCCTACAATGACCTAATTATGGATTGGTTTAGTAGAGCGAACTTGTATGACTTTCCACGTGTCACTGTTTCCTCCTTTGGATCTGAAATTTATAGGCAGGAAGCTATAGTCTATGTATTTGCAGCCAATTTTTATAGAATCTCAATCCGATGCTCAGAGAGAGAGTTATGACGTTTTTCCCATGGTCACCTCTTTGAGATAAAATTCGAGAGCCTGAAAAAATCCTAACTTCCACAGATCATATCTCAAAAAATGTTGTGAACCAAGATCTAAAATTTTTATAGGAGATTCTTCAGGATGTCAACTTCGCTCTGTGTCAATTTCAGCCTCTGAAACCTCGTAGAAAAATGTTATAGTGAAAATTCCACGATGACCTGTTTAGGTTAAATTCAGGAGCTTGCAAAAAGACCTAACTTCCACAAATCATATCTTCGAAAATATTATGAACCAAGCTCTGAAATTTTGAGACGATGTTCCTCCAGATTTCGGCTTCGCACTCTACAAATTTCAGCTTCTGAACCTTCGCAGAAAAAAAGTTATAGTGAAAATTTCACGATGGCCTGTTTGGTGCAGCGAAACCCTAGAATCCAAAGCTCTGATACCAAATGTTGTGAAACCAGCTCCAAAAATAGAAGAAAAGAGATATCAATGCCTTAGAAAAAAGCCAATTCGAGGGGGAAATCTTAAATACATTACATGAATGAACAATTCTTAGATGATACAAATGACAAAAACCTCCTTTCTATATATAGGAGTCCATGGGGCCACAATGTAATCCTAGCCGACCTAACAATAATAATGTAAGGGCACAATAATAACAATATGGGGGTTACAGGGTTACAACAATAAAAATAAGGGGGGATACACTAACATAATAAGGGACTACACTATTAATATAGGGATTTAATAGTTTCAACTTCCCAGGGACGTAACTTCGGCATACTATCTTCGTTTGGGGCTTGAAAACGGCTCCAGAAGTTCAGGACCCAAAAAAATGCTAAAAATAGTAAGTTGTGAAAAAACTGAAAGAGACAATTGTGGGGCCCCAAGTGGAATAGGCGAGTGGCCACCAATATCCATCTGGATCATCAGATGATCCGATCAGAAATAGAGACTCGTCAGGAATTGATGGTTCTGAAGTAGTAGAAGTACTATCAGAGGGAAGGTCACAGAGAAGCTCATCCAAGACTAAAGACTTCTTTGACATGGATTTGATGAACTCCAAATCAAATTCCCGCAAAATGACAATACATTTTGAATACTTTCCCCCCAGCAATTGATGTGATAAGCAACAATTGATGTGATAAGATATAAGTCATGGGGTTGCAATCTGAAATGACAATGGTCTTCCAGAACCTGATATAGTTGCGAAATATTTTGCCAGCTTGAACCACCGCCAAGGAAAGCTTTTATACATACAAATACTTTACTTCTGTATCATTGAGATTACGACTCAAATAATAGATCGGATTTTCTATCCCATTTTCTACTTGGACCAATACAATAGCAATGGTCATATCAACTGCAATGATATATAAGAAATAATCACTCTAATAATTGGGGGGATACATTAATAATGCCCAGACAATAGTATCCTTGACAGCATCAAAAGAAGCTTTCACAACTTGGTCCCAATGGAAGGAAATCCCCTTTTTCAAGAGCTGAGTAAATCCTTAAGCCATTTCAGCGTAGTTGGGTATGAACCTCCTTAGGAAGTTAGCCTTTCCCTGAATTTTCAGTAACTCAAGATAATTTGATGGCGCAGGAAAATCAAGAATGGCCTGGACCTTCAATGGGTCTATTAAAATTACTGTCTTTTGAGACGATGAATCCTAGAAAACAACCAGAACCAACACAAAAAACACATTTATGTGGATTGAGGCGTATTTTGTAGTAACGACAACGTAAAAATATAGCTCTTAGATGCATCGGGTGATCAGTTCGATTTCGTGAATGCATGGGTAAGTTGTCTAGATCATGTTGAAAAATGTGCTTGATGTCATTGAAAGCATAATTTGTTTCACTCTGAAAATTTGCCCCGAAGTTCTTTAAACCAAACAAGAGTTTCCGATAAGAGAATGTGCACCAGGGAAAAATGAATGTTGTCTAATTTCTGTTCACACACAAGTGGATTTTGTTACAAAAGGCCCAAATTTATCCCTTTTCACATTCAGCATGTATTTATTCTTTGATTTAAGGAGTTTTTCTTGTCCTCCTTCACATTTTATTCATCAATCATGAAATACAAAAATGAACAAGGCAAAATTAATGTTCCAATTAGTTGAAGCTAATTTAGGAACATTACAGTCTCCCCCTCCCAAATGTTTCTTGTCCTCAAGCAACTGCAAGGAAGAACTAGACTTCTCCTTCCCCTTTTGTGGCCTCGTCAATGGATCCCACCATGGCTGAAAATGGTAAGCAATGAATCTGCCCTCCAATGACCTTCTCCAAGTGCAAGATAGAAAGTGTACATCATGAGAAATGGGAGGTACAAGTGGTGATCTTCTTGTTGCTCCATGGCCTCATCAAGTAGGAGTGATGAAGAGCATGGGGAAAACTCTTCCCGATGAGTGTCTCCCACACCCATGCTATCATCCAAATAAAAGGAGCCATTCTTTATAGCTCATAGAAACAGTTATTAATCCCCATGATGTGCATTGAGTAGGGGCTACAAGGCTGGAAATGAGGGATGAATATACCCAACTCACACTGTCCCTCTTCCCACTGTTGATGGATGTGGAGTTGTGGATCCTGGGCTGCAGAAATGTGGTCACCATGAAGCCAAAAGGAATTTTAAACTTCATGACCTCCTTCATTGATTTCGGTGAGCCTCCTTGCCCACCCTCTTAGGCATATAGTGAACAATTTACCTTCACCACATGTGCTCCAAAATACAGATGTGTTGAATGGTGACAATAGTCCCTCCCTTGAGACCAGCGTTGTCCATCATCTTGCTACCTCAATTCATGATACCATAAGTGGCCATCCCACCACTTTCTTGCTAAAATAAGCTTCTTCAAAGCTTGGAAATGATAGAGGAAAATAAGTGTTGGTTGAATGGAGATCAAGAAAAACATGTCTTGCTCTAATTCCTCCCATGTGAGAGGCTCCCCTTCATGATACAAACTCAATACATGACCCTTTGTAGAAGATGATACAATGTACCATGCAGCATCCACAAAAAGTTCCCTCCTCTTCTTGAAATTCAATTGAATATGGGAGAGTGCATTCCCAATGGATACATTCATCCAATGTATCAATCCTCCTCTCCCACATATGCTCCTCATAAAAATAGAAATATCAGCAACATAAGGAGCAAGAATAGAGTTCACGTTGGCTGCCATATGCAACAAATGTGAAGGGCAATGATCCCTCATATGCAACCAATGCAGTTTGGACCTCAACTGCAATAGAGACTGCTGAAAAATGTGGTCTTTCAACCACTTGCATGCTGCCCCAATCTCTTCATAAGCTTGGAGGAAGTGTATGATGGATGAGGCAATGTAAGTATGTCCTCCAAAACAAAATTCCTCCCCAAGTCCTCCTAGGGAGTAGTTATCAACATTGGTCATGGCGTCAAGTAGACCATGCAACCTCAAAATAAGAATGCTCCTCCTTGGAGCAACATCCTGCACATATGTGGTTAAGGGATGCATGTATACATGAGATCAATCAAAATAATCAACACCCTTACCACAAGTTTTTCTCATGCAATGGGAGCAGCTCATAGATGAGCCTCCTTCCATTCTCAAAGAGAAGAGAGAAGACTGTAATAACTCTTCCCAAGAATCATGTGCATGCATAGCTCCCATGTCAAATGTAGATGTGGGAAGGCTGCTATCCTTCCCCTGCTTTTCCTGCCACAACGTAGAAACTGAAATGAGAGTAGGTGTGGATGATGTTGAGAGACTGCTTCTCTCCTCCTTGAGCCTACCCAAGACTCTCAGTGCTGCATCAAGACCTCCCAAGGTCTCCACTTCTCTGAAATTCATGGTCAATGCCTCACAATGTGAAGCATTCACCTCTTCTTGCTGATCAAGTGGCCTCCTTGGTACAATGTCTCCAGGAAATGAGACATCATCTAGTGGTGGTTGAATACATGAATGGAGAAAACCCTCCATGCTTCCATTGCACAATCCAATCACCTCTTTAGGTGCATCAACCTTCTGCAATAGATAGGAATGAGATTGGCCCTCTTCCCCATCTTCTCTTGGTATCCTCATGCTTTTGCACCTTCTCCATCTCAAGGGATTGTGAAATGCATCCCCTTTGATATCTCCAAGGGAAGATCTTATTCCTCCCTTACTGCTCTTGCAAAGCGTAGTGAAATTCTGTTGTTCTAGATCAACAACACATAGAAATGTAGATCTCTCCATGCAATGGGCTGAAATGAAAACAGATGAATCTTTGACCATACCTTGGTGAAATGTAGAAGCAAGAACTTCTTCTGCAACTGTGTAGTCTTCCTCCATTGAACATGAAGGCTTCTCCTCCAAGGTTGTGCCAGCGCTAGTACAAGTCTCTACCCCCTCAATCTCCTTGAGATTTTCTTGAATATCCTTCAAGGTCTGGAAAAAGAGTGAGGAAGTCTCTTTTTCTGTCATTCCTTCTTCTTCTCCTCTTTCTCTCAGAAAGAAAGTGGGGATGTGACAACATTGTAAATCAGATTTTGTGGCTGAATGCTCACACAGATCATAAGAAGTACTGGGTACTCCTTCATCTTCCTGAAATTCTCTAGGAATTCCACTGTAGCTTCTTCTGCTTTGAAACCCTCTTGGAGTTTCACTGCATCCTTCTTCTTTTTTAGGTCTCTATATCACTAGTATAGTCCCTTATTATTAGTGTAAACCCCTTATTGTTATTATTGTACCCTTGTAACCCCCATTTTGTTATTATTGTGCCCTTAAATTATTATTGTTAGGTCGGCTAGGATTACATTGTGGCCCACTAGGATTACATTATGGCCCCATGGATTCCTATATATAGAAAGGAGGTTTTATAAATTGTATCATCCAAGAATTTTTCATTCATGTAATGTATTGGAGGTTTCCCCCTCAAAGTGGCTTATTTCTAAGGCGTTGATATCTCTTTTTTTTTTGAGCTGGTTTCACAACATTTGGTATCAGAGCTTTGGATTCTAGGGTTTCGCTGCTCCAAACAAGTCATCGTGGAATTTTCGCTATAACTTTGTTTCTACGAAGTTTCAGAAGCTGAAATTTTTAGGGTATGAAGCCAAAATCCAGAGGAATATTTTCTAAAAATTTCAAATCTTGGTTCGCAATATTTTCGGAGATATGATCTGTGGAAGTTAGGTCTTTTTTCAGGCTCCTAAATAGGTCATCGCGGAATTTGCACTATAACTTTGTTTCTACGAAGGTTCAGAATTTGAAATTCATATGGTGTGAAGCTGAAAGCCTGAGGAAATTCGTCAAAAAAATTTCAGAGCTTGGTTCACAATATTTTTGGAGATATGATCTGTGGAAGGTAGTGCTTTTTCAGGCTCCTGAATTTCATCTCAAAGAGGTGATCGTGGGAAAAGTTCAATAACTCTCTCTCTAAGCATCGGATTGGAGTACCGTAAAAATTGGTCACACATACATGGACTTTAGTTTCTTGGCTATAAATTTCAGAGACAAAGGAAGAAACAGTGACACGTGGCAACTCACACAATTTCGCTCTACTGAACCAGTCCATAATTAGGTCATTGTGGGAGATTGGACACAACTTTGTCTTGGTGAATCCAAATCATGTCAGACTTGTGGAATTCGAAAGATAATTCAGAGGGCTACATCGGTACCTAAATTTAGATATTGAAGTGCTGCAATCACAGAGATAATCCAATTTCAATATCGAGCTCCTCAAAAGCAAGAAAAAGGTGTGTATTTTTTTCCGAATTGCATAAGTCTTGTTTGAAGAACCAATTTGAATTGATTCCAAGGGCATATTGTAGAATAGATATCAATATTGGGTTCTAAAATATGCCCCGTAAAAATAATTCAACACCCATTAAGCCTTCAGAAGGGTCTACTATGACTCATGAAGATGAAGAATTTCAACATGATCTATCAAAATTACAAGAGCAAGTGCAACAAATTTCACTCTTGCAAAGAGCAACAAAAAATGAAATGGAAGTTTTGAAGAAAGGCATGGAAGAGAATATGGATGGTTTGAAGAAAGGCATGGAAGCTGGCATGGAAGCTAAGATGGATGACATGAAAGACAACATGGAAAACAACATGAAAAACATGAAGAATGATCTAAAATCAGACATCAAAGTTTTGACCAAGTTGATACAAGAAATGTTTCCTAATGGTGAAAAGATAGTAGAAGAACCTCATGATGAGAACAAAATAAATGTTAATCGTGATTTCATAAACTCTAATGTTGGCGGGAAGAACCACCATATTCCAAAAATGGATATGAGGAAGTTTGATGGGAAGGATCCTGTAACATGGATACTACAGATGGAGCAATATTTTGATTTCCATAATGTGAAAAAAACACAAAAGGTACGCATTGCAACTTTACATTTAGAACAAAATACATTTGTATGGTATCGATGGCTTTGCTCCCATAAAAAAATTGTCACTTGGTCAATTTTTATGGAAGAAATGATAGCACATTACGAGGATACAAAGAGCAACACCTTCTTTAGCCAATTGATAAATCTCAAACAAAAGGGTTTAGTGGGGCAACACATTGAGGAATTCCAAAAATTGAATATAAGGGTAACTGATATTCCAGAGGAACACAGGATCGATCTCTTCATAGGCACTTTAAAGGATAATATCCAACATGAAGTTCAAGTTTTGGAACCAGATTCATTGGAGAAGGCATTCAGGTTGGCAAGAAAAGTTGAATGTAAAATAATGGCAACAAGGAAGCCTACCACTCAATTCTATAAAGAAGGAAGTGTTGCTACATCTAGATTTCCACAACCTACAAGGTTGACACCACAACAATTGGAAGAAAAAAGAGAAAAAGGGCTTTGCTACAGTTGTGATAGCAAATACACTAAAGGTCATAAGTGTGTTGAGAAGAAATTATTTTACATAGATTGTGAAGAGGAAGAAGAAAATGAACAAGAAGAGGATATACACCAGGAACCAGCCCTAGAAGAGGAAGAAATGAGTCTGACCATATCGTGTAATGCATTGGTAGGAATTACCACTCCTCAAACTCTCAAGATAGAAGGACATATCAAGAAGAAAAAGGTAATAGTGTTGATTGATTCGGGTAGCACCCATAATTTTATTCATTGTAAGGTAGCCAAGGAATTAAATTGTTTCCTATACCCAGCACCAGAATGTCAAGTGATGGTTGCAAATGGAGGAATTATAAACTTCTCTGGAAAGTGCCATAATATCAAGCTAACCATGGGGGAATATGTATTTACTAGTCCAATGCTTTCCATTCCTATGGGAGGTGCTGATGTTGTACTAGGAGTACAATGGTTACAATCTTTGGGGACGGTAGCTTCTAATTTTCAAGAAATTTTCTTGAAATTTTTTTCAGAAGGAAAGGAAGTCGAATTACGGGGTATTGAAGGGAATCCGGGAAGGATATTAAGCTCTAATGTCATGAAAAAGCTTCAAAAGAAAGAACAACGAGGCGTAATTGCAAAATTATGCTCACTAGAAGTTCCGACATCAAAATCATCTATTTCTGCAGATCTCCAACAAGTCTTGGACAATCATTCCAAGGTGTTTGAAACTCCCAAAGGATTCCCACCTATTCATGATCATGATCATGCTATTCATTTGATTCCAGGAAGTGTTCCTCCAAACATAAGGCCTTATAGATATCCTTACTTCCAAAAGAGCGAAATTGAACGTATGATTGCAGAAATGTTAGAGGCGGGTATAATTCAACCTAGTCAAAGTTCTTTCTCTGCTCCCGTAGTATTGGTACACAAGAAGGATGGATCATGGCGAATGTGTCCGGATTATAGGGAGCTCAATAAGCTCACCATTAAAGATAAATTTCCCATTCCTGTGATCGATGAATTATTGGATGAATTACATGGAGCAATTTATTTTACCAAGTTGGATCTTCGTTCAGGATATCATCAAATTAGAATGAAGACTGAAGATATTCCAAAAACAACATTTCGAACTCATGAGGGTCATTATGAATTTTTGGTCATGCCTTTTGCCCTTACCAATGCACCTTCTACATTTCAAGGGTTGATGAATTCCATTTTCAAACCATTCCTTAGAAAATTTGTGCTAGTATTTTTTCATGATATACTAATCTACAGCAGGTCTTGGAAGGATCATGTTGAACATGTTGACAGGGTGCTCAAACTATTGCAGGAGAAACAATTATATGCAAAAAAATCCAAATGTTTCTTTGGAGTACAAGAGGTGGAATATCTGGGTCATATTGTATCTCACGAGGGTGTTAAAGTATACCCTAACAAAATTAAAGCTA
The DNA here is from genome assembly GCA_034641835.2 of Pinus albicaulis. Lineage (NCBI taxonomy): Eukaryota > Viridiplantae > Streptophyta > Pinopsida > Pinales > Pinaceae > Pinus > Pinus albicaulis. The sequence goes on along the minus strand of CM076575.1, from coordinate 207,132,489 downwards.
TTAAGGAATGGAAAGTCCCCACAACCATAAAGAAGTTGCGAGGATTTCTCGGGTTAACAGGGTATTATCGCAAGTTTGTTAAGAATTATGGGAGAATAGCAGCACCTCTAACAACATTATTGAAGAAATATGCATTTTCATGGACTCCTGAAGCAACTAAGGCCTTTGAACATTTTAAAGAGGCAATGTGCCTAGCACCGGTCTTAGCTACGCCAGACTTCACAAAAACCTTTATTGTGGAATGTGATGCCTCAGGAAATGGAATTGGTGCAGTTTTAATGCAGGAAGGAAGACCCATTGCTTTTGAAAGTCGTCCAACCAAAGGAAAGTATTTACAGAAACCTATTTATGAGAAGGAAATGTTAGCAATACTACATGCACTAAAGAAATGGCGAACTTACCTAATGGGAAGACACTTCAAGGTAAAAACTGATCATGATAGTCTTAAACACTTTTGGAACAAAGACTATCTTCAGAAGAGCAGCAAAAATGGGTCACAAAGATGTTGGGTTATGACTTTGAAATAATCTACAAAAAAGGAAAGTTTAATGTTGTTGCAGATGCACTCTCAAGAAAGAATGAAGAGGTGGAAGCATTGCTTTGTGCCATTTCTATTATCCAACCAGATTGGATAACCGAAGCAAGAGATGAGTGGAAGAAGGACAAAGATGTATGGACACTCATTCAAAAGTTGCAGCAAGATCCTAGTACATCTGATACATTTAGTTGGAAAAATGATTCCTTATGGTACAAAGATCGCTTATATCTTTATAAGAATTCCCAACTAAAACAAAAGATTCTTCTGGAATTGCACACTTCTCCTTTAGGAGGACACTCGGGATTTTTAAAAACTTACCACAGGGTGAAGAAAGAATTTTTTTGGGATGGCCTTAAATCTAATATTCAAAAGTTTGTGACGGGGTGTTTGGTTTGCCAGCAGAATAAAGTTGAGACAATTAAGACCCCGGGACTTCTACAACCTTTATCCATTCCAAGTCAACGTTGGGAGGAGATTTCAATGGATACTATCATAGGTTTACCTAAGTCTGAAGGAAAGAGTGTCATCATGGTGGTAGTTGATAGAATTACCAAGTATGCACACTTTTGTGCATTATCTCATCCATTTAAAGCAAGTACAGTTGCTACTACATTTATGGATAGAATTCAAAATCTACATGGAAGCCCAAGGGTTATTGTGAGCGACAGAGATCCCATTTTTACTGGAAATTTTTGGACGGAGTTATTTTCTTGTTTGGGTACTCAATTAGCTCATAGCTCATCTTATCATCCTCAATCCGATGGTCAAACCGAGATAGTAAATAAATGTTTGGAAGGATATCTTCGTTGTTTTGTATCTGATAAACAAACACAATGGGTCAAGTGGTTACCTCTCGCCGAATGGTGGTATAACACTTCCTTCCATACTGCAGCAAAAATGACCCCATTTATGGCACTTTATGGATATCATCCACCATCCATCACATCATCTTTAAAAGAAAATTCGAAGGTTCAAGCAGTGGAAGATCACATCGAGCATCAACAAGAAGTTCTCCAACTCTTAAAGGATAACCTGAATTTGGCACAAAATCGAATGAAACAACAGACAGATCAACATCGCAGCGAGAGAAGTTTTGATGTAGGAGATTGGGTATTTTTACGGCTACAACCATATAAACAAATGTCCCTCAAGCAATCTAAGAAGGATAATAAATTATCGCCAAAGTACTATGGTCCTTACAAGGTGTTGCAAAAGATTGGTACTATGGCATACAAATTGGAGCTTCCTGCTTCTTCGCGAGTACATCCAGTTTTCCATGTTTCATGCTTAAAGAAGGTTATAGGTGAAAATCTTCCGGTTCAAACAATATTTCCAGAACTTGATGAGGAAGGAAAAATCATATTGGAACCTGAAGCAATCATGGAAACAAGAACTCGACAGCTACGGAATCGATCAATTTCAGAGTATCTCATCAAGTGGAAGAACTTACCCACTGAAGATTCTACATGGTAGGATGAGAATTTTATACAGAAGCACCCGGAGCTACTCAAGCGTTGAGGAAAACACTTTTTTGAAGGAGAGGGGCATGTTAGGTCCCTATATCATTAGTATAGTCCCTTATTATTAGTGTAACCCCTTATTGTTATTATTGTACCCTTGCAACCCCCATTTTGTTATTATTGTGCCCTTAAATTATTATTGTTAGGTCAGCTAGGATTACATTGTGGCCCACTAGGATTACGTTATGGCCCCATGGACTCCTATATATAGAAATGAGGTTTTGTAAATTGTATCATCCAAGAATTGTTCATTCATGTAATGTATTGGAGGTTGCCCCCTCGAAGTGGCTTATTTCTAAGGCATTGATATATCTTTTCTTTTTTGAGCTGGTTTCACAACATTCTTCCATGGGTTGAACCTCCTTGGAGAGGCCCTTTTCTGATCTAAAAAATTGATGAGATTAATCTCATCCTCTCCATCAATCTAATCTCTGCTTCTGCTCTTAATTCACTGATAGCTTGATCTCACAGGCTGTGCCAGAGATCATGCTCTGATACCACTGTAATGTTCCCAAAATGGATTTCTCAGCAATACATGCTTAAAAAAATCATTTTTCAGGAATGTGTGCTTCAAATATCATAAAAAATGTTTAAAAACACTCAGCAACCAATTCGAAGTGCTGCAGCATACCACTGTAATGTTCCAAATTGGGAATTGCTCATGAATCTGACAAATCATATTCCATTTTTTTTTCAGAAACATTAAAAATAAAAAAATAACCTATTCCAAAGATTGAATGTAGGGGCATTTACCGGGTATGTCACCTTTACAAGAAAGGATGAGACCTAGAGGCTAGCTGGTCCACTAGCAGACTCTGTCTATAGAACTATGTCAAGAGCTAATATTTCCAAGAGGGGATATAATATCAAATATTGGATCCCTTAGATCTGATAATCTAAAACCAAATTCCAATAGGAGATCAGAAGCAAATCAGACTAGGTGGGTTAAATAGTTCTCTAACACCTAGTTGCCTTGAAAACTGTCGAAATAAGGGACTGCAGCAATCTGGAAAATGTATAACGGTATTGCGCTAATGAATAAGCTTAAAAATAGATGAAATAGATATAAATACATGTCTTGAACTAAATAAATGATTTATACAGCATTTTATGAACCAAGGGTTGGGGAAAAGTGGGGATTTAGGCCCTAAAACGAGTATAATCAGAGATCTGCGTAAAAATAAGGAGGGGAAGTGGTTGGATATGATATATAGGGTTATGAGGGACTCCCATGTCGAATTTCAGTAGAAAAAAATAAGTTTTATGTGTTAAACAGTTCCTCCTTCCCGACTAGTCAAGAAAAACACCCAATCCCCATGACTTTGAATATGCAGAATTTAATGAAGCTTAGGCAGCATGATTTTATGAATATATTAGTTGAAATATGACACAATAATCAGAAAATCAGCTTGGTTTCATAGCTTAAGGAAAATATGTATGACAAACAAATATTTACATGAAATAACCCTCAAGATTGAGGTGCTGCAACATAAGAGAAAGACTGCAGACTATATCAGCGTTATTTTTCAGGGGTTTCAGCTGATGTGAGTGAAAACTCAGATCTATGACAGATATATGGCTGAAACATCAGATCCATACCAGATCTAGAAACTACTCAACCTCCTCTGTCTAATCCCCTTGGGATTTCATCAAAATAATGCATGTATAAGAGTAGATCTGAACTTTAAAGCTACAAAACTGCAGAAAACTAAGAATTTCTGAAGATGAATTTTATTATACATGAAATCAGATCTGAAATATCTTATAACAACAGCTACTTGAAAGAATTACAAAGTGAGAGGCAAGCCTCAATCACTTGAGAGCAGATTTGCACAAAATTGGAATAACATTTAAACCCCAATGCAGAAAACACAGTTCATGGAAGGGACTGCACTGTAGCTCAATGGAACTGGAGTAAAAACTATAAAATATAGATCTGAATAAAAAATGGGAGAGAGATCCTCTTCCGGGTGGTCACAAGACACCCTCCCTAAGAGAAATCTTCTCCAAAACAACTAGATCTCTGCAGATCTAGACTACCACTTGCTGCAACTCAAGCAGCTGCAAAATCCTCAATGGGACCAACGCTGCTAATAGATGGATCTTGGCCAAAATTCCGGATAGTGGCTCATTTCAATGCATTCTACTCCATGAGCTACTCAAGGAAGGAGGGAGGATTCCTAAACAGGAAATCCTCTTCCCTTAGGCTAAATAGCCAAGAGAGCTAGATTTGCTCAAGCAACCTCTATTTCAAAAATACTTCAACAACCTCTACATGAGCCCTCTCCTCCTTTTTATAACTTGAAGGGGTGCACAAACCCTAAAACCACTTCAATGGACTTAACCCCTTTCACATTGGACCCCTCTTCTAAAACTGCGCTGGTTCTCCAAGGTGGTCCAATTTTTGTTCACACACAAGTGGATTTTGTTACAAAAGGCCCAGATTTATCCCTTTTCACATTGGGCATGTATTTATTCTCTGATTTAAGGAGTTTTTCTTGTCCTCCTTCACATTTTATTCATCAATCATGAAATACAAAAATGAACAAGGCAAAATTAATGTTCCAATTAGCTGAAGCTAATTTAGGAACATTACACTGTAATGTTCCCAAAATGGATTTCTCAGCAAGACATGCCTAAAAAGCGGATTTTTCAGGGATGTGTGCTTCAACTATCATAAAAAAGTGTTTACAAACACTCAGCAAATACATCACAAAATTCATGAAAGAGAGAGCGATACGTTTCTAGTTCTGATGGAGAACAAGACACGCCGACATGAATTTTTTCTACAACTCCAGGTTTGGTCGAAATATCAATAGAAATGGTTTCTTCAATATTTGATAAATTTCACTCGGAATTGATTTCATTAATAGGAAAAGAATTCTAAAAGGATGTTTTGATCGATGGGTGATATAGTTCACTAAGATTATCTTCTTCATAATCTGGAAGATGGGAACGATGATGATGATCTTCCCATGGTTCTCCTTCTAACATCATTGTTTCCAAAATATTCTCATATGTCAAGAAAGTTGAGGAAAAAGGATTATATGGAGTACCAAAATCTAATGAACGAGCTACCCAAACGACCAGTGACGATGATTTCGGATTCGCCACCCAAGCCATATAGATTGATTGCTATGCCATCTCAATTGGGCTGGCCGGCAGAAAATCATCCAACATAACAATTTCAAAATCACCCGTACTATTCCTTAAGCCAGATGGAGTGGAAGAGATCATGTAGCAGGTCTCTATGCTAGCAATTTCTACTGACGTTGCAGGCAGTGGTAATGAAAAGGTTCCCATCATAGTGGAATCCTTTAAGAGTCTTACACCAATGTTCTCAAGTGCAAGTTTGGGGTGTGTGGACTAACATAACACTTCTAGTTACCTGGGAACTGGAGGCAAAGAAGGATAGTTGATTGATGACTCTGATGACACCTTCATGTGGAAAGGCGATCATTTTAAAATATGTAGAGACAATCACAGTCATAGCATATACCCATAGCCTTCCGAGTAAAATATTGTAGTCAATGGGTCCATCAACAACCTAAAATTCAACATTCACTATTTCCCCCCCTAGTTCAACATGCAGGTTATTGATAATACTACAAGGCTTATATGTACGTCCATCGAAATCTTTCAATGTCGTTGGCGATTGAGATAGGTGCAGTGAGCCAAGTGACTTCCAATAGTTTAGAGACATAATGCACATAAATTCTCCCTCATCAATAATAGTACGATGAATAATGTGTTTGAGAACATTTACTTAGATGGAGAATGCCAATTCTGCTGGTAATTGCGGCACATAGCCTGTATGATTAAAGACTAAGAGATTGGAATCTATCAGATCAATTCCACCAGTTGCTAACAACAAAGCCTGTTTCTGGGAGGGACAATTTTGTAGCACCTCAAGCACTGACATAGCTGAAGGGGATTGAGCCAAATCTTCAACTATATTATAATTTTGGGCAGCTCTGGCTCAAGGATTAAATGTCAATTTATAAATGACTCCCTTTATTGGTTTGATTGTCAATTCAGGAATAACAGGTGGTGGTATTGATTCCGTAGAAGGATTCATGGTCAAGGTAGTAGGTTGATCAGTAGCCTGAATATCGTAATATGCATTACGTGTTGACACCAAAACATTAGTCGATGGCTTCGTGACAGACAACATAAGCACTTATGAACTAGAAGCTGGATCCATAGCAACAAAATTTGTGTCTATATTCGTAAATGGATCCGTCAACACAGGTGACGCATGTGAGATCTTAACCATTATTGAGACTTCAGCGCAGTGAGGACAGTCCCGAAAAAAATGTTCCTCATTATAGATTATGCAAGGGTAACAAGGTTTCTAATTTCCAGATGATCTTTCCTTCGGGGTAGAAGTTTGGTTTTTATTTGATTTCCCTTTTTTCTTACTTCTAAGTTGTTTGTCACTTTTTCCCTTGTCAGATGACACATAATGGATTTTGGAAGAAGGCATAGGATTAGATGCAGTAGAGTGGTGTGTGCTTGCAGTACCGATTATGCCATCTCCGCCATGAGAGTCCTTTGATGGAGGAGGAACAGTAAAATTAGATCGCAAAGCGTTAGGAATTTTTGTGTAGAGCATGCCAAACTGAGTATAAATCAAGTCTAAATATTGGGCACGAGCAATGACCTGCTCCTTAGTAATGACGCCACCCTTAACCACATCCTCAGTTATATATGGTAACAAGGACTTAATGAACCACTCAGCAAGGAGCTGATCAGCAACAAATGTCCTAACCATTCTATAATGACAACGCCACTAATGAATATGATCATAAATGTGAGTATCATTAGTTTGTTTAAAATTAGTCAAGAGTTCTGTTCCAGTTTCATATCATATGGGTAATTGGAAGTGGGTAAAAAAGATAGTAGTTAGGCCAGTGAAATTATCAAAAGAATCTTTTGGTAACTCAATGTACCATTTTGCAGCTGGACCAGTGAGCGTACACTGGAAAAGATGTAGTCGAACAGAGTCATCATTTAGGGAGTAAGATGAATACCACAAATGATAAGTCATAACATGACTCGACGGGTCTTCCCTGGGGTTTCCATTGAACTTAGGAATATCCGAGGGTAATTTATGAGGTATCATTGGCCACTAAGGAGCATAGTTGATTGGATCATTGGTAAGCTGGTTTAAATCTGGTAACTCTAAAGTTGCAACAAAGGGAAACTGTCGATTGAGGTCGGGTTGAGAATAGCGAGGGTATGATGGAATTGCTTGGGAAACAGGCCTTTGAGCACCATCATAGGGAATCTGTTGCTGGTAACCCAGAGAGGGGTTGTTTTGATAATAAAATGCTTGAGGATTCTGTTGACCAAAACCTAGATACGCTACTTGTTGAAATGAAGGTTGTGGCATTTTCGTTTGTGGCTACCAAGGGGTCTGTCCACCAATGTTATAACCCAAATTGGGATAGATTGGATTTGGTTGAGGATAGGTATAACTTGGTTGTGGTTGCGGCATCCCATAATATGGTATCCAGCTTGTGAATAAATGATTCCGGATACAAGTGGTTGTTGTAAACCAGCCGAAGGAGTTGGAGTCGGAGGGCCCAATACTTAAGGGTATTGAGTTGAAGGACCTGCCTGAGACGGTTGAGGTACAATAGTTTGAGTCTATAACAGGGGTAAAGATGTATTAACAAGTGGAGTTGATGTGGGTGCAACAGGTTGAATCGGTTGATACGAGTGTACAATCGTTTGTGGTTGAATAGGAAGAGTGGGCTGCCATTGAAAAACATTCATTCTGACATTAGGATGACCAAATAACGATGGAGCACTGTCTAAGTGGGTGACCATAGGTTGCCCCTCAGCATGAGGAGTATAATAAGATGGAAAATATTGTTCTCCAAATGCAGGGAGTCCAGTTGAAATTTTACTGGATGGAATATACCCATATGGACCGAATTGATATTGCTCTGATGATGTGTATAAAGGATCAAGATGTTCAATAGTCACTATAGATTTCCTAGTTAGAATACCAGACGATGAAATTGGTGAAGTCCATGGGTTTGAGGATGCACTAGAGAAGGTTCCTAATAAATATTGGTAACTAGGTGGGACAGAAGGGCCACCATATAAATGTGACTCTGGTGAAGTCATGAACATTGGCGGGGTAGCGAGAGCAGGTCTTGTCATAATTGGAATAGATGGTCCAGCTGAAGATTTTGGCTCAAGCATGGTTTTTCAACCAAATGTATACCCTATTGGATCGACGAGAACTCTAATAGACACAGGATCAATAAAAGCAGAGGCAGGTGATTGAGGAAAAGACTTGTATAGGTAAAGCTCCACCCCAAAATGAGTTGGAGTTAAAGGTGTTTCATCTTGTGGTATTTCTTCAATCAGAATTAAACCAGGTAGAAGGATTTCGCTGTCAGGCCCAAAGTATATTTCAGGAGGTTGACTGCGTGATATGGGAGACTTGGTGGCTACAATAGATTGTGCGGCGACCGATACAGGAACAACTTCTGGTCATTAGAATTCGGGATGTAGATGTTCTGGAAAAAAAGAGACGGTGTTTGGATCAACTTCCAGTTGAACAACGTCGGGTTCAGGAGGTATGGTCTCACTGATTGGATGTTTCATGAACACAGGTAGCTGTGAGGACTTCGTCTCGACAACTATAGATGAACCAGGATTTGTAGAAACAACTTGTGCTGAATCTGGTATATGTAAGGATGATGTCTCACTAGAGGTACTGATAGTACTAGCTTCGGTAGAGCAATGTCGCCTACACCGACCAGAAGTGGCTTCCGGTGGTAAAGGTGGTTTCAATGCTATTCTAATTGAACGACAGGGAAAGGGATGTTATTCTTCCATGATGATTGATTTAATTTATGACCAGAAACAAATAAACAAAATAAAAGGGTAATTATAGGCAAAATGTTTACCAAGAAACTATGAACTGCAAAACACCTCCTGGCGAACCAAGAAGTATCGGCAGGAAATCTCCCCGAATGTTGTGTTCGGTGTATCAAAATTTACAAGGCGAACGACTCGGTTCAAAATGAATGGATAGAAACCTAAATTTGTCCTCCCAAATATACCCAAAGGTACGTGGAGGCCCAAGTTCGTATTAGCACTGTCTAATGCGAAATCGCACAGTGAGATCACCCCTTTATACTTATCATACTATAACACCGCCCTATATACCCGAAGGTACATGGATGAGATCCGATATACTTACGTACATGGAGTGAGGTATCACACTTGGAATGTATTGTATGCAATTAACAACAACTGCTATGTTTTACAACATCAGAACACATCTCTAGCCTAGACCTTCTAAATGTTATTGTTATGGTTCCAATGCTTTTTTAGGTAAATTGATGTAAATTTTAAGTTGATCTTGTTTATCAATTTTCCTTTCAAGGTTCACTGTGATGATGTGATGGAAATTCCTAAAATGAAAACTAAAATGATAAGAAAACTTTTCAATTTTAGCTTTTTCAATGAAAATCCTAGCTACTAAGGGGAAAGAGCAATCATTTTTTAGAGCAAACAACAAAGAGCACAAACTAATATGCAGCTTTCCTAACTTGTTCCTATGAAAAACACACAATTCACTATATGAAAATGCAAGTTTTTCTTTTCAATCTCCTTAATGTGAATGCCAAAAGGAAAATATATGCATCAAATCAACAAAAACAAATGTTTTCTTCTTTGAGAAATGATGAATTTAACAACAGTTTCTCTTTTAGGAAAAATGAAGAATGGAACTACAATTTTTCCTACAGGAAACGAAGAATTTAACGACAATTTCCTTTATGAAAACAAATGGATATAATGTAGAAATAAAATACTTTGAATTTTATTTGTCAATGATAAAGAAAAACACTTAAAAAGACATTGAAAAAACTTACTTTTCAAAGGAGGAAGAATCAGGAAAATTCACTGGTCTCTAAGAGGTATCAGACAATTGAAAACACAGCAAAAAAATGGCTGAGAATGATGGCAATGAAAAATTCAAAGGGAATTTGTTTGGCTAAGGGGGAAACACAATCTCTAAGGGGATACAATGCTTTGCAATGCACCCCTGAGTGGGAGATAGTGCACTGTGTCTTGACCAATAGTGCGTAGGGCGCAACAGAGATTCAAAATTCAAGCTATAAAACACACTTCTAATGCAATTATGTGATTCAAAAGTATAATAATTGGAAGTAGATGTTATTGGGTGGATAATAAGAGGCAAAAACACCAGAAATGAAGGGAAACTCCCCAGTGGAGTCGCTAATTTGTTATACAGAATTATGATCTACGGATAAATCAAGTTCCCTAAATGTGGTGCTATGCATTTAGAACAACAGATTAAAGACTTTTCAATAATTTTCTCTAAGAGTAAATAGACACACAGAAAGATAGAAGGACCTACTTGTGATCCAAGCGCTTCTTATTCTCCTTCCATCACTTTTTCTATAGCTTCTAATCCAACTTAGATCACCATACTAGTTCCTGCAATATAAACACTAAACAGTGAAGAGATTGAAATATACAGATGCCTATTTATCTTAATCAGTTAAACTGATTGAACATGAAACATATATGTCAGTTAAGAGTCCATCACATGAGAAATAGAAACATAAACAGATACATATATGGGGAAATGAACAACAATCTTTATTAAGGAGTAGAAGGGGGAGGTTACAACCAATGATCGATTTGATGTCACCAGCTCCAACATCATCCCAACCTCATCACTATCAACATCTCACCAACAGCATATCACTTCTATCACTCTCTCAATTGAGAATCCAACATCATTTCTTTTACCAAAATTCTTCATTTTCTAGCACTAGGATATGTGCTCAATTTATAGGGCAACTGAAGGTAGTTTCTCATTCAATGACTTTCTAATAATAGGCAAGACATGTTCCCAAGCTAAAAGGTGTTAGATGGACACTTGGATTAGAAGTTTGAAACATATGGACTCTTCTAGAAGGCACTTGCCATGTGGATATTATAGAACAATGATAATTTTTCTCCAATTTGACCAATGCACTCTTGAATGTCGAGAAGTGCATTGCACTGCACCCTTAAATGGAGGGAGCTGCATATGTAACGCAGTTAGTCCCTTGAGAGGCAGCTTTGGTGAGATCATAAGTGATATAACATATACTTCAAACCTTGGAAATATTTCAATAGAAGTCATGGATGGTTTATTATTGTCTTAGGGGATGATAGGGGATGATAGACCCTATTTCATTGGTCCTGGGGATGATGTCCAGTTTGACTAGATCATGGGGGATGATGCCCAAATTGACCTATAATAGCATCAAATAGTTGCAGACTTGTCCATCATGACAAGATCGAGTTTCACCTTCGCTAGACTCGTTAAAGCATCAAATAGAGATGGATTCACCTGAAGGGTGGAATTATACATCAAGCATACATTATCCTCCTCAATATTGTTAAAAATAAAATAAAGAGGTACTAGTCAGCAATGACTGGGGAAAATTGGAAAGGGATAAAAAACTTTATGTTATCAAGTCTTTCTTGAACATGGCACTTATTCACTTCATCTCCGTGATTTTTGGGTTGGGTAATCTGCTTGATGATCTATCATACCTATGGTCTATCACACCATCCATCACTTCGGTTTTGGGTCAAATTCTGCCAATTCATTCAGTGTCATCGATATGTTCAAGAAAATTCACTCAATTATTCGTCATCCTTTGCAATACTCATAAACCTTCATTTCATGACCACCATCCATTGACATTATTTCATTAATCACATTCTGTCTCTAAAAAATATTACTCTCGTTTCGTGTCATTGATGGGGGAAGCATCAATGCCCTCCTGCGACGAGGCACTTCCTGTTGACATCATCTCATCATCCAGGAAGCTGACTTAAAAACAACCTTTCAGTACCTTGGAGCTTGCTTACATCAACGACAAGTTTCTCTCTTCCAACGACAGGTTGACATCACAGGCCTTTAACCGAAAGACTTTGTATGGTGCTCGGCACCAAATCATCTATTCACACCATGCAGAATTTACTGTAGTACCTTGAGAGCCATTATCATCAATGGTATTTTCTCTCGCGTCCATTAATGACTCACATCATTGGTTGGTAATGAGACGATGCCTTCCCATGTTTGACTTCAGATCACATATTCACATGGTTAGACTCGTACTTTAAGGGATCAAGTGAATGAGATAGAAGACCCTGGATCTCGTTTCATCCATCCAAGCTGCGATTTCAAGAGTAGTACCAAATCATCCTAATGATGGTCATTACTCAGATGGTCATCCTATTATGCATCTATATCTGTAGATGAATTTCTGATGTTATGATAGTTTATGTGCTGAGTATGGGATATGCCTCCCTCGGTAATTCATGTCCAAGATGAACATATATCATGATGTAATGCATTGAAATTAATGCAGGTCATCACCTGCTTCAGTTCCTCCTAATCACATCGTAAATAAAATCACTCAAAATTATCATTTTTGACTTCATGCTTTAGTGGGAAGCTATTACAGGTCAATTTGGGCATCATCCTAAAACACAGATCAATATCTATTAGGGTATATCTTACTCTAAATTAGTTACTACATGCCCTAAACACATCATTCCATTGATGGTTTTCGTTCATGAAATTTTCCCTACTTAGATTCCTGTTGAAGTGCCCCATTGAGCCATCAACGCACCCCTAGACAACTGTAACTGCTTTGCAGAGAATCTACTCCCATGCAAAGCTGCATTGCAGAGGATCTAGGCCCACTTTAGAGTGCATTGTTCAATAGGGAGAAAATTGTTTATTGGCTTCCGGGAATCTTCCCAACCTCTTGTGGCTTCTAGAAGTTGTTTCGGCTTTCACCTCATCTGATAGCTTCAAATATTGACACCGTGGAGCCATTAAACTTATTATCCTTCTATTCCAATGAACAAGGAAACATCTTCATCCATTTTTAGGAAATCCATTCAATGATTCATTTATGTCAAACTACCTTCATCTACTTATAAATAGAGCATTGATCATAGTGCACAATAGGGAAATAATTTGTGTTAAGTAGAGTAATGCTGGTGAGATCACAACTCTTGGAGGTATTGCACATATATTGTGATGTTGCTGGATTATTGATGCTGGATGTGATGAGGATGGGACTAAAGCTAGATAAGTGACGTCAAATCAATCAACTGGTTGTACTATTCCTTCTACTTCATAATAAAGACATTTGTTCATTTCCTAATGCACGTGTCAATGATGTTATATGTGTATTTATGAATTTAATCAATTAAATTTGTTTAACTTGAATAGATCATATTTACTTTATGTTGTTTTCTGTCTTCTGTTTTCCATTGCAGGTATCAATCAAGTGAGTTAAATTGGTATGACAACTACGGAAGAAACGAAGGGAGGCAAGGAAAAGCAGACAAATTACAAGTAGGTTTTCCTCCCTCTATCTATTTATTTTAAGGAAAAGGTCGTATATCTTTATTTCTGTTGTTCTAAGTGCACCACCACACTTAGGGAAAGCATACTTATCTGTAGGTTTGATTTCCTTAAAACAAGAGGATAAGGTATATGCAATTTTGATCATGTGCCTCTTTTATCATTTGCTGTGAGATGTATTATGTTGTGTAGATCCTTTCTTGATGTATGACGCAAGATCTTTGTTTTTGCTTCATGTGAGATGCATTCGTCGTGGATTTTTATGATCTATATGTAACCTTGTTGAATGAATCCTCTTCGTCACCTTGTGTGAGATTATGTCATGTTGATAGGAGGTCTATTGTGAGTGAGAGTTCCTGTAGTGGAACGTCTCGTGGAGAGACAAGCCACTCATGTTGAGGGCATATATCCTTGTATGACAGAAAACATAGTCCATGTACATCATCACCATTTCCAGCACTATATGAAATAGCCTACCCGATATTGACACTGGGCCCAGGGACGTAGCTCACACTGGGGGAACTCCATTATGAACGTCTCATGTTCTTATGTTGTTGATTGTTGTCTTGGTTCCTCTTACTTAATGTGTTATTTTAATGCTATTTTTCAGTGCATTTCTAACCACATCATAGAAGTAAAAGATCATGGGTAAATCTGGTAGCTGATGGACCCAAATCATTTCTCCTCTTGATATGTTTGATGTATTATTGGTCCAACCATACTTGTGGAAGTGACATGTTGCATATGAGCCTATGCCTCGTTATGTTATTATTACGTTGGGAAATAAGTTGTACAAGATACTGATGAACCCTTAGCTAAACTGACATTAGGGGAATTTTGAGGTATAAAATGGGCCTCCTAAGTAAACTATTAAATAATAGTGGAAATAATAAAATAATATTTGATTACATCATCAAATTTTAGAGGGAAAAAAGAAAAAAACTACTTTTTCAACTTGTATTTTCAACTTATCTCTCAAAGTTTTTACTCAAATTTTGAGCGGGAGTACTCGTTGGATGCAAAATTTAATTCCTCATCTAAGTAGTACCCATGTTGCATACTTTAAATGGAACCTGCTACACGAAAAATGAGAAATACATGAAAAACATGATTGCAATCACGTTTTTTCATGTATTTATCGTTTTTCACATAGCAGGGTCCATCAAAAGTATGCAACATGGGTACTCCTTGGATGAGGAATTAAATTTTGCATTCAACGAGTACTCCCGCTCGAAATTTGAGCAAAAAATTTGGGAAATAAGTTGAAAAAGTAGTTTTATTATTTTATTATTTTCTAATCTTTTTACCCTTTTACTTAAAAAATGGTGAATCGTCCCCCATGATTGAAATCATCACCTTGAATCCTATTAGTTCTTATAAAGTTTATTTTGGTTGTACATTTTTCTTAGGAGGTCCATTTTAGACCTCAAAATTCCCTTAGTGGAGGGGGGGTTGAATCAGTTTAGTATATTCATGGACATTTAAACCTCTTTTCATTCAACTCAATTACATCTTCAATTCATAAGCAACTTAATACATAATGAATCAACAAACTTAATGTGTGGACAATAAGTAATTAAGCAGATTAAAACATCACATCAACACATAATCATCAAGCACATAGACACCAGATATAAGTGGAAACCCATAAGGGAGAGCACCACAACCTATTATTGTTGTGATGCAAAGGCAAGCTCCAACTCCCTCTCAGCATTGATTTTTTATAGGCTTCAACCTATAGGAGACTGCTACCTCAAATTATGCAAGCTACAAAATTACAAGGAAGCTCCAACTCCCATCTATTTTCTATAGGCTACAACCTGTTAGTCATCAAAAAATTTTAGTATTTGTAGATGACTATAGATTGGTTCTAGATTTCTAAAAACAAACTTCCTTGAAAATTGTGAGTTTCAGAAATCTCACTACCTTCATTATCCTTATAGAAACTTTTCCACTATTATATCAACTTTCCATTCCATGGCTGCCCTATCACTCCTACAAAATCCTCATAAGCTTATACCTATCATTTTCTGCCTCCCTCTCTGCCTATAACGTCATTGGCCTATTTTTCCCCTGTCCATAAACTCCATTTTCCATCTAGGGTTTCCTATAGCCTACTCATTCCCATGTTCCCCAGGTTCCTCAAGCATTGATGGTCTCAAAACTATCTTTGTAGGCTCTTTAGATAAATCAAGTACATTGGATTTTGGATCTTCAATACAACATTTTTGACAATACTTTGTTTTTCACTTAAAGCCTCCAAGCCAATTTTCAGTCAAAGACCAGGTCAAAGGACCCTCCCACTAGGCCATTAGGGTTTCATATGTTTCAAGGTTGTCTTTGGATGTTTCAGGCACTGCTTTCCCTTTGCTAGAATCTGGCTCAGATGTAATATAATGTCAAGACATGGTTATTCAAGAAGGAACTAAAAGATTTCCAAAGAAGACTATCCCTTTAGCTCAGAGTCTGCACATGAGGAAAATGGAAAAACTTTGGCACTTCTGTAGGAGTGTTGAAAAGTATATCAGCAGAAAGTATTGATAATGTAGGTGGTCTGCTCCTAAATGACAACAACTTACAAGAAATGAGAAAATAAGCACTTGGTATTATATAGAACTAGGGTTTTTGAGCTTGATAGCAGAGTGCCAAAACAATGATCAATTGGAGAAATGGCATAGAAGAGGAATAAAAAGCCAAACATGAAGAAATTCTATCAGAGTAGATTGAAGAAAAATGGAAAACGTGAGGTGAACTGGACAGAAATGAAGGAACTTGAAAGGGCTATATAAAACTTAGAAGACAACGTTGATTATTGTTGTAAAGCAGTCCAGACACCTAGGATTTTGGGAAACTGTCCAGAGAAGGTGAAAATTTGAGTTGAAATCCATGGTGGAAGCAAAATAATTTTGAAGATGTCACTGTGTGATTAGATCCCAAACTTGTAAAAAATGAGCTTGCCATGTCTACATGAGAAAAAGATGATGTTGAGCTCCAAGGTGATAACAAAAGAGGTTTTTGGAGATGTTGCTATATGACCAAATCCTAAAGTTGTCAAAATCAACTTGTCATGCCTCAAGGAGTAAAAGCAGGGTCATATTCATCGTTTTAGTCACCTTCAAGCAAAAAAGTCAAAAAAAATTAGTGAGAAAGTGAAAAATACTTAAAACATTAAGAAGTGGGTTTACAAAGATAAATAAAATTCCCAAGTCTACAAAAACTCATCTTGCATTTCAAAAGCCTCATTGTTGCCTTGCAAAATCATTAGAGCATCTAAGAGAGAAAAACTTGTGAGTTTTCTAAGCAAATTTGGACAAATTTGTCTGGCGCTGCGTGCTCAGACTGGCGTTGTGCACCTGGGATCGGGCATTGCGCCCTTGGAAAGTTCCCCCCATACATTTTAGAATGGCGCTGCGTGCCTGGAAGTGAGCACTGCACGCCTGGTAGAGTGTTGTGCTATTGCCCAACACCCACAATATATTTTTCTCTTGGCACTGCGCGCTCAGCCTTGGCATTGTGCCCTTAGACTCGGTGCTGCGCTCTTGGCCAGGAAGGCTTTCTAAGCAATTTAACCACTCAATTCACCTCAAAATTCTTCCAAGTTTCATCCAAGTTCCTCCAAGGCAATGATAAATGGTAAATGGATACCTTAACCACATTTTCAAGCTATTTGATGATTCTTAATTAATGGTGATGAAACCCTAAGAATAAACCCTAGGCTACAAAGCTTGATATCACTGTCTATATGCTTGCTTCATCTTCCTATAAAGAGTATCAGTCAAAACAAAGGGTAATTACACAGTTGGATGGTTATCATTGAGTTGTTTAGCCTCTCACTTAGCTTGATATACCTATACCCTCACTTATTCCCTCATTAGCCTAAACTTCCATTTCATCACCATCTCTTCATTCCATTTCCATTTACACTCCAGGGTTGGCAAAACAGAGTTTTCAAAATGTCAGGAGAGGGAGACAGTCGTAGTGATGTGGAGTCACAAATGCCAAGGAGGCATGAGCACAAAGGTGGACAGATCAACAGATTTGAACCTCTCAACACAAGGGAGCTAATGGCATCTCCCCTTACTGTTTCATGTTTCAAACATGTAGGTTGCTATGAATTTTGTGAAAAGGTGCAGCAGGTGCAAAACCACCCTGAGCTAACTAGACTCTTTATCATTAACTTGCATGACAAACAAGTTAGCCTTACAAGGGTCACCTTTGAGTTATCTACATATGCTATTGCCAATGCCACAAGCATACCTAGTGTAGGGGAGAAATGGTTCAAGCAGTCTAATCTTGACATGAGTCACTTTGAACCCTACCTAAAGCCTAGGTACAAAGACCACATTAAATCCATCTTTCCTTTCTCACATTTGCTTGATAGATATGCATCTATGATGAGAATTATCATGAAGTATTTTACATGTGAGGGAAGGTTCTCCCGTCTTTACTCCTACCACATTAGGTTGCTTATGCACTTTACTAGAGTGAGGATGCTACACATATCAAATTACCTCTACGAAGCATTGATAAAATTTCCTACATAGTACAAAAGAGAGACTATCCTCAGTAGATGCAAATCCTTTTTCATCATTCTTTGACCAAGATGGTTATTATGCACCGACTACAGCAGAAGGGTATTCCATGGGAGACCTTCATTTCCAATGAAGTGATCACTTCTCCACAAGCCCATCATCAGAAAAATACACCTTCATCATCTCATCCTCCCATTCCTACTCCTCCATCACCTCCTATTGATCCTACCTCTCCACTCACTCACATTTCTTCACCCCATAATGATCCTCCTTCATCACCTTTTCACAATCCCTCACCATCATCTCATGGTACTAGTGCATCAAACAGTGAAGAGAGCAATGAGGCAAGTGGCAGTGAGGAAGATGGCAGTGAGACAAATGGCACTGAGATGAGTAACATTGAGCCTTTTCCTTTGAACTACCAGAGGGGAAATAGGCATGTGTTTGCTGCCCTTAGGAGGCAAGGGGCAATGCATTCTACATCAACCAAGTAGCTTGACAAAGGTAAGGAAAAGGTCATTGATGAAGAAGAGGAAGACAAACATGAGACTAAACAAGAATTTCAGCTAATTCACCTTGACAGTGATGATGAGAATGAGCAGAGGATCACAAACATGCTGTTCAAGAGCAAAGATGCCCAGATTAGGGATCTACAAGCCAATCTTGGTAGGGCCAATAATGTGATCAACTTCTTTGAGGGGGAAACCAGCAGTTAGAGGTAGATAAAGCCATCTATGAGGTCAAAGCTATCAGAGCTTAGAAAGAGGCTAGAAAAGCCAAGAATAAGCTAGATGAGGTCTTGGAGACTCATGATGACATTGAAGAAGAGGAATAACATCTTCCTAGGAGGAGGCCAAGGACAATTGGTTTGAAGAAAGCCTTAACCAAAGAAAGAGAGCAAGAGACAACATTGCCCGAGCAACTCACTCCAAGTGAGCTGCTTGCCATGGAAATAGACTATGAAAGGGAATATTGGCTAAAGAGGTAAAATGTGCACTTATAGGATTAGTTGGAGAAGACCAAGAGAGACCTTGACATGCAAAAGAAGATGGCAAGCCATTATGCCTTAATAAACAAGATTACAAGGGCCAAGTTCAAAAGAGCCCTTATAAATATTCAAGACATAAAAGAGGAAAGGGAAAAAGAAAAGCTTGACATTCTTGCTGATGCATCCCTACAAGCATCCCAGACATGATCAACAAGAAAAATCCAAAATTTGGCTTCTTTTTGAGTTTTTGAAATTTTGACTGTTTTGTTTGCAGAAAGAAGGGCCAAGCATGCAACGCCACTGGCGTTGCGTTCTTTTTTGGGGCACCCAATGGAGGAAAATTTTACATTTTCATGATATTTAGGCCAAGTACATCACTCTCAAAACGTTTCAAGTCATTTGGAGCAAAACTGGTACTCCAAAAGTGCCAAAAACAAGAAAAAAATCACCTTTCTGCCCTATTTTCAGCACTGGCGCTGCGCCTTGAGAAGTCTTGGGAGAATGGTTTTTTGACTATATAAATCGGAACCAAATTGGAAACTAAAGGAATATTTTGAAACTATATAGGACAGGCTTTCCAATGAGCTATCATGGAGCTCATTTGGACACCAGGAAGGCCTCCAAATCTTAGCTGCAAAAAGCAAAATTTTACCAGTTTTGGCGTTGCACCCTTGTTCTGGCGCTGCACCCTTGAACCTTAGCGCTACGTCCTTGCCTGAAAGTGAACAAAACACACAAGGAGTAAATTAAAAAGATATTTTTAAGGCTTAATAGGCAATTATCTCCAAAATTAGTTGAGAAGTTATTGTTAGGAGTTATTTTTGCATTTATTAAGTTAGGATATTTGTGCCTCACGTCTTGCATGGTATCATAGGAAAAAATGAAATTTATGTGTAATTAATGACATTCTGAAACCCTAGCTAGGGTTTTGATCCTCATTTTTAAGTCAAATACTGCATGGAGGCCTCATTGTTCATTTTGGTTGATTGTTAAGATAAAACTTCATAGACTTTGACTTGTAAGGAGTTTTTGGCTTTGGAGCATTGTGAAGGTTTTGGACTGAATATCAATGAAACAAGCACATTTGCAGGATTCATGAACATGGTTAATGGTGATTTTTTATTTATTTTACACTTCTCTTCTTATGTTTCCATATTGTGCATCTTTCTCTTGCAATAGAATATAAAATTTAGCTTAAGATATGCTGGTAGAGGCACCTTAAGTCTGTCTGCTTCTATTGCTCTAATGGTTTCCTCTACTAGGTCAGATTAGAGAATTCTTAATTGCTCTCTAGTTCCACTCAACTTGTTTTTCTTAAGAATGATTTAATGGAGCCAATGCCAAAGAAGTTTATGGTTAGCCCTCTCTTTTGGTATAACTTAAAACATTGTTTTTGAGGTCTTTTCTTTGAAGTATTGCTAATTAGGATTTGGCTGAGGAATTTTATGGTTTGCCCTGTCCTTTAGTCCCTCTTAAATATTTTCTTTGAATGTATTTCATATTTTGATTAAGGAATTTAGGATTTCACTGCTCTTTGATCATTACTATATGTTATCTTGAATGTTTTCTTTGCCTGAAGGTGAAATCACTAGAGAATTTACAAGTTTCTTACTCTCTAGGGTTTGCTGGATTGTTGTCTTAGGGTTTACTTGATGAAATTTGATCGAAGAAGTTTATGGTATACCCTGTCTTTGGTTATTTCTTTGTGCATATTGATCTTAAAGGCCCTTCTTGTTTAAATTATTTGTTAAAGAATTCTTAATTTCCCTTTAAACCTACTATTTTCACAACTTAATGTTCATTTCACCCACATAAGCTTCTTAGATCCATTTGGCTTTGTTAACTTGCCCTATGAAACACCCTTGATTCTTTGTTATTCTTTTCAAGCCTTTTGTAAACCCCATAGCCCAATGGTTTGAGCCCCTCTCACTCTATATGTTCTTCTTGACAACCTACCCAACCAAACAAAAAAAACAAACAAACCCTATCATCATAACTAGCCTCAAATAAAAACCCTAAAATCAATCAAGTTTACATATTTTATACAAATATACAGTGAGCCCTCTCCGAGTCCTGGAAGGCTAGGTCCTAGGACTCCAAGGTTGATTTGATGTTACCCTTGTTCAATTTGGTCTTGCCAATCTGACAAATTACAGGGACCTAACATAATGGCGACTCCACTGGGGATCTAAGTAAGTAACAAGCTTAGATATTCCTTAAGAACTCACAAATTCCCTATCAAAACTTAGATAAATTAAGTGTTAGGCAAGAGTCATATCTGGTTGATTCATCATACTGGCACCATGGTGACCATACTGGAGAACACTTGTTAAAAAGCTTAGTGTTACATAAAGAACTCATAAAACCCAAAAACATCTTTATATTGGTAGTTAGTTGTTGATGGTGGACAACAAGTACATCCTCAAAACAGTAAGCATCATCCACCCGGTGACTCCACTCGTCTTCAGTAGCCCTGTTGACCCGACTATTTCTCATAGACTATTTTGGGAATGTATCAATTAGTCATAACAGTGTAAAGCCCAGTTACATACTGTGTGAACTTAGTACCCTTACAGATAGGTTTGTTTTTCAAAAACTCTCATAAACTTTTAGTCTTTCTATATTTTGGGTCTGAAATATGGCTTCACAAAGAATCAGCAACAGATCTCATTGTGACCCAAATCCTCCTACCATAGTTGATGACCCAGAAAGAATCTTGTGGAAAACTTCTAAGACTGAATATTAAATTATTGTTAGACCCATTCGTAAAGCAATTTTTGTCCCTGAAAACCTCACAGCCTTGAAAGATATTGAATTTTACTAACAACATAGAAGAAACCTTTTCAGAACTAAGTCTCAAAGTGGGATACACCAGACAGACTTTGAGCCTACAGACTTGCAACAAAGTCCTATTAGAGAAGCCTCTCCTTCCACTCCTAATTTTCATCTTCTCCAACAGTTTGACTCCTTTTGATCCAAATCTACTCAATCTCAGCTAGTTGGTCCGAGTACATCTGCTACCCCCACTCATACATCCACTGTGCAAACCATTCCATTTCATCCTCCACCTCCACTCATAAACCCTCCCCTTGTAAATCCTCCTTGGATTCCATTACCTCCTATCATGGCAGCATGGTATGCCCCCTTGGTACTACCACAACCTTTACTACCTATGCCACAGGACTACCAATCTAAAATCCCTCACTTTACTAGAGCTGACTCTACCACTGCCAAAAAACATGTAGACAAGATGAATGATGCATTTTACTACCAAGAAATAGAAGAGGAGACCATAAAAATGAGAATGTTTGTCCAAATTTTAGGAGTAGAAACAAAGAAATGGTTCAATAACTTAACCCCTAACATCATTCATGATCTCCCTTCCCTTTATCAAGCATTCATAAACAAGTGGGAAACTAAGAAAAATCATCTTCAAGTCCTATCAAAGTATGATAACCTTAAAAGAAATGTTGGGGAAAGTGTCAAAGACTATTGTGCTAGGTTCAATAGTGTATACAATGCACTCCCTCCCCACATCAAACCCCCACAAGACATAGCCTTAGTGAAATTTCCGGATGGGTTTGATCCAGACATGTCTTATCAATTAAGAGAAAGAGATCCCCTAACCTTAGAAGACATGCAAAGAGGAGCAGTAAGTGTAGAAGCCAACCTGATTGCTAAAAGGGATAGATTAAGGGCAGAGAAGAAGGTTACATACAAAGAGGAAACCATGGCCTCCACATCTGATGCTAAAATTAACAATATAGTTAGGGTAATGGAAAGGATGATGGAGAAAATCAATTTGAATGAAAGAGCACCCCCTAGGGAAAACCAAGCAAATCCTCAAAACAGAAATAGAAACAAAAACTTCAGAAGAGACCCTCCTCAAATCAGACAAAGAGACAATGACCAACAAATCAGATCTCCTTTCCAAGGAAACTTTGTAGATGAAGAAGAAAGAGAAATTGAGGAGCTGGAAGAAAATTATGTCAATCTAATAGACTCCAATAATGAGGATGATGTTTTTCTCACAGAAGAAGAACAAGGTTTGTTTTCCTAAAACCAAAATGATAGAACATATGAGGATTCTGAAGAGTACAAGCTAGGATTTGAAAATGCTATCATGGAGGTTCATAGGCAGTATGACCTCTGAAGTAGGAAAACTGAGGACACCCCTAGGAAGAACAAACCAGAAATTTCTGCTAAAAAGACACCTGATTTTTTTTTTAAAAAGACAGCAGAAAAAACCAGCATAATGGCTAATAATCCTAATAAAATAAAAGACAAAACCATCCAACCAAATGGTAACCAAAGTTGCCCTAGTACATCAACTAGTGGCCCTGAAAAAACTACTTTTCCTGACATTCCTAATAAAACTTAGCAAGATAAGATTGTTGAAAAGACCATGCATGATAAAACTAATGTAAATATGCCAAGAACACAAACACCATTCAGTTTTGAGGGAGAAATTTCCAAGATCAAAATAGCCATATCCCTCACTGAACTGGTGACTCAAGATGTATATTGGTCTCAAGTTTTGAAGGCTTTGAACATAGGAAATGAAACCAACACTCTAAATTTGACTAATGACCAACCAAAACTAATGTTTGGACCTGAGGTAGAAGGAAAATATCAAGAAGGAGTCGTACCTCCATTCTATGTCAATTTTAACATTCATGAAAAAATCTTACACAATGCCATGCTCGACTCTAGTGCTTCACATAACCTCATGCCAAAGGTAGTGATGGAGATATTAGGTCTCGAAATAACCAAACCTTACAAAGACTTGTACTCTTTTGATTCAATTAGAGTTAAATGCCTAGGTCTGATCAAAGATCTGTGTGTCAATCTGGCACAAATACTAGCTAAGAGCCTAGTCATGGACATTGTAGTGGCTGACATTCCCCCGAAGTATGGCATGCTTTTATCTAGATCATGGGGAGCCAAAATACAAGGAAACCTCCAAATGGACATGACATACGCTACCATTCCAGTCTTTAACCAAAAAATAAGAATGTACAGATAATCTCACATGAAATACATGGTAAGCAGCCAAGATAGGCCAAACAACACCCCTCTCCATTCTATCCATTCAGACCTTGACTCATTTATCTTTTACAATGAAGATGAAATTAATGAACAAGTAAATGAAAAGGAGGAGGAATAAGACCTTTTAGAATAGTCAAACCAAACACAAAATGAAGAACACAACAGTTAAAACCCTTGCAGCCATAAACAACAACATAATGGCGAATCTGAACTTGAAACTCTTTGGAACATGAGCTTTGATGGCTCTTGTGGAAAAACTGGTTCAGGAGCAAGTGTTTGGATACACAACACCAATGAAGGTCACTCCTTCAAACTAGATTTTCAATGTACAAACAATATTGCAGAGTATGAAGCTCTTCTCCTAGGATTACACTGGTTGAAAAACATAGGAGCTAAGAAGATTTATGTTCTAGAAGATTCCGAACTAATCATTGGGAAAATCAAAGGAGAATATTCAACCAAGAATCCTAGGCTAAGAGAATATAGGAATGTTGCCTTATACCTCCTGAAGAAATTTGAGAAATATGAACTTACCTCAATCCCAAGAGCTCAAAACAACCTTGCCTATGAACTAGCCTTTGCTACTAGCACTTGCCAAGTACCTCATGCCAATGACCAATACATGGTAAAAGTCAAAAGCAGACCTACAGTACTTGACAACATAGATTATTGGCAAGTGTTTGAAGGGGAAAAACATATTGAATACTTCCTGCAATCCAAGAATGAATTTAAAATGCAAAAGCTAGACTCAGATCATGAACAAGGCTGCCCTAATGAAGAACAAACACATAAAACAAAGCCATTTCCTACTGCTGATATAAATATACTACAACACCTTCATGAGGTAGAATTTTGTAGGGATATGGATCAAAAGGACCTTGATGTATTGTAATGCAAGGATAATCTATTACCAAAAGGTCTTTCCCTTAGAAGAGCTGTTTGATTTCAATGATGTTTCTAGGAAACCAAAAATGGAATGCACCGAAACTGATGTAGAAGAATGCAACATAGGCCGTGTAGCAGAACCCAAAATGATAAAGCTGTCCAAAAGTCTACCACCTCACATCAAACAGAAATACATTGAGCTGCTCAAAGAATTTAAAGATGTGTTTGCATGGGGCTATGAGGACTTGAAGTCCTATGATACAAACATCATTCAACATAAGATTCCTCTCAAGGAAAACCAGAAACCTTTCAAGCAGAAATTGAGAAGGATAAAACCTGTCCTAGTGCCTCTGGTTGAGAAGGAAATAAATAAGATGTATGATGCTGGAATCATAGTCCCACTCAGGTACTCAGAATGGGTTTCAAACCTTGTGTCAGTAAGAAAAAATCAGGGGAGATTAGGCTATGCATAAACTTTAGAAACTTAAACAAAGCCTCCTTGAAAGAAAACTACCCTTTACCTAAGATGGATGATATACTGAAAAGTGTAGTAGGCTCTAAAAGAATATCATTGCTTGATAGTTTTATTAGGGTATAACCAGGTGCTAGTACACCCAGATGATAAGAAAAAAATTGCTTTCACTACACCTTGGGGCACCTTCATGTATGTCAAAATGCCTTTTGGGTTAATGAATGCAGGGGCTACTTTTCAGAGAGCCATGGACATTTCTTTCTCTGAAGACATAGGTTAATTCATTGTGATATACCTTGATGACATCACTGTCTACTCTAAAACTGATGAAGAACACCTAGTTCACCTAAGAAAGGTATTTGAAAAGTGTAGGAAGTATAGTCTATCTTTAAATCCTAAGAAAACTCTGTTTGGTCTTGAAGAAGGAAAACTCTTAGGTCACATCATATCTGAAAAAGGGATTAAGATAGATTCGAAAAGGATTGAGGGTATATTGCAAATCAGCCACCCTAGGAATAACAAAGAGTTGCAATCTTTCATTGGAAAGATAAACTTCTTAAGAAGGTTCATACCGAACCTTGCAAAACTCATAAGAAACATTACAAACATGTTGAAAAGAGAAATAGGAGTGAAATGGACCACAGAAGAAAAAAATCCTTTGCACTGGTAAAACAAGCACTTACCCAAACACCAGTTCTAATCAGCCCTGACTTTACCAAGGATTTCTTCGTCTTCTCATTTGCATTGGAACACACTATTGTTGCAGTATTGCTACAAAAAAACATAATGGGACAAGAACAACCCATAGATTTCTTCAGCAATGCACTAAGAGATGCCCCTCTAAAATATAACATTATGGAGAAAAAATCCTTTGCCTTAATAAAAGCATTAAAGGATTTTAGAGTTTACATCTTGCATTCACATGTCATTACTTTTGTTCCACATACAATTGTCAAGGAAATACTGAATCAAGATCCTGATGGTAAAAGGGGTAAGTGGATTGTTGTCATCTTAGAATATGATCTAGAAATCAGGCCCACTAAACTGATCAAAGGACAAGGACTTGCCAAACTCATGGTTGAAGAAAACTTTCAAGCAATAGACATAAACATTATACATTCCTTGGATGAACAAGAGGAACTGGAGACTCCACCCATTGAAGAAGCATTTTTTAAATCACTCTGGTACGCTGATATATTATATGTGCTTTTTAATCTAAATGCTCCTCCTACTTTGTCCAAAACAAAAGCTAGATTCTTGAAACTAAAGGCTGTAAATTTCTGCATTCTAGATAAAGCTTTGTATTGGAAAAATTATGTTGGTATCTTGCTTAAATGTTTGCTTGAAGATGATGCAGATAGAATCATGCATGAGTTTCATGAAGGAGAATGTGGAGGTCATCTCTATTGGAAAAACACTGCCAAAAAAATCCTTAGAGCTAGTTTCTATTGGCCCACTCTTTTCCCTGATATCCACAAGCTAGTAATGACTTGCCATAAATGCCAAATCTTTGATGGAAAAAGAAAAATATTTCCTTTTCCTTTGCATCCTATCAGTGTTGAAACTCCTTTTCAATAGTGGGGTTTGGATTTCATTGGAGAAATCCACCCTACCTCATCTGCCCAACACAAATGGATCCTCACTGCAATTGAATATTTCACCAAATGGATAGAAGCCATCCCTTCAATGAATGCCACTGACTTAGTCATCATCAAATTCCTTAAAACCAACATCTTGTCCAGATTTGGATGTCCAAGAAAAATCATCACCGATAATGCTGCAGCATTTAAGTCCAAGAGAATGGTGGACTTTTGCTACAAGTATCACTTCACACTACGGCATTCTACAGCTTATTACCCTCAAGGTAATGGGTTGGCTGAATCCTCTAAAAAAAATTTGGTGAAAATCATCAAGAAGTTGTTGGAAGAAAACAAAAAATCATGGCATATAAAATTAGTGCATGCACTATGGGCTGACAGATTAACAAGCGAAAAATCAATTAACATGTCTCCCTATCAACTAGTGTATGGCATGGATGCAGTTTTTCCAACATCCCTGGGAGTTCCAGTGATGAAGCTTCTCCAAGAGGTACAATCAAAAGAGAATGATATATAAAGGAGGCTAAACCAAACCATTCATTTGCAACAATCAAGGGAGGAAGTTTACAACATAACACAAGCAGTGCAAGAGAACATCAATAAGATCTTTGACAGAAGGACCAAGGCAAATGATTTCCATATTGGAGACAAAGTGCTGAAGTGGGATTCAAGAAGAGAGGACAAAGGCAAGCATGGAAAATTTGAAAATCTATGGAAGGGTCCATACATCATCCATTCAGTAAGAGGTAACAATGCATTCTTTCTACAAGAGTTGGATGGAACAAAGTTATTTGGAGGTCCAGTCAATGGCAGGATGCTTAAGCATTAGTTTTGTTGAAATTCCAAGTTTGAAGCTTCATTCATTGTACATAACATTGCTTGATGAAAGATTAGAAAAATGAAACACAAAAAAAAAGAAAAGAAGAAAAAGAGGGCAGATGAAAAGAAGAGGTACAACCCCATACCAAAAAAGAATGTGTCTGAAAGTGTGCAAGTCTAAATGCCACTTCTTTTGAAGAAAATAAAGTCTTGTTCAGTCATACAGCCTAATCATGGTTGAACATGTTTTAAATTTCTGCTGATAGGTTAGTGAAATAATATTTTCCAAATCATGTAAACTTTTCTTATCAGTAGATTAGTTAGGAAAAGATATTTGGTTTTGATGCTCAAATCTGAACCAAAAGAGAAAGAGAGGGATGAGTAACAATTTCCAAATTATTAGCCCTCAAGTTTCTAGTTTCACTTGTACAAAAATAAATTCTGTGTGCAGCTTGTCCAAATGCTACAGCCCATGACAAATCAGATTGCTTAACCTTGGTTTGGTCATGTTTTAATTTTCATGTTAAATAGATTAGAGAATGAATATTTGTCAAACTACTTAACCTTGACAGATAAGTAGACTAGGTAGAGAATAAAAGATTTCATCAACTTAATCTGAGCTTTTAGAAGTGATAAGGGTAGAAGTATATAGTTTTTATGCTTTCAAAATAAAAAATGATGTCAAGGGTTTGATAATACAAATGCACCCAAATGAAGAAAATATTTTAGGCAAAGTATGATGGGTAGGTAGAAGTGATATTGAAGTAATCAGGTGTTTTTTTCTTCAGATTTTGAGATCACAACTTCAAAAGAACATCAGCAAGTGAAGAAAGAGGGATCTGCCAAGTACATGTAAGGTACTGATCTTCAAAACTCAGGGATCTGAACTCTGAGGTTCTAGACACCTCCTGAAAAGGAGACACCCTCCCCAAGTGGAGCCACTATTAGTCATCAATATTTTTCACTATTTGTAGATGAATATATATTGGTTCTAGATTTCTAAAAACAACCTTCCTTGAAAATTGCGAGTTTCAAAAATCTCATTGCCTTCATTATCCTTATATAAACGTTTCCACTATTATATCAACTTGTCATTCCATGTCCGCCCTGTCACTCCTACAAACTCCTCATAAGCTTATACCTATCATTTTCAGCCTCCTTCTCTGCCTATAACCTCATTGGCCTATTTTTCCCTTGTCCATAAACTCCACTTTCCATCTAGGGTTTCATATAGCCTACTCATTCCCATTTTCCCCAGGCTCCTCAAGCATTGATGGTCTCAAAACTATCTCTGTAGGCTATTTAGATAAATCAAGTACATTGGATTTTGGATCTTCAATATAGCATTTTTTACAATACTTTGTTTTTCACTTAAAGCCTCCAAGCCAATTTTCAGTCAAAGACCAGGTCAAAGGACCCTCCCACTAGGTCATTAGGGTTTCACATGTTTTAAGGTTGTTTTTGGATGTTTCAGGCACTTCTTTCCCTTTGCTAGAGTCTGGCTCAAATGTAATAGAATGTCAAGACATGGTTATTCAAGAAGGACCTAAAATATTTCCAAAGAAGACTATCCCTTCAGTTCAGAGTCTGCACATGAGGAAAATGGACAAACTTTGGCACTTCTGTAGGAGTGTTGAAAGGTCTATCAGCAAAAAGTACTGATAAGGTAGGTGATCTACTCCTGAACAACAACAACTTACAACAAAGGATAAAAGAAGCACTTGGTATTATAGAGAACTAGGGTTTTTAAGCTTGATGGTCTAGCAGAGTGCCAAAATAGTGATCAATTACAGAAATGGCATAGAAGAGGCATACAAATCCAAATATGAAGAAATTATGTCAGAGTAGATTGAAGAAAAATGGAAAAGGTGAGGTGAACTGGGCATAAATGAAGGAACTTGAAAGGGCTATAGAGTACTTAGAAGACAACGCTGATGATTGTTGTAAAGCAGTCCAGACACCTAGGATTTTGGGAAAGTGGCTAGGGAAGGTGAAAAGTTGAGTTGAACTCCATGGTGGAAGCAAAAGGATTTTGAAGATGTCACTGTGTGATCAAATCCCAAACTTGTAAAAAATGAGCTTGCCATGTCTAAATGAGAAAAAGATGATGTTGAGCTCTAAGGTGGGAAAAAAAGAGGTTTTTGGAGATGCTGCTATATGACCAAATCCTAAAGTTGTCAAAATCAACTTGTCATGCCTCAAGGAGTAAAATCAGGGTCAAATTCATCATTTTAGTCACCTGCAAGCAAAAAACTCAAAAAACATTAGTGAGAAAGTGAAAAATACTTAAAACATTAAGAATTGGGTTTATAAAGATAAATAAAATTCCCAAGTCTACAAAAGCTCATCTTGCATTTCAAAAGCCTCATTGTTGCCTTGAAAAATCATTAGAGCATCCAAGAGAGAAAAACTTGTGAGTTTTCTAAGCAAATTTGGACAAATTTTCTTGGCGTTGCACGCTCATAATGGCACTGCGTGCTCAGACTGGCGATTCGCCCTTGGCAAGTTTCCCCCATACATTTTTCACTAGCGTTGCATTCCTGGAAGTGATCGCTGTTCACCTGGTAGAGCGCTGCGCTCTTTCCCAACAACCACAATATATTTTCTGTTGGCGCTATGCCCTTAGCCTCGGCATTGCGCTCTTGGCCAGGAAGGTTTTCTAAGCAATTTAACCACTCAAGTCACCTCAAACTACTTCAAAGTTTCATCCAAGGTCCTCCAAGGCACTTATAAATGGTAAGTGGATACCCTAACCACATTTTCAAGCTATCTGATGATTCTTAATTAATGGTGATGAAACTCGAAGAAGAAACCCTACGCTACAAAGCTTGAAATCATTGTCTATATGATTGCTTCATCTTCCTATAAAGAGTATCAGTCAAAACAAAGGGTAATTACAAAGTTGGAGGGTTTTCATTGAGTTGTTTAGCCTCTCACTCAGCCTGATATACCTATACCCTCACTTACTCATTCCCTCATTAGCCTAAACTGCCATTTCATCACCATCTCTTCATTCCATTTCCATTTACACTCCAGGGTTGGAAAAACAAAGTTTTCAAAATGTCAGGAGAGGGAGACAGTGGAAATGATGTGGAGGCCCAAATGCTAAGGAGGCGAGCACAAAGGTGGAAAGATCAACATATTGGAACCTCTCAACATAAGGGAGCTAATGGCATCTCCCCTTACTATTTCATGTGAACATGTAGGTTTCTATGAATTTTTTGAAAAGGTGCAACAGGTGCAAAACCACCCTGAGCTAACTAGACTCTTTATCATTAACTTGCATGAAAAACAAGTTAACCTTGCAGGGGTCACCTTTGAGTTATCTACAAATTCTATTGCCAATGCCACAGGCATACCTAGTGTAGGGGAGAAATGGTTCAAGTAGACCAACCTTGACATGAGTTACTTTGAACCCTACCTAAAGCCTAGGTACAAAGACCACAATAAATCCATATTTCCTTTCTCACATTTGCTTGATAGATATGCACCTATGATGAGAATTATCATGAATTATTTTACATGTGAGGGAAGGTTCTCCCGTCTTTACTCCTACCACATCAAGTTGCTTATGCACTTTACTAGATTGAGGATGTTGCACATACCTTATTACCTCTAAAGAAGAATTGATAAAATGTCCTATATAGTACAAAATATAGACTATCCCCAGTAGATGCAAAGCCTTTTTCATCATTCTTTGATCAAGATGGTTGTTATGCACCAACTATAGCAGAAGGGTATTCCATGGGAGACCTTCATTTCCAATGAGGTGATCACTTCTCCACAAGCCCATCATTAGCAAAATACACCTTCGTCATCTCATCCTCCCATTCCTACTCCTCCATCACCTCCTACTGATCCTACCTCTCCACTCACTCACATTTCTTCACCCCATGATGATCCTCCTTCATCACCTTTTCACGATCCCTCACCATCATCTCATGGTACTAGTGCATCAAATAGTGAAGAGAGTAATGAGGCAAGTGGCAGTGAGACATATGGCACTGAGATGAGTAACATTGAGCCTTTTCCTTTGAGCTACCAGAGGGGAAATAGGCATGTGTTTGCTGCCCTTAAGAGGCAAGGGGCCATGCCTTCTACATCAACAAAGTATCTTGACAAAGGTAAGGAAAAGGTCATTGTTGAAGAAGAGGAAGACAAACATGAGACTAAACAAGAATTTTAGCTAATTCACGTTGACAGTAATGATGAGAATGAGCAGAGGATCACAAACATGCTGCTCAAGAGCAAAGATGCCCATATTAGGGATCTACAAGCTAATATTGGTAGGGCCAAGAATGTGATCAACTTCTTTGAGGTGGAAAACCAGTAGTTAGAGGCAGAGAAATCCATCTATGAGGTCAGAGATATCGGAGCTGATAAAGAGGCTAGAAAATCTAAGGCTAAGCTATATGAGGTCTTGGACACTCATGATGACATTGAAGAAGAGGAAGAACAACTTCCTAGGAGGAGGCCAAGGACAATTGGTTTGAAGAAATCCTTAGCCAAAGAAAGAGAGCAAGAGACAGGATTGGCAGAGTAGCTCACTCCAAGTGAGCTACTTTCCATGGAAATAGACTATGATAGGGAATCTTGGATAGAGAGGGAAAATTTTCACTTAGAGGATCAGCTGGAGAAGACCAAGAGAGACCTTGACATGCAAAAGAAGATGGCAAGGCATTATGCCTTAAGAAACAAGATTGCAAGGGCCAAGCTCAAAAGAGCCCTCGCAAAGATTCAAGCCCTAAAAGAGGTAAAGGAGAAATAAAAGCTTGAAATTCTTACTGATGCATCCCTACAAGCATCCCAGACATGATCAACAAGACAAATCCAAATTTTGGCAACTTTTTGAGTTTTTGAAATTTTGACTGTTTTATTTGCAGAAAGAAGGGCCAAGCACGCAGTGCCACTGGTGATGCGCTCTTTTTTGGGGCAAAAAATGGAGGAAAACTTTATATTTTCATGATCCTTAGGCCAAGGACATCACCCTCAGAAATTTTCAAGTCATTTGGAGCAAAACGGGTACTCCAAAAGTGCCAAAAACAAGCAAAAAATCACCTTTCTGCCCTATTTTCAGCACTCACACTGTGCCCTGAGCAGTCTTGGGAGAATTGGTTTTTGGATAGAATAATGGGCACCAAATTGGAAACTAAAGGCATATTAGGAAACTAGACAGGACATGATTTCCAATGAGCTATCATGGAGCTCATTTGGACACCGGGAAAGTCTCCAAATCTTAGTTGAAAAAAGAGAAATTTTCCCAGTTTTGGCGCTGCACCCTTGGTCCTTGGCGTTGCGCCCTTGCCTAAAAGTCAAAAAAACGCACAAGGAGTAAATGAAAAAGATATTTTGAAGGCTTAATAGGCAAATATCTCCAAAATTAGTTGAGGAGTTATTGTTAGGAGTTATTTTTGCAATTATTAAGTTAGGATATTTGTGCCTTGGGCCTTGCATGGTCTCATAGGACAAAATGAAATTTATGTGTAATTAATTACATTTTGAAACCCTAGATAGGGTTTTGATCCTCCTTTGCAAGTTAAATACTGCATGGAGGCCTCATTGTTCATGTTGGTTGATTGTTGAGATAAAACTTCATAGACGTTGAGTTGTAAGG
Organism: Pinus albicaulis; assembly: GCA_034641835.2. Classification (NCBI taxonomy): domain Eukaryota; kingdom Viridiplantae; phylum Streptophyta; class Pinopsida; order Pinales; family Pinaceae; genus Pinus; species Pinus albicaulis. Next base: position 207,099,037 of record CM076575.1, on the reverse strand, counting down.
AGTTTTTGGCTTTGGAGCATTGTGAAGGTTTTGGACTGAATATCAATGAAACAAGCACATTTGCAGGATTCATGAACATGGTTAATGGTGATGTTTTTATTATTTTACACTTGTCTTCTTATGTTTCCATATTGTGCATCTTTCTCTTGCAATAGAATAGAAAATTTAACTTAATATATGCTATTAGAGGCACCTTAAGTCTGTCTGCTTCTATTGCTCTAATGTTTTCCTCTGCTAGGTCAGATTAGAGAATTCTTAATTTCTCTCTAGTTCCAATTAGCTTGTTTGTCTTAAGAATTATTTAATGGATCCAATGCCAAAGAATTTTATGGTTAGCCTTGTCTTTTGGTATAACTTAAAACATTGTTTTTGAGGTTTTTTCTTTGAAGTATTGCTAATTAGGGTTTGGCTGAGGAAGTTTATGGTTTGCCCTATCCTTTAGTCCCTCTTAAATAGTTTCTTTGAAGGTATTTCATAGTTTGATTAAGGATTTTAGGAGTTCCCTACTCTTTGATCATTACTATATGTTATCTTGAATTTTTTCTTTGCCTGAAGGTGAAATCACTAGAGAATTTACAAGTTTCTTGCTCTCTAGGGTTTGCTAGATTGTTGTCTTAGGGTTTACTTGATGAAATTTGATCGAAGAAGTTTATGGTATGCCCTGTCTTTGGTTATTTATTTATGCATAGTGATATTAAAGGCCCTTCTTGTTTAAAGTATTTGTTAAAGGATTCTTAATTGCCCTTTAAACCTAATATGTTCACAACTTGACGTTCATTTAACCCACATAAGCTGCTTAGATCCATTTGGATTTGTTAAATTGCCCTATGAAACACCCTTGACTCTTTTTTATTCGTTTTTTCAAGCCTTTTGCAGACCCCATAGCCCAATGTTTTGAACCCCTCTCACTCTATCTGTTCTTCTTGGCAACCTACCCAACCAAACAAAACAAACAAACAAACCCTATCATCATAACTAGCCTAAAATCAAAACCCTAAAATCAATCAAGTTTACATATTTTATACAAATATAGAGAGATCCCTCTCTGAGTCTAGGAAGGCTAGGTCCTAGGACTACAAATTTGGTTTGATGTTACCCTTGTTCAATTTGGTCTTGCCAAACTGACAAATTATAGGGTCCTAACACAACCCACAAGAGGCTCCTACCTCAACTAGCTCTAACTGGACATCTATCAAGCTACAATTTGAAACGGAAGCACCAAATCCCATGTATTTTCTGTAGGCTACAACCCACAGGAGGCTCCTACCTCTATTTATACAAGCTACAACTTGCAAGGAAGCTCCAACTCCCAAACATTTTCTGAAGGCTACAATCTCACCTAGCTCCAAATGTAAATTTATCAAGCTACAACTTGAAAGGAGACTACAATCCCCTCACTCAACTTGAAACTAAAATGTTGATTTACCTGGATATTAGCTCTATTATACTCCTTCTCCATTGTTGCCTCTTCAGCCTTCATATCTACTTCATACAAGCTCTCTCTTATTCTTCCACTCTCCAACCTTCTGCAGCTCTCTTACATTCTTCTCCTCTTTTCCATTCTGCAGCTTTCTAACCTCTTCTGCACCATTCAATTATGCTGCTCTCTCTCTTATCCTCCTATGCACACGATTATTACATGTTTTATCCAGATAACTACATGACTATTTTCATTCTATAGGGAATACGAAGTGGACAGGCTTGTATTTGTACCTTCCACCCATTCGATTACTCATTCTTCAGTTCAGGTTATTACATCAAAAATAATCATTACAACACTCATGGAGTTTTACCTATGCCTACGGAGACTTTCCTTTGCATCATAAACAATATAAAATAATCAATGAATTTACATTTACAGTTACAACAATATTTCAATTCAACCCTTTCAGTTTCTTGCTTCTCCCTTCATTTTGTCTTCTCTACCTGTTGTCCCTTTGTCTTCTCTGCCTGCTATTATATTTTCAACTGTGTAGCCTAAATGTATTTGCTCGAATTGACCCATGCCATTACGTTTTACACAACCTCTGCCTATTGCATATCTTACCCATAGCGTTATAAGCTCTTCTCTATGTGTTGGGTCACTTATACACCTGATTAATTCCTTTGCGTTCAGACTTTTATTTTAATAGGCACACTACCATTTTCACTATAGTCAGGTCACTTGCCCGAGTATTTTCTCTTGAGTTCAACCATTCCTTTTAACTCACAGCTGCAACCGCATAACACTATTCTGCACGAGCGTCAGGTCCTTTTTCCTTAAGGAAGTTATAACCTCATATATATATATATATAGTTGACCCAACAGAACCCACTTTATATATATTAAACATTAACCTTATGTTCATATATGCACGTGGAAGCTTAATAAAACTACATCTTTACAAACTACATGCGGACTTGTGGGTTATGGCCCACACAAACTTGGAAGCACACAACATTTTCCTTAAGCTCGCAACTGTTTTCTTTATCGGAACTTTAAAAATTTAAAATATCGTAAATTGACTCCCAAGCGGTATACACCAGTTCCAAATCACAACACATATCACTTCACATCTAAGTGAATATAACATTTCGCATACTAGAAATAATAACTTTCAACAACAAACAGTAACAATGCCAATGCAAAATGTGATGAAGATATCGCATTGCATCTTCGCAACCCAAACTTTATCACACTTCCAAGTTCTTAATACCGAGTGCGATATGCGTTGGAACTCGCTGACACGTGGCTCCTCTTCATCGCATCACAACTTAATTCATTTTCTTTATGATCACACATTCCTAATTAATCTTGCGCTGCAATCTGTGTCATTTAATCTTCAACTGATCTTTGCGATTTAATCCTCGTCGTCCCGTCTCTTCCTTTGTAAATATTCTAACTGTTTGTTGCCTTAATCTTTTCTATGCTTTCAACTATCACCGCTTGTAATTTCCTCTTCTATACTCGCAACTCTTCCGGAGCTTTCTCCTATTCATTCACTCAGATATTTGATGATCACGCTGTCGCACACATTAGCACATTTTCTCAAGCCCAAATACAAAATACCCTTCTGTATTACTTCTCTGAATCTAGAATTCAGCTTTATTTATTTCTGTCGATAATCTAACTTTAGCCCGATTGTATGCCCGTAGGCTTACAATAAAGTTTCCTATTTGAATGTGTATTTGCATGACTTGACCCTTTGTTTTCTTTGCTCCTTCGATTCTAATGTTGCTCCTCTCTGCTCCTTTGCCTTTGCTAATGGTCTATGCTGCTCCTTGCCTCTCTGCTGCTCCTCTGCCTCTCTTTTATGCTTTCTTACTGCATCATTTCCTGATCTTCTCCTTTGCCTTATTGTTGCTGCTTCTCTACTCCTTTACCTTTATGATAGTTCTTGTGCTGCTCCTTTGTGCTCCTTTTCCATCAATGATAATATTTCCAATAGCCTTCCCCTTTGGCATTGATGGCAACAATTCCTGCAATAATTTCTCCCCCTTTCATTCTGAAAAGTGTCTTTCTTCTTTTGCTCGCTTTTCCTCCCCCTTTGACATCAATGACAAAGGGTTACACATTTTCCATTGTAGTTTCCATCATTTCATTACTTCTCTTTGAGTTGTGTGTAAGCATTCTTCATTTTGTTCTTTTGATAAGAAATGAATATACACTCCATCTATTCATTACACACTTGATGAATCCTTTTGTATTTGAATGAATACCCCTAATTTACCATAGTATTACTACTTTCTGATCTTCTGCATACACAGTGGGTGCTAATTTATGTTACACATAAGCATTGCTTTATGTGCACTTCAACATTTCAAGAGTGTAGTATACCATCGTTGTGACTGCATTGCAAAATTCATAAGATATATGAGCATTGTTGAGGTAACACTTTGAAAATCATAGAGATTACATGAATATGCTGCAAATTGATGTTATCCAAAACTCATGAGGATGTTGTAAGGAATTTCACCATAGAATGTTTTTTACTTTTGTCCCTTACTGCTTGATAATGGTGATATGTGCTAGACTTATGAAGATATAATCACTACAATCAAAAACCCTTGATGTTGATGTGAAAAATGAGTCCCAACAGAGCTTACAAATTATTGTAAGATTAAAAAATATCTTTTAATTAAAAAAAAAGGACCCAACGCCTTTAATATTATATAGAGCATATTCAAAACAAACTCTTGAGGCTAGATGCATTCAATGTATTGGAAAATTTTCACTACCAACTCTACAATTTCATTTTGACACAGGGAGGTATTTATGTCAATGATCATAATCTCTGCAGTGGTGAAATATCAACAATTCCTTACTGCTAAAGAAAGCTTCAGATGAATCAATAATAATCTCTTTGAACTTCAATAGTAAGATTCCAACAGATAGCCCATCATGCTTCAGATACTTCAACTGATCTATCATAATGATCTTTAGCAAAACATCTTCAATTTGTTTAATTGAAGTCTCAGCAAACAAACTTCACACAATTTTATGAATGATCTTAAGAAAGAGGCCTTGAAGATATATCTATATTGACTTGAGGAAGGCATGCAATTATATCCAAGAATAGATATTACTTCAATGCTCAATATAACACTTCAAATGCAAATGAGATAATGATCCTTTGGTACTTTTAATTACCTTTCCATGCTTTAATAATGCAGCTCGACATTCTCCAACATTTACAACAAGAATAAACTTTTCAATGATCAGAACAACTAGAGCTTAATCCACATATATTATAATGTTGATAACATTGGGAATTATTCCTTGATGTATTTCTGCCATGCATACCATAACATTCCGATCCCAAGGACCTGTATCATACCATTTCTCCAATAATAACACTTGGGATAACACTTTTCTTATTCATCATTCTTAAAATAATTTTGTTTTAGTATCAACACTTGTAGTGCGACACACAGTGTAATCATCCTCTTAGTTTCCAGGTTCATGAATGATGTTCCCTTTAGCACTATGGCTGCTTGTTGCTTTCTCTTCTTCCATAAATCTGTTGACTATCTCAAATTAGCATTGAATGCTTTAGGTGTCCTTCTTACTCTATAGTTCTCTTCCAGAGGAATTATCCTTTCCCTTCCTGAAATTTTAGCTATTCTTATTCCAAGCAGCTCTTCTTTGAAAACTCTTATGGGGACCTTTTATGAACTACTCTTCCCCTAGGATGTTGCTTCTTGTCTATCACTGTCTGGATATCTGCGTTGCTTCCTGGAGCAGCTCCCCTTGAGACTATGATGGATTCAAAATGTCATTAAAGTAACAGAATCCCCCTTTTTCTTCTTCTTCCATACTTTGTTGGGGTTCCTCATAATGTCTGCATCTCCTTTTGATTCATAGTTTGGTCTGATATGATTTGGCTTCATCATCTGTCTGGAGTTATTTAATGTATATGGTACTCTACAGTCTTTTTCTTTGTGTCCAAGCTTGTGGCATTCATAACATCTTATTTGACCAAGGTACGTTTGAGCTGATGTATAGAATTTTGTGCTCCTTTTTTAACATAGTTTGCATTCAACAGATTTATGGCCAAATTCATTTTATGAATAAAAATAGCCTTGGGAATTATTTGTGTACCTGGTGAAAGGTTGTCTTATCCATTTGTTTGCTTGAGGAAGTATACTCATTGGCTGCATATTTTGCTGGTTAAACTGGATTTTCTTTGTCTTGCAGTGTGCTGTTATATGACCAAAAAAACATGTGATACTTCTCACATGAGGAAAGAAGCTCCTTTGACATATTCCAAATTTATTCAATTCATATTCAGGAGTGTATGAGCCTTTTGCAGCTGACTGTTTCTTCATTTCGTTCTTTTTCACTTGAGGTTGCTTCTTGTTTCTGTTTTCTTCATTACCCATCATGCTCTTGCTGGCTTCTAATTCTTTGGATGTCTTTTGGGTTGCTTCATCATCTCTCTCAATGTCTTCCTTCTCTGAGTTCTCCATGGAGGTAATCTCATCTCTGAGCTAATTACACAACCTACTCCTCTCTTCTGTCAGTCTTCTATTTGCAATAAACTTAGATTGCTGAGAGTTATCATTTTCTTTTATTACAACTTTCAAAAAGGTGATATTTTTGTTATCTTCAACCTTGGACTTATTGTTTTCTCCTTCAGAGCCTATCCCGGCCTCTATAAGAGGAGATCTTTGAGAATTTATTATTTTTTCCAACTATTCAGAGCTTTTCATTCATGGAATATTCATATTTAATTCCCTTTGGGCCTTTTCTAATTTCTTTCTCAAGCATATTGTTAGTCATCAATAATTTTTTCCTTTGTAGATGACTAAATGCTTATCCTAGATTTCTACAAAAAAAATTCATGAATCTTGTGAGTTCTAGAAATCGTACTACCTTCATTATCCTTAGGATAAAATTTTCACTGTTCTACTACTCTATCAAGACATGGCCAGCCTATCACTCCTAGAAGACCAATAATGAGGCTTTTGCCACTCATTTTCACTATGTTTTCCACCTCTGGCCTTACCACTATGTTTTGACTTGCTTAACCCTTCTATTTACACCTTGGATTTCCAAGTAGCCTAACCTTTTCCCCTATTCACCAAGTGCCTCAAGCAGTGGTGTTTTTAAGCTACCTTTTTAGGCTCTTTAGATAAATCCAAAGTCATTAGTTTTTAGGTTTGCAAAGCATAAAGGTTTGTCAAAAATCTTTTTTACACCTAAAAACCCTAAGTGAAGTTTTCAGCTAAAGGCCAAATCCAAAAGGCCTCCCAATAGGTCATGTAGGGTCTCATAGGTTATTCATTGTTTTGGTTTTCTAAACTCACTATTTTACATGTGCCCAAAGATGAAATTAAATGAAAGGGAGGGTTAGCTCATGATTGTCCAAAAGGTATCAGAAAGTTTTCAAGAAAGGACCTCCTTGGTCAAAGCACAACCTCTGCAAAAGATAGTTGCCCATCTTAGGCATTTCTGTAGGAATGAATGAGAGGGCCATCAGTGGAAAAAGAGGTAAGGTAAGAAGGGAAAATCATCCCTAAGGGAAGCCACAGAAAAGGAGAGGCAGTAGGCCTATGAACAAAGAAAATCAGGGTTTTATGATTGATTGGCTATAAAATGTTGCCCAACAAAGAGTCCATAAAAAGGATTACAAGGACAGAGTTACATCATCGCCACTGAGCATAAATTGAATATTGATTGAAACTAGAAATGAAGGTGAGAGACCTCCTTGATGGAAGTAGGCATAAGTTGAAAAATGATATCAGAAGGTGACTTACATGGTCTGTCCAGGCACACTGTTTCACTACACCAAAAGGATAAATTGAAAAGAGTATCAGTATGAAGGAGTCTGAAACTTTCAAGTACAATAAAATGTCTTCAAAATAGGTAAAAGAAGGAAAGTAGGAGGCTAATTTTCAAATGAGAAATAAAATTGAGAATGAGTTCTACTGTTGAGTAAATAAGGTATCAAACTCCAAAATGTTTAAAAAGAGACCAAAACACTGTGTTATGACACCTACAGCAGATCAGAAGTGGTCAATGAAAAACACAACAGGCATGATGTACAACCTTTGGCAAAATAGATATATCATTGTCAAAAACACTGAGATGGAAAAGGGTTATGTTTTCAAATCAACTACCAAAGGTCATTTTTATGTTTAAGTCACCACCTGCAAAAGAAAAGGAAATATCAACAAAGAGATAAAAATACCAAAAGTAAAACATTAGTAAAGGTGGGTTTCTAGCTTTAATTTACTATTCCAAGGATATAAAAGCATCATCATTCACCACTCAACTCATTTTTCATTTTCACAAAGGAGAGAAAGCATTCAAAGGAGAAAACTATAAAAACTAGCAGATCTCGGGCAAAAAACCCTTGCGCTACACACCTTAGAAGACATGCTACATGCCTGTGTGTGCACCTTGTGGGATTCACTACAGGGTGCTACGCGCCTGTGGGAGTGCGCTACGCATAGAGCACGCTCAGTGCATAACCCGACAGCCCGAGCCACTGCTCACCTGACAAGTCTAAGCCTTGCCTCCGACGTTGTGCACTGGTCCGTTTAATTGCGTGCAGGATAGCCCGATGACGTGCAGTTTCTGCTCAGGTGCTACGTGTAGGGGCGTGTAGAAGCCACCCCATAGCCTGAGTGCGACGCGCTTGTCCGTTTAAGTTGTGCAGAAGCCACACAATAGCTCGAGTGCTACACGCCTGTACGTTTCAGCTCCGCACAGAGGCCCAATAACCCCTGATGCTACGTGCTTGTCTGTTCAGGTCGTGAAGAAGCCACTTGACTGGCCCATGTTGCGCTCCTGTGTGTTTTTCTTTAGCTGGGAGGATTTATTCAGAAGGTCATGCCGTCCAAATTCTTGCTTAGCACCTCCTAAGTATTCTAAAGAGGCATTTAAACCTATTTACCCTTTTTTCTACTGTTTTGAAGGGTGAATTTAGAGAAAGAGGTAAAAACCCTAAAAAAGAAAAGTTGGGTCCCCATGCTAAAAAAACATTGTTGACTGAAGAGAATCCATCCATCTACATACGGAAAATACACTGAGGCCCAAGGTATCCTTCTTCACTCATCATTTCCCCTCCAAATTTGCAAATCACTACCTTTCTCATTATCATCTCACTTTCCCTCTCCATATCCTTTCAAAAACAGTTTGGAGGGCTTTTGGTTTCAAGACAAGAGTAAAGGATAAAATTCCTAGAGAAGGTAGTGTTGACAGTGGCGAGGAAGGCAAAAGGCGTAGAGGACAGCAAAGAAAGGGTGGGAAAGTGAACAGGTTTGAGCCTATAAACACTAAGGAATTGGCAACCTCCCCTGTAGCAGCTGCATGTTTTCAAGAGGTAGGTTTCTTTGACTTCTGTGAGAAGTACAAAGTGTCCAAAGTCACCCTAAATTGACCAAAATTTTCATCTTAAACCTCCATAACCACCAAGTACATCTAACTGGAGTGAATTTTGGGTTGTCCACCAATACAATTTCCATGGTGACTGGGATACCTTGCCTGGGAGAAAAATGGTTCAAGCAGATTAATTTAGACCTAAGCCATTATCATCCTTTCTTAAAACCTAGATACCAACCTGATTTAAAATCCATTTTTCCATTTTCACATCTGTTGGAGAGATATGTGCCCTTAATGAAACTCATCATGAAGTACTTCACCTGTGAGGGTAGGTTTTCTAGGCTTTATTAATACCATGTAAGACTGTGCATGCACTTCAATAAGGCCGAGCTACTACATTTTCCCTATTACCTTTATATAAGTATGGATAAGATGTCACACATTGTGCAAAATAGACCTCCTTCCCAACATATGCCAAGTATTTTTCACCATTAACTTATCAAAATGATTGTGTTGCATTAGTTAGAGCAACAGGGTATCCCATGGGAAGTATTCATTGCCCATGATGTTTTCACCAATCCACAACCTCTTCCTCTGCAGAGTTTACCCTCATCATCTCATCTACCTTCTTCCCTTCCTCCATCAAACCCCACTGACCATGATTCCTCATCTACACATGAATCCTCTCCCCAAGAGGAAAATGACAGTCAAGAGAAGAGCAGTGACAAAGATGGAAATAACAGTCAAGAAGAAAAGATAGAGTTTGAATGAAATGGCAGTGGGAAAAACAGTGAAGACAGTGGGAAAAAAAATGTGGAAGAAGAAACAAATGATGAGGAGGATAATGATGAAAATTAAGAGACAGGGGCAGATTATGAAGATGAATAGACAGAAGAACAAGAGGAGATAGAGACTAATGAACAAGAAGATAAGGAAGAGGCAAATTTTGAAGACAAATACAGTGAGCCCAATAGAAATGAAGAAACAAATGACAAGGCTGGAGATATAGAAGGGGATGACAGTGATCAAAATGAAATCAATGAGGACATTATAGGGGACAGAAAATTACTTGAGGAAACTGAAGAAACTGATGAAGGTACCTCTAACAGTGACCCCACAGACAATAACAATGATGCAAGTGGTGATGAGGCAGATTCTGAAAACAAAGGCAGTGAGCTAGATGAGGAAGAATAAACAAATGACAGTCAAGAGACAGAGGCAGATTTTGATGAGAAAAATAGTGAAGGTGAAGAAGAAAACAGTGAGCCATATAGTGAGGAAGAAATAGATGAAAAATAGGCAGAAGATGAAGACAATGGCAGTGGGAAAAACAATGACTCTGATGAAGAGGACATTTTAGAACAAAATGACACTAAAGAATATATGGAAGAGGATGGAAATGATGAAATTGCTCAAAACAGTGATGAAGATACTGATAAAGGCACCTCTAGCAATGACACCATGAACTCAAAAAGTAGTCAAGAGATTGATGATAGTGGTGAAGGTCATGACAGGGATATTAGCATGAAGGAAAATGAAGGTACCTCTCAAGAGGGTAGTCAAGAACAACATGAAGAAGACATGAATACAAAGATCATTGATGAAAGGAAAGATAGTCTTAAGGTCAGCCATGAAGAGGGCACTTTAGTAGACAAATTTTATTTTCTCCCTCTCACATATCAAAAGGGGCCAAGGCAAGTGTTTGCTACCTCCAAAAGGCAAGGGACCTTTCCATCTACATCAGCTCAGCCACTGGACAAAGGGAAACAAAGGGTAAAGGAAGAAGAAGAAGACCATGAGGTGGAGAGGGATTTTGAGATCATTCACGTAGATAGCAATGAGGAGAATGAGGCAAGAATTACAAACATTCTCCTCTAGGACATAAATGCACAAATCAAAGACCTCCAAGCACATTTAGATAGGGCTAAGAGTATAAATGATGCCATTGACTTGGAAAATAGGTAGTTGGGAGCACAAATGGCAATCGATGAAGATAGAACCCTCAAGGCCCGGAAAGAAGCCCAAAAGGAAAAAATGAAGATAGAGGATTTAATAGACACTTATGAGGAGAGTAGTGATGAGGAAGGATAATCTAGGAGGAGACCTAGAACCATGGGATTAAAGAAAGCATTGGCAAAGTGGAGGGAAGAAGAATCAGCCCTAGCAGAACAAATTTCTCTCAATGAACTACTTGCAATGGAAATTGAACATAATAGGGAATCATGGCTTGAGAGGGCTAACATACACCTTGAAGCCAAGCTGGAGAAGGCAAATAAAGACTTGGATTTACAAAGAAGAATGACTAAGCTTTATGCCCAAAGAAATCAATTTGCAAGGGAAAAACTCAAAAAGGTCCTCATGGAAATTCAAGCACTAAAAGAAGAAAAAGGCCAAGCTAGGCTTGGAACCTTGGCACAAGCATATCTACAGGTCTCCCATAACCCATGAGACACTCATCCACCAAATTTGGGAGAATTTTGACAAGTTTTTGTTTTTTGCTAATTTTGAGGCCAAGGGGGTAGCACACATGCTGCTACGCTATTTCTCAAAGAATCTTCAGGAGGAAACGCTTACATTTTTGGGATCCTCATCACTAATATAGCATGCTCACAAAGTTTCAGATCAATTGGAGTTGTTTTGGTCCTCCAAAAGGGTAACAATTACCCAAATTTTCACCATTCTGTTTGCTTTTGAGGACATGTGTTGCACCTTTACCAGCCTTGGAATTTTTTGTTTTTGAACAGGTTACAGAGGTCATATCAGAGAACCAAGGGTAGATCTGGAAATTAAACTTCAAGGGCTTTCCAACGAGCCATCATGAAGCCTTTTCTGACATTGGGAAGGCCTTCAAAACACTGTTGCAAGAAGACCCATTTTTCCTGCTCCTGTGCTACGCCCTTGGCATGGAAATTCCTCCTAAACAGAGTGTTGTGCCCTTAGCAGAGGGAAAGTCAAAAATGTATGCTTGGAAAGTTTTAGGAGGCTTTTTAGACCTCAAAAATCAATTTCTTTGCTAAAAATGACCGAAAATATATTTTGTGCCTTGGGCCTTGCAAGGTTTCAAGGATAATAGTGACATTTCTAATTAGCCAATATGCTTCTAGATACTCTATTAGGTTTTTCTCCTCCTTGCTGGTTAAATAGAGTGTTAAGGATTCATTTTAAATGTTGGCTTTTGATGAGTTTTGAGAGCAATACATTGTTCTTTGAGGTTGAAGAGCAATTTGGTGTTATGGAGCTTGTGAATGATATGCTTTGATAGATGATGATGAAATATTTCTTGCAGGATCCCTGAGCTTGGTGAATGGTGACGTGTCTCTAATTTTTTCATGTTTTCTTGTTTATCATTATGTCCATCTTTCTATGTTGCAGTAGACCAGAAAATTATAGGCTAAGAAATGTTGTTTGAGGCACCTTAGTCCTCCAGTTTGCTACTGTCTTTATGTTTTCCTCTACTGGGCATGTTTAAGGAATTGTTTGTTGCTCCTTAGGCCTCTTTATGCTTGTTTATTTCATCAATTGATTAATATGCTAGTTTCCAAATATGTTTTATGGCAAGCCCTACTTATTTGATGCTATCTAAACTCTGTTTTGAAATCTCTCTTTGAAGTATTACTTGTTAAGTTAAGTCAAAGAGGTCTTGTTATGATCTTTCCCTTTGCTCATGCTTATCAGTTTGCCTCAAATTTCTTTATAGTTTGATTGATTATGTCTAGGAGTTCCATATTTATTGGTTAATGTTATTTTTTATCTTATATGTTTTCAAACTTTCTAGGTGAAATCACTAAAGTTAGATAGGATTTCTTGCTTTTTGTGTTTCACTAAGTTGTTCATCTTGGATGTATATTTGTTTAAAAGTATTGTCATTGAGTAAATGGTTTTCCCTATCTCATGATTATTATATTTTACGTATTAGTATTTTATACCTTCTTGTTTATGGGTTTATGAAAAAGGATTCTTAACTGCCCTTTGCCCTACCATGTTTCCCCAACTTAATTGCCATTTCACTTCACACATAACCTTAAAAGATCCATTCACTACACTAGATTTTCCCCGTGATGCACTCTGACTCATTGTTGAGATATCCATGACTTTCATAGACTCCATAGCCCAATTATTTGATGACCTCTCATTCCACCTATTCCACTTGATCATTTTACCCAACCCAACCAAACAAACAAAACCCTAAACTTCGCAACTAGCCTAAAATCAACCATCTAAAGCAAACAAGTTCACATCCTTTGCATACAATAAAGAGAGCCCTCTTTGAGTCCAGGAAAGCTAGGTCCTAGGACTCCAAATACTGGTTTCATGTTACCTTGTGCATTTGCATTTGGTATACCAATCTGCTAAATCACGGGACCCTAACATTCTAGAGATCACGGTGGGACTAAGTACATAGTAGCCTAAAAAATCTTATAGACTCATTTAAAACCTCAGTTAATCTTAGCAAATCAACTGATAGCCAAGAGTACAATCTGATTGTTTCACCATCCTATAAAAATGATGACTCAGCTATATGACACTCTCACAAACCCTAGGGCTACATAAAGAAACTCAGAAAACCCCAAAACGTCCTTAGATTGGTTTATTGTCAGTTTTTAGTGGTGGACCATAAACATACATCATTAAAACAAAAAATATCCACCTGGCAACTCCACTAGCCTCCAATAGGCCTATTATTTCACTAGTTCTCATTTAGATTCCCTGGGATTGTATCAAATCAGCCCTCAGAAGTTTAGAAGCCTAGTTATACACTGTGAGGAGTTTAGAAAACACTGAGAGAGGTCAGCCTTCCAAAAATGGTCATAAAATTTCATCCTCTCTACATTTTGAGTGTGAAATCTTGCTTCACAAAGGATCAGTACCAGATCTCACCCGGACCCAAATCCTCTTACCATAGTTGACGACCCAAAAAATATTTTGTGGCAAACTTCTAGATCTGGAAACTTAACCACTGTTAGTACTATTCATAGAGCAAGCTCAGTCCCTGAACATCTTATAGCTTTACAATATCCCCAATTTGACTTGCACCATACAAATAACCTCTTCAAAACCAAGTCACAAACTGATATCGACCAGATTGACCTTGAGCCCATAGATTTGCAGCAGAGTTCTAGTAGAGAAGCCTCTCCTTCTACACCGCCTGACTTTCAGCTTCTCCATCACTTCAGCTCTTTCCATACCAAATCTGCTCAGAATCAGTTTGCAGGTCCAAGTGCTTCCACCACACCCATCCATACCACCACTGTGCAAACCACTCCACTTCATCCTACACCCCCTTTCACAAACCCTCCTCTTGTAAATCCTCCATTAGCTCCCATCATGGCAGCTTGGTATGCCCCCCTGGTTTTAACACAACCTTTGGTACCTTTACCAAATGATTACCAATCCAAAATTCCCCACTTGATCGGAGCTGAATCCATCACTGCCCAACAACATGTAAATATGATAAATGATGCCTTTGACTATATGGAATTTGAGGAGGAAGCCATTAAAATGAGGATCTTTGCATAAAGCCTAGGAGGAGAAGCCAAAAAATGGTTTAAAGGCTTAGCTCCTAACACCATACATGATCTCCCTTCCCTTTACCAATCTTTCATAAACAAGTGGGAAATCAAGAAAAACCCCCTCCAAATCCTTTCTGAATATAACAATCTTAAGAGGAATGTAGGGGAGAGTGTACAAGAGTATTGTACCAGGTTTAACAGTGTCTATAATGGCCTCCCCCCTCACATGAAACCCCCACAAGGCCTAGCACTTGTGAAATTTCCTGAAGGATTTGATCCGGACATGACATACCAACTAAGAGAGAGGGACCCCACAACTTTAGAAGAAATGAAAAGGGAAGATATTAGTGCAGAAGCCAACTTGATTGAAAAGAGAGCTAGGATGAGGTCGGAAAAAAGATTCACTTACAAAGATGAAACCATAGCCTCAACCTCTTCTTCTGATGCCAAGATAGATAGCCTAGTCAGAACCATGGAGAGAATGATGGAAAGGATAAACTTGAATGAAAGAGCACCTCCTACGGAAAATCAACCAAATCCCAAAAACAGAAACATAACTCAAAACTTCAGAAGAAACCCTCCCCAAAATAGGCCACGAGACAATGACCAACAAATTAGGCCTCCTTTCCAAGATAATTATCTTGATGAAGAGGGAAGAGAGAATGCAGAACCTGAAGAAAGCCACGTAAACTTAATAGGTTTGTATAATGAAGATAATTTTTTTCTCATAGAAGAAGAACAAGAGTTATTTTCCCCAGACAAAACTGAAACTAACTATGAGGATTCTGAAGACTATAGATTTGGATTTGAAAATGCATTAATGGAAGTCCATAGGAAATATGACCTTAGGAGCAAAAAGAACCAAGATGCCCCCAAGAAAAACCAAATAGACACAGCTTTTTAGAAAACACCTGAAAATATTCTTAAAAAGACAGCAGACAATACC
The DNA here is from genome assembly GCA_034641835.2 of Pinus albicaulis. Lineage (NCBI taxonomy): Eukaryota > Viridiplantae > Streptophyta > Pinopsida > Pinales > Pinaceae > Pinus > Pinus albicaulis. Next base: position 207,083,772 of record CM076575.1, on the reverse strand, counting down.
AACACCATGGCTAAGAAAACTGATCCAAACAGAAACAAAACTAGCCAACCAAGTGGTGACATAAGCTGCCCTAGTACCTCTACTAGTGGCCCTGATAAAACTCTTTTGTCCAAAGCCCCAAATCAAAATCAGCAAATTAAAGATGTAGAAAAATTTATGGCTCATAAAAATGATGTAAATATGTCTAAAACACAAGTACCTTTCAGTTTTGAAGGAGAGATTGCTAAAATCGAGATAACCACACCTCTCACTGAATTGGTAACTCAAGACATGTACAGGTCCCAAGTTTTGAAAGTTTTGAACATAGGGAACAATAAGGACACTCTAAACTTGACTGATGACAAACCATAACTGTTTTTTGGTCTCGAATTTGAGGGAAAATACCAAGAAGGAGTTGTCCCTCCTTTCTATGTCAGCCTAAATATACATGATAAAATATTACACAATGCCATGCTAGAATCTCGTGCCTCTCACAACCTCATGCCTAAGGTAGTGATGGACAGGTTAGGCCTAGAAATAACCAAACCTTACAAAGACTTATACTCTTTCGATTCTAGTATTTTCAAGTGTTTGGGCCTAATTAAGGATCTTTGTGTCAATCTGGAGCAAAATCTGGAGCAAATACCTGCTAAGAGTCTAGTCATGGACATAGTTTTTGTTGATATACCCCTAAAGTATGGCATGATTTTGTCTAGATCATGGGGAGAAAAACTTCAAGGTAGCCTCCAAATGGACATGCCATATGCTACTATCCTTGTCTTCAATCAAACTAGGAGATTATACCAGGAATCTCACATGAAGTATATGGTAAGTAGCCTAGATAGGCCAAACAACACTCTTGTTTATTCCATTCATTTAGATTTGGACTCTTTCATCTTATATAATGAAAATGACATTGGTAAACATGTGAAAGAAAATGAGAAAGAGCTAGGCTCTCCAAAACACTCACACTCACCCTCAAATGAAGAATATGACAACCAAAACTCTAGCAGCCCTGAACAACAACACAGTGACAAATATGAACTAGAAACACTTTGGAACATAATATTTGATGGCTCTTGTGGCAAGTCTGGTTCGGGAGTTGGTGTCTGGATACATAATAGAAATGAGGGCCATTCATACAAACTAAAATTTTAGTGCACTAATAACATTGCAGAGTATGAGGCTCTCCTCCTTGGTTTGCACTTGCTTGAAGACTTAGGAGCTAAAAAAATATCTGTCCAAGGAGATTCAAGACTTATCATTAAACAAATTAAAGGTGAGTACTCAACAAAGAATCCAAGATTAAGAGAGTACAGAAATGCAGCCCTAGATATCCTCAAAACTTTTGAGAAATATGAACTCATTCACATTCCTAGAGCCCAGAATAGTCATGCCAATGAGCTTGCCTTCGCTGCTAGAAATTTCCAAATACCACGTGCAAGTGAACAATACACTATCAAATTCAGACACCATCCTATAGTTCCTGACAACATTAACCATTGGCAAGTGTTTGAGGGTGATAAAAAAATTGATGATTTTATACAATCTAGGAATGAATTTACATTGACAAAATCTAGCTTAGAGCATGAAAAAGATATTTTGGCCAGGGATAATTTTAAGGTTGGAAAATTCTCTTGAAGTTTAAAAAATTGGCGAATTTCACTAGTCCCTAATATGAAAACTATAAAATGTGTATTGATGTATTTGTAAAAATATTCAGATTTATAATGATATTATATAATTTTATATATAATTTTGGCTATTTTTCACGTAAAATAATTTTATATTGTAAAATTTGGGCGAATAATTTTTATAAAAAAATGGAAATTGGCGAATCTTTTTTTTAGAAAAACCATGGAAAATTAGCCCACCTGCGAATATTAGCCCCTAAAATTTTCCATGATTTTGGCTGAAGAACAAAATCATGAAACAGAGCTGTCCTCTTTTGCTAATATAAATCTACTTACACATCCTTGTGAGGCTGAAATGTTTGAAGATATAGACCAAAAGGACTTGGAGGTCTTACAATGTAAAAATGACACATTACTAAGAGGCCTTGCACCATTAGAAGAGTTGTTTGACTTTGATGATGTGGCTAAAAAACCAAAGGTAGAATCTACCGAGACTAATCTTGAGGAGTGCAACATAGGAAGCATAAAGGAACCCAAAATGATTAAACTCTCCAAGACCCTTCCTCCTCACATAAAACATAAGTATATTAAGATTTTTAAGGAGTTTAAAGATGTGTTTGCATGGGGATATCAAGATTTGAAATCATATGACAGAAGCATTATTCAACATAAAATACCTCTCAAGGAAAATCATAAACATTTCAAACAAAAGTTAAGGAGAATAAACCCTGTTTTACTACCTTTAGTTGAACAAGAGATTAAAAATATGTATGTTTTCGGGATCATAGTTCCCCTTAGATACTCAGAGTGTGTTTCCAACCTTGTGTCAGTTAGGAAGAAAACCGGGGAGATTAGACTTTGCATTGAATTTAAAAATCTGAACCGGTCCTCATTGAAAGATAATTACCCCTTGCCTAAAATGGATCACATACTTCAAAAGGTAGTTGGCTCTAAGAGAATCTCACTGCTTGATGGTTTTTCTAGTTACAACCAAGTGTTATTATTCCCAAGTGATCAACACAAAACTTCTTTCACCACACCTTGGGGTACATTCATGTATGTCAAAATGCCATTTGGTTTGATGAATGCGGGGGCCACTTTCCAAAGGGCCATGGACATAGATTTTTCAGAAGACATAGGCTACTTTATAGTCATTTACCTTGATGACATCACTGTTTACTCTAAGAATGATGAAGAACACTTAGTCCACTTGAGAAAAGTTTTTAAAAAATGTAGGAAATATGGCCTATCTTTGAACCCCAAGAAAACATTGTTTGGTCTCCAGGAAGGAAAAATCCTAGGCCACATAATCTCCAAAAAGGGAATAAAAATAGACCCCAAAAGGATTGAAGGCATATTGCAAATCAACCATCCTAGAAACATTAAGGAATTGCAATCCTTCATTAGGAAAATCAACTTCTTGAGGAGTTTCATCCCCAACCTTGCTAAACTCTTAAGGAATATTACAAATATGCTCAAAAAGGAGATAAGAGTTAAGTGGAATTTGGAAGCCAAACAATCTTTTGAACTGGTTAAGCAATCTCTCACCCAAACACCAGTTCACATCAGTCCTGATTTTACCAAAGATTTCTATATTTTCTCATTTTCATCTGAACATACAGTGGCTACAGTGTTGTTACAAAATAAAATGATGGGGAAAGAACAACCCATAGCCTTCTTCAGCAAATCCCTTAGATATGCTCCTCTAAAGTACAACATCATGGAGAAAAAATCCTTTGCCTTGATTAAGACATTAAAATAATTTAGAGTTTATATCTTACATTCTCATATCATTGCTTTTGTTCCACACACAGTTGTCAAGGACATTTGGAATTAGGACCCTGATGGTAAGAGGGGAAAGTGGATTGCTATTATCTTAGAATATGACATAGAAATCAGACCTACTAAGCTGATTAAAGGATAAGGACTTGAAAAACTTATGGCTGAATCAAATTTCAAAGAATTAAATATGAATATGGTTGATGTTTTAGAAGAACAAGAAGAGTGCACAGCTCCACATGTTGAAGAAGTATTTATGAGTTCATCTTTGTATGCTGATATCCTATATGTGCCTTTCTATCTCAATGCTCCTCCTACATTATCAAAGACAAAATCTAGATTCCTAAAACAAAAAGCTTTACAATTTTGCATTTTAGATGGAATATTATATTGGAAAAATCCTACTGGTATGTTGCTTAAGTGTTTGCTTGAGGATGATGCAGGTAAGATCATGCATGAACTGCATGAGGGAGAGTGTGGAGGCCATAATTACTGGAAAACTGCAGCCAACAAGATCCTTAGAGTTGGATACTATTGGCCCACCCTTTTTCCTGACACCCAAAACTGGTCATGACTTGCCATAAGTGCCAAATTTTTGATGGCAAGAGAAAACTCTTACCTTTTCCTTTGCATCCCATTACTGTTGAAGCTCCCTTTCAACAATGGGGTTTAGAATTCATTGGCGAGATTCACCCCACCTCATCTGCCCAACATAAGTGGATCCTAGCTGCTACTGATTATTTTACCAAGTGGATAGAAGCCATCCCCTCTAGGAATTCCACCGATTAAATCATTATCAAATTCTTAGAGACAAACATCTTGTCTAGATTTGGGTGCCCCAGAAATATCATCACAGATTATGCCACTGCCTTTACTTCCAAAAGAATGGTTGAATTCTGTTATAAATACCATATCATACTAGGACATTCCACAGCTTATTACCCTCAAGGTAATGGACTAAATGAATCCTCTAACAAAATCTTGGTCAATATCATCAAGAAGCTTTGGAATAGAATAAAAAATCATGGCATGGAAAGCTAGTACATGTACTATGGGCTGATATACTAACCACCAAGAAATCAATCGGTATGTCTCCCTATCAACTAGTGTATGGCATGGATGCCATTTTCCCAACATCCTTGGGAGGTCCGGTGATAAAGCTTCTCCAAGAAGTGCAATTAGAAGAGAATGGCATGCAAAGGAGGCTTAACCAAACCATTCATTTGCAGTAGACAAGGGAAGAAGTTTAGAACAAGACTCAAGCAGTGCAAGAAAACATAAAGAAAATCTTTGATAGAAGAACTAAAGCCAACAATTTCCACATTAGAGACACAATGCTGAATGGGATTCCAGGAGAGAGGACAAAGGTAAACATGGTAAATTTGAGAATTTGTGGAAAGGTCCTTATCTCATTCAGTCAGTTAGGGGTCATAATGCTTTCTTTTTACAAGGATTGAATGGAGAAGAATTATTTGGAGGTCCTGTCAATGGCAGGATGCTCAAACACTATTTCTGTCAAGAGTCCTAGTTTCAAACTTTCATTCATTGTACATAACACTGCATAAAAAAATAAAAATAAAAATAAATCAAAAATACAAAAACAAAGAAAGAAATAAAAAGAGGGCAGATTTGAAAAATGGTACAACCCCATACCCAAAAAATAGTGATGTTGAAAGTGTTCAAGCCTAAATGCCACTACTTCTTCAAAATGAATATCTTGTTCAGTCATCTAGCCTAATCATGACTGGACATGCTTTAAATTTGTGTTGATAGGTTAGTGAAAGAATGTTGGTCAAATCATTTAAGCTTGACTTGTAAAAAAGGAAATAGATTAGGAATGAAAGATATTGGTTCCGCATGCTGAAATATAAACCAAGGAGAAGGATAGGGATGATTAAATAATGATGAAACACAAGCCTCATGCCTTCTAGTTTTGTTCTTTATGAAAAATAATGTTTCTGTGCATCTTGTATCAATGCCACAACTCATGATGAATCAGATTGTCTAATCCTAGTTCAAATTATGTTTTCAATTTCATGTCAATAGCTTAGAGAATGAAGTTTTCCATACTGCTTAATCTTGACAGTCAAATAGTCTAGGTAGAGAATAAAAAGAGTTCACTAGCATAATCTGAACTCTTGGAAGCAATAAGGGTACAAGTAGGTATTTTGTTTTTGCTTTCAAAAGAAAATAAATGACAGGGGTTTGCCAGTTTAAGTGCACCCAAGGAATAAAAAATGCTAGACAAAGTAGACTGGGTAAGTAGAGATGAGTTGAAGAGATCACGTTTTCCAGATTATTGAGATCACTACTTCAGAGAAGCCGCAGCAAATGAAAGAAGAAAAATCTGCCCAATGGATGAGGCATTGGTCTTCATAAACCAAGAGATCTGAAGTTCTAGACACCTCTTGAAAAGGAGCTGCCCTCCCCAAGTGGAGCCACTGTTAGTCATCAGTAATTTTTTCCTTTGTAGATGACTAAATGCTTATCCTAGATTCTAGAAACAAAATTCATGAATCTTGTGAGTTCTATAAATCTCACTGCCTTCATGATCCTTAGGATAATTTTTTCACTGTTCTACTACTCTATCAAGACATGGCCAACCTATCACTCCCAGAAGACCAACCATGAGGCTTTTTCCACTCATTTTCACTATGTTTGCCACCTCTGGCCTTACCACTCTGTTTTGACTTGCTTAACCCTTCTATTTACACCTTGGATTTCCAAGTAGCCTAACCTTTTTCCCTATTCATCAAGTGCCTCAAGTAGTGGTGGTTTTAAGCTACATTTCTAGGCTCTTTAGATAAATCCAAAGTCATCAGTTTTTAGGTCTGCAATGCATAAAGGTTTGTCAAAATTCTTTTTTACACCTAAAGACCCTAAGTCAAGTTTTCAACCAAAGGCCAAGTCCAAAAGGCCTCCCAATAGGTCATGTAGGGTCTCATAGGTTATTCATTGTTTTGGTTTTCTAAACTCACTATTTTACATGTGCCCAAAGATGAAATCAAATGAGAGGGAGGGTTAGCTCATGATTTTCCAAAAGGTATCAAAAATTTTTCAAGAAAGGACCTCCTTGGTCAAAGCACAACCTCTGCAAAAGATAGTTTCCCATCTTAGACATTTCTGCAGGAATGAATAATAGGGCCATCAATGGAAAAAGAGGTAAGGTACGAAGGAGAAATCATCCCTAAGGGAAGCCACATAAAAGGAGAGGCAGTAGGCCTATGAACAAATAAAATTAGGGTTTTATGACTGATTGGCTATAAAGTGTTGCCCAACAAAGAGTCCATACAAAGGATCACAAGGACAGAGGTACATCAGTGCCACTGAGCATAATTTGAAGATTGATTGAAACTAGAAATGAAGGTGAGATACCTCCTTGATTGAAGCATGCATAATTTGAAAATTTCTATCAGAAGGTGACTTACATGGTCTGTCCAGGCACATTGTTTCGCTGCACCAAAAGGAGAAATTGAAAAGAGTATCAGTATGAAGGAGTATAAAAATTTAAAGTACAGTCAAATGTCTTCAAAATAGTCAAAAGAAGGAAAGAAGGGGGGTAAGTGTCAAATGAGAAATAAAATAGAGCATGAGTTCTACTGTTGAGTAAATAAGGTATCAAACTCCAAAAGGTTTAAAAAGAGACCAAAACACTGTGTTATGACACCTACAGCAGATCAAAAGTAGTCAATGATAAACACAACAGGCATGATGTACAACCTTTGGCAAAACAAATATATCATTGTCAAAAACATTAAGAGGGAAAAGGGTTATGTTTTTAAAAAAAACTACCAAAAGGTCATTTTTATGTTTAAGTCACCACCTGCAAAAGAAAAGGAAATATCATCAAAGAGATAAAAAAGACCAAAAGAAACACATTAGCAAAGGTGGGTTTCTAGCTTTAATTTATGATTCCAAGGATATAAAAGCATCATCATTCACCACTCAACTCATTTTTCATTTGAAAAAGGAGAGAAAGCATTCAAAGGAGAAAAAATATAAAAATTGGCAGATCTCGGGAAAAAAACCCTTGCGCTACACGCCTGAGAAGACGTTCTACGCGCTTGTGCATGCACCCTGTGGAATTCACAATGGGGCACTACGCACCTATGGGAGTGCACTACGCACAGAGCACGCTCAATGCATAACCCAATAGCCTGAGCCCCTACTCACCTGACATGCCTGAGCCTCACCTCCAATGTTGTGCAATGGTCCATTTAATTACATGTAGGACCGCCCGACAGCATGCAGTTTCTACCCAGGCACTACGCGCAGGGGAGTGTAGAAGCCACCCGACAGCCCGAGTGCTACACGCCTATCCGTCCAGGTCGTGCAGAAGCCACTCGACAGCCTGAGTGCTATGCGCCTGTCCGTTTCGGCTCCACACATAGGCTCGATAGCTCCCGATACTACGCGCCTATCCGTTCAAGTCATGCATAAGCCCCACTCGACTGACCCATGTTGCGCTCTTGTGTGTTTCTCTTCAGCTGGGAGGATTTCTTTAGAAGGTCATGCCATCCAACTGCCTCAGAACTTCTCAAATTCTTGCTTAGCACCTCCTAAGGATTCTAAAGAGGAATTTAGACCTATTTACCCTTTTTTCTACTGTTTTGAAGGGTGAATTTAGAGAAAGAGGTAAAAACCCTAAAAAAGAAATGTTGGTTCCCCATGCTAAAAAAACATTGTTGATTGAAGAGCATTCCATCCATCTACATACTGAAAACACACTGAGGCCCAAGGTGTCCTTCTTCACTCATCATTTCCCCTCCAAATTTGCAAATCACTGCCTTTCTCATTATCATCTCACTTGCCCTATCCATATCCTTTCATAAACAGTTTGCAGGGTTTTTGGTTTCAAGACAAGAGTAAATGATAAAATGCCTAGAGAAGGCAGTTTTGACAATGGCGAGGAAGGCCAAAGGCCTAGAGGACAACAGAGAAAGGGTGGGAGAGTGAATAGGTTTGAGCCTATAAACACTAAGGAATTGACAGCCTCCCCTACAGCAGCTGCATGTTTTCAAGAGGTAGGTTGCTTTGACTTATGTGAGAAAGTACAAAGAGTCCAAAGTCACCCTGAATTGACTAGAATTTTCATCTTAAACCTCCATAACCACCAAGTACATATAGATGGAGTGAATTTTGAGTTGTCCACCAATACAATTGCCATGGCCACTAGGATACCTTGCCTGAAGAAAAATGGTTCAAGAAGATTAATTTAGACCTAAGCCATTATCAGCCTTTCTTAAAACCTAGATACTAATCTGATTGCAAATCCATTTTTCCATTTTCACATCTGTTGGAGAGATATGCACCCTTAATGAAACTCATCATTAAGTACTTCACCTGTGAGGGTAGGTTTTCTAGGGCTTATTCCTACCATGTAAGACTGCTCATGCACTTCACTAAGGCCGAGCTGCTACATCTGCCCTATTACCTTTATATAAGTATTGATAAGATGTCATATATTGTGCAAAAGAGACCTCCTTCCCAACAGATGCCAAGCCTTTTTCACCATTCACTTATCAAAATGATTATGTTGCATCAGTTAGAGCAACAGGGTATCCCATGGGAAGTATTCATCGCCCATGATGTTTTCACCAATCCACAGCCTCTTCCTCTGCAGAGTTTACCCTCATCATCTCATCTACCTTCCTCCCTTCCTCCATCAAACCCCACTGTTACACCATTTTTTTGGTCATCTAACCCATTATCATTAGATGAACCCAAGTACACCATGTAAGACCAATTTTACCCTAAGTAAAATTGCTTTCACCATATAAAATAACATTTGTCCATATTTCCTAGTCATATTTAACCCAAAACAAGGAAATTTATTAAATAAATCATTATTTATTTAATTATTTCCTAGGAATAAGTTATTCAAATCATTATTTAATAATATTCCTAGTTAAATTTGACTAAATCATTTGTAAATAATTAAATAAATCATTATTTATTTAATTATATTCCCACCACCTCCCTAAAATAATAAATAAATCATTTATTTATTTATTGTTTATAAATAAAGGAATTGACCCAAGTCAAAAGACCTTTTCCCTCCAACAAATATAATAAAATATTCCTAAAGGGTCATTCTAGAATTTGATTAATAATATTTTATTCATGCACCGAGTTCTAGAACACCCCAATATTTTGTTATAAATAGAAGGGTTTTCCCCATTCATTATCACCTTCATTGCGTTAGATCACACTGGATCTACTCTCAGTCACCATTTTCCATTTTTGCTTTGTGAGCTCCCATTGAGTTCTATGTTTGTCAAGGTTTTCTACCACAATAAGAGAGAGGAATTTTAGATCTGAAATGCTGAGGACTTTCAAGAACCCATCCCATTGAGGAGAACCGGAAAACACCTTTCTTGTTTTCCTCTCAGGTGCCCCCATTCTTTAATATAATATAAAACATTCTTTTAAACACATTGTTCTTGTCTTGTCTATTGGATGCATGGAGCCATTTTATATTTTATCTGCTTAATGTCTTTTGTGCTTAGATCTGAATTTATGCAGCAGACTTAAAGATATTTTGCAGCCATAATAAATGTTAGGGCTATTTGTTATGTGTAGCTAAAGTGATCTTTTACGACGAAGGATTCATACTAACAATTGGCGACTCCACACGGGTTTTCTTTTGCGACTGTTGTCGTTTCATATATTCCTGCATATCCAGCTGTTTCAGACCCTAGGGTTTCTCTTCCATTTTCTGCTTTTCCTATTTTTATGGTGCTTTCCACCTCTAAAACCCTCAAACAGTCAAATTTTTAACTTCCGTGTGTTTCTGGCCTTATTGCGCAGGTGACAGATATCAGCCGCAGCTGAGACGACAATTTTTTTCTAAAATCTGCTGCCGAGATAGCCGGATCTGTAGGTCGCACTTATCGGCCCAAAAAGTGCAACTTAAACCTGAGGACACACTTTTCTGCCCCAAACCTGCGGCCTGGACTGAAAACATGTCAAAAACTTCGACCTGCACGTTTTCTGCAAATTTTCCAGCACTTTTTCTAGGTTTGTCTGAAGCTTCTATCAGGGTTTTCCAGCCTCTGTCTCTGCCCGTTTAGATTTGTTTCTGATCTACTTCACTCAACTAAGTGGGAATATTGCCCCTTAGGGCTCTAGTACCCTCCACTTTTTGTGGGAGAGTCTTTGTTGTTCCAGAAGTCTAAATTTCCAGAGTTTCAGCCTTATTTCTCTAAGATCTGATACCTCATTTTCAGATCCCTTTAGATCAACTCTTATCCCTTTCAAATCACCTCATATAGTTTTGTTTGGGTTCATTTCTCAGGCTGCCTCCTTGTCCCTTCTATTTTTAGCTGATCTCCTCCTTTTTAACAGCAACCTTGCCTCTGCCTCTTTGTTGTTCTCTGCACCTCTTTTCAGCAGATTTCTCCTTTAGATCCCAGTCCCTCCCGACATTAGATATATTGGCCTCCTTTTCACGTGCTTGGCTTAGTTTTTCCCTCTTATTGACTATTTTTGAGAGACCCACCTTCTTGGGTTAGATTGATGCATTGATTAGCTCTTAATTTTATGTTCTTTCCGTCTTATTTACTGCAGATTTATTTTCAGTTACGCAGCACACTTTTTCTTTTACTCTCAAAACGTCTGGGTTTAAACAATTAAAATTAGTGCACGCTGTTAGCCACCTATAATATTTTGTTATACCAAAAGGTGGCTAAGATCTTTTTTGAGCCTCCAAGGAACAAATTTTATCACTAAAAAATTGTTGGCTCTTGAAGTCTCTTTAAGGCCTCATGCCTTTGTCCCAAATCCTCATTTGCTGTCCCATTTTTTATACTCAGGAATTTCTGCTGACTCCAACTGAAAGACTGCTGAAAGATCGCCATTTCTCCTCTTCTCAAAACCTTTCATCTGCTCCCCTTTTTCTCCATAAAAACTACCTTGTTTTCATAAGTCCTCTTCTTTCCATTTATGAAAATTTCCCCTTTCATAGTTAAAAACTCACTTTTTAACTATTTCGGAACCCCCAAATCCATTAAAATCCTTGAAAATTTCTCATAAAAATCAAAGTTTTATTACTATGGACCTAAGCCCCTTGGGCTAAGCCCTAAACCACTTCCCCACCATACGCTTTGGGTCTGGAACCACTTTCTAATACGTTAAGGTGCTAATCGCATCGAAAAGAATCAAAGACGCAAGTCTTTGCCATACTCCAAAAGTTCCGATTGCGATTAGCCTTGCTGCTTAAGACCCCCAATCATATTATTTTCATATAACCCTGAGCCCGCCCTCGGCGCTTAAACCTTGTTTTTATTTTCGACCCTTTTTCCTTTGTAAATTACAAAAACCCTCTTTTCTAAAGTTTTGATTTAATGAGCCAAAGTCACATGTTAAAAATAAAATGGTTAGATCAAAAAGACCGATCGCGCAATCGCAATCGGGGAAATTTCAATGGGTTGATCGGAAAGACTAGGCCCGCAGTTCTGATTGCGATTAGGCCCTTATTATATATAAAGCCCTGGGCCCATCAATTTTCATATATCTGAAGGCCCCGCAAGCGGGCGCCTATCCTTTGTATATATTTTATTTCCGCCCTGATCCATTAAACCTTCGTTTATATTAAAAACTTGGGGTTTTGATATGTTATAAGGGTTTCTGCCGGTTCTTTCTAAAAACTAATCTCCACCGTTGATCGTAAGCCGATCAAATGGCCAGCGCTTAATCGCATCGGTTTTTTCCATCGCATGCATTTATTTTTTCCCCCGATTGCTGTTCCTCCGATTCGCTCCCCGTCGTTGATCTAATCCTTGGATCCAACGGCTATCGCTTAGTCGCCTCTCCCCTCCCGATTGTGCAATCGCATTGGAGTTTTTTGTTTAAATCGCACTCTTTTCCTCATCTTTCCGATTGCGACTACCCCGATTCATTTCCCACCGTTGATCTGAATCTTAGATCGACGGTCTGTGCTAAATCGCATTGCATGTTTCAAATCGGTGCATTTGCTCGCTACCCCCGATTGCGATCCTCCGATTGAATCTGGACCGTCCACGTGTCCAGATCGGACGGTCCAAAATCACTCCGACTTGTTCATCTCCCCGCTCTCCTTTTCGCCTCTTCTACGCAAATCTCCACCGTTGGATGTTTTCATCTGATGGATACGCTCCTCCCCCGCCTTCTGAAGCAGTTTTTCCCCAAAAATGCAGGATTTCTTAAAAAATTGTTTGTGTTTTACAGGTCCCAATGCTTTTTCCATTATAACAAAGGAAAATAAAAGCCGAGGGTGACGATCCTCTGGTCTTTCGTTTATCAAAGGGAAAGAGATATAGAGGGTTTGAAGACATGTTTCATCAACGCTTCATAGGCGTTGATGCCATACGAGCCCAGCGCGGCCCTGCACATCGACAAGACACTGTTTTATTAAAAACACAGTTGAAAGAGTATCAGTGTTGAAGAACAAAGCACAGCAGAGCAGAAGATTGAAGACAAATTTAGGGATTACGGCTAAGATTGACTATCAAAAGCCTAATCCCAAAATTAAACATAGTTAAAGAAAAATCATAAGCGTTTAAACAGACAGAAAGGCTTCCACCGTTTCAACTAAAGGCGAATTAATTCCTCAGCTACCGTAAAGGCCACCTGTTGCCTCAAACCATTCAAGCCAAAGGCTGAGTTATTGAAGAAAATCAGATATCTGCCTCCAGCACAGCCAGGGAGTTACTTCTGCAAGGAAACCAATGAATAAATATCTGCAGAGTTACTCCAAAACATGCACAGAGCCTCAAAGTCAAACAAAGCTTCCACCGAGCTTTGATATTTATTGTGAAACAGTTAATGTAGTGATCCACCTGTAAATGTTTCTCTCAAGCCTCTCAAAGGGCTGAGAATTCTTCACTCTGCATTAACTGTCCTTGAGATATTTTGTTAAAATCTCACCTCCTCATCTTCCTATAAGTACTTCTACAGAAGATGAGAAATTGTTGGTTGTAGAACTTTGAAATACACTTGAGCTCGAGACTTCTATTTGTACATAGTGTTCACTGGCCCTTGAAGCTCTGTTTGTGCTAGAGTAGTTAGGTTGAATAGTGAAGATGATTGCTGAACTGAAACATTGGACTTGAAGTTTGTAGCTGGTTTGAAATCAATATAAAAGCTGTTTCATGGGATCACGAGTCTTTATCCTTTGGTGAAGTGCTTCTTTCTTTGCAGAAATTTGAAATACACTTGAGCTGGAGACTTCTATTTGTACATAGTGTTCGCTGGCCCTTGAAGCTCTGTTTATGCTAGAATAGTTAGGTTGAATAGTGAAGATGATTGCTGAACTGAAACATTGGACCTAAAGATTGTAACTGGTTTGACATCAATATAAAAGTTGTTTCTTGGGATCCTGGTCTATATCACCGGTGAAGTGCTTCTTTCTTTGTTAAATTGTTTTCCTTCTATGTACACCATATTGTTCATTTTCCTCTGTAAAGAACAGTTTAAACAGGGTTAGGATTTTCTGTATAGCAGTAACCTTCTCTGGCTGAGAAATATTTATCTTAATGTTTTCTTCAGATTTGTTTATTTAAGAATGATTCAATACAGTTTAAACAGTTAGGAATGTTGGCGTTCCCTCGTCCTTCTGTTTGCTCAAACATTGTTCTTGAATGTTATTTCCATTATTTGCTATTAAATTTAGACTAGAGAAGATATGGTTTGCCCTGATTCCTAGATTCTTTTCTCCAAAGGCAGATTCTGAAAGTTTCCCTTGGTGTTGACTGAAAGCAGACTAGGTTTAAAAGTACGTTATCTGATCTTAAGTTACACTCTGTTTTTCTTATGTGTTTTCATACTTTCTGAAGGTAATTATGTGGATTACTGGATTGTTTGTCAATTAAGTTGCTTTAATAAGAACTTGCCCAAGAAGTCTATGGTTAGCCCTGTCCTTGGTTGGTTTTAAAACAGTTACTTAAGAGGCTTTTCTTATTTGGACTGACTATAAATCCTCTGAGAAATTATTATCAGTTTCCACCCCTCCAACATTTTAATGTTTCCATTTCATCATTTTAATCTCAATAATCTTGTGGTATAGATGACTTGCCCCTTGGATCACACTTGATGTTTTTGTTCAATTAAAGCCCAGATATGACTCCATAGCCCAATGGACTAAAAACCAGCGTTATATCTATCTATCTGCCAAAACTGTTCTATTTGCTTGCAACTTCTCACTTTTGAAACTTTTTGCACTTAGGACTTTCCCCTCAAGTAACATTTCATGCTCAACCATCCAAAACAAAACAAAACCTTTGGCCTTCATAACTAGCCTAATATCATTACCTTAAGCTTTTCAAAGACAATATCCATCTTTGTACATGTTGGAGAGATCCCTCTCCATATTCAGGAGGGCTAGATCCTAGAATCCCAAAGTTGGTTGAAATGATGTTAACTCTGTGATTGGACTCTCCCAATCTTGCTAATAAATTATAGAGACCTAACATTTCTGGCGACTCCACTTGGGACCTGAGTGTTTTTAATACCTTTTAGAGGCCTCAGAAAACCCTTTATTTGAGAACATTTTGAGAGTAAAAAGCAGCCTTTTCAAGCACTGCCTAATATAGGTAATCATGATGGAACTTGTTTGAATCAGTGACAAACTAGGCAAACCCTAGGTTTCTCTTAAGACTT
Source organism: Pinus albicaulis (assembly GCA_034641835.2). NCBI lineage: Eukaryota > Viridiplantae > Streptophyta > Pinopsida > Pinales > Pinaceae > Pinus > Pinus albicaulis. The sequence goes on along the minus strand of CM076575.1, from coordinate 207,068,743 downwards.
CATCTAACCTTGAAAAATCAGCTGGCTTAGCCATAAGAGTAGACTTCCTTTGTCTCGCAACCTTAGCTAAGTTTTGAAACAAAGTTAGGATATTCTTAACAACCAAAAAACTGAAAAATGACTTAGAAAAACCTAAAAATATTTCAGATTGGAATTAAATAAACATGGTGGTGGACCATAAGACCTTTTACCTCTGAAAGGAGCTAAAAATTTCCACTTGGCAACTCCACAATCCTAGTAGACCTTAAGACTCCACTGGGAAGAACCCTTATCATTATAAAATCATTCAAACTCAGTTAGAGGACTGTGGGATTTAAAATTGTAAAAACAGATTGGTTAACCTCTCCAAGATTGTCATATATGGTTGAACTTTTCTTGTTTTAGGTCTAAACAACATAGCATAGTGGCTTCTAAAAATATTCACACTAGAGCCCACCCAGACCCTAACCCACCTGAGATAGTTGATAATCCAGAAAGTATCCTTTGGAAGTCTCCTAAGGTTAAATTATTAATTGTTTTCAGATCACCCTTGAGAGCTAATTCAGTCCCTGAAAATCTTTCAGCTCTGCAACAATCACAAACCGACTTAGTGAACCCATTTAGGACTAGGTCATTTGATGATATAATCCAGTTAGACTTTGAATCTTCACTTTCATCTCCTGAAACAAGTGAACATCCTGGTAGCAGGGAAACAACACCTCCTGATTTACATTTCCTTCACAATTTAGGTGTCTCTCATCCAAGATCATCTCAACGGTCTACTCCTGGTCCATCCACTTCTACTCACCCTACATCCACTGTTCAAACCACTTCACCTCAGCCCACTTTTCCTTCTGTAAATCCACCTCCACCTCCTGCCATGGCAACATGGTATGCTCCCTTAGTCCTTCTTGTACCATTAGCCAATCTTCCACAGGACTATCAGTCCAAAATTCCATTATATGATGCTAGTAATACTATAACAACATCTCAACATGTGGACAAGATGAATGACTACTTTGACATAAATGAAATTGATGATGATTCTGTCAAGTTGAGACTATTTGCTCAAAGTTTGGGGGGAGAAGCAAGAAAATGGTTTAAAGGTTTAACCCCCCATAGTATTAACGATCTCCAAGCCTTCCATCAAACACTCTTAAACAAATGGGAAGTGAGAAAGAATCCTCTCCAAGTCCTTGTTGACTATAACAATCTCCATAGGAACCCTGGGGAAAGTGTACAATGTTATTGTACCAGATTTAACAACATCTATAATGCACTTTCCCCTGAACTAAAACCTCCTCAGGGCTCAACTTTAAACAAATTTCCTGAAGGGTTTGATCCAGACATGACCTATTCACTCAGAGAAAGAGTTTTTGCAACCCTTGAAGATATGCAAAGAGGTGCTCTTTCTGTGTAAGTTAACCTTATGGAGAAGAGAGCGAGGATGAAAGCGGAGAAGAGAGTATCTTTTAGAGAGGAATCCACACCTTCTACTTCCAACTCAAAAATGGAGAGAATGATGGAAGAAATGATGAAAGAGATGAGCATAATTAAGAGAGCACAAGCAAATCAAAATCAAGCTGCTCCTCAAAATAGAAACCAGAATCAGAATGTTAGAAGGAACCAACCTCCAAACAGACCCAGGGAAGATGATCAACAGATCACTCCTCCCTTTCATCAAAACTATGTAAGTGAGGTTGAACAAACAGAAGACATAGCAGAGGAAGAGGATATCAACATGTTTGGGGAAGAGGATGATGACTTTGAGGTTCATTATGATAATAAACAAGGTATTTACACACCTTACGACGACAAAAGAAATGATAATGAAAATTATTATCGGGACATGGAAAATGTCGTCATAGAACCTCAAAGAGAATATGACCTTAGAAGCAAGACCAGTCAACAAGCCCCCAACACCAAAACCTCTGACAAATCCTCTCAAAGCAGCACCGCAGCCAAACCCAAAACAGCCAAACAAAAAGACAAAACAGTGGCTGTTAATTCTGATAAGGATAAGGAAAAAAACACTCAAAATTCTGAAAAACAGAGTGAAGACATCAACAGTACTAACACTTCAGCTAGTACTCCTTCTACAACAGTTGTGTCAAGTCAAACAAATCAGCAAGCTGTAATTGTTGATAGAGTGACAGCTAATAAGGTTGAAATAAGTGCTTCAAAGAATCAAACCCCTTTCAGCCTGGAACAGGAAATCTTAAAGATCAAAATCTCTGTTCCATTAACTGAGTTAGCTGCCCAACATGTATATAGGAACCAAATTTTGAAGGCTTTAAATATAGAGGAAAATGGAGATACAGTTAATCTTAGTGACGACCTACCAGAGTTGATTTTTGGCCCTAAGATTGAAGAAGGACCAGTTCCTCCCTTTTATGTGAGTTTGAACATTCATGACAAAATTCTACACAACGCTATGCATGATTCCGGGGCTTCTCATAATTTAATGCCTAAAGCTGTGATGGAGAGCCTTGGTTTAGAAATTACTAGACCCTACAAAGACCTATACTCCTTTGACTCAAATAGTGTAAAATGTCTAGGATTGATCAAAGACCTCTGTGTTAACCTAGCCCAGATTCCAGCCAAATGTTTACTCATGGACATTGTTGTGGCTGATGTCCCCCCAAAGTATGGAATGCTATTATCAAGATTCTGGGGAGCTAAGTTACAGGGGACTATGCAGATGGACATGACATATGCGACCATCCCGGTTTTCAATCAGACCAGAAGACTTTACAGGGAGTCTCATATGCAATACACGGTTACAAGTCAAGACAGACCACGAAACTCTCCTATATATTCTGTCAATATAGGCCTTGATTCTTTTATCATGTTTAACAATGAAACTCCTAGTGAACAAGTCACTTTAACAGAATTAAAGGCTGACAGGGAAGAAGAGTATAATAACGTAGAAGTGTCCAAACAGTTTGCCACATGTGAAAACATTAGTAAACAAAGCATAGGTCTTGATTTACCGGTTATGAGTCCATTGTTTTAGGACTTAACAACCCAGAAAATACCCCTAACATTTCTGGCATCATCCCTCAATCTATTGAAGAATTTGAGGAGTCAAAACAAATTCAATTGGGTGCTGCTAATCATGAACAGTCATAAGGCACCATAGTTAAAAAGGACAATCGCCAAACAGACGAAACCGAAGACAGTCCTTTATGGAGTATGTATTTTGATGGGTCATGCACTAGAAATAATGCTGGTGCAGGGGTTTGGATCATTAACACTAAAAACAACCACACAGAATGCATCTCATGCAAATTAAACTTTCAGTGTTCCAACAACATAGCAGAATATGAATCCCTTCTCTTAGGCTTGCATCTCTTGAAGAAATTAGGAGCGAGAAGAATTAATGTGTACGGGGATTCTGAGTTAATCATTAGGCAAGTCAATGGGGAGTATAATGCGAATCATCCCAGACTTAGAGCCTATCGGAATGATGTCATGGATCTGTTGACAACATTTGAGGAGTCAAACCTGAGGTTGATCCCAAGGAAAAAGAACATTATGGCCCACAATTTAGCTTTTGCGGCCAGGACATGTCTAACGCCATATGAGACTGGAGACAACACAACTCCGATAAAATTTAGACCGGCAGTGCCTGATAACGAAAAATATTGGCAAGTGTTTAAAAATGACAAACAAATAGAAGACTTCATGCAATTCAGAAATGAGTTCGAACTGCACAGTTCAGATTCAGATTATGATACAGACTGCGGTGAAGAAAACTTTCTTGGTGAAGAAGAATCGTCTCCTCAACCTGCCAATATTAACCTATTGTCTAGCAAACTTAGGAACAAAACAGAATTAAGTGCAGAGTTAGAAACGGAAGAATTACAAACTCTGCAGTCTAAAGATGAAAATTTGCTGAGTGGTCTAACGCCTTTAGAGGAGTTGTTCGATTTTAACGATGTGGCAAATAAACCAAAACTGGAACCTGTAGAGACTGAAGTAGAGGAGTGCAATATAGGCAGTGAGGAAAAACCGAAAATGATCAAACTGTCCAAAACTTTGCCGGCTCACATTAAACTCAAATACATAGAGTTGTTCAAAGAATTTTCTGATGTTTTTGCATGGAGTTACGAAGATCTTAAATCCTATGACACTGAAATAATACAGCACAAAATTCCTCTTAAAGAAAACCAAAAACCATTTAAACAGAAACTGCGCAGAATAAACCCTGTCCAGTTGCCATTGGTTCAGAAGGAGATCATGAAAATGTATGAGGCTGGCATTATTGTCCCTATTAGATATTATGAGTGGGTATCTAATCTGGTGTCCGTTAGGAAGAAGACTGGAGAAATCAGGCTTTGTATAGACTTTAGAGACTTAAACAAAGCTTCGTTAAAAGACAACTACCCTTTACCAAAAATGGATCACATTTTACAAAGGGTGGTGGGGTCTAAGAGGATTTCATTGCTTGATGGCTATTCAGGGTATAATCAGATTTTAGTTCACCCTGCTGATCAATTAAAGACAACTTTCACTACTCCATGGGGCACTTTCATGTATGTGAAGATGCCTTTTGGTCTAATGAACGCTGGAGCAACCTTTCAGAGAGCCATGGACATAGCATTCTCGGAAGAATTGGGCTTCTTCATCATTATCTATCTATATGATGTCACTGTGTTTTCAAAAACAGATGAAGAACATTTAGAACATTTAAGAAAAGTTTTCGATAAGTGCAAGAGGTTTGGGATATCTTTAAACCCTAAAAAGACGTTATTTGGTCTCCAAGAAGGTAAGCTTCTTGGACACATTATTTCAGAAGAGGGTATAAAGATACATCCAAAGAGGATTGAGGCTATATTGCAAATCTCTCATCCTCGAAATATCAAAGAGTTGCAGTCTTTCATTGGAAAGATTAACTTTTTGAGAAGGTTCATCCCTAACTTGGCAGAGCTCCTTAGAAATATCACCAACATGTTGAAGAAGGAGCAAGGGATAAAATGGACCTTGGAAGCAAAGACATCCTTTGAGCTGGTGAAACAAGCATTAACCAAAACACCGGTTCTCATAAGCCCTGATTTTTCAAAAGATTTTTATATCTTCTCATTTTCATCAGAACATACCATTGCTGCTGTCCTTTTACAGAAAAATCCACAAGGACAAGAGCAGCCTATTGCATTCTTTAGCAAGGCATTGAGGGATGCCCCTTTGAAGTATAATATTATGGAAAAGCAAGCTTTTGCTTTAGTTAAAGCATTGAAAGACTTTAGAGTATACATCCTTCACTCACACATCATTGCCTTTGTCCCTAATTCGGTGGTTAAAGACATTCTAACACGGGACCCAGATGGTAAGAGAGGTAAGTGGATTGTTGTTATTCTCGAATATGATTTAGAGATAAAACCCACTAAACTCATCAAAGGCCAAGGTCTAGCTAGATTAATGGCTGAATCCAATTTTGAAGTTCTTGATATTAATGTGATTAATGCTTTGGACAGCCAAGAAGAATTCTCAACTCACATTATTGAAAACCATTTTCTGAATTCTCCTTGGTATGCTGATATCGTTTATGTTTTGCTTAATTTAAACACGCCTCCTGGTTTATCGAAAACGAAGGCAAGGTTCTTAAAGCTGAAAGTAGTAAACTATTGCATTGTAGATAGGTGTCTTTATTGGAAAAATGCTAGTGGTATATTGCTTAAATGTTTGCCTGAGTTTGATGCAGAGAAGGTTAAGCAGGAATTCCATGAAGGAGAGTGTGGAGGCCATTTGTACTGGAAGTCAACAGCCAACAAAATTTTGAGGGCTGGTTTCTATTGGCCTACCCTTTTTCCTGATGTTCACAAAATGACGACTACTTGCCATAAATGCCAATTGTTTGAGGGCAAGAGAAAATTATTACCCCTTCCTCTGCATCCAATCACTGTTGAAGCTCCTTTTCAACAGTGGGGACGTGACTTCATAGGTGAAATCCATCCCTCATCTTCTGCCCAGCATAGATGGATCCTTACTGCCACAGACTATTTCACTAAGTGGATAGAAGCCATTCCTTGTAGGCAAGCCAATGATTCGGTTATTATAAAGTTCATAGAAACCAATATCCTCTCCAGATTTGGCTGTCCTACCAAGATCATCACAGATAATGCAGCAGCGTTTGGATCAAAGAAAATGGTTGACTTCTGTCATAAATACCAGATAACACTAGGGCATTCCACAGCCTATTACCCTCAAGGTAATGGACTTGCGGAATCTTCCAATAAAAGCTTAGTGAACATAATCAAGAAACTGTTGGAGGACAATAAAAAGTCTTGGCACACAAAGCTAGTCCATGCACTTTGGGCTGACAGATTAACTTTGAAGAAATCTATTGGTATGTCACCTTTTCAGCTTGTGTATGGTACAGATGCAATATTTTCTAATAGCCTTGGTGTACCAGTTATGAAGTTTATCCAAGAATTGCAGACTGAAGATAATGACATGATCAGAAGAATAAATCAGACCATTCATTTTCAGCAAATCAGAGAGGAAGTGTACAACAAAACATTGCAGAAACAGGACAGCATTAAGAAGATTTTTGACAGAAGAACAAAGGCCAGCAATTTCAAGATTGGGGACAAAGTTTTAAAGTGGGACTCAAAGAGGGAAGACAAGGGAAAGCATGGTAAATTTGACAATCTATGGCTTGGCCCTTACTCTATTCATTCAGTTGTTGGAAACAATGCATTCTTCTTACAAGAGCTGGATGGAACAGATTTGTTTGGGGGTCCTGTCAATGGCAGGATGCTCAAGCATTACTTCTCTTGATTCATGATATATTTTTAAGCCTTCTTTTTTCTTTTTTTTTCATTATAAATATTTCATCCACCATTGCATTCAAAGTTATGAAAAATCAAAAAATACAAAAACAAAGAAAGAAAGAAAAGAGGGCAGAAATGAAAAACAAGAAAGGCACAACCCCATGCCAAAAAAGAGAAATAAATCTGAAAGTGTGCAAGCTTAAATGCCACTCCTACAAAACACACTTCTAGTTAGTCAAACTGTTTAATCTTGACTAATTAGCTTTCAATTTTCTGCTGATAGGGTAGTGAATTTGATTTGCCAAACTGTTTAATCTTGGCTTATCGGTAGATAGATTAGGATAGAAATTAAAGGTTCAAACATGTTCAAAATCTGAACCAAAGTTTCCAAAGAGAGATGACTCAAAACTTTTTTATTTTTATGAGTCATAAAAGAGAAAAACTGGTTCTTATTTGCCCAAAATCTGAATCAGATATCAAGAAAGAGACAGCTCAAAACAAAATTAAAAACGGAGTTGTAAAGAAAAAGAAGGCCATAATGAGAAACTTTCAGATCTTAAGCCTTCCATTTTGATTTAATTTTCTGCAAATAATAATCTATGTGCAGCTTGTTCTTATGCCATAGATCATAGCAAGTCAAACAACTCAATCTTGACTTGACTATTTTTAAATTTCTGTTTTAGAATTTAGAGAATGGAAGTTTGTTGGACTGTTTAATCCCAACAGACAGTAGACTAGGTAGAGAAATATTTGAGCTCAACTGTTTAATCTGAGTTCAGGGAGAAATAAGGAGTAGAAGTAGATTAGATTTCCTGCTTTCAAAAGAATAAAATGTTGTGAATAGAGTTTTCCAATCCAAGTGCACTCTGATGAAGAAAAAATGCTAGATCTGTAGGATTGGGTAGGTAGCAAGCTTGTTGATAAAGGTCCATTGTTTTCATGGCTGCCAAATATGTTTTAAGAGAAGATCATTCAATCACAGAAGGGCAGCCCAATGGATGAGGCAACTAATCAGCCTCCCAGAAATCAAGTCTGAATTCTTGATGCCTTCAAGAAGGCACCATCCCCAAGTGGAGCCACTGTTAGCCACCTATAATATTTTGTTATACCAAAAGGAGGCTAAGATCTTTTTTGAGCCTCCAAGGAACAAATTTTATCACTAAAAAATTGTTGGCTCTTGAAGTCTCTTTAAGGCCTCATGCCTCTGTCCAAAATCCTCATTTGCTGTCCCATTTTTTATACTCAGGAATTTCTGCTGACTCCAACTGAAAGACTGCTGAAAGATCGCCATTTCTCCTCTTCTCAAAACCTTTCATCTGCTCCGCTTTTTCTCCATAAAAACTACCTTGTTTTCATAAGTCCTCTTCTTTCCATTTATGAAAATTTCCCCTTTCATAGTTAAAAACTCACTTTTTAACTATTTCGGAACCCCCAAATCCATTAAAATCCTTGAAAATTTCTCATAAAAATCAAAGTTTTATTACTATGGACCTAAGCCCCTTGGGCTAAGCCCTAAACCACTTCCCCACCATACGCTTTGGGTCTGGAACCACTTGCTAATACGTTAAGGTGCTAATCGCATCGGAAAGAATCAAAGACGCAAGTCTTTGCCATACTCCAAAAGTTCCGATTGCAATTAGCCTTGCTGCTTAAGACCCCAGATCATATTATTTTCATATAACCCTGAGCCCGCCCTCAGCGCTTAAACCTTGTGAATATTTCATTTCCGACCCATTTTTCCTTTGTAAATTACAAAAACCCTCTTTTCTAAAGTTTTGATTTAATGAGCCAAAGTCACATGTTAAATATAAAATGGTTAGATTAAAAAGACCGATCGCGCAATCGCGATCGGAGAATTCACAATGGGTTGATCGGAAAGACCAGGCCCGCGATTCCGATTGCGATTGGCCTTTGATGTACTAAGCCCCGGGCCCTTTGCGTTCCATATATCCGAAGGCCCCGCAAGCGGGCGCCTATCCTTTGTATATATTTTATTTCCGCCCTGATCCATTAAACCTTCGTTTATATTAAAAACTTGGGGTTTTGATATATTATCAGGGTTTCTACCGGTTCGTTCTAAAAACTAATCTCCACCGTTGATCGTAAGCCGATCAAACGGCCAGCGCCCAATCGCATCGGGGTTTTCCATCGCATACACTTGTTTGCACCCGCCGATCGTCCATCCCCCGATTCACTCTCTGCCGTCGATCTGATCTGCAGATCGACGGACAACGCTTAATCGCATCGGAGTTTTCCATCGCATGCATTTATTTTTTCCCCCGATTGCTGTTCCTCCGATTCGCTCCCCGCCGTTGATCTAATCCTCGGATCCAACGGCTATCGCTTAATCGCCTCTCCCCTCCCGATTGCGCAATCGCATTGGAGTTTTTTGTTTAAATCGCTCTCTTTTCCTCATCCCTCTGATTACGACTACCCCGATTCATTTCCCACCGTTGATCTGAATCTTAGATCGACGGTCTGCGCTAAATCGCATCACATGTTTCAAATCGGTGCATTTTCTCTCTACCCCCGATTGCGATCCTCCGATTGAATCTGGACCGTCCACGTGTCCAGATCGGACGTTCCAAAATCACTCCGACTTGTTCATCTCCCCACTCTCCTTTTCGCCTCATCTACGAAAATCTCCCACCATTGGATGTTTTCATCTGATGGATACGCTCCTCCCCCGCCTTCTGAAGCAGTTTTTCCCCAAAAATGCAGGATTTCTTAAAAAATTGTTTGTGTTTTGCAGGTCCCAATGCTTTTTCCATTATAACAAAGGAAAATAAAATCCGAGGGTGACGATCCTCTGGTATTTTGTTTATCAAAGGGAAAGATATATAGAGGGTTTGAAGACATGTTTCATCAATGCTTCATAGGCGTTGATGCCATACGAGCCTAGCGCGGCCCTGCACATCGACAAGACACTGTTTTATTAAAAACACAGTTGAAAGAGTATCAGTGTTGAAGAACAGAGCACAGCAGAGCAGAAGATTGAAGACAAATTTATGGATTACGGCTAAGATTGACTATCAAAAGCCTAATCCCCAAATTAAACACAGTTAAAGAAAAATCATAAGCGTTTAAACAGACAGAAAGGCTTCCACCGTTTCAACTAAAGGCGAATTAATTCCCCAGCTACCGTAAAGGCCACCTGTTGCCTCAAACCATTCAGAAGAGAAGCGAAGTTATTGCTCGAAGAAATATCTGCCTCCAGCATTGCCAAGAGGTTATTTCTGCAAGGAAACCAATAAATAAATATCTGCAGAGTTATTCCAAAACATACACAGAGCCTCAAAGTCAAACAAAGCTTCCACCGAGCTTTGATATTTATTGTGAAACAATTAATGTAGTGATCCACCTGTAAATTTTTCCCTCGAGCCTCTCAAAGGGCCGAGAAGTCTTCACTCTACATTAACTGTCCTTGAGATATTTTGTTAAAATCTCACCTCCTCATCTTCCTATAAGTACTTCTACAGAAGATGAGGAGTTTTTGGTTGCAGAACTTTGAAATACACTTGAGCTCGAGACTTCTGTTTGTACATAGTGTTCACTGGCCCTTGAAGCTCTGTTTGTGCTAGAGTAGTTAGGTTGAATAGTGAAGATGATTGCTGAACTGAAACATTGGACTTGAAGATTGTAACTGGTTTGACATCAATATAAAAGTTGTTTCTTGGGATCCTGGTCTTTATCACTGGTGAAGTGCTTCTTTATTTGTTAATCGTTTTCCTTCTATGTATGCCATATTGTTCATTTTCCCTCTGTAAAGAACAGTTTAAACAGGGTTAGGATTTTCTGTATAGCAGTAACCTTCTCTGGCTGAGAAATCTTTATCTTACTATTTTCTTCAGATTTGTTTATTTAAGAATGATTCAATACAGTTTAAACAGTTAGGAATGTTGGCGTTCCCTCGTCCTTCTGTTTGCTCAAACATTGTTCTCGAATGTTATTTCCAATCTTTTCTATTAAAGTTAGACTAGAGAAGATATGGTTCGCCCTGATTCCTAGATTCTTTTCTCCAAAGGAAGATTCTGAAAGTTTCCCTTGGTGTTGACTGAAAGCAGACTAGGTTTAAAAGTACTTTATCTGATCTTAAGTTACACTCTGTTTTTCTTATGTGTTTTCATACTTTCTGAAGGTAATTATGTGGATTGCTGGATTGTTTGTCAATTAAGCTGCTTTAATAAGAACTTGCCCAAGAAGTCTATGGTTAGCCCTGTCCTTGGTTGGTTTTAAAACAGTTACTTAAAAGGCTTTTCTTGTTTGGACTGACTATAAATCCTTTGAGAAATTATTATCAGTTTCCACCCCTCCAACATTTTAATGTTTCCATTTCATCATTTTAATCTCAATAATCTTGTGGTATAGATGACTTGCCCCTTGGATCACACTTGATGTTGTTGTTCAATTAAAGCCCAGATATGCCTCCATAGCCCAATGGACTAAAAACCAGCGTTATATCTATCTATCTGCCAAAACTGTTCTATTTGCTTGCAACTTCTCACTTTTGAAACTTTTTTGCACTTAGGACTTTCCCCTCAAGTAACATTTCATGCTCAACCATCCAAAACAAAACAAAACCCTTGGCCTTCATAACTAGCCTAATATCATTACCTTAAGCTTTTCAAAGACAATATCCATCTTTGTGCATATTGGAGAGATCCCTCTCCGGATTCAGGAGGGCTAGATCCTAGAATCCCAAAGTTGGTTGAAATGATGTTAACTCTGTGATTGGACTCTCCCAATCTTGCTAATAAATTACAGAGACCTAACACACGCCACACACTGACCCTAAGTGAAGAAGCGCCTGGTTAACACCGCCTGGCAAAGACTTTAAAATCAATTGTCACTGCGCCTCTCTTCCCTTGACCTCACTTGATTTTGTCCCTCCCTGCCCTTGTCGGTTTTTCTTCTTCTCATCATCATTGCGCCCCCAAGGCGCCTCTCCTGGAGACTTCTTGGCCTTCACCCTCAATTTCCGCTTGGTCGACTTCCTCCTTCCCGTTGTCATCGAGTAAGTCCTCCCCCGAGTCCGCACTCCGACTCTTCCTTTGATTGTTCAGGTTATCCCCCTACTCCTGGTTCTCCCCCTGTCACTTTCACCATGTCTACTTCAAGGCCTACTACCAGCAGCAACCCCAGTACTACTGCTGGGTCTGTTTCCAGTGGAACCACTATGGGACCTACCTCGACCGCCCCATTACTCCCTTATATGGCTGGCCTTAGTCTCCCCGATTTCAATTAGCTGATAAATGACCCTATCTGCCACAATGTTAGTTGGCCTGCTATGCCAACCAAGCTCCCCTCCAACATTCCCAAGTTCGAAGGCCTTGCTAGTGAAGATCCCTCCAACCATATTCGATATTTCCACATGTGGTGTTCCTCCAATTTCATCACCGATGACTCCATCCGTCTTCGTTTGTTCCAATGCACACTTACCGGCGAAGCTTATAAATGGTACGTTGATCAAGCCACCTCTTCCCATACCACCTTTGCAACCATTGCCCAAGCCTTCTTATCTTATTTCCAGCTCCCTCTCTGATATGACACCAGTACTAAACTCTTGACTTCTTTTCATCAAGCCTCTTCGACCCGCCTTTCCGCTCATGTACAGGAATGGCGACGAAGACGAAGCTTGTGTCACGCTCCCCCCTTTGAAGATCGGGTTTACATGGACTGGTTCCTTCGCTCTCTCTTACCCCCCATTGGAAAAGATGTCGCATCCCATTTTCCCCAAACCGAAGAAGCCACCCTCCAAATAGCCTTGAAATATGACCTTATCTATGCCCAATCCAGTTATGTTTATACCATCCTTCCTGACCTCCCCAAGCCCGGTGGCCCTAATGCCTCGGGGGCATCTCACTCTGCCGACGGTATCGTTGGAACCCTGTCACACACCCCTGCTCAACCTCCTCTGGGCTATGGTTTCCCTCTAGGAGGGGCCAGCCCCTCCGGCACGTTCCCCCCTCCAGGTAGCATGTATCCAGGATACGACATACCTCCTCCTTTTGTCCACACTCCTTCTTACCTCAATGTTTCCCATCCTACCCCTTATTCGTACCCACCACCTGGTGTCCCAGCTCCTCCAGCATTTGGACCTCCCACTCCCTTGCCTTCTTCACCCCCGCAACCGCACTTACTACCCCCTCCAGGGCAAGTATTTACACAGTAGGGGGCACCTAATTTTCTTCCTTCTCAAAGAAGGAGAAGAGGAAATCAATCCACTTCTGGTAATCGTGGATCCAATCCTTCCAGTATTGACTCTAGCACTGCCAACTAGCCATAGGGCTCTCAGCCTAAGCCGGATAGGCCGCTTCGCACCAATAAGCCTTATTCTTGTTGCGGTGTTTATGGTCACTACACTCATGATTGTCCTTTATTACCACAAATGTGGCAGATGTGGGAATCTCAGGCCACCATGAGGGGACAATACTCCTCCCCTACTATCCCTCCCACTCCTACTACTTCTCAACCCGTTGTGTTTACCGATCCTTTCCCTCAACAAGGATTCGTGGCCACTCAACCTCCTCCTACCCTAGTAACCACTCAACCTTCCCCTTCTGGTTCCTCTGATTACCAGATTCTCATGATGGCCTCTGACCCTCCTCTCACCGTCGACCTCAACCTTCAAACTCGGTCCCGTCAATATTCGACGCCTCTCGTTCCCTTTGTCTCTGAGTCTCCATCTTCAGGTCCTACAGAGCCTCTGTTGACACCCCATGGTCCCTTACAAATCCCTCCGCCCCAAGCTGCGGTTCATCCCAAGACTCATAAGGGACCATTATGCTGAAACGCTACCTCTGGTCGGGCCGCCCATTCATACAACATAGTAGATGATCTGGCACAATTTCCTGCTGCCATTTCAACACTGGAACTCCTCCATTCATGTCCTTCTCAAAAGAAGGCTCTAATATCTACCGTGGGTGCTGTAGATCCTGCTGATGACCAATTTATTGTTTTCGACGCCCGTCAGTCAGACCATCCCCCTCTTCCTCCTTTGGTTGCTTTCCAAATCCCAGTCAAAATCCGAAATGCCAATGTCACTTGGTGTATTATTGATGAGGGGGCATCTACCTGCGTAATGTCCACTTTGGTTTGGAAACAACTTGGATCCCCTGAACTAGCCCCTTCCACAATCACCCTTCGTGCGTGGGATGGCCATGCCTCCTAGCCATTGGCCTCTTCCGTAATTGTCCTATCACCCTTGCCGGCAAGACTGTTTGTGTCGACGTGGAAGTTATCAACACCCCTCTTGACTACAACATTATTTTGGGGCGAAGTTACACCTACGCCATGTCTGTCGTCCCATCCGCAGTCCACCGCAAGATGTTTTTCCCTCATAATGGAAAAATTGTCACGATTGACCAGTTGACTTACCATGAACCAAACTCTCAGGCCTCCCCTGAGTCCACCATCTCTTCCGTCACCAATAAACCAATTGTTGATTCATTGACCAGTGTTTCCCCTGGCGTCTACAAAGACTCCTCCTTTCTTGGAACTTTTCCTGGTCCTCCTCCTTCTCCTGTCTGTGACCCCAGTTTAGCGACTGTTTGCATGATGCAATCGTCTCAGGCTGGCGTTTCACAGCCTGCTTCGGCTAGTCAGAAACCTCAATCTTGCCTACCGCAACCTGCTCCTAGCCCTTCGCTTCAGTCGACCGACCCTTTTTCGCCTATATCTTCCCATCCCCCCCACACTCAGGAACCTCCCTACCCTCCTGAATCGGTTCCCTCAAGCCTCCATCACATGGGAGTCATCCCTCCTAGTCATTACCTCGCCGGTCAGATACCTTTCCTCGGTCCCCCCCCGGTGTCTATTCGGTTCTCGTCATGGCCACCCTTTCCCTCCTTAATTTAACCTTGGGAATTCCAGTATGGTATCTTACTCCTCCAGCCGAGACCCCGCCGGAACAACCCAAACCATACATAGCTATGACACCAGTGCAACCGATTCCCTTCGATCCTTCCACCGGTACAGTGCCCCTAGCCCCTCCGTAGGACCCTCCTCATGCTGCGACCACTACAGGAAAGAAAAGAAAAACTCGAAAGGGGGCATCCAATGACAAGGCCACCGCACCTGATCCTACCCCTCCCCCACCCACCAAGCCTTGTGCTTTGTGTGATGGTATCGGTCATCCCACCCATACTTGTCCTGAGTTGCCCCGTATCCAAACCATGGTTAAAGTCGCATTCCCTGAATCTTCGGTCCCTCCAACCTCTGTTTCTTCCTCATCCGCAGCCAAGAACCCAAAGACTCTTCGCACCAACAAAACCTGTGCTCTGTGTGGTGTCCATGGCCATTACTCTCACCATTGTCCTCACCTCACGCATTACCGAGTTTCTTTAGAGGTCATTCGCGAGTACGAATTTGAACAAAATCAATCTGCCTCTCCCATCCTTGCTCAATATGCGTCAGGCCTACTCGACGATTCCCCTGCTACCATTGACATTCCTCCCCCTGATGTTGAGATGTCAGAACCTGCTGCTCCCCTCCTATACCTATCATCATCCGCACGACCCTCGGAGTACATTCCCTCTGAAACCACTCCATCTGTTCTGCTTGATCCCCCTTCAGACACTTTCTCGGGCTCTTCATGTTTTGACCATCTTTTTACCTGTTCTTCTGTCATTCCCCGTGATGACCCGTATTTGCACCTCTCTTCCCATACTGATGATTTTGGTAGCTTTGTAGTGTCGTATGGTCTCCTTGACCCTGCCATTTCCTCCCATAATCACGATCATACCATCCGTATCTTCGATGTTCTTCACAGCCTGAGTACCCGTTCTTCATCCGATAGTTCTCATTCATCTCCCTCTCGTCGATCTGTGAGTCCTAGAATTCCTACCCGGACTACTACCTCCCATAGCCGTCAGTGGATTTCTATCCTCTACTCACGCTACCATCCTTTTTCTCATCCCTCCCATTTCTTGTCTTGTGACACTATTACATCGGCCCTCTCGTCCACTCATTATCTTGGCTATGCCGATGGGGCAAGTCGCTATTCTCGGAATCTTGCTTCGGCAGCATGGGCCATCTTTACCCCCTCACATACCCTGGTTCTTGCAAATTGGGTCTGCATCGGTAATGCCACCAATAATCATGCCGAATATGATGTAGTACGTGGTCTCTTAGTCGATGCACTCTCTCATCACATCCTCCATCTGCATGTTCATTTAGATTCCATCCTTCTTGTCCTACAAATTAATGGTGTCTATCGTGTGCATAACCCTATCCTGTTTAGACAATATTTACGAGTGAAACTTTTGATACGTGAATTTAGATTCATTACTTTCAACCATATCCCTCGACGTCAAAATCACTATGTAGATCAAATCGCAAATCATGTTCTACACTGGCATTTATCACACACACGACAATAACATTCCACATCATCAAAAAAATGTACATAAATCATATATATCATATAACATGTGTTTTTAGAGTCCATCTGCTCTGAAACATATGACATGCCCATAGCATGGTACAAAAAACAAAACTACAAAATGGGGGGCACCACTTGCCCCTACAAAAAACGCTGGGGGGAACCATCTGCCCTACATCTAATCAGTCTCTGTAGGATCCCGAGCCAACGGCTCTGCTCCCGCAACTCGTAGATCACGCATAGTTTGACCGGCCATCACCATGCATCGCATGATACCTCGCCATTCTGAGGGTAGCCCAATACATAACTCTATGTATTGGTCGTCTAAATCCTGCCAACCACGCTCTGACACACCGGTCAGCAACCCCTCACATCTACGACGAATGTCCTCCACCAGAGCGGCCATATCCTCGTTCTGTGTTGTCCTTGATCCACTTGCACCTGTAGCTCCTGCTGCTGCCGGTCATCCCATATATCCAGCCGGTTTTACCGGAGCTATATCTGCATTCACAAACATCTAAATATTAGTACCATGAACACTAGTCACAACCTCTAAAACGCACATCACATATTAGTTGCTTGTCACTTACCATCGGGCCCCCACACTCAACCAGGCGGAAGCGGCAAGTCCGGATCTCCCCAATAACTCATCCCACTATAGGGATAGTCTTCTATGTATAATGGCATCTGATCCCAATGGGCGAAGAACTCTGGTCGAAACAGTCGTCCGACCGCCCCGCCCCCTCCTCTACACAGTAATCGTCCCCACCGATGCATCCGGGGCTCTCTCGGACCTCCATCAGGTAACTGTATACGAGGTCGCAAGGTAGAGATCTTCTCAAAGAAGAAAGAACACAACACCATCCCATAGGCACAATCATGATTCACTTGCCGCTTGCATAGCAACAGCTGTCGTTTCACTGACACCAACATCATCTGGGCCCACCCATAGTAGGTCCCCCCCAACACACTCTCTACAATCATCATCTGCCCTCCAGTGATGTGATGGAATGCCTGGCTCCCAAAAACTCGCAACACTGCTGCGGCCACTGCCCGAGTCTCCAACCTCTCTAGATCCCCAATGGATATCTGAGTCCCTTTGACTTGGACACCTGGTTGACAATGTCACTCAACAAACTCCATAATGTTAAGCCCCCATGGTAACACTGGCTGCGTATTTCCCACCATCCCTAATGGTGGGAGACCAGTCAAGAAATATAGATTCTAGACCGTCAGCTCAATCATGTGCCCCTGTACTATAAACGCCTCATGATCTGGATCCCAATAACTGATAATTCGAGACAACAAGGGCTCTCCCACCCGCATCAAAGGGTTCTCCAAAAATTTCAGAACCCCATACCTAGCCAGTGCACGACGGACACCCTGATCCACTTGGATTTCCGTCTGTAATGTACCTAAGTCTCTCTCTCTCCACTTGATCCGTATATCTGCCATATCTGCACAAAACCATCATTTTTGTCAGTCTACAGATCAGCAAAACTACATTAACCTACATCAAAACTGAATCTCAGCCCACAACAGCCCTGAAACTTCCCACATCTACCAGGTTGCACTTTTTGGACAAATCCTGGGCCAGGTCGCACTTTTCAGGCCAAAACCTGCGTCCCAGGTCACAGCTTTTGCCCCAAAAAGTGTGACCCGACTGTAATGAAGAATTAGGGACAGTCACTGAGATTTAAAACCCTAATCTAAAATTTGAAACCATCAAAAACAAAGAGTATGGTTAGGCCTCTTACCTTCCACTGACGGATCACGATTCCAACAGTCGGTTTGTCCGCTACGATTGCCGCAAGATTTAGGGCCTTCTCTCCTCTCCACATTCACCACAGCTACACAAGCAAATGAATGATTTTGGAGGGAAAACGCCTTATTAGAAGAAAACCCATGCTTTTTCTTTCACCCGCTGCGACCAAACCGTAGCCCCATTTGACACACCGTATGCACCGTTGGAAAGCTTTCACCGAGCACTCAAATGGGTATCTGTCAGTTTTCCAGGTTTTGATACTTCACTAGGACACATTTTGTCCATGACGGGTCTATCAACCTCTTCTCAAAATCGAAATTCTTCACTCACGACACTTGTACTTGGGGCACCACTTTGCCTCCTTACTCGTTTTCGTTCGTGTTGATTTTCATCATGAGCTACCCTATTGTACTCATACTTTTATGGTCCCCCATTGGACCCTTACTATGAGGCAGCACCATCGAGTTTCCCTTGTTTAGAGCATCCGAGTCGAGTCACCCTCACATTCATGGAGTCCATTCCGAGTCCCTTTGTACCCCACTATCGTCCTCCATCCTTTCTTGCTTGGTCCCTCTCTCGTGTCGCACGTTATGGCCTTCAGTACCCTTGTCCCCTATCCCTCCTGATATTGTGTCAGTCATTTCCAATCCATTCATGTCCTTTACGCTCTAACAAGGGAAGTCGTCCAACCGCCCCTCCGTATCCCCCATTCCATCATCATCATTCGTGTCTATTTGTTCATCGCTCTACTATTTTCCTTCGTGCCTTAGTTGGGGTTCCCTTATTTCCTCACCTATGGCGGACCTACTTCTATCGACATCAGTTCATTTACTCCAGAAGCCAGGTCTAGGGGGGCGTGTACCTTGGTTCGAGATCTTATCAGCATGATCGTGATCTATACACTTGATGGTCCAGTGATGCAACAACAACGATTGGTGATTCCCGGGCATGTGTGAGATGTCTCAACCCTCATGAGGGGGTGGCCCTGCAGGTGGCCCCCCACATGCCCGGACGACTTCTTCATTTGCGCCCTTGATGCAGCTCCTCTCATTTGATGATATCAGCCTCAGCCGCTTGCAGCGCTTCTTCGATTTTCATGTATCAGTCAGATTTTGTGAGCCCTTCCCCGTGTGTAGGTGGCATTTGGGTATATTTGTATCTCATGTACTAAAATATTCTTTTATAAGTCCTGACGGTTATTCTAGGCATCACATGTATGTGGGATTCATCATTTTTATCTGGCTCATGTTTAGGCCAGCACATGCTTCCTTATTGCATTCCATGGTTTTCCGGGCACCTTATTCTTTGTACTATTGTATCGGTGGGCATAGGTATACCTCTCCCGCCGCCTTTAACACTAGTACTACTTCATCACCTAGAGACTTGTTGCACCTGTAAGTCTCATCTCCTCCGGGTCTAGTCCTTTAGCACATTAGACTACCTTACATTCCTCTCTCTCACTTCCCTCTTGATGCCTAGTGATTGAGTTCTTACAACGTACTTCGGTCATACGATTTTCTCCTAACACTCGTACATTGGGGGGCAATCTGTCACACCATTTTTTTGGTCATCTAACCCATTATCATTAGATGAACCCAAGTACACCATGTAAGACCAATTTTACCCTAAGTAAAATTGCTTTCACCATATAAAATAACATTTGTCCATATTTCCTAGTCATATTTAACCCAAAACCACCCCAAAACAAGGAAATTGATTAAATAAATCATTATTTATTTAATTATTTCCTAGGAATAAGTTATTCAAATCATTATTTAATAATATTCCTAGTTAAATTTGACTAAATCATTTGTAAATAATTAAATAAATCATTATTTATTTAATTATATTCCCACCACCTCCCTAAGATAATAAATAAATCATTTATTTATTTATTGTTTATAAATAAAGGAATTGACCCAAGTCAAAAGACCTTTTCCCTCCAACAAATATAATAAAATATTCCTAAAGGGTGATTCTAGAATTTGACTAATAATATTTTATTCATGCATCGAGTTCTAAAACACCCCAGTATTTTGTTATAAATAGAAGGGTTTTCCCCATTCATTAGTCACCTTCATTGCGTTAGATCACACTGGATCTACTCTCGGTCACCATTTTCCATTTTTGCTTTGTGAGCTCCCATTGAGTTCTATGTTTGTCAGGGTTTTCTACCACAATAAGAGAGAGGAATTTTAGATCTAAAACACTGAGGACTTTCAAGAACCCATCCCATTGAGGAGAACCGGAAAACACCTTTCTTATTTTCCTCTCAGGTGCCCCCATTCTTTAATATAATATAAAACATTCTTTTAAACACATTGTTCTTGTCTTGTCTATTGGATGCATGGAGCCATTTTATATTTTATCTGCTTAATGTCTTTTGTGCTTAGATCTGAATTTATGCAGCAGACTTAAAGATATTTTGTAGCCATAATCAATGTTAGGGCTATTTTTTATGCGTAGCTAAAGTGATCTTTTACGATGAAGGATTCATACTAACACCCACTGACCATGATTCCTCATCCACACATGAATCCTCTCCCCAAGAGGAAAATGACAGTAAAGAGAAGAGCAGTGGCAAAGATGGAAATAGCAGTCAAGAAGAAGAGACAGAGTTTGAAGGAAATGGCAGTGGGCAAAACATTGAAGATAGTGGGAAAAACAGTGTGGAAGAAGAAACAAATGATGAGGAGGATAATGATGAAAATCAAGAGACAAGGGCAGATTATGAAGACGAAGAGACAGAAGAACAAGAGGAGATGAAGACTAATGAACAAGAAGATAAGGAAGAGGTAGATTTTGAAGATAGATACAGCGAGCCCAATAGCAATGAAGAAACAGATGACAAGGCAAGAGATATAGAAGGGGATGAAAGTGATCAAAATGAAAGCAATGAGGACATTACAGGGGAAAACAAAGAGTTTGAGGAAACTGAAGAAATTGATGAAGGTACCTCTAACAATGACCCCACGGAGAATAACAATGATGCAAGAAGTGATGAGGTAGGTTTTGAAAACAAAGGCAGTGAGCTAGATGAGGAAGAAGAAACAAATGATAATCAAGAGACAGAGACAGATTTTGATGTGCAAAACAGTGAAGATGAAGAAGAAAACAGTGAGCCAAATAGTGAGGAAGAAATAGATGAAAAAGAGGCAGAAGATCAAGACAATGGCAGTGGGAAAAACAATGAATCTGATGAAGAGGACAATTTAGAACAAAATGACACTGAAGAAGATATGGAAGAGGATGGAAATGATGAAAATTCTCAAAACAGTGATGAAGACACTGACAAAGACACCTCTAGCAGTGACACCATGAACCCAAAAAGTAGTCAAGAGATTGATGATAGTGGTGAAGGTCATGACAGTGATATTAGCATGAAGGAAAATGAAAGTACCTCTCAAGAGGGCAGTAAAGAACAACATGAAGAAGACATGAATACAAAGATCATTGATGAAAGGAGAGACAGTCTTAAGGTCAGCCATGAAGAGGGCATTCTAGTAGACAAATTTGATTTTCTCCCTCTCACATATAAAAAGGGGCCAACGCAAGTGTTTGTTGCCTCCAAAAGGTAAGTGACCTTGCCATCTACATCAACTCAGCCACTGGACAAAGGGAAACAAAGGGTAAAGGAAGAAGAAGAAGACCCTGAGGTGGAGAGGGATTTTGAGGTCATTCAGGTAGGTAGCGATGAGGAGAATTAGGCAAGAATTACAAACATGCTCCTCCAGGAAAGAAATGTACAAATAAAATACCTCCAAGCACATTTAGATAGGGCCAAGAGTATAAATGATGCCCTTGACTTGGAAAATAGGCAGCTGGGAGCACAAATGGAAATCTATGAAGCTAGAGCCCTCAAAGCCCGGAAAGAAGCCAAAAAGGCACAAATGAAGATAGAGGAGTTAATAGGAACTTATGAGGAGAGTAGTGATGGGGAAGGACAATCTAGGAGGAGATCTAGAACCATGGGATTGAAGAAAGCATTGGAAAAGTAGAGGGAAGAATAATTAGCCCTAGTAGAATAGCTTTCTCTCAATGAACTACTTGCAATGGAAATTGAACATAATAGGGAATCATGGCTTGAGAGGGCTAACATACACCTTGAAGCCAAGCTGGAGAAGGAAAATAAAGACTTGGATTTACAAAGAAGAATGACTAAGCTTTATGCCTAAAGAAATCAATTTGCAAGGGCAAAAATCAAAAAGGTCCTCATGGAAATTCAAGCACTAAAAGAAGAAAAAGGTCAATCTAGGCTTGGAATCTTGGTGCAAGCATCTCTACAGGTATCCCAAAACCCATGAGGCACTCATCCACCAAATTTGGGAGAATTTTTACAAGTTTTTATTTTTTGCTAATTTTGAGGCCAAGGGGGTAGCACAAATGGTGCTACGCTCTTTTTCAGAGCATATTCAGGAATAAAGGCTTACATTTTTGGGATCCTCATCACTAATATAGCATGCTCACAACGTTTCAGACCAATTGGAGTTGTCTTGGTCCTCCAAAAGGGTCAAAAACACCCAATTTTTCACCATTCTGCCTGCTTTTCAGGACATGTGCTGCGCCTTTACCAACCTTGGAATTTTTGGTTTTTAAATAGGTTACATAGTTCATATCAGATAACCAAGGGTAGATCTGGAAATTGGACTTGAAGGGCTTTCCAACGAGCCATCACGGAGCCTTTTCTGACATTAGGAAGGCCTTCAAAACATTGTTGCAAGAAGACCCATTTTCCTGCTCCTGTGCTATGCCCTTGGCATGGAAATTCCTCCTAAACATAGTGTTGTGCCCTTAGCAGAGGGAAAGTCAAGAATGTACACTTGGCAAGTTTTAGGAGGCTTGTCAGACCTCAAACATCAATTTCTTTGCTAAAAATTCTCGAAAAGTTATTTTGTTTTAGATATTTTGTGCCTTGGGGCTTGCAAGGTCTCAAGGACAATAGTGACATTTCTAATTAGAAAATAGGCTTCTGGATGCTCTATTAGGTTTTTCTCCTCCTTGTTGGTTAAATATAGAATTGAGGATTCATTGTAAATGTTGTTTTTTGATGAGTTTTGAGAGCAATACATGGTTCTTTGAGGTTGAAGAGTGATTTGATGTTATGGAGCTTGTGAATGATATGCTTTGATTAATGATGATGAACGCTTGCTTGCAGGATCCTTGAGCTTGGTGAATGGTGATGTGTCTCTAATTTGTTCATGTTTTATTTTTTATCATTATTTCCATCTTTCTATGTTGCAGTAGATCAGAAAAGTATAGGCTAAGAAATTTTGTTTGAGGCACCTTAGCCTCCTATTTTCTACTATCTTTATGTTTTCCTCTGCTGGGTGTGTTTAAGGAATTCTTAGTTGCTTCTTAGGCCTCTTTATGCTTCTTTATTTCATCAATGGATTAATACGCTAGTTTCCAAATATGTTTTATGGCAAGCCCTGCTTATTTGATGCTATCTAAACTTTGTTTTGAAATCTCTCTTTGAAGTATTACTTGTTAGGTTAATTCAAAGAGGTCTTGTTCTGATCTTGCCCTTTGCTCATGCTTATCATTTTGCCTCAAAGTTATTTATAGTTTGATTGATTATATCTAGGAGTTCCCTCTTCATTGGTTAATGTTATTTGTTATCTTATATGTTTTCAAACTTTCTAGGAGAAATCACTAAAGTTAGATAGAATTTTTTGCTTTCTATGTTTCACTAAATTGTTCATCTTGGGTGTCTATTTGTTTAAAAGTATTTTCATTGAGTAAATTGTTTGCCCTATCTCATGATTATTATCTTTTTCTTATTAGTATTTGAGACCTTCTTGTTTATGGGTTTCTGACAAAGGATTCTTAACTGTCCTTTTCCCTACCTTGTTTCCCCAACTTAATGTCCATTTCACTTCACACATAACCTTAAAATATCCATTCACTACACTAGATTTTCCCCGTGATTCACTCTGACTCATTGTTGAGATATCCATGAATTTCATAGACTCCATAGCCCAATGATTTGATGACCTCTCATTCCACCTATTCCACTTGATCATTTTACCCAACCCAACCAAACAAACAAAACCCTAAACTTCACAACTAGCCTAAAATCAACCATCTAAAGCAAACAAGTTCACATCCTTTGCATACAGTAGAGAGAGCCCTTTCTGAGTCCAGGAAGGCTAGGTCCTAGGACTCCAAAGACTGGTTTCATGTTACCCTGTGCATTTGGTCTACCAATCTACTAAATCACGGGACCCTAACACATACTTCTTCTTCTTCCAACTTCTCTTGCTCCTTATTTTTATCTTTTATTTTCTTTATCATAATGTCTTCTACCTTCTGAGCTTCTTCAAGTTCTACTTTCAACTGAATGAGGTTTTCCGAACTTGGCTCTTCCTTTACATATTTCAAGAGAATTTCTTTATGTTTTATGCTCTTGAGTTTAAGTCTACCTATTTCCTCCAGGGCACTAATCAGCTCCCCCTCAAGATCAACCTCACCTTCTTCTTCATCTTTGAGAAGGTATCCTTCAAGCTCTTCCTTGGCCATCAAAACAAATTCAAAGGTTCCTTCTTCATTGGAGGATTCATCTGAGCTTTCAAATGCACTTCTATCTTGCTGAGCATAATATGATTTTCTATTAAATCTCTTCCCTTTCTGCCAGTTGTTTATTTTATTTTTCTCTGTCTCTTGTGGCTGATTCTCTACTCTCTTATGGGGACATTTTGAAGCATAGTGTCCCACTCTTCCACAATTAAAGCACTTAAATGGAAGTTTACCTTTGTACTTACCTATGCCTCTATCCAATCTTCTAATGAATTTGGCTTCTTCTTCATCAAAGGATGAGCATGGAGTTTCCTTATCTTCTATGCACTTGTCTGCCCTGGAGGCTGCCTCCCTCACATTTGACTTCTCTTTTGGAAGTCTCATCTCATAAGCTGTCTAGATTCCAGGCAATTGGTTCATGGTCAAGGTTTCCCAGTCTGTTGTTTCTTCTATGGAAGTAACCTTAGGGTTCAACATGGATGGTAAATATCTCAATATCTTTTGTACTATTACACATTCCTTAATGGTTTCTCCTAGAGCTATCATGTTATTCACAAATTCCGCAACCTTTAAGAAGAAACTGGCTACATCTTCTTCTTCATCTTCTTTCATTTTTATAATTTCAAACTAAGTTATATAGGATTGCAACTTGGATATCTTCACCTTTTTATCTCCCTCATGGATATTTTCTAATGTATCTCAGATTTCTTGGGCAATCTTACTGTGCATTAGTTTTATCAATTCTGACTCACTCAGACTGCTCAAGAGTGCATTCATTGCTTTTGCATTAGCTAGGAATTTTTTTTTGGCTTCTTTCTCAGTGTTAGTATCCTTTGGTGCATATTTTTCTTCCATAGCAATCCAAACTTTTATTCCAAGAGACATCAAGTATAATTTCATTCTTATTTTCTAGAAGGCAAAGTTTGTGCTAGTAAACAATGGGGATTTATTTGTTGAACTTCCTTCTAGGCTAGCCATTTTGGGTACCTAGGACCTCCTTCCAGTTGTTAAACTATTACTGAAGGAACCGGATCTGATACCAATTATGAACCCTTAGCTAAACTAAGAGAAGGGGGGGGGAATTTTTTTGCATTCATGGAAATTTAAACCTCTTTTCGTTCAACTCAATTACACCTTCAATTCATAAGCATATTAATACATAATGAATCAACAAACTTAATGTGTGGAAAGAAAGTAATTAAGTAGATTAAAACATCACATCAACACATAATCATCAAGCACATAGACAGCAAAGATAAGTGGAAACCCATAAGGGAGAAAACCACATCTTATTATTATTGTGATGCAAATGCAAGCTCCAATTCCCTCTCACCCCTGATTTTCTATACGCTCCAACCTATAGGAGGCTACTACCTCAAATTCTGCAAGCTACAACTTGCAAGGAATCTCCATCTCCCATCTATTTTTTGCAGGCTACAACCCACAGGACGCTCCTACCTTAACCAACTCCAACTGAACATCTATCAAGCTACATCTTGAAATGAAAGCACTAACTCCCATGTATTTTCTGCAGGCTACAACCCACGGGATGCTCCTACCTCAATTTTTGTAAGCTACAACTTGCAAGGAAGCTCCAAATCCAAAATATTTTCTACAGGCTACAACCTACAAGAGGCTCCTACCGCACCCAGCTCCAACTGGAAATTCATCAAGCTACAACTTGAAAGGATACTACAATCCCCTCACTCAACATCAAACTAAAACGCTGATTTACCTGGATATCGGCTCTGTTATACTCCTCCACTGCTGCCTCTTTAGCCTTCATATCTACTTCATATCAGCTCTCTCTTATTCTTCCACTCTCCAACCTTCTGCAGCTCTCTTACATTCTTTTGATCTTTTCCATTCTGCAGCTTTCTAACCTCTTCCACACTATTCAATTATGTTTCTCTCTCTCGTATCCTCCCATGCACACGGATATTACATGTTTTATCCAGACAAGTACATGACTGTTTGCATTCTACAACAAATACAAAGTGAACAAATCTGTCTTTCTGCCTTCCACCCATTCGATTCCTCATTCTTAAGTTCAGGTTATTACATCAGAAATCATTATTACAACACTCATGGAGTTTTTCCTATGCCTATAGAGACTTGTCTTTGCATCACAAACAATATTAAATAATCAATGAATTTACATTTACAACTACAACAATATTTCAATTCAACCCTTTCAGTTTCTTGCTTCTCTGTTAATTTTTTCTTCTCTGCCTAATGTTATATTTTCAGCTATGCAGCCTAACCGTCTTTTCCCGACTTGACCCATGCCTTTAAATTTTACACAACCTCTGCCTGTTGCATAGCTTACCCACAACATTCTATGCTCTTCTCTCTGCGTTGGGTCACTTACACACCCAAGTACATCCTTCTCATTCAGAATTTTGTTTTAATAGGCACACTACCATTTTCACTACAGACGGGTCACTTGCCCAAGTCTTTTCTCTCGTGTTTAGCCTTTCCTTTTAACTCACAACTGCAACTGCATAACACTGTTCTACACGAGTGGTGGGTCCTTTTTCCTTAAGGAAGGTATAACCTCATATATATATATATATATCGTGGACCCAACAGAACCCACTTTATATATATTAAATATTAACCTTATGTTCATTTATGCAAGCAGATGCTTAATAAAAATGCATCTTTACAAACTACATGTGGACCTGTGGGTTATGGCCCACAAAAACTCGGAAGCACACAACATTTTCCTTAAGCTCACAATGGTTTGCTTGATCAGAACTCTAAAACTTTAACATATCGTAAATCGGCTCCCAAGCAGTATACACCAGTTCCAAATCGCAACACATATCACTTTGCATGTCGATGAATATAACATTTCGCATAGTGGAATAAATAAATTTTAACAACAAAGAATAACAATGCCAATGTGAAATGTGATGACGATATCGCATCACATCGTCGCAAACCAAAATACTACTGAGTGCGATATGCGTTGGATCCCGCTGACACGTGGCTCCTCTTCCTCGCATCGCAACTTAATTCATTTTCTTTGCGATCACACATTCCCAATTAATCTTGCGTTGTGATCTGTGTCGTTTGATCTTCAACTAATCTTTGCGATTTAATCCTCGTCGTCCATTCTCTTCCTTTGAAAATCTTCTAATTGTTTGTTTCCTTAATCTTTTCTCTGCTTTCGACTATCGCCTCTTGTAACTTCGTCTTCTCTACTCACAAATCCTCTTGATCTTTCTCCTATTCATTCGCTTAGATATTTGATGATCACGCTGCCGCACACATTAGCACATTGTCTCAAGCCTGAATACAGAATACCCTTATGTATTAATTCTCTGAATCTAGAATTCGGCTTTATTTATTTCTGTCGATAATCTAACTTTGGCTTGTTTGTATGCCCGTAGGCTTACAATCAAGTTTCCTGTCTAAATGTGTATTTTCACAACTTGACCCTTTGCTGCCTTTTCTCATTTGATTCTAATGTTTCTCCTCTCTGCTCCTTTGCCTTTGCTATTGGTCTAATGTTGCTCCTATGCCTCTCTTTTATGATTTCTTACTGCATCATTTCCTGGCCTTCTCCTTTGCCTTATTACTGCTGCTTCTCTACTCCTTTGCCTTAATGATAGTTCTGGTGCTCTCCTTTTTGCTCCTTTGCCATGAAAATATTTCCAATAGATACCGGAGGTAGTACAGCCTCCTGCCATCTCTTTTATTATTGCAAAGAAACACAGTAAGACTATTTCCCAAACTAAGAAATTTGTGTTCATTACATTTCACCCACAGGGAAAGATGAATATTATGGCCACAACCTCCAAAAAGGGCCTCCCTGTGCGACAGTAGCAGATGGAAAAATTCGTGGAGGAATACAAGGACATTTTCTCCTCACCCACAAAGTTTCCTCTACATTTTCAGGTCAAGCACTCCATTGATTTGACCCCGGGTGCGTCTCTGCCTGATGTTGCCATACCTCATGTGACCACACAGATAGAATCCACACGTGTACTATTTAAGGCTGATAAAGAAACCAAATATATTGAACACATCCAGCACGTCCGCAAGCAGGTCCACGACATTTTGGAGAAATCTAATGCCAAGTACAAGAAGCACCATCTTCAACATCGGGTGTCACACAAGTTCCAGGTGGGAGACACAATTTGGCTACATTTGCAAAATGAGTGCCTTGTTGGGCCCCGTCACAAGCTTCACCCACTCCGATATGGGATTTACACCATTATCAAAGTTGTGGGAGACAATAGATTTGAGCTCAGAATTCCCCCATTCCTTGGCCGAAAACTAGTGTTCAATGTGGACCGCCTTCGGCCATAATTTCCACCATTACTGGACACATCCAACATTGCAGATTTCATGGAGGAAATCAACACAATGGGGACCATTTCTTCCTAAGGGGGGAAGAATGATCCAAGTGGATATTGGTGGCCACCCACCTATTCCACTTGGACCTCCACCATTTTTTCTTTTAGTGTTTTAGTTTACTTAATTGTAGCACAATTTACTATTTCTGGTAGTTTTTTGGGTCCTAAATTTTCGGAGCCATTTTGAGGCCCTAAACAATGTTTTTTGTGAAAACAAGGACCAAATTTATTTTGGTCACCCTAAATTTGTAGTCCTCGGGTAGATATTTCTTACGAATTATTTTGCACGTCAAATGAAGATCGTATGCCAAAGTTACATCCCCTTGAAGTTGATGTACCAATTTACCCAAACAGGGCCCACAGTTTTGGCGCTTCATCTCCTAGGGTTAGTTTTTTGGATGTTTAGGGTTTTCCAGTGTTTCTCAATCATAAATAGGCCTTGGAGCCTCATTGTAACACAGTTCATAGGCCTGTAGCCACCACATATATTCTCAGAGATAAGCTACCAGTGCCCTAGCTAGTTTATTTCCATTATGTCTGTAAGTATATTTCAGTTATTTGATATTAATGAAATGAAGTCTTATTTCTGCAACATCTCTGCGTTTATGTTTATTTATGTATTTTATTGCGTTCTTGCATAAGTCCAGATCAACTAGATGGCTGAATAGTGGAGATTTTTATACACTTTAAATATATCATGGGACTAGATCTATTGAGAATGGTGGAGGAAACCATGATTCAAAAGATGGTTTATGTAACCATAAATGCCACCTTTATTTATCTCATTTTGAAAAAGACGACTCCTAAGTCCTTCACAGATTTTAGACCCATATGACTTTGCAATTTGGAGTATGAGCTGATATTGAAAATTATAGCTAATAGGATGAAGTGGTGTATCTCAAACCATATACGTTCTGTTCAATACACCTTCCTCCAAAACATATATTTTCATGAAGTGGTAGCAAACACTCAAGGAGTTGTCCACTCCATCAAGACTTAGAATAGAGATACTATTATTTTAAAACTTGACCTTCATAGGGCATATGAGAGTGTGGATTGGTCCTTCTTGACTTTGATTTTACATAAGATTGGGCTATCGGGTTAGGTTGTGGAATGGATCATGGACTGCATCCAATTGGTTACATATTTTTTTCTAATTAATGGGAAAACATCGGTTTTTTTTCCATGCTCAGAGAGGACTCAAACACATATGTTATCTCTCACCATTATTATTTGTTTAGTTATTGAAGGTCTTAGCAAGAGAATCCTAGAGGATAACTAATTCATGGTATATTCAAGGGAATTCAAATCACAAGAAAGGTAAATGTCACATATTTAATGTTTATAGATGATGTCTTATGTTTTGGACAGGTTTCTCTTGAACAATGCTTTCATTTGCATAATATTATCTCGACTTTTGGAGAGGCCTCTGGTCTGAAAATGAATGCTTCCAAATCTAAACATATTTTTTCTTCAGAATATCTGGAATGTGTCTCAAGTATTTGGGAGTTGTTGGTAGTCAAAACCCTTCCTTTGGAGATGGGTTTGAAGTATTTGGGATTCATAATTAAACTGGATATATACCTTCTGGTGGATTAACGGTGGATTATTGATAAATTGAAGTCTAGATTAAATATGTGGACTCATATGTGGCTATCCCTTGGTGGAAGACTAGTACTGGTCCAATCAATTTTATAAAACTTGTCAGTGTACTAGATGCACCTTTATTGACTTCAAAAGACTATTATTCGACATATTAACTTAATTATTTCCAATTTCATATGGGATGGTTCGCCAGGGAGTAGGAAGATCCACCTTGTTAGCTTTTCCAAGATTACCAACAACACCTCTATTGGAGGATGGGGCACAAATAGAATAAAATTCTCATGATTCTTTAGATGGGCTCTATTGTTAAACAAATTTTGGAAGGAAATCACCGGTACAAAAATATGACACGATATTATCATTGAAAATATTTGAAGGGAATACAACCTATGGAGTGGATTAGACAAAGTGTCAATTCCACAAAAAAATGATCATATATCTCGAATAATATGTTGACGATTAGGCACTAGGCTATTGAGAAATTCAAATGGTTTGTTGGAGCGGGCTCGAACACCTTGATTGGCTTGGATCTGGTTTATGGGATGTTGGGGACGAATAATTTTCCATGTTGGTATTCAATTAAATCAAAAGGAGGACAAATTATATTGGCAGGTTGATAAACAAAAGGGAATCATATTAGTTTGCAGCATTTATAAACACATCTATGACTCCTTCAGAACTAGAAGTAGTATGAGCTGGTATCACATACCTTGTAAAATCATTCTTTTTGGTTGGTTAGTGTGTAAAAATAAGGTTATGACTTAGGAAAATTTATATAAAAGAGGATTCTCTCGCCCCGATAGATGTTGCGTGTGCAAAAAATCTGAGGAAATCACTTTACATATTTCCTAAAATTCCCTTTTGTTGTGGGAGCTTGGACTTATGTTTCCCAAAAACTTAGATTAAATGAATGTTGGGACTTCCCATCAGTTGATGATGTTTTTAAGAATTGGATTGGCTTGAATCTGGAGCAAAAAACTCTTCCTTTTTTTCCTGTTGGAGGATTTGGAAAGAACACAACGCACCCATATTTGAAGATCAAGATCTGGATATTGGAACCATTGCTTCCAAAATATGTGCCATGTATGGTGAATTTGGGCCTCCATAGATATTCTCAATCAAGACAAGGCCTCCATAGACTTTTCCAACATGCTTTTTTGATGGAGTAGCACAAAACCAGGTCTGTAGGTGTGGAGTAAGAATCGCCATTAGTGTGGATCTCGATTTTAATTTTTCGTGGAATGGGGGTAAGGGATCCAACAACAGAGCATAAATAATTGCTTTATGGAGCTTATTATATTATGTTAGACAATTAAAAATTGAAATTCGGCATGCGTTTGGAGACTACCAAGTCACCATTGGTTGGATTAACAAGGAAACAAACTTTTCACCTCCTGAGATGGCATATTGGTTGCATCGAATACAAGGAAGCATTAAACTCTTTCGACTTGTAACTTTTCCTCACGTGCTCATGGAATTCAATGTTGGAGAGAATAATTTATCGAAGGAGGGACTTTCTATGAAATCTGGAAATATCAAGCTCTTGGTCTTCTCATCGGGGGAACAAATCAACTCAGGCTTCTTTCAGTGGAATTAATAGAAAGGTTGTCCTTTTTTATTAATTCTGCATTTAATTTTTGACTTGCGATATATATGCACTTTGTATATTAAGCCTATTAGATTCTCTATCTACTCTTTTGTATAACCTGATGGGATAACTGAGAATATTGTCCTAAAGGATCAACTTGATAGTTGTTGATATATTGGCCTTCCTTTCTGATGTTTGTAAAAATGGCTCTATGTATGTGTTTATCTAATAATATAATATCTAGATTTTTCTTCTTAAAAAAATATGGATAATTGATAAAAATATTATCAATGTTATGTATGTTTTGAAGTTGTCAAATAACTAAGAAAAATATTCCATCTCACGAAATTAACATAAAATATGTTATTTTAAATTACAATCTTAGCAAAATGTTAATTGGAAATTGTGCCTATCAGCCTTAGCTTTCCCTGGTTCTTATGAATGTTTCATTAAAGAACTTAATAGTACTACTAAAATCTCACTATTTTATGTAGCATACCTTGCTACGAAATTATAATGGGAAGAACCATGATTAACACAAATTATAATAGGAAGAACATTGATTAACACACAAAAGAAAGTCATCCAGCGTGAAACGACATACTTTTCTCCAAGGAAAGTTTGACTCTACACATGAGAAATTAAATACAAAGCCAAGTCAATGCAACACGAAGAAGAAATGAAGGAAATCGTTTGGTGAGAAGCAAGCGCAATCTTCTCGAGGGAGAGGGAAAGATTAACTCAACTCAAGGAATTGAATACTAAGCCCAGCATTCTTCTAAACAATGTGAAGAACACAAGCATCCATATATATTCAGACAATGCTTTTTGGATGCTTTTACCTGTGGCAGTGGAGGTGTCTGTCATAAACCTACGCGATGCTTTAATTGCAGAAAACGCAGGTGGTGCGACAATCCATTACGGAAAAGTTTAAAGTGAAAGTGGTAGATGTTGTCTTTCCTGCAACTCCATCTGCCTTTAACGATGGTTCATTTGAGTTTCATGCGAAGATAGAGATTTCCAAACCGACCAGAATAGTGGAACTGGGGGGCCAACGGAGGTGCCAGAACCAGCCTGCAAGCAGGGGAGGCTTGGGGAGGCCGAAGGAGGTGCCATTAGCAGCTCGTGCTTGGTAATGGCGAGCTACTGAGATCAACGAGAATGCGTAGAGGCGCTCTCAAGGCATGCCAACAAAATCCAGTAACAATGGAGAGCGCGTGTACATCATCACGAATGGATCCCCAGAACAAGTTTTTCCTTGGTTCCTTTTCTGGATTTTACACTAGGATTGGGTAATCCTGGATTTTATTTCTTGTATTACGCTATATGTTTATATGGGAGGTCTGTAAAATATGCGTTGCTGGTTTCTTTCATATCGTAGTTTCTTCTCGGTCTTCTTGCTATCTATAGACAACATAGGATTTATGTATAGCAAGGAGGAATTCATTCATAACCTTCAATCCTCCTCTGTTAAGTCTTCTTCGGAATCTGTCGTCTCTGAGTTTCCAGGAACCAATACATGGGGATGTCTATGGAGCAACTGGTGTAATTTCATATCCATTTACCAACCTTGCAAAAGTTTTGGATGTCGCTTTGTTGGTAGGTGGTGGGCATTCCCTGGATGCCTCTGTTGCTGTTGCTGTCATTGATCTTGGATGGATGGTCTTTTGGCCTGATCTTTCTGATTGATCAGCGCCGGATTATCCTTTCCACGGGCTATTTCAAATTTTCCGATGACTTACCTGTGACGCGGTCATGATGAATATCTCTTCGGTCACTTGATTCGGAGATGTCTGTTGACAGACCCGAGGACATGTGTTAGGTAGTCTTTTAGGTCTTCTTTAAGAGAGAGTGTCTGCGAGGACGTCCTTTAGTTTTTTTAGGGACATTTCCTCATTCCAAGACAGCTCTCTGGGAATGGATGTGATTTCCATTTAAGGAAGCAGCGTTTCAGGTGGTTTTCAATTTATATGACTTGTCAGGAATTATCTTCATCGGGATCACATATCTTTGGATGGTAGATCTTTCCTTTTAGTTTATTCATTTCCTTCCTACAGTGACGGCTATCTGGCACCTTTCTACGGCCTCTTCTGAATCCAGGGTGTATGGGATTCCGAGGTTCCTGATCGAAGGTGAATGACGACTTTAATTGCCTAAAGCTGATGTGGAATGCCACCTGGAAAAGGAATGCTATTATCGGCCATCGGTTTTAACATTTTGGGGTTAAGGTTCATATGAGGGAATGATGAATGACATTGAGTAACGGGAGTACCACATCTTTTTATATATTTTCCTCATTAGATCGGCGAGCTGGTGTATTCTGACAAAGTTTTCTGATCACATTGGGAGGTGAGTGGCGGTATACTGCTACTGTTGTACCTTTCATAGCTCATTTTTGGCGCTCTTTTACATGCCTCGATGTCATCGCCGAGAAACAACGTCAAGGATAACCTAATGTCCTCACCCACTGTAGCAAAATCGTCTTCTGATCAAGCGATTGAGGAGTTTATCATCCAGAGTGCGCTGGAGAACAATAATCCAGTATATAGTGATTCCCTGGAGAATTGTAAGAGGAATACGCGCAGAAGACGCTGAAAGATTAAGAAGAACTTTTACAAACAAAGAATGGAGATCAGTGAAATTTATCTAGATCCCGAAGATATGCTTACGAGGGTGGCAAGTTTACAGAAAAGAGCTGTTATAGGGCGCTGGATGTTTCCAGACAATAAGGAAGTCGATACTGCAGTGTGGATCAAACAACACTGGAGCCCAATTATTGGATACGCTCTGAAGGTCAGTTTACTGATCAATGGATGGTTTTCTTTTCACTTTATGGATCAGGCCGATGTGTATAAAATCATAAACAGGATGTGGGTAAGAGGACGAAGTTATATGCAGCTGATCCCATGGTACCTGGGCTTCAATCCTGTTATGGAAGCCCCACGTAGCAGGATTGTATGGGTTAAGTTGCCGGGCTTACCATTGGAGTTTTGGACCCTGAAAGCCTTGAAACAAATTGGAGATTCGATAGGCACCACTAAATATATTGATCCTAGCATCATTGGAGCAGCTGACAAAAGAATTGCATGGCTGTTGGTGGAGGTCGAATTTGTGGGTGGCTTGCCTGGGGATGTAGACCTCCTATGGGGTAACCGACGTCATAGACAGAGAATTGATTTTTGGGGTATCCCATTCAGATGCCTGATCTGCCACAAAACGGGTCATCTTCGGGAACAATGCCCTTACCGCATCAGTAAGGCGCGTAATGCTGAAGCTGTCCATGAGTATGATGGGACCAGACAGTATCAGGCTACTACAGGGTCTCCGGGTGGCATACTTCCAGGTAATTTTTCTCCCTCTCTTTCGGAGGAAGACGCTTTTGTTTCTGCTAATGAGAATGTCGAGAGGAATGTCCCGCCGGTGGATGAGTCCGATGGGAATCGTTTTCATCTCTCCCCACGTGACCTTAATAGGACCCTTTCTCCTTGTAACCATAAGTCATCCTCGGTTGTTTTGTCTGGTCCCCCTGTTGTGCACGCCCCTCCTTTCACCCCCACGGCCTTTAACTCCTCTCCTCCGGTCATACTACATGAGAATGCTAACATCCTATCGGGTCCTACTCGCGGCGAACTCTTGGAACAGGATCCTCCGTTTTATCAACCTGCGACCTATATGGTAGGAGAACCATCTGGTCCAGCTGCCTCTACTATGGTTCGCCCCTCCATGACGCAACCTTTTTCTGAACCTTCTGATCCTGATACTCCTCCTGAATCCCCTCGGAACTCTGTCGGGTGTGATATAGAGTCCTTGTTGCGCAACCCTAATTTCGATCTTGCTGCTCTAACGGTCTTTGATAGACCACCCAAGGACCCGGAATCCCACGAAGCTAATTCTAAGAAGGGGAATGTCACTATTAGGAAAAAAGCAAAGAGCTCCAAGAATCTGGGCAAGGGGAAGTTCAAGTCCATAGCTCTGTTCTCTGAAGGAGAGGACAACCTCTCTGACATTCCTATCTCGGTGGGGGAAGTAAATCTGGATGTCACGCGGGCGCTTAGAGCAAGCCACCCGGACATGGGTGCACCATGAATCATATCCTTTCTCTGAATTTACGGGGTATAGGCGATGGCCCCAAGATGCATTGCCTTCGAGAACTGATTTTTTACTGTAAGTGCCGCATTTTTTTGGGTCAGGAGACACTGAGTCGAAGGGAAAAAGCGATTAAAACTTTTCTGAGCTTTAATGAAGGGTGGAATGCGGCGGCCATAGACTCTTGTGGTCACTCTGGTGGATTAGTGGCTATTTGGGACCCGAGGTGGTTTAATTTCAAAGCCTTCAGTTTCTCCGGAGGGATTCTTCTCTCTGGTCATATGAGAGGGATGGTGGAAACTCTCAACATCATAAATATATATGCGCCATATGCTGGAAGACTATATTTCTGGACCAAGATGAGGGATTCCGGTATTTTGAGATTGCCAAATTTGATATTGATGGGGGACTTTAACATCACCTTACAGGCGGATGAAATATGGGGTAAGGAGGCACGCGGAGATCCACTGTCAAATTTCTTAAATGACATGTTTTTTAATCTACAGTTGATGGATATTAGACCTTGTCCGATGATGCCCACATGGACAAATAAGAGAAGAGGTGGAAAATATATTGGAAAGCGTTTGGACCGGGCTCTCATTAAGGATAATCTCATTGACAGGTGGGGTAATCCAAGAACAGAGGTACTGGTCTCCGATGTATCGGACCACATGCCCATATCTATATCGTGGAATGCTTGGCGCATCATGAGAGGAGTAACTTTCAAGTTTAATCGAGCCTGGCTCGACGATGTTGAGTACACCAATATGGTAAAAGCAATTTGGAATGAGGATGTAAATGTTGATGACAGCCAATTTGTAGACAGTTTTCATCACAAGCTTTCAAGAGTAAAGGCCGCAACTAAAAAATGGGAAATTCAGAAAAAATCTGCACTCAAGACTGAGCTTATGCACATCAAACAGCAGATGGAGATCATATATAAAGGCTTTGTAAGTAAGGCTCCGGTGGAGGCGACATATACACTCCTTCAACAGCTCGGGAAGAGAAAAAGAGAGATCTTGGAGATTGAAGAGACCACTTGGAAACTCAAGAGCCGGATTAATTGGTTGAAGGAGGGGGACCTCAACACGAAATTTTTTCATAAATATGCTTCAGATAGAAGAAACAGAAATGCGATCTGGAAGATAAAAAGATCGGATGGTACTTTTTCCATTTCTGTTGAGGAGATACAACAGGAGGTGTTCTCTCATTTTTCAGATTTCTATCAAACAGAACAGCCTATTGAGCCGGAGAGTCAAATATGGTTTTTGAATCTAGTTCCGAAAATATTTGATATGGCAGCTATCGAGCTCCTCCAACAGGAAATCAAGGGGGATGAAGTGCATGGGGTCCTGAAAACTTTTGCTCATGACAAATGCCCGGGGCCGGACGGGTGGCCGGCAGAATTCTTTATTTTCTTCTTTGATCTTATCGGTGGAGAACTCACGAAAGTGATCGAAGAGATTAGGTTACGTGGGCACATGCCTGCAAACTTAAACTCTACTTTCATTGCACTCATTCCAAAGGTGGCGGATCCGCAATCCTTCGGTGATTTCAGACCGATTGCATTGTGCAACATAATATATAAGATCACTTCTAAAATCATTTCTAATCGTATCAGATCCATCCTCTCTGAACACATTTGCCTGGAACAATATGGTTTCCTCCATGGACGATCGATCCACGATGCGATTGCCATCGCACAAGAAGTACTACATTCTGCCCATGTTGGAAACAAGGAAGCTCTGATATTGAAGGTTGATATACACAAAGCATACGACTCGGTAGACTAGTCATACATCCGGATTCTATTGCTTAAGATTGCTCTGCCTCTCGGTATCATTCGATGGGTCATGTCTTGTATATCTACTGTTAGATATGCTATGCTGATTAATGGCGTACCCACGCTCTTCTTTCATGCTGCCAGAGGTCTTCGTCAGGGCTGCGCCCTATCTCCCCTCATCTTCATCCTTGTTCTTGATGGTTTCAGCAAGAGTTTGCATTATGCGGAGCAACTGGGTTATATAAGTGGTTTTTCATTCTCTGATTCTATTTCCACCAACCATTCGCTCTTTGTGGACGACATGCTGCTTTTTGGATATCTCAATAGAAACCAGTGGCTTCATATTCACATGCTTCTGATATGTTTTAAATCTGCCACTGGTTTAGGAATGAACAATGGAAAGTCACTTCTTTTATATGCAAAAGGAAATATTCAGGAGATTCAATATGTGACGGAATTATTGGGGGTTCAATCACAGTCCATTACAGAAGGATTCAGATATTTGGGATGCTTTTTAAAGCCCTGCGGTTATCATTGCAAAGACTGGATGTGGCTTGTAGACCGTTTCAGATCTCGTATATACAGGTGGACCCACAAATGGTTATCCATGGGCGGTAGGCTCATCCTAATACAGACGGTTTTATCACAATTAATGGTGTACTGGGGTCACCTATACTATTTACCTGCCAAGATAGTGAGGCTGATAAATGGGATAATCTCCAAGTTCTTGTGGGGGGGCACTGACATGGATAATAAATATCACCTTTGCAAAATGGATCTCATTT
Organism: Pinus albicaulis; assembly: GCA_034641835.2. NCBI lineage: Eukaryota > Viridiplantae > Streptophyta > Pinopsida > Pinales > Pinaceae > Pinus > Pinus albicaulis. The sequence goes on along the minus strand of CM076575.1, from coordinate 207,030,111 downwards.
GTAGACCCATCGATCTTGATGGATGCGGAATACTGGACACAAGAGTCTTCAACATCGCCTTATTGATCAAATCTTTCTGGCGCGCGATCACTGGAGATAGCCATCATTAAGAGTAAGTATATTAACGGGGATATATTACATCAGTTGTTATGCAGGGAGATCATATGCCCACCCAATATTTCAGTCATATGGGGCGGTTTCAAAAAGATATTTACATATATATGTGATCGGATGATTTGAGTATTTGGCGATGGGGGAAAAATTCCAATGGCTTTCAGAAACATAATAGGCCTCACAAAAGTCAGTGTTATCCCCCCGCGACTGTTACAGTGCCTATCACAACGGGGGTATATGGTATTATCGCAGACCATATCTGAATGGACATATGGAGCGCCTTCCTTCAAGAATGCAACTCATTTGGGCTTGACGGGGGATGAAGCTTCGGAATGGGAGAATCTACTGATAGCCTTCAAATCTGCCGGTTTCTGCTATTCGGAGGGAGGGGACAAAGTCATATGGAATGGTCCATTGAAGCAGAATGCTATTATTGTTAGAGACGCCTACAGGCATATCATCATAGATGCTGCGGAGGGTAACATTACCAAGATCTTCTATAAGTATTGGAAACGCCGGATTCCCACCAAGATCACATTATTTGGCTGGATGATATGGAAGGAAAAAATTCTAACGTGGGATAACTTGGTTAAAAGAGGTATTCAAGGGCCAAACAGGTGCGCGATATGCTGCATGGAGGCTGAAACTATTATGCACCTTTTTTTCAGCTGTACTATTGTTAAAGATATGTGGAGGGTTTTCTCTCATCACATTATGGATCCTAACTGGACGGCATCAGACTTTATTTCTACTGTGGAGGATTGGGATAGGTTGAAAGGTAAATCCAAGTCACTTCCTTTCTATTTCTATTGGGAAGTTTGGATTGGGAGAAATAATCTCATCTTTGAAAATAAGCTTTTCTCTCCACATATTATCATATCCAATATCATGAGCTGGTTTGTAGATTGGTGTGCTCCTCCCCAACAGGTTGTTGATAAATCCTTCAGGAACGGGCCCCATGAGATTCATCTCCCTGCTATATACTTTGATGGTGCTTCTGCGGAGGGTATCATGGGATGTGGAGTATGGGCTAAAATATCCCAACGTGAGAGGGTTCATATCTACTGGAATGGGGGGTCCGGAACAAATAATAAGGCGGAAATCATGGCACTGTGGGGTGGCCTTATGGTGGCAACTAAGCTTAAAATACAAAACCCATATTTCTATGGCGACTCAAAGGTGATTATTGAATGGATAAATAGTAGATGTGACCTCAATATTCCTATTTTGCGGGGATGGATGCAGAGGACTCTCTATCTCTAACAGAATTTAAATCAACCCCCTATTATTCATATATTTAGAGAAAACAACACCAGGGCGGATGCCCTGTCCAAAAAGGGTATCTCTGCTGAGTTTGGACAGATGTATTTCTCTAGCTTCAAAGATGGGGACGTGATATGGACCTTGACTGTTCCTATGCCATGACACTGATTGCTGGGTGATGGTGCTTTATATTTTCTTCCTATGCTCTTACTATATTTTCATAGATTATTTGCTTATATATAGATCTTGGCTGTTACGTTTTTATTTCAGCGCTCTCTGCCTTCTTTATTTTGTCTTTGATCGCGGATCTCTGTTAGCGGACCCCTTTCCTATTGACTGGCGAATGTTATTTTTCCAAGCGAGGCTGCTTCTATTTGTTCCGGATCGCTTTGGAGAATACATATTTGGCAGGGGTATATCGTATATGACTTTGCCACTTTTCTTCTCATCTGGAGTGGCGCCCTATCTTGTGCATCCATATACGTTTTTTCTATAATGCTATCTGTCTAGTGTATTTGGATATGTATGCATCAAGCGAGTGGGACCTGATTATTAATGTGAAGTTCCTCATTACATGCGAGCCTGCTGCATAATGCCTTTCTCTGCACAAGCGAGCGGGATCCGGGATTTGCTGTGTTGAGCATAATTACAAGCGAGCCTGTTTCTATTTGCTACACTCAGCAAAGTTGTAAATTTTTGTCATCCTTCTACGGTCTTGGCTACTTCTATGGGTTTTCTTTTGGTTTTCGGGTGGATGTATGCAGTTACTGGAAGATCTTCATAGCCGGGTTGTTTATTAGCTTTCACCTCCCTGGTTTCGTTTTCTCTATACATACTTAGCCTCTATGTTACTTATTATGATGCTTTTGATCTCTCCTGTATGTATTATAATGATAACAGGGATGCTCTGTACATCTGTATTTGGGGTTGGTATACCACCCGTAATTCTGCCTGCCACATACATCGAACATCCTTCTTCAGGATGTTTGTTATTGTAGATTGGAAATCTGGATATCCTTGCTGTATCTACAGCAACGATGTGATGTTGAATATGTACTGCTATATTTTCACCTAATATACAGCGTTTTTTTTCTTCTGAAAAAATATATATATATATATTCAATGCTAATGGTTATTATTGGGGAAGTTATATTGCAGGTTAATATCGAAAATGTAGGTTAGAGAAAGAAAAAAATAATCTTCTTAGAATTAAAAATAATTTTTATAATACAGAAAAGGTAATGTTTTTTAGTTATGAGAAAAAGGTAATATTTTTAAAATAAAGTCGATGTTTATAATATGAAAACATTTTCTTTTATTAAAGTTGACGTTTTTGATAACAATAAATAAAACATAAATTTCGATGTAATTATATATATAATATAATATAATATGTATATTGTATTTTTATTAAAAATGATGATATGTTGGTGGGAGATATAAATCAAAATTATAGGATTGAATTTGTAAATTAAATTACATAATTGAGTTTTATAAAAACATATATTCAATACAAAATATGAACAAGTGATGCTACAAAGTAAAAAGTCTTTTTCTTGAGTAGTGATATAGTAAATAGGTTAACAAATGGAGGATACATGCACAATCCATAATTTTGTTTTCTCTTCGAAAGTTACCTGCACCCTTATGTATTTATCTAGCTTTATGTAATTATCAACTAAGTTGATTAAACTATACTTGCATATTCCCCTCAACCCCAACATGCCTTAGTGGTAGGATATAATGCATAAGAGATTTTGTCTATCTTCATTCTCAACTAAACCAGACCACTTGATCAGGCTCACCCTTTATGTCTTTGCCTATATATGAGATTATGTATGGATGTGGATAAGGTTCAAATATAGTGAATTGGGTATATATAAGGCCATCTTCTTCCTTGCCCATATGTTGATCACAGAAACTAACTTCAATTTCAACACATCTTTTTGTTAACTTCACCTAGTACCAAATATATAGTTTTAGTTTCGATTCTAGTTGTTCATCTACTGAACAATTGTTCTACAAGGATTCTCTTGACAATATACATTAAAAAAATTATATTTGGCAACAAAAAGGTTTTCCACATGTTGAATGATTGGACAAAATTGGTTTGCAATGTTATAAGGCACCGCCTATTGTTTCCATTGATAAGCATTTTCAATTTTATGTTCCAGTGATGAGGAGATTACGTGTTGTGGAGGCTAAGGATCATTCCTAGCAAATGACCATGTTCCACATTCTCAAAATATGCTATGGTAAATCGGTTTTGACGAGGGTTAAATTATGTTATGCAAAGTGACATCACTATTTATATGCAAACCAAGTGGAGGGTGACGGTGCCAATGCCCCTACTTCTACCCATTCCTTTGCCTTTATTATTGATAAGTACGGGTCTCGCTTTTCAACTGGATCTGCAAGCCAACCCTATCAAGTCAGATTTGATATAACACATATAGCCCAAAAAATTGTAGTGGTTACTCAACTCGCAAATAAATATTAAACAAATCAATTGATACCTTCCCATGAGTATGGGTGGAGGCATCACAAGCATGAAATGCAGGAGAATCAATGTATTTTTTTCCTACCCAAAATCACTTTCCAAAAAACTGTAGTGGCTACCCAACTCACAAATAAATATTAAACAGATCAATTGATGCCTTCCCATGAGTATATGCGGAGGCATCCCAAGCATGAGATGCAAGAGAATCAATGAATTTTTTTTCCTTTCCAAGCTTATCCAACCATTACTCATTTGATAAGGATTTTATTCATCATATATATATAGTTCTTTATTTTAATCAAGTATTCATCAAAGTTATTCATTTTAATTAGGCATTCATCAAAGTTTTATTTAATTTTGATTTGGTTTTGGTCACATGGATCCTTACATATTTCTCTAGCCTCTTATTATGTTCTATCTCTATGGGTTAGGGTACATCCCCACATCTAGTAATATTAGAGGTAAATCTTTGTTACCTAAATGAATGAAGATTCATGTCTTTAATGGAGCATAGTGAATTCAATTTCTATCTTGCAAATAAATAGTGGATTTCAGGGTTAAATTTTTCCCACGAGTTGATTTTCCATGTTTTTCCCTTAAAAATACTCTCCAACTTCCTTTTTCTTTAAAAAATATTTAACTAAAATCTATAGGGTAAAATTATTTTACCTTAAAAATAGCCAAATTTTTTATAAAATCTATATACAATTCTCATAAATTTGAATATTTTTATAAAAATATTGCCAAATATTTTAGAATGTACATATTAAGAACTAGTAAAATTTATCTAGCTTTCTACATTTTAAAACATATATATTTACATGCTGAAAATTTTCCCTGGATAGAATAAAAATCTTGAAGTAAAACTTTTACCCACCCTATTGAGATTTTTCTCGCATTATTTATTTTCTTAGTGTGCATACTTTTGTTGGTTGCTTCCACTATCATGGTCGCTCTTGGGTAGCGGCTACCTAGTCAACAAAGTCTGCTAGCTCTAAAATCAACAACGCTTAAATGAAACCACTAATTTAGGCATGTAGATCATGCATACATACCTTTAAATAAATTAATTGATTAAAAAGAATTAAACATTTTAATGATTAATTCATAGCACATATATTGTTCATTGCAAGCCTCCAAAGAAAATTTTAATATTGAAAAATTATCTTAAAAATTATAAACTTTGGTTAATCTTACTGCAAATTATAAAATATTTTATTTTTTAAAAAATATTCAAATTTTTAATAATTTTATATAATTTGCATAAATTTTCATAAATTTTTCACAATTCTTAAAATAAAATAACTTTATACAATTCTTAAAATAAAATAACTTTATACTATAAGGTAAATCAATTTTAGAAAAAATGAAAATTGTGCGATCTTTGATTTGAGATAAACATGAAAGATTAACCCTAGTTTTTTTTACTATTGAATTAATAATACGAAAAGCAGAATATACTGACAGCCGGGCCTGTAATTATTCGAATTTCTTTGCCATAGACCACGTGTCACATTTATTGCCGTCCGATCTTGAGGATGCTGGAATGAAGAAAAGAACGTTGGAAGTGTAACGGTTGGCAGATATAGTAATTCCAGCTGTCCAGAATATATATTAAAAAATAAAATGAGAAACAGCTAATGGGAGGAAGACCACATGGGTGAGTGCCTGCAAACAGAGAGGCATGCCATGCGTGCACCCCATTCCATGTGCTCCAAGGAATACACAGCTGGTATGCAGACTTACAGAACCCATTATCGCCGGGTCTGACATAGTGGGCATGACACGAATGCGAGGGAAGATTATTGCAATTTGCGTGATTGCCGCTATTCCGGAATCTGGCGGAGACGGCGATTTCATGGTTTATATTGCAGCAGGAGGAGGACGAGGGCCTTATCGCGCTGTGTTGGAGTGAGGTTCTTCTTTGCCACAGTTCTTGTTTTCTTGATTTTCTTGGTATCCGACAGTCTTTTCTTGATTTTCTTGGTATGCGACAGCGACATTTCTTGTTATTCTCAGGGATGTCCTCCTCCACATTCTCCGTTACGTTACTGGTGTTCTTCGTCGCCTTCTTGGCGATTAATCTCTTCGCATCTTCCGCCAATGCGCAGGCTCCCGCCCCTGCACCCATGTCCGACGGTAAGATCTCGTCCCTCCATTTTATTTCGACAATGCCGGTCTTTACGGGATTCGTTAAGGGATTTGGCTATAAAGTAATGGGGGTTGAAGAAATGCATAGTGTTGTTGCAGGCACGGCCATCGACCAAGGAATTGCGTACGTGCTCATGTTCCTGGCGCTGGCTCTGACGTACCTCATCCATCCCCTCGACGCTTTCCCTTACAATCTCTTTCGAGGGTCCACCAATCCCTTATCAGTTTCTTGACAGAGATGAAAAGAAAACAGAGAGAAAGGGCTGTTTGTATTATAGATGGAACCATGAGCACTGGGTTTACCTTAGAAATCGATGTTGTGCCCGGCAGATCCGAGCTATGGATTTTTATTTTTCCTCATTGATATTTGCTTTGCGCATGTACTTCCGTGTAATCTTTAAATTTTTCTTGCCAAGACAAATCAGTGAATGCTATTGTAGACTTTCAGTCTACTTGTGTTGACAAATCAGGGAATGCCATTGTAGGGCTTAAGCCTACTTTTGTTGCTTTCCTTTTGAAGATTGTTGTGGCTTTTAGTAAAGGTGATAAATTGCTCATCGATTCTCAGTCCGTCCTCGATGGCAGCAAATCCATGCGCCATGATTATGAATTATTTGCTGTCGTTGGATATTGAAAGAAAAGGAAACAGAGATCAAAGCAGAGTATTGTCCAAAGTGGAAATTAAAATTCACAATAGAGTGCCCATCAAAATATATTTGGCCTTTGATTTTCATAAGTGCAAATATATTTACTAAAGAAAATAGAGGCTGCTGCTCTTTTACCCACAGTGAAATGATGATTTACAAAGCTTTACTGCTGCTATATTTCGCAAACACTAAAAATATATTTTTCACTCATAGTGAAATCTCCATAAGCATGAACAAAAGAATAACTTATTATTTACACACAATCTTTGACCCCTTTTATACATCTAACGATACATAAAGTTGAATAGTATTCATATTACTTGTGCACAATGCAAGTTTATATTGAGCAGTTCAACCAAGCATTGAATGACCATTCTGGTTTAGAGAGCACTAGTTTATGTTGAGTTTATCTTATAAATATTTTGCAAATGAAGAAAAATAAGGCACTGGTCATTTTACTACTCTGTTTAGATCCTTGTGCGTGTGCGTGGGAGTTGTGTAAATAAGAAATTGGACATTCTGTTTCAAAAGGAAGAGGGTCGCCACGTTGTCATTGTTTTCGTAATGGAAAGATCATGTGGGTCAAGGGTGTCTGTGCGTCACAGTTGGTGACCCAGTGAGCGAAATAGTCTGCAGACTCACTATACCACAGACTGGCGTGAAGTTCTGCCACGTAAGAATTCATATCTATCAATTAGTGGATCGTGAAATTAACGCAAAAAGAGTATTATATAATTAGCTCCTCCCGAATTAATTAAACACCGCACCGCTGCACTTAAGGGTCCGTGGCAGATCGTGGCTAATTATTTCTGCGTTGTCTCACCAAATTTCTAGCATAGACCGAGGGAAGCAATGAATCCCAACGATGAGTGTCAGCAAACGTGGATCTAAAGATCCTCCGCATAATTGTTGTTTTTGGAGTGTTAATCAAGCCTGCGCATTGTATGACTACTTAACCTTAGCGGAGAGGCATCTGATGCACAAGTATTCGAAGGCCGACTTCATCGTCACATTCTGCATTATGATGTCAGAAATGGGATCAACTTTAGCGTCGTCATCTCACACTGCTCACAGTGCGGACTCCAGCCCGTTGGATGCAAGACCACCCACCACTTCACGAAGGAAAAGCATAGGACCGGCCAGGATTCCACCGCTCAAATACCAATGAATTGCATGATTTTTGTTTTTAATCAATTTGTTGAGCAGGCAGCAGGCTCAAAAAAATTGCCAAAATTTAAGGGTAGAGGATGTATTTGTATATAAATAATGCAGGGTTATTATTATTTAATCTTGCCATTAGATTTTAAATGGAGGTGAAGTGACAGCTAGAAGATGAAGATGTGGTTGTGAAAGGGTATTATGTATTTTCAATGTTTTCCATGAAAGCATTAAGGGAGTGTTGGAAGTAATACTTCTATGTGTTGTTGTGAGATGTCATTGTGAGTCTCTAGAGGTCATTCTACAAATAGTCTTTTTCTTATGTCTATGAGTTGTCTATAAGTCATAAATTCATCTTCTTTGAATCTTATCATGTAGAAGTTGGTGATGTAATTCCTATATATGTAATTGCCTTATGTCATCAATATCAAGTGTGTGATTTGTGTATTTAATTGTTCTCTTACTCATCTCCCTATTTTTTCTAATAAATTGTTTAATTTATATGACTATTATTATATATATGAAAATACATCAAATATTTAAAACAAAATTATAGTACAATTAAAAAAAAAAAGAGACAATCATATATCCATTATCATAAAAACATAAACTTATAATAAATATATAAATTATAGAAGTTATGGTCTTAAAAGATACTTCAGGGAACATCATAAAACATCATAATAGGAAAAACATTTGGAGAAAACTAACTAATATTAAAAGGAAACCCATTTTAAAATTTATCAAAGCACCTTTTTATAAAATTGAGATAAAATTGAGCCATTCTTCTACGTTTATACCTAGATTGAGCCACCCTTCTACGTATATGCAAATGAATTTATTAAGTAACTAATAAACATATCAGTTATTAACTTTCTGTTAGTCATCAATAATTTTTTCTATTTTGTAGATGACTAAATACTTGTCTTAGATTTCTAAAAACAAGATTCATGAATATTGTGAGTTTTAGAAATCTCGTTGCTTTCATTATCCTTAAAACAAAATTTTCACTATTTTACTACTCTGCCATTCCCTAGTTAGTCTACCACTCCTCCCTAGTTAGTCTACCACTCCTAGAAGACCACTCATCTTTGTCATATTTCACACCCATAACCTCATTACTATGTTTTTCCTATGCTTAACCCCTCCACTTTCCACCTAGGATTTCCAAACAACCTACTCTTTCCCATGTTCACCAAATGCCTCAAGCATTGATAGTCTCAAAACTGTCTCTGTAGGCTCTTTAGATAAATCAAGTACATTGGATTTTGGATCTTCAATACATCAATGTGTCAAAAAACTCTACTCTTTCCCATGTTCACCAAATGCCTCAAGCATTGATGGTCTCAAAACTATCTTTGTAGGCTCTTTAGATAAATCAAGTACATTGGATTTTGGATCTTCAATACATCAATGTGTCAAAAAACTCTGTTTTTCATACTTGAAGACCCCAAGCTAAGCTTTCAGTCAAAGACCAAGTCAAAAGAGCCTCCCACTAGGTCATTAGGGTTTCATAGGTTGTAGGGTTATCTTTGGTGTTCTTGTTAGCCACTATAAAATTTGTCATATCAAATGGCGGCTAAAACATTTTTTGAAGCCTTCAAGAAACAATTTTATTGCCAAATTGTTAGTTCTTGAAGTCTTATGAAGATGACTTATCCTTGAGTTAATCTTCACTGCTGTTTCCCTCTCAATTCTGAAAATCTGCTCTTTTCCTGAAGAAAAGACTGCTGCAAAAACCCATTTTTCACTTCATTTTTACCCCTTCTTCCACTCAAAATTAACCTCCTTTTTATCCCCTTTTACCTCATAAAATTCTTCTATTTTCCCTCATTTCCCCTCTTCCCTTCATAAAAACCCCTTTGATAAGGTTTAAAACTCCTTTTTTGCCTTATTGGAAGCTTTCAAAATCCTTAAAAAATCCTTGAAAAATCATAAAAAGGCAACCATTTGTGCTAAGGCCTTAAGCTCTTTTGGCCCTAGCCCCAAAACCACTTCCCCACCATATAACCCGCACCCAGGACCAAAGTCCCGAGCGCTAATCTCAATCGAAGGTTTGCGATGGGCACATTTATTTGTTTAAAGGAAAGTCCCAATGCAATTGGCTCCTCTTTTATAACCCCCGATCCCTTCATCTTTTCATATACCCAAAGGCCCCGCAATCAGGCGCTAAACACCATATAAACCCCTCCCCAAAACAAATTTCCCTTTGTATTTTAATTAAAAACCCCATTTTTCATATTATAACGAAACCAGGCGGTTTATTGGTTGGGCGAATCCTAACCGTTGATCTAAAATGATCAAATGGTCTTCGGGATCTCGCATTGGAGATTTTTTGTTGGGCATATTTTAATAGTCTTTGCCCCCTCTGATTGGCCACCTTCTGATGGCATCTCAGCCGTTGATCTCCCCCGCCAGGCTCAGATCCGACAGCCCACATCGCTCTTTTTCATAAGCCCATCACTCTGCCTTTGGACCTCCAATTCATTCCTAACCGTCGATCTCTCCAAAGATCTGGCGATCCACATATAATCGCATCGGCGCTTGTTTCCCCTTGCCCCCGCCGATCGCGATCTTCCGATTGCATATGGGCCGTCCATAAACTAAGATTCGACGATCTAGATCAATCCTCGCACCCTTTGTTAATTTCATGAAACCCCACTTTATAAATTTTTTCGGAGAAATCTCCACCGTTGATCTCTGCATATCAACGGCCCGCATTGATCCATTCTCTGCCTAGCCCCTGCCTCATATGATATTTCATTAGCCCCAAGATTGAATCTGGGCTGTCCATATTGAAGATCCAACGGTCTAGATTCAACCTGATAGGCCCAACTCCTTTGGGCCCTACCTTTCTCCAGATCGAATCTCCACCATCCATCCCTGATCTGATGGTCAAGATTGAAACCACCTTGACCCTGCCCCACCTCTTTTCACCCGTGCATCTCATCGCCATCACACTTTCCTCTCGACCATTCGATCTGACGCCCTAGATCTGACGGCCAGCGCGCAGTTTCGCGCCATTTTAAGCCCGAAAGATAACGTTTCAAATTTACATGATGAGGGTGGTTTTAAAAGGCCATGTGTCGGCCAGTAACACATATCGCATTCAAAAAGGTAAAACCGCCTTCACTCCGTTTTGTTGCACGAAACCAGCGGTTTCTACAGCCGAAACCACCATTCCCATTCCCATTCCATTTTCCCGAAATTGATCTCCACCATTGATCTCTGCAGATCTATGACCTGCATTCAATCTCACCGTTTGTTCATCGCCCTCCACCCATTCCCCCATGAGGTTGTATAAAGAAATCTCCGTCGTTGATCTCTGTGGCTGATCTAATCCGATGGCCCAGAATCTTCAAGAAACCCCAAATTTCATCTATGCTTTTTTCGCTGCCGATTAAGGTTTTCGACCCATTTTCTTTATAATTTCCTTCGTTTCATTATAACATAGCCCCTCTGCATTATATATTCACGATTGATTTCAATCGTTGATCAATATGCATCAACGGCCAAGACTTAATCTCTTGCACCATTTATCCCACTGCCTCTCCTTTTAACCTCCACGAGCAATCCTTGTCGTTAGATGCTTTCATCCAATAGTTGCGATCTAACCTCAACCTCCAAAGCAATCTAAACCCAAATACGCAGGATTTTTTATAATTTCGTTTGTTTGTGCAGGTTTTGATGATTTGTGCATTGTTTTAAAAGAAAATTAAAGGCCGGGGATGACGATCCCCCAGGCCTTTATTCATCAAGAATATCATTCTACAGGGTTCAACACCATGTTTCATCAGTCCATCACGAGCAATGATGCCATTTTAAAACCCTCTGCGCGCCTGCACATCAACAAGACACAACAAAACTAAATCAATCAAAGAGTATCAGTGTTAAAGGATCCAGTCACAACAGAGATGAAGATTAAAGTTTGTTTACGCAGTTTTGAAGGATTACAGCCTAAATTGAATATCTAAAGCCTAATCCACTCAATTAAACACAGTTTGAAGAACAGAAGACAACATTTAGGCCTAATTAAGCCTAACACACAGAATCAAATCAAATTAATAGTGTTTTAAGCAAAACAATAATATCTATCAGTCCGAGAAAGCCTCCACTGCCACATCAGAGGCTAATTAAATCCTCTCAGCTACCAAAATCCACTTGCAGCCTCAAAGCATTCAAAAGAGGCCTAGTTATTGCCAGAACATAAGATATTAGCATAAAGACAGCTGAAAAATTATTTCAAATCAAAGAAAATAATGTAAACTGTCAATAGAGTTATTACAAGGATAAGAAATAGCCTTAAAAGTCAAATATTTTAATCCACTAAGCCTCAAAAACCAAACTGAGTTATGAAACAGAGATACAGATCAAATGATTTCCTGCCTTATGCCTTGCATAGTTTTCAAGGCAGATAATTGCATTAACTGTAAAATTAATGATACTTGAACCCTAGAAATATTTCCACCTCCTCATTTTTTCTATAAAATCTTATTGAGGAGCACATTGTAAAGGGTTGGTTGCTAAAATTTGATATAATACTCGTGCTCGAAACTTTCAACATGTAAATAGTGTTTGAAGGCTCTTGAAGCTCTGTTTGTGGTCAAATAAGTTAGGCTGAGAAGAGAAGATGATTGCTGAACTGAAACATTGGACTTGAAGTTTGTAATTGGATTGACATCAATATACAAGCTGATTCTTGGGATCCTGGTCTATATCACTGGTGAAGTGCTTCTTTCTGTGTTATTTTTTTCCTTTCATATATGCCATTTTTTCCACTTATTCTCTGATAAAGAACAACAAGCATAGAGTTAGGATTTACTGTTTATAGTACCCTTCTCTGATTGATAAGCTTTATCTCAATGTTTTCCTCCAAATTGTGTGTTTAAGAATGACTTAAGTTAAGTGTAAACATTATCAAGGAATGTTGGTTTGTCCCTGTCTTGATGTGCAAAGCTTGAAAGGAAGTTCTTGAATGATATTTTCATTATATACTTAGTAGAGTTAGACTAGGAAAGTTTATGGTTTTCCCTGTCTTCTAGTTCTTTCTTCAAAGGTAATTCTGAAAGTTTCCCTAAGAGTATGTTGAAAGTAGTTTAGATTTAAAAGTATCTGATCTGATCTTAGGCTGCACTTTGTTTTTCTTATTTGTTTTCATTCCTTCTGAAAGTAATTATGTGGATTACTGGATTGTTTTTCTGTTAAGTTAGCTTTAATACAAGCTTGTCCAAAGAAGTCTATGGTCAGCCCTGTCCTTTGGTTAGTTTTAAACAGTTACTTAAAAGGATTTTCTTGTTTGGAAAGACTAATAAATCCTAGTTGAAATTATTGTCTTTTTCCACCCCTTCAACACTTTTATTGTTCCATTCCATCATTTTATCTAAGAGATCTTGTGATATAAATGACTTTCCCCTTGGACCACTCTTGAAATTGTTGCACAATTAAACCCTTTTATGAGTCCATAGCCCAATGGACTAAAAACCAGCGTTATATCTATCCTATCAGCCAAAGCTTGTTCTGTTTTCTTATACCTTCACCCCTTTGGAACTCTTTCATTTTAGGACTTTCCACTCAATTAAAAAACATGCTTAACCATCCAAAACCATACAAAAACCCTTGTTATTAATAACTAGCCTAATATCACATTCAAAAACCTTAAAGATAAATCAATCTTTGCACTTATAGAGAGATCCCTCTCTGGATTCAGGATGGCTAGATCCTTGAATCCCATTCAAGTGTACTCTCCGCATCTTCAGTCTCACCAATCTGCTGAAATGACAGGGAGATAACATTTATGGTGACTCCGCTGGGGATTCTGAGTAAAATCCTTAAAATAAACACTCAGTGTTTAGTGCAGTACAAGTAGCCCTCTTCAAGCACTACCAAGCAAATGAGATTCATGATAAAACTTGTTTGAATTAGTGAAAAACTAAGGAAACCTTAGGATTCTCATAAGAGCTTATCAAACCTTGAAGGATGAGCTAGCTTAGCCATAAGAGTAGACTTTCTTTGTCTCATCACCGTAGCTAAGTGTTGAAATAGATTTAGGACACTTTTAGAACCCATAGGACTGAAAAAACTCAGAAAACCCAAAAATATTTTAGATTGGTATTCAAATAAACATGGTGGTGGACCATAAAACCTTTTACCTCCAAAAGAGCTAAAAATTTCCACCTAGTGACTCCACAAATCCCAAACAGACCTTAAGGCTCCACTAGGAAGACCCATTATCATCATAACATCATTTTAACTCAGTTAGAGGACTTTAGGATTAAAGTTTTCTTGTTTAAAAGATTAGTTAACCTCTTAAAGATTGTCATATTTGGTCAAAATTTTCTTGTTTAGTTGGGTCTGAAAAACACAGCATAGTGGCTCCTAGAAAGATTCATACTAGAGCTTACCCTGACCCAAACCCTCCTAAGATAGTTGATAACCCTGAAAGAATCCTTAGGAAGTCTCTTGAGGTTAAATCTTCAACTGTTTTTAGATCACCCCTTAGAGCTAATTCTATTCCTGAAAACCTTGCAGCTCTACAAGAATCACAAGTTGACTTAAGAAATACATTTAGAACTAGGCCGCTTGATGATTTAGATAAGCTAGATTCAGAATCTTCACTTTCATCACCTGATAGAAGTGAACATCCTGGTATTAGAGAAACTACACCACCTGATTTACATTTCCTTCACAATTTAGGTGTCTCTCATCCAAGGTCAGCCCAACAATCTATTGTTGGTCTATCCACTTCTGCTACCCATACACCCATTGTCCAAAACTCTCCATTTCAGCCCACTTTCCCTCTTGTTAATCCACCCCTTGTAAATACACCTCAACCTCCTATCATGGCAACATGGTATGCTCCCCTAGTCCTTCATTTACCCTTAGTCAATATTCCATGGGACTATCATTCCAAGATACCATTGTATGATGCCAATAATGCTACTACTTCTTCACAACATGTGGATAAGATGAATGACTACTTTGACAGAAACGAGATTGATGACGAAACTACCAAACTTAGATTATTTGCTCAGAGTTTAGGGGGAGAAGTAAGAAAATGGTTCAAAGGCTTAACCCCTCATAGTATTAATGATCTCCAAGCCTTCCATCAGTTGTTCTTAAACAAATGGGAAGTCAGAAATAACCCTCTTCAAATACTTTCTTATTACAAGAATCTCCAAAGAAACACTAGGGAAAGTGTTCAAGCCTATTACACTAGGTTTAACAACGTTTACAATGCCCTTACCCCAGACTTAAAACCACCACAAGGCTCAGTTTTAAATAAGTTTTCTGAAGGATTTGATCCTGAAATGGCCTATCAGCTGAGAGAGAGATATCCTTTGACTCTTGAAGATATGCAAAAAGGAGCTCTTGCTGTGGAAGTTAATTTAATGGAGAAAAGAGCAAGAATGAGGAATGAGAAGAAAGTGTCCTTTAGAGAGGAATCCACACCTTCCACATCTATCTCAAATATGGAAAGAATGATGGAGGAGATGATGAAAAAGATGAGCATACTTGAGAGAGCACAAGCTAGTCAAAACCAAACAGCTCCTCAAAACAGAAATCAAAACCAAAATTATAATTTTAGGAGAAACCAGCCTCAAAACAGACCAAGGGAGGATGATCAACAGATCACTCCCCCTTTTCATCAAAATTATGTAAGTGAGGTTGAAGAAACATTAGAACAAATAGAGGAGGATGATATAAACATGTTGGGAGTAGATAATGATGACTTTGAAGTTCATTACAATAGAAAACAAGGTCTATATACACCCTATGATGACAAGAGAGCAGAAGATGAATTTTATTATCAGGAAATGGAAAATGTCATCATAGAAACCACAAAGGAATATGACCTTAGGAGTAAAAGCAATCAAGAAACTCCCAAAACTAAAACCTCTGAAAACTCTGCACAAAACAACACTGTAAATAAACCCAAAGTTACAAAGCAGAAGGATAAAACAGTGGCTGTAAATTTTGATAGAAGTAAAGCGAAAAGCACTCAAAAAAATGAAAAACGGAGTGCAGATCTTAGCAGCACTAGTACCTCAGCTATTGCTCCTATTAAAACAATTCTAACCAATGTAAATAGAGAAAATCAGCAAGCTAATTTTGCTGATAAAATGGTGGTTAACAAAGTTGAAAAAAACCTTGTAAGAATTCAGCTACCTTTCAGTTTGGAGCAGGAAATTGCCAAGATAAAGATCTCTATTTGCCTTACTAAATTAGCCACCCATGATGTATATAGATCTCAAATTTTGAAGGCTTTAAACATAGGGGAAAATAATGACACTGTCAATCTTAATGATGACCAGCCAGAGCTCATATTTGGTCCTAAGATTGAGGGTAGATATCAAGAGGGACTAGTTCCTCCTTTTTATGTTAGTTTAAATGTTCATGAAAAAATTTTGCACAACACCATGCACGACTCAGGGGCCTCCCACAATTTAATGCCCAAAGCTGTAATGGAGAGCCTAGGTCGTGAGATCACTCGACCTTACAAAGATCTTTATTCCTTTGACTCAAGCAGAGTGAAATGTTTAGGTTTAATCAAAGACCTCTGTGTAAATTTAACACAAATCCCAACCAAATGTTCAGTAATGGATATTGTTGTGGCTGATATACCGCCAAAATATGGCATGCTGTTATCAATATCTTGGGGAGCTAAGTTACAAGGAACAATGCAGATGGACATGACATATGTGACCATCCCTGTTTTTAATAAAATGAGAAGACTTTACAGGGAGTCCCATATGCAATACATGGTTACTAGCCAAGAGAGACCGTAAAACTCTCCCCTTTATTCTGTAAATATAGGCCTTGACTCATTTATCCTTTTCATGATGAAACATTCACCGAACAAGTGACTTTAATTGAATTAATGGCAGATAGAGAGGAGCAAGAAGACAACACAGAAGTTTCAAAACAGTTTGCTGAACCAAAAAACTACAGCAAACAAAACACAGGTCTAGAGCTACAAATCATTCATCCTTTTCTTTTAAACCTTGAGAGTCAAGAAAGCGGTCCTCAACACAATAAAAAACCTGAGGAATTAAAACAAATTCAACGAAGTGTTGATCTTCAAGAACAAGCCGAAAGCACGCTAGTGAAAGAGGATAGTAACCAAACCGATGAACCAGAAACTAGTCCTCTTTGGAGTATGAAATTTGACGGGTCACTAAGAGTAATGATGGTGCAGGCATCTGGATACATAACACTGAGAATAACCACACTGAAGGCCATTCTTACAAATTAAATTTTTAGTGTTCGAATAACATAACGGAATATGAATCCCTTCTTTTAGGCTTACACCTGTTGAAGAAATTGGGAGCTAAAAGAATAAAAGTTCATGGGGATTTGAAGATAATTTTCAGGCAAGTAAATGGGGAATATAGTGCCAAACACCCCAGACTTAGAGCCTATAGGAACGAAGTCATGGATTTATTGAAAACTTTTGAGGAATCCCAACTTATTTTTGTCCCAAGAGAAAAGAATATCCTTTCCCATAGTTTAGCTTTTGCTGCTAGAACACGTTTAACACCATTTGAAACCAAACAGTGCACAACTCAAATTAAATTCAGACCAGCTATCCCTGATAACGAGAAATATTGGCAAGTGTTTGATGGAGACAAACAAATAGAAGACTTCCTGCAGTCCATAAATGAATTTGAACTACCAAGTTCAGATTCAGACTATGAAACCGACTGCCCTAGTGAAGAAAATCTACTTGATAAAGAATAAGAGTCTCTAGAGATGGCTAATGTAAACCTGCTTTATAACAAACTTGAAAACATAACAGAAATTGTTGCAGAGTTAGAAAAAGAAGACTTAGAAACTCTGCAGTCTAACAATCAAAGTTTGCCAAAGGGACTGGTCCCTTTAGAAGAGTTGTTTGATTTCAACAATGTGGCCAAAAATCCAAAACTGGAGCCTGTTGAAACTGAAGTTGTAGAGTGTAATATAGGCAGTGAACTAAAACCAAAGATGATCAAACTGTCTAAAACTTTACCAGCTCACATCAAACTAAAATACATAGAGCCGTTTAAAGAATTTTCTGATGTTTTTGCATGGAGTTACGAGGATCTGAAATCTATGACACTGAAATAATTCAGCACAAGATACCTCTCAAGGAAAACCAAAATCCATTTAAACAAAAACTGCGCAGAATAAACCCTGTTCAGTTACCTTTGGTTGAGAAGGAAATCAAGAAAATGTATGAAGCTGGTATTATTGTTCCTATTAGATATTCAGAATGGGTGTCTAATTTAGTGTCAGTTAGAAAGAAAACATGAGAGATTAGGCTTTGTATTTACTTTAAAGACTTAAACAAAGCCTCGTTGAAGGAAAACTACCGTTTACCCAAGATGGATCATATTTTACAAAGGGTAGTTGGTTCTAAAAGAATTTCTTTTCTAGATGGCTACTCAGGGTACAATCAGATTTTAGTGCATCTTGATGATCAACTAAAGGCAACTTTTACTACACCTTGGGGCACCTTCATGTATGTGAAAATTCCCTTTGGTTTAGTGAACGCTGGTGCTACATTCCAGAGAGCCATGGATATTGCATTTTCGGAGGAATTGGGCTACTTCATCATTATTTACCTTGATAATGTCACTGTTTTTTCTAAGACAGATGAAAAGCACTTAGAACACTTGAGAAAAGTATTCGAGAAATGCAGAAAGTTTGGGATATCTTTAAATCCAAAGAAAACACTGCTTGGTCTCCAAGAAGGTAAACTTCTTGGGCACATCATATCCGAAGAGGGGATAAAGATAGATCCAAAAAGGATTGAGGCTATATTGCAAATCACTCATCCTAGAAAAATCAAGGAACTTCAATCCTTCATTGGAAAGATTAATTTCTTAAGAAGGTTCATACACAACTTGGTTGAACTCCTTAGAAACATTACAAACATGCTGAAAAAGGAGCAAGGAGTTAAATGGACCCTGGAAGTAAAGAAGTCTTTCAAGCTGGTAAAACAAGAATTAACCAAAACACCAGTTCTAATAAGTCTTGATTTTTCAAAATATTTTTACATTTTTTCATTTGCATTAGAACATACAATAGTTGCTTTCCTATTGCAGAAAAATCCACAAGGACAAGAGCAGCCCATTGCATTCTTTAGCAAGGCATTGAGATATGCTCCTTTGAAGTACAACATTATGGAAAAAAAAGCCTTTGCCTTAGTTAAAGCCTTAAAAGACTTCAGAGTTTACATTTTGCACTCCCACATCATTGCCTTTGTCCCAAATTCAGTTGTGAAAGACATTCTAACACAAGACCCATATGGTAAGAGAGGTAAGTGGATAGCTATGAAATTGAATATGATTTAGAGATCAAGCCCACTAAACTCATTAAAGGTCAAGGACTAGCTAGATTAATGGCTGAATCAAATTTTGTAGTTCTTGATATAAATATGATAAATGCTTTAGATGAAAAAGAGGAATTGTCAACTCCCATTATTGAAGACCATTTTATGAATTCCTCTTGGTATGTTGATATTATATATGTTTTTCTCAATCTAAACACACCTCCTAGTTTATCAAAAACAAAGGCAAGGTTTTTGAAGTTAAAAGCTGTAAACTACTGCATTATAGATAAATGTCTTTATTGGAAAAATGCAAGTGGGTTATTGCTTAAATTTTTTCCTGAGAATGATGCAGAGAAGGTTAAGCATGAGTTCCATGAAGGAGAATGTGGAGGCCACCTCTACTGGAAGACAATAGCCAACAAAATCCTTAGATCTAGTTACTATTGGCCCACCCTCTTTCTAGATGTACACAAGATGATAATTGCCTGTCATAAATTCCAACACTTTGAAGGCAAAAGAAAGTTGATGCCCTTACCTCTGCATCCAATCACTGTTGAAGCTCCTTTTCAACAGTGGGGACTTGACTTCATAGGAGAAATTCATCCACCCTCATTTTCCTAGCATAGATGGATTCTCACCGCAACAAACTACTTTACCAAATGGATAGAAGCCATCCCTTCTAGACAAGCCAGTGACTCTGTCATCATAAAATTCATTGAGGCTCATATCCTCTCTAGATTTGGCTATCCTAGGAATATCATCACTAATAATGCAGCTGCAATTGGATCCAAGAAGATGGTTGAATTATATCACAAATATCAGATTACATTGGGCCATTCTACTACTTATTACCCTCAAGGTAATGGGCTGGCAGAATCCTCAAACAAAAGTTTGGTAAACATAATCAAGAAGTTGCTGGAGTACAACAAGAAGTCTTGGCACACAAAGCTAGTACATGGACTATGGGCTGACAGATTAACACTTAAGAAATCTATTGGGATGTCACCCTATCAGCTTGTGTATGGAGTAGATGCAATTTTTCCAACCAGCCTTGGTGTGCCAGTTATGAAGTTGATCCAAGAAGTGCAGTCTGAAGACAATGACATGATCAGAAGGATTAATCAGACTATACATCTTCAACAAACCAGAGAGGAGGTCTACAACAGAGCATTACAAAAACAAGAGAGCATCAAGAAGCTTTTTGATAGAAGGACAAAGGCCAACAATTTCAACATTGGAGACAAAGTGTTAAAGTGGGACTCAAGGAGAGAAGACAAGGGCAAGCATGGGAAATTTGATAACTTATGGCTTGGCCCTTATCTCATTCATTCTACTGCTGGTAACAATGCCTATTTCTTGCAGGATTTGAATGAAGCTGAACTATTTGGGGGTCCTGTCAATGGCAGGATGCTCAAACATTACTTCTCTTGATCCTATCATGTTTGGAAGCCTTTTTATCTTTTTCTCATTCTAGATATTTCATCCATCATTGAAGTCAAAGTTAGAAAAATAAAAAATACAAAAACAATAGAAAGAGAAAAGAGGGAAGATTGTAAAACAAGAAAGGTACAGCCCCATACCAAAAAGAGAAACAAAGTCTAAAAGTGTGCAAGCTCAAATGCCACTCCTAAGAAACACACTCCTAGTTAGTCATACAACCTAATCACGACTAATTAGTTTTAAATTTACTGCTGATAGGTTAGTGAATCATATTTTCCAAATAGCTTAATCTTGGCTTATCAGTTAAGAAGATTAGGATAGAAAATATAGGTTCAAACAAGCTCAAAATCCGAACCTAAGTTTCAAAAATAAGAAGCGCTCTAATCTGTTTAAATCATGAGTCAAAGACACAAGTGAACTGGTTCTAATAAGCCCAAAATTTGAACCAAATAACAAAGAAAAAATAGCTCAAACAAACTCAAAAAGAGAGTTGAAGAAAAGAGAAGGATGTGCTTAAAACTTTCAGATCTTAAGCCTTCACCATTTTGATTTAATTTTCTGAAATAATTATCTATGTGCAGATTTTTTTTATGCCATAGATTAGCAACAAGTTAGACTGTTCAATCCTGACTTGTATGCTTTTTAAATCTCTTGTTTCAGAATTTAGAGAATAAAAATCTGTTAGACAATCTAATCCTAACAGAGAGTAGTTAGGTAGAGAAGCTTATGAACTCAACTGTTTAATCTGAGTTCATGGAAAAATAAGAAGTATACCTAGATTATTATTTTTTTTTTTTTTCTTTCAAAAGAATAAAATGTTTGTAAAAGAGTTTACCAATCCAAATGCACTCTAAAAGAAGAAAAAATGTTAGATCAGTAGGATTGGGTAGGTAGAAAGCTTGTTTGATAGAGTTCCATTGTTTCTCATGGCTGCTAACATTATCAGAATAGAAGAATATCATCCAAGTAAAGAAATTTGCAGCCCAATGGATGAGGCATTGATCAGCCCCCCAGAGAATACAAGTCTGAAGTTCTTGCCACGTTCAAGAAGGAGCCATCCCCATGTGGAGCCACTATTAGCCACCTATAAAATTTGTCATATCAAATGGTGGCTAAATCATTTTTTGAAGCCTTCAAGAAAAAATTCTATTTCCAAATTGTTAGTTCTTGAAGTCTTATGAAGATGACTTATCCTTGAGTTAATCTTCACTGCTGTTTCCCTCTAAATTCTGAAAATCTATTGTTTTTCTGAAGAAAAGACTGCTGCAAAAACCCATTTTTCTCTTCATTTTTACCCCTTCTTCCACTCAAAATTAACCTCCTTTTTATCCCCTTTTACCTCATAAAATTCCTCTATTTTCCCTCATTTCCCTTTTTCCCTTCATAAAAACCCCTTTGATAAGGTTTAAAACTCCTTTTTTTCCTTATCGGAAGCTTTCAAAATCCTTAAAAAATACTTGAAAAATCATAAAAAGGCAGCCTTTTGTGCTAAGGCCTTAAGCCCTTTTGACCCTAGCCCCAAAACCACTTCCCCACCATATAACCTGCACCTAGGACCAAGAGTTAAAGTCCCGAGCGCTAATCGCAATCGGAGGTTTGCGATGGGCACATTTCTTTGTTTAAAGGAAAGTTTCGATGCGATTGGCTCCTCTTTTATAACCCCCGATCCCTTCATCTTTTCATATACCCAAAGGCCCCGCAATTGGGCACTAAAAACCATATAAACCCCTCCCTGAAACAAATTTCCCTTTGTATTTTAATTAAAAACCCCATTTTTCCTATTATAACGAAACCAGACGGTTCATTGGTTGGGCGAATCCTAACCGTTGATCTAAAAAGATCAAACGGTCTTCAGGATCTCGTATTGGAGATTTTTCATCGGGCATATTTTAATAGTCTTTGCCCCCTCTGATTGGCCACCTTCTGATGGCATCTTAGCCATTGATCTCCCCTTCCAGGCTCAGATTCGACGACCCACATCCCTCTTTTTCATAAGCCCATCCCTCCGCCTTCGGACCTCCGATTCATTCCTAACCGTCGATCTCTCCAAAGATCTGACAATCCACATATATTTGCATCAGCACTTTTTTCCCCTTGCCCCCACCGATCACGATCTTCTGATTGCATCTGGGTCGTCCATAAACGAAGATCTGACGGTCCAGATCAATCCTCGAACCCTTTGTTAATTTCATGAAACCCTGCTTTATAAAGTTTTTCGGAGAAATCTCCACCGTTGATCTCTGCATATCAACGACCCACATTGATCCATTCTCTGCCTAGCCCCTGCCTCATATGATATTCCATTAGCCCCAAGATTGAATTTGGGCCGTCCATATTGAAGATCCAATGGTCAAGATTCAACCTGATAGGCCCAACTCCTTTGGGTCCTACCTTTCTCTAGATCGAATCTCCGCCATCCGTCCTTGATCTGATGGTCAAGATTGAAACCGCCTTGACCCTTCCCCACCTCTTTTCACTCGTGCATCTCATCGCCATCACGCTCTCCTCTCGACCATTCGATCTGACGCCCCAGATCTGACGGCCAGCGTGCAGTTTTGCGCAATTTTAAGCCCGAAAGATAACGTTTCAAATTTACGCGATGAGGGCGGTTTTAAAAGGCCACGTGTCGGCCAGTAACGCATATCATGTTCAAAAAGGTTAAAGCGCCTTCACTCCTTTTTTTTGTGCGAAACCAGTGGTTTCTCCAGCTGAAACCACCATTCCCATTCCCATTCCATTTTCCCGAAATTGATCTCCAACGTTGATCTCTGCAAATCAACGGCCCACATTCAATCTCGTCATTTTTTCATCGCCCTCCACCCATCCCCCATGAGGCTATATAAAGCAATCTCCGTCGTTGATCTCTGTGGCTGACCTAACCTGACGGCCTAGAATCCTTCAAGAAACCCCAAATTTCATCTATGCCTTTTTCGCTGCCGATTAAGGTTTTTGACCCATTTTCTTTATAATTTCCTTCGTTTCATTATAACATAGCCCCTCCACATTATATATTCATGATTTATCTCAACCGTTGATCAATACGCATCAACGACCTGGACTTAATCTCTTGCACCATTTATCCCACCGCCTCTCCTTTTAACCTCTGCGAACAATCCTCACCGTTGGATGCTTTCATCCAATGACTGCGATCTAACCTCAGCCTCCAAAGCAGTCTAAACCCAAATACGTAGGATTTTTTATAATTTCGTTTGTTTGTGCAGGTTTTGACGGTTTGTGCATTGTTTTAAAAGAAAATTAAAGGCTGGAGATGACGATCCCCCAGGCCTTTATTCAACAAGAATATCATTCTACAGGGTTGAACACCATGTTTCATCAGTCCCTCATGAGCACTTATGCCATTTTAAAACCCTCTGCGCACCTGTACATCAACAAGACACAACAAAACTAAATCAATCAAAGAGTATCCGTGTTAAAGGATCCAATCACAACAGAGATGAAGAATTAAAGTTTGTTTACGCAGTTTTGAGGGATTATGGCCTAAATCGACTATCTAAAGCCTAATCCACTCAATTAAAAATAGTTTGAAGAAAAAAAGACATAATTTAGGCCTAATTAAGCCTAACACACAGAATCAAATCAAATTAACCGTGTTTTAAGAAAAACAATAATATCTATCAGTTCGAGAAAGCCTCCACTGCCACATTAGAGGCTAATTGAATCCTTTCAGCTACCAAAAGCCACTTGCAGCCTCAAAGCATTCAAAATAGGCCTAGTTATTGCCAGAACAGAAGATATTAGCATAAAGACAACTGAACAGTTATTTCAAATCAACGAAAATAATGTAAACTGTCAGCAGAGTTATTACAAGGATAAGAAATAGCCTTAAAAGTAAAATCTTTTAATCCACTAAGCCTTGAAAACCAAACAAAGTTATGAAGCAGAGATTTAGATCAAATCATTTCCTGCCTTATGCCTTGCATGGTTTTCAAGGTAGAGAATTGCATTAACTGTAAAATTAATGATACTTGAACCCTAGAAATATTTCCACCTCCTCATTTTTTCTATAAAATCTTATTGAGGATCACATTGTAAAGGGTTGGTTGCTAGTTGGTTGTTGAACTTTGATATAATACTTGTGCTCGAAACTTTATACATGTAAATAGTGTTCAGAGGCTCTTGAAGCTCTGTTTGTGATCAAATAAGTTAGGCTGAGAAGAGAAGATGACGCTGAACTGAAACATTGGACTTGAAGTTTGTAACTGGATTGACATCAATATACAAGCTGATTCTTGGGATCCTGGTCTATATCAATGGTGAAGTGCTTAATTCTGTGTTATTGTTTTCCTTTCATGTATGCCATTTTTTCCACTTATTCTCTGATAAAGAACAACAAGCATATAGTTAGGATTTAATGTTTACAGTACCCTTCTCTGACTGATAAGCTTTATCTCAATGTTTTCCTCCAAATTGTGTGTTTAAGAATGACTTAAGTTAAGTGTAAACATTATCGAGGAATGTTGGTTTGTCCTTGTCTTGATGTGCAAAGCTTGAAAGGAAGTTCTTGAATGATATTTTCATTATATACTTAGTAGAGGTAGACTAGGAAAGTTTATGGTTTTCCCTGTCTTCTAGTTCTTTCTTCAAAGGTAATTCTGAAAGTTTCCCTAAGAGTATGCTGAAAGAAGTTTAGATTTAAAAGTATCTGATCTGATCTTAGGCTGCACTTTGTTTTTCTTATTTGTTTTCATTCCTTTTGAAATTAATTATGTGGATTATTGGATTGTTTGTCTGTTAAGTTAGCTTTAATACAAGCTTGTCCAAAGAAGTCTATGGTCAGCCATGTCCTTTGGTTAGTTTTAAACAGTTACTTAAAAGGATTTTCCTGTTTGGAAAGACTGATAAATCCTAGTTGAAATTATTGTCTTTTTCCACCCCTTCAACACTTTTATTGTTCCATTCCATCACTTTATCTAAGAGATCCTGTGATATAGATGACTTTCCCTTTGGACCACTCTTGAAATTTTTGCACAATTAAACCCTTTTATGACTCCATAGCCCAATGGACTAAAAACCAGCGTTATATCTATCCTATCAGCCAAATCTTGTTCTGTTTTCTTATACCTTCACCCCTTTGGAACTCTTTCATTTTAGGACTTTCCACTCAATTAAAAATCATGCTCAACCATCCAAAACAAAACAAAAAACCCTTGTTCTTAATAACTGGCCTAATATCACATTCAAAAACCTTAAAGATAAATCAATCTTTTCACTTATAGAGAGATCCCTCTCTAGATTCAGGATGGCTAGATCCTTGAATCCAAAAGTGGTTCAAGTGTACTCTCCGCAGCTTTAGTCTCACCGATCTGCTAAAATTACTGGGAGATAACAGTTCTAAATTATTTTTTTCCATGTGCTAGAAGCTGAAATCAAATGTGAAATAAGGTCAGCACTTGTTTGTTCGAGATAGATCAGAAAATTCTCCAAGGAAGACCTCCTTGTCAAGTTCAAATTCTGCAAAGGACAATTTTTCATTTTTGACATTTCTGTAGGAGTGTCAAGGTGATTATCAGCAGGAAAGTTGGTAAGGTAAGAGGCCTACTCCTCATCAGAGATATACACAAGAAAATGGAAGAGGAATCAGCCTATGTTCAAGAGAAATCAGGGTTTCCTAAGACTGATTGGGCCAGCAGCATTCCAAACAAAGAGCCAATGCAGCAAATCACAAGGACAGAGGCACACCAACACAACCAAGCATGAATTGAAGATTTTTAGAAATTATAAATGGAAAAGGGAAAAAGGTGAGGTGAATTGAACATAAATGAATGAACTTGAAAAGGTTATAGAGAACTTAGAAGACAACACTAATGATTCTTCTCAAACAGCCCAAAAACCTAAGGTTTTGGAAAGATAGGTGTTACACAACAATTTGTCACCATCCCTGCAATCCCCATCCCGCACATTGGAGGGCTCATTCCGTGACCTGTGAGAAGATACAAGACTTGAAAATACTTTCATTGCATCCCTCTGAAGATGAGCTTTCATTGCCCTGAAAACATCTCCCTGCAAAAAACCCTAAAAATAGCTCTTTTTCCATTGGCGCGGTTCCACAGTTCAGCCCTCGCGCCAAGGGGGAAAATCCTCCAAAGAGGGCGTGCCAATTGGCGCTCTGTCATAGAGCCGCACCCGCGCCAACCATATTAAGAGGTGCTTTTTAAAAATAAAAGGCGGAAGTTTCGTCCTAACAAATTCCTGGACTAATATCTATCTTGAGTTGGGAGGTTTGGCTACGGATTTCCATAGAGAGGAAGTGGTTTGCCACCTCTCATGGAAGCTTCCTTGATGATAGGGCCAATCCCATAATTATAGGGATCCCAACTTCCCTTCCTCCTTCTATAAAAGCTTGCTCAGATCCATGGCAAGCTAATCTCCAAGTTCCCAAGAGCTTTCATATCCTTATGTTGCAAGAGCCTTCTTGATTCCCTAAGGCCAAATCCAAGCAAGGAGACTATTGCCAAGTATCCGGAGAGAGAGGCTTGTCCCATCCTTGACAGGCTTTATCAAGACATGTTGTGCTGACGACCCGCCAAAGGAGAATTCGGCGTCGAAGCTTTGGTTGTATTCTTCTTTTTGACTCATTAATGTTAAGCGACTATTGGTTATGGTTCCACTCTTGTTCTTGATCATGTTCATGAGTTATGTCCTCTTCGAATGACATATAGTTGTATATACTGGATTTTATGCTTGCGTTTGTGTTGTTTCTTGCATGTGCAGGTGTCCGATCACGGAGATCGTGAGGATTGTGATCTGCCAGGGCAAAGGAACGGGAGCACCACCTCTTCTACAAACGACAGCGTTGGATTCCAGGTAAACCTTCCTCGCAAGTCGGTTTATTTACAATTAGGAACCTGCACTGTAGCGTGTTTGATTGTTGCTAGACCCGATCTGGGCTAGTAGGGATCACCTCTGTCCGCAAAGGGGATTTACCTCCTCAACAATTTGGCGACTCCATTGGGGACTCAGCTTGTTGTTTGATTTGTAAACTATAGATGGAGTCTGAATGCAGCCAGATAGCCTTCGAAACGCTTTTGCTCTGCACTAGTGGAGTAGATCAACGCTGCTTCAGTCAATCTTCAGTTTGGTTTACGGACTGAACAACTTGGAGTTTTGTCTTCTCTTTCCGGTCAACTTCTTGGTCTTGCTTGCTTAGTCAGCTCTTTGGACTGGATTTTCCTGTTTTTTTGGCTTTGTTTTAGCCTTGTCATCACTTGTCTGTGTCTGAGATTGCTTGTTTTTTATTTTTTCCATAGTAAACTCGGCTAGCGCGCTTTTTAGCGTGACAGTCGCGCCCATTGGCGCAGGTTGCCTGTGTATCACCCGCGCCATTGCCTTTCTGGCGCTAATTTCAAGCTCACAGTCGCGCCAATCCTGTGAGCTATTAGGGTTTGCTGTGTTTCATGCTTTCTGAGGCTGACTTGTGATTTTGATCTTGTTTTTTCGGCTGTTTGAGTGCACTGGAGCCTAGTTTGATTGGTTGTAACCTCCATCCTTTGGTTGTTTGCCTATTTCTTTCGATTTTGCATACGAGCCCTAGGGCATCTAGGTGTCTTTGTGAGTTGAGCCTCCCTTGGGAGTTTTTGGTTTTCGTTCGTTCAGTCGACTTTGGGATTGTTTCCTTGCATTCGTTTGACATGTGTCTATCATCTTATTGTGCTTTTTGAGTGACTGATTTCGTTTTCATTCGAATTTCGTTTTGCTTCCTTTTGGGCCTAGATCACACGGCTCATTGGTGTCTCTGGGACTTTTCTTGGTTTTGAGAGACTTTTGGTCGATTTGATATCTGATTGTTTGTGCCATTGAGTGAAATCTGCTTGTTTTGCTCTCTTAATATCATTTCTCGAATTTCTTCTCATTTGTTTTCGGTTTGTTTAGTGCACCTAGCTATCAAAAATTGAAAATAAAAATAAAAAATCTCTTTTTCTTTTGGTTGATTAGTGCAAATTGAAATCTTTTCGATTTTACTAGTAATTAGTGAATTTGAAAGAAAAGTTTTTAGTTTCATTAGTTGCATTAGAGATATCATTGATTGTCTTCCGATCATTTTGTTTGTGTAAAAAGCTCTCAACTCTTCTGTAGCTAGCTTTCATCGAACGAAATGATGTACTGTGGCATGTAGTTTTGCATTTAGGAGTTTTTGAGACAGCACATTCGTTAGGGCCTGAAAACTGAAACGTAATTGAAGATCAAATTTAAAGTCTACTCAATTTACACTAAGGCATCATTGAAATCTAACGAAACACATTTAGAGGTCTAGGCTAGAGACGTGTTCCGGCGTCTTAAAACCTAGTAGCTGTCGTTCGCCTCTTGGCTTTAGACAACACTAGTACGGACTTGTGCTCCCCGTACCATCGCGTATATAAAGGGAGACCCCATTAGGTTTCAATCCTTTATCCACAGGAAGCCGAGTCTGCCGCCCTATACCCGTGATACACCGAACACAGCATTCGGGGAGATTGCCTGCACGTACGGAAAGTCCTTGGTTGATTTCTCTTTCATTATTGAAGCCAAGGTGTATATTGCAGTTCACGGTTATTTGGTACACCCTTTTTGCCTAGTATTCCTGAGCAGTCATTTGATCTTTTCTGACTCCCTAAATTTGAAAGGATCACCAAGCGCTTGTCCTTTCACGCTTGTGTCAAATCTGAAAGAGATAGAGTCACCTTTTTGACCGTTTCTCGACTCTTAAAACATGAAACGGTGAAGTTTCTTATTTTTCAATGTGGTAAAATAAATCACCTACAATCACACACCCTTTTAGGATTTTCTTGTTGGCCGTTTGATTGTGTGCCTTGGTTTTTAGCCCGTGTGCAGTTTTGAGTTGTTGATGGCAACTTTTCCGGAGTTCACCAACCAAGGAATCCCCTTCGATGGGAATCCTGGTCCTTTTCCTCCTTTTGGAAATGTTGGTGCTCCTTATATGGCAACGTTGTCCCTTCCTGGGTTAACTGTTGGGTTGCCTGTTTGGTTGTTCTCAACCTCCGTGGTCCCGAATGTCGTGAATGTCCACAGCCTGCTCATCAGTTCCTTCGCCTGAACAACATCATGTTGATTCCAAGGTGGACCTCTCCCCTTCTTCACCTGTTTCTGCGTCCTCCTCTTCTACTTCACCTGGTGAAAGTCTGGATTCGAGTAACCAGGTGGCTAAGAAGAAGAAGAAGAAGACAAAGAAGAAGAAGTTTGATAAAGAGAGGCTAGCTTTGTGGCTATTTCACCTAAGAAGTCTCCTCTTGATAAACCTTCCAACCCTCCACGGAAAGTCAAGTTCCCTTGCATGTTGTGCACAGGAGACCATCTTCTTCGAGATTGCCCTGGCATTCCCAAGGTGCTTGAAGAATGGTCCAACGGTGGTCTGCCGTTGCCTTTGGCTTCCGGGAGTCAAGTTGGGGGAACGTCTTCAATTGGTGCTGGTAAGGCTCCTAAGAAGCAGGGTAAGATTACCAATCCCTGTAATTTGTGTAAAGGGCACCATGCCATTCACCTTTGTCCTTATATGGATGAAGCCAAGAGAGTCTTGGACAACTCGACCGGTTCTACACCATGCCTTCCAGCTGGTTATAATTGACTTTCTTTGAGTCCTCCACCAGTTGATCCTATGATTGGTCAAGAGTCATCCTTGGTCGATCCTGCTCCCTCAGAAATTCAAATTCAGGAATCCATCCCTGACCAACCATTGGTTGTGGGATCGGTTGAGCTGGCCCCGTCTACGGTGCACCAGGTCTTTTCCGTTGAGAGTGGACCTCACACCCCTCAGGTTCTTCTTATTTCTTCAGATTCTTCGGACTTGGGGAAAGATTCTCCTGTCCCTACATCTCAAGAAGTTGCTCCTCTGCCTCCCGCGATAGAGGTCCCAGAGGATACTCCTCCCACCTTCGAGATGAAGGTCGTGGAGGATGCTCCTTCTTCTTCCGTAACACCAGGGGAAGACCATCTCGATTCGATGGTAGCCCCTCCAAGTAGTTTGGTCGCTTCCTTCGATTGGAGTCGATTTGCAGGATACCGCCTTCCGTCTTATGTGCCTTTCGAGATCACAGTACAGGATTTTGGTCTGGTTGTACCTAGCACCATTATAGACGAAGGCGCGTCTGTTAGTGTTCTATCCTCAACTACTTGGCAAGCTTTCGATTCACCGCCGCTTGCGCTCGTTACACAGAATCTGTTGGCATTTAACAGAAGAACGAGTCAACCATTAGGGATCCTTCCAAGGTTACCAGTTACTTTGGGAGGTAAAATTGTCCATATGGACGTGATGGTCATTCCAGGTCCCTTGGATTTCAATCTGCTCTTGGGGCGTGATTACACCTATGCCATGGGAGCACTTGTCTCCTCCCTTTTTTGTGTGGTCTGTTTTCCGCATGAAGGACGGATCGTGACCATTGATCAGCTTTCGTTCTTTGGTCCTGAAGTGGCAGCTGGCCCACCATCATCCCTTCCTGGTTTTTATCCACTCGTTGTATTTGCCCCACCGCAGGTCAACTACGTGGCTACCTACCCCGTGCCTGTACCCAGTGATAGTGCCGTCGTGCATCAGGTGCTGGGGGCATTGGGTCCTGACTTCCAGGATGTTTTCCTTCCATCGGGAGTGGAAATATTGGAAGCGATGACTTCTTGTTCATTATGATGAGGTCGGTTGGAGCAGAGTTCATTTTTCTTGTGTCAAGCTCCTTAAAAAAATGAAACAAGGTTGTCGAAGCAGAGTTCCTTGTCTTGTGTCAAGCTCCTTAAAAAATGAAACAAGGGTGTTTCGGAGCACAGTTCATTTTCTTGTGTCAAGCTCCTTAAAAAATTAAACAAGGTCTGTTGGAGCATAGTTCCTTGTCTTGTGTCAAGCTCCTTAAAAAATGAAAC
Organism: Pinus albicaulis; assembly: GCA_034641835.2. Lineage (NCBI taxonomy): Eukaryota > Viridiplantae > Streptophyta > Pinopsida > Pinales > Pinaceae > Pinus > Pinus albicaulis. The sequence continues at coordinate 206,998,664 of CM076575.1, read as the reverse complement.
AAGGGTGTCTGAGGACAGTTCTTTTAATGTGTCAACCTCATTAAAACAATGAAACACGTTCTCGTTCAATTCGAGTCTTTGATAAGATCTCGTAAAATCCCAGTCGAGTTTGTCTCTTGATCTCGTAACTTGAACCTTCACTCCATCTGCCTTTCATATGGACTGAAGCTTGGGGGGCATGTACCTCGAATTGAGTCACCATGCTGGGGGCATGCTTACTTTTTCAAGCATAGTTTGTTTCTGTTTCAAGCTTGTGTAAAAATGAAACCGGTTTTCAAGCATAGTTTATCTTTGTTTCAAGCTTGTGTAAAAATGAAACCAACTTCAAGCATAGTTTATCTTTGTTTCAAGCTTGTGTAAAAATGAAACCATGCCCATTTTACGTCTTGTGATTGCCATTTTATCAGCCTATTTTTTCCAGATGAGCCTTGGTTTTTTTTCACTCCATCGTCACTATCTGCTTGGCCGATCATATGCCTTCACTTGGTTGTTTTACCCGTTCCTAAGGAACCGTTGCCATGAGTGGTCTTTGTTAGCTAGCCTCTTGACCTTTATTTTTTTTGAGCAGTTCCACCATTACTGGAACTAGTTGCTTCCCTTTATACCACTCGTTCCTCCAGATGGAGTCATCTTTCAGCTCTTTTCTGACTCTCTAAACATGAAAAGATTGCCGAGGCCCTTTTCGTTTTGATCTCGTTAAAGTGGACACGAATCGACATCTACCCAGTATACGTTTACCCATTTTTCGGGCTGGGATGGATTATTTACGAAAAAGGAATACCCTAGCCTATCGCGACTAGGAGGTTTTCTCGAATATTGTTTTCTACCTTTTCGGGTCCGAGGAAATATTCACGAAAAGGGACTATTGGAGTTTACTTTTCTGCTGTCTTTTCAAACTCTCTAAATATGAAAAGACGCCGATTTATTCCTTTGTCAGACTCGTTAAACCCTGATGACATTGGATTCAGTCATAATGACGCTACTCGAGTCTTTCCTTCCTAGGGCTCGTTAAATGTACTAGGATGGATTCGCCCGAACGACGGACTTATATGACAAGCATATGGTATCCTCTTCAAGCTTGTGTAAAAATAAAGAGGTACTCACCGGAATGGTGGGGAAAATGGAACCAGCATCATTATTGTGTCGGCAGTATGTCGCTCTTGAACATGGTACTTGTTTGCATTCGTGTCGGGTTGGGGACATCTCATCTCGTTTTTCACTTGCTTCCGTGGGTTCAGGTGATCTCTTTTGACGTCTCATCTGTTCTTTGCCTCGTCGCCATGACCTCTGATTCGTTGATGTCAAATACTGCCAAGTCCACTGTCCTATCGTTTACATGTTCAAGAGAAGTTGACCTCTGCAAATATCAACCTCCCTCTGATTCTCATATGATCCTGATTCACAAACAAAAACACCATGTTCCTCTGTCTCGTGTCGATGATGTGGGAAACATTATGGCCCACCTTCGATCAAGGTCACTTCCTGTCGACTTCAGCTCATTATCCGGGAAGCTGATCTAGAGACTCCCTTATGGTACCTTGGAGCCTGCATGCCTCAATGGCAGGTTCGTCGCATTCGATGTGAGGTTTTCATTATTGGCCTCCGATCGAGTGATTCTACGGGTGTTCGACACCAGCTCATTGATTCGCACGTCGTAGATTGTACCTATAGTACCTTGAGAGCCATTGTCATTATTGGTGGTTCCTCTCGCGTCTGTTAACAGCTTTCATCATTGGCTGGTAATCAGGCGATGTTCTTGCATGTTCGACTTCAGCTGAAATATTCGCATGCTTTAACTTGTACTTTTTTCGGGTCGAGATGGAGTGCAAGACCCTGGATTGTGTCTGTTGTAATCCAGGCTGTGATATTGTGGATTATTATGATTATTTACATGACTCACTGATTGGATGGCTGCGACCATACCTGAGTCTATTTATCAATCCTCACTGGATGGCTGCGTCCATGCCTTGGATCTAGATTATTGTACACTCTGTTATGGATGGTTGCGCCCATACCACGCATATATATCATGTATCTGAGACATCAGTTGTACTTCGCTCCGCAGGTTTTCCGATGGCGGTGTTTTCGGTCGGCATGTTCTCGTAAAGCATTTCACCCCTCTCTCTCTCTTTCGGGCCTCATGCTTTAGGGGGCATCTGTTACACAGCAATTTGTCACCGTCCCTGCAATCCCCATCCCGCACATTGGAGGGCTCATTCCGTGACCTGTGAGCAGAGACAAGACTTGAAAATACTTTCATTGCATCCCTTTGAAGATGAGCTTTAATTGCCCTGAAGACATCTCCCTGCAAAAAACCCTAAAAATAGCTCTTTTTCCATTGGCGCGGTTCCATAGTTCAGCCCTCGCGCCAAGAGGGAAATCCTCCAAAGAGGGCGCGCCAATTGGCGCTCTGTCATAGAGCCGTACCCGCGCCAACCATATTAAGAGGTGTTTTAAAAAAATAAAAGGCGGAAGTTTCATCCTAACAAATTACTGGGCTGATTTCTATCTTGAGTTGGGAGGTTTGGCTACGGATTTCCATGGAGAGGAAGTGGTTTTCCACCTCTCATGGAAGCTTCCTTGATGATAGGGCCAATCCCATAATTATAGGGATCCCAACTTCCCTTCCTCCTTCTATAAAAGCTTGCTCAGATCCATGGCAAGCTAATCTCCAAGTTCCCAAGAGCTTTCATATCCTTATGCTGCAAGAGCCTTCTTGATTCCCTAAGGCCAAATCCAAGCAAGGAGACTATTGCTGAGTATCCGGAGAGAGAGGCCTGTCCCATCTTTGACAGGCTTTATTGAGACATGTTGTGCTGACGACCCACCAAAGGAGAATTCGGTGTCGAAGCTTTGGTTGTATTCTTCTTTTTGACTCATTAATGTTAAGCGACTATTGGTTATGGTTCCACTCTTTTTCTTGATCATGTTCATGAGTTATGTCCTCTTCGTCTGACATATAGTTGTATATACTAGATTTTATGCTTACGTTTGTGTTGTTTCTTGCATGTGCAGGTGTCCGATCACGGAGATCGTGAGGATTGTGATCTGCCAGGGCAAAGGAACGGGAGCACCACCTCTTCTACAAATGACAGCGTTGGATTCCAGTTAAACCTTCCTCGCAAGTCAGTTTATTTACGATTAGGAACCTGCATTGTAGCGTGTTTGATTGTTGCTAGACCCGATCTGGGCTAGTAGGGATCACCTCTGTCCGCAGAGGGTATTTACCTCCTCAACAATAGGAAAGAGGGTTAAATGAAGATGATGAGCCTCCATGATGACAACAAAAAAAGGTTTGGAGAGATTGTTGTAAGTAACTCCCAGGGTTTGGCAAGGTAAAGTTTTTCACTGCCTCAAAGGGGAAGAATGCAAAGAGTATCTGTGACAGGAAGGTCAAGCCTTCATTTTCAGTCATCTGTACTAAATGATCAAAGGAGTAAAAAAATAGGCTTAAGCTCCAAGATGAAAAAAAAAATTCACCATGAGGTTTATGTTATGTAATTGAATGTGTCAAACACCAATAAAATCAGACAGGGCTGAATAATTATGTCATAGCACCTGCAACAGATCAGAAGTGGCCTAACAACGAGATAGCATACATAATTTTGAAAGTTGTGGTGCTTGTCAAAATGGATTTATCATGCTCGAGAGATCAGAGGGAATAGAGTCACCTCAAAGTTTTCATGGCATTTATTGATAGAAACTAGTTGAAAGGCATGAAAAAGCCAACACACAGTGAATCATGTAACTCAAACAAACATTTGCAAAAAAAGTTTTAAAGGCATCAATAGGTTAAAGGGAGTTAGAGTTCACCCTGTTAGCAAACTGAGGAACAATAAAGAAAAATGTTAGAAGGAAAAGGGACCATTTTTATGTTTTTAAGTCAACTATTGCAAAAGGTCAAAAAGAATATCAGTGAAATGACAAAGAGGATTGAAAACATTAGCAAAGTGGGTTTTTGATTTAAATTTATTTTCCTAAAGATATAAAGACCATTTCTTCTCTCCTCCCATCTCATTTTTCATTTGAAAAGAGCTAAAAAACCTTCAAGGAGAAAATTTCTGAGTTTCGGTAAGAATCTGGGCAAGGTTACTTGGTGCTATGCTTTGGTGCATGCGCTGTGCTTACAGCACCTGACGTTGTGCATAGGGGAGATTTTGTAATGTAATTTTACACTACGTTGCGCTTACAGGTGAACACGTTGTGCATTCGGGCGGGCGCTACTCGTTCTCCTTGGAGGAACCCGACAGGCCCATATTTTTCCCAGCGCTGTGATCAGGGAGGACCCGGCAGGCCTGCTCGTAGGCAATGTTTAGCTCAAGAGACTCGGCAAGCCTGCACACGAGCAGCGATGTGCCCAGGAAGGCCCGACAGTTCCAGAAACTCATGCAGCACTGCGCTTAGGATACCAGAAGGCCTGCATGTGGACAGACACTGCGCCTAGGCTAGAAACCCTATTTCACTTGCAAAATTGTCAAAAAATCACAAAGGACACCTCCAAGTTGCATCTGAGCACCTGCAAAGAAGTTGAAATTTGGTAGGTGGTTGTTTTTCCCTCTCCTCCAAGTGGTTTTGATGATTTTATGCTTAAGGAAATTGACTAAAACCTGGTGACTAGAAAACCCTAAGTCCTCTTGGAAAACACTCTATTTTGATCTCCAAGCAAGAAATTATCAGTTAAGGAGGGTGTTAATTAGGGTATTTACAGTGAGTTCAAGTTAACTTTCATCACAGATCAAAGGGGAATCAGTCATAAACCCACACCTCCATCACACTCACTTTCAAGAACTACCTTTCACCATCATTTATTTTCACTTCTCCTATCAAGTTTTACAAGCAGGCCTAGTGTTGTTTGAAGGCTGCACTAATCACCATGTCAGGAGAAGAAGGGAGCGTGGACAATGAAGGAGGAAAAGTGCCTATGAGGCAAAAGCAAAAGGGTGGGAAGGTTAACAGATTTGAACCCCAAGAAACTGTGGAGATTACTACCTCTCCCATGATTCTCACATACTTTCAGAATGTAGGGTGTTTCCAGTTTTGTGAAAGGTTCAAACAAGTAAAAAATCACCCAGATCTCATAAGGTTATTTATTATTAACCTACATAACAAACAATCAAGATTGGCAGGGGTGACCTTTGAACTCTCATCAGATACCATTACTCGTGCTACTGGACTTCCTGATGTTGGTGAAAAGTGGTTTAAGAGAGAAAAATTGGACATGAGTTTCTATGAGCCTTTCCTCAAGCCTAGGTACAAAGAAGGCTACAATATTTTCCCTTTCTCACACCTATTGGAGAGGTATGAACCCTTAATGAAGGTCATCATGAAATATTTTACCTGTGAGGGGAGGTACTCTAGGCTCTACTCCTACCATATCGGACTACTCATACGTTTCACTAGGGTCAAAATTATTCATTTTCCCTATTACTTATATAGGAGTATCGTCAAGATGTCTTTTGTGGTCCGAAGGAGGAGTTATTCCCAGCAAATGAAGAGTTTGTTCCACCACTCCTTGATCAAGATGGTGGTACTACATTAGTTGGAGCAAAAAGGAATACCTTGGGAGGTGTTCATTGCTCATGAAATATTCACAAGCCCACAGCCTCATCATCAGCGTAGCTTACCCTCATCATCTCATCCTCCTCCCTCCACTCCTCCATCACCTCCTACAGATCCTGCCTCATCATCTACACAAGTAGCCTCTCCTCAAGAAAACCTCCCTTCCTCACCTTCTCCTGATGCATCAGATCAAGAAGGAAGTGGCAGTGAACAAGCAAGTGACCATGAGTGTGAGGGTGAAAATGAATCAAACCAAAATAAAGATGAGGGTGATGATGAGTCAAGCCAACAAGAACTAGAAAACATGGAAACAGAGGTAGAGGAAAAAAATGAAGAAAATGAGGAAGCTAACAGTGGAAATGAATTAAGCAGTGATGAAGAAGAGGTCAGCAATGAAGCAGAAGACATGGAGGTGGGTAATGATGAAGATGAGGAAAGTGACAAAGAAACAGAGGATGATCCCAAGGGCAGAAATGAGACTTAGCCCTAATTTCAGTCAAAACAATGAGACTCGTAGTCATGACAGAGATGAGGAAAAAGATGAAGAGAGCAGCCCAAATGAAGATGATGACAATGCAGAAAATGAAGAGGCTGAAGACAGCAGTGACACGAATGAAGAAAGCATCAATGAGGAATAGGACAATAAGGAAAATGACAGCTGTGACAATCATGAAATTCATGAAAACAAACATGAAAATGAAGAGTTTGATGGTAGTGGCAAGGATCATAGCCATGAGGAAGACATCAAAAAGATCACAAGCAAACCTCTTCCATTGACATATTAGAGAGGGGAAAGAAATGTGTTTGTTGCCTCAAAAAGGCAAGGGGCCATGCCTTCCACATCCACCAAGCCACTAGACAAAGGCAAACAAAAGGCGAATAAAGGTAAGAAAGGTAAGCATGAGCTTGACATCATGGACCTTGACAGTGAAACTGAAGATAAGGAGAGCGCCACTAGCATACTGCTCCAAAGAAAAGATGCAGAGATTAGAGATCTAGAAAGGTACCTTGGCATGGAAATGTATAAAATTGACTATTATAAATATTAAAACAAGAAGTTGAAGAAGGCAAAGAGGGACCTTGACCTACAAAGGAAGATGACCAAGCATTATGCACGAAAAAACCAAGTTGCAAGGGATAAACTCAAAAAGGCCAATAAAACCTTGGAATATTGGCTCAAGCTTCTCTACAGGCCTCTCAAACATCATGAAGAAGACATCCACCAAATTTGGGAGAATTTTGACAAATTTTGGTTTTTTTGCAAATTTTGAGGCCTCTAAGCGCAGCACCCCTGGCGCTACGCTTTCATATTGGGCATCCTCAGGAGTAAAAATTAGGACTTTTGGAATCCTTGGCTCAAGTAAAATATTCTCCCAAAATTTCAAAGCATTTGGAACATTTTTTACCCCTCAAAAGGCCAAAAAACACTTCATTTTTCACCTTTCTGCCTCATTTACATACCTGGCACTGCGCTCATAGAAGTTTTGGGAATGAATTTTGGACACGTTATTTGAGCTTAATCAGAAAAATAAAGGTATATTTGGAAATTAGACTCAACAAGCTTTCCAACAGGCCACCATGGAGCCAATTCCGACATTGCGAAGGTCATCAAAACTTGGATGCAAATGGACCTAGTTTTGCCCATGCATGGTGCTATGCTTTCAGACCTCACTGTGCGTTTTTGGCCAAAAAGTCAAAAAAAGACACTCATTGATGGAAAAATGTTTTTTTAGTGTTTTTTAAGGCAAATCATTCCAAAGTTAAGTGCTAGGAGTTATTTTTGCATTTATTTCATGAAATATTTTGTGCCTTGGGCCTTGCATGGTCTCTTAGGCATAAATGACATTTATGACTATTTTTGACATTTTCAAACCCTAGTTAGGGTTTTTGACCTCCTTTGCTAGATAAATAGAGCATGAGGGCCTCATTTTAAAATGTTGGCATTTGATGACTCTTGATATCAATATATGGTTTTTTGGAGATTGAAGAAGAAATTGTTGTTGTGGAGTTTGTGAATGGCTTGTCTTGGTTGATGATGGAGAAGGCTTGATTGCAGGATCCCTGAGCTTGGTTAATGGTGATGTGCTTCTATTCATTTCATGTTTTCTTATGTATCATGTTGTTTCATACTTCTATATTACAGTAGGACAAAGGTTTTAGACTAAGAAATGTTTTTCAAAGGCACCTTAGCTCTGTTTGTTCTTCATTTCCTCTATGTTTTCCTCTGCTAGGTCATTTTAGAGAATTATTAATTTCTCTCTAGACCTACCTAAGCTTGTTTATATCATGAATGATTCAATACAGTAGGTATCAAAGATGTTTTATGGTTAGCCCTGCTTGTTTGATGTCACTAAAACATCATCTTGAGATTTACCTTTAAAGTACCACTAATTATGTTTGCCAAAGAGGCTATGTTTCGATCATACTATTTTTCCATGCTTGAATAGTTGTTTTGGGGATATTTATGGCTATTATCAATGATATTTAGGAGTTCCCTCTTCTTTGATTAAATTTATATGTTTATCTTGAATGTTTTCTAACCTTGAAGGTGAAATCACTAGAAGTTAAATGAGTTTCTCGCCTTCTATATTTCATTGGATTGTTTGTCTGAAATGCTTATTTTCTTGAGTTGAATCAAAGAGTTATTGGTGTGCCCTATCTATTGATTAATTCTTTATGCTAAATAGTGTTGAAGTCCCTTCTTCTTTAAGTACATGACAAAGGATTCTTAATTTCCCTTTTCCCTACTTTGATTCACAAACTTGATGTTCATTTCATTTCACAAAAACATTGAAAATCCATTTGACCATGCTAGATTTTCCCTTTGATTCTCCCGTATTCATTATTAAAATTTCCAATACTTTATTAAATACATATCCCAATGACTTGAATATTTCCTCACTCCATCTATTCCACTTGATCATCTATCCCAACCAAAACAAACAAACAAACCCTAGACTTAACAACTAGCCTAAAATCAAATACTAAAAGAAAACAAGTTCACATCCTTTGCACAAAATAGAGAGAGAACTGTCCGAGTCCAGGAAGGCTAGGTCCTAGGACTCCAAAGATTGGTCTGATATTACCCTGTGCATTTGATCTCACCAATATAACAAATCACGGGAACCTAACATAATGGCGATCATGGTGGGACCTTCTAAGTTAGTGACAATCTAAGTACTCCTTAGAACTTCAGAAACCCTTATCTAATTACAGAAAACTCAAGTGTTACCCTAGAGTAGAATCTATCTGTTTCACCATCCTAGCAAAATGATGAATCAATTGAAGGACACTGATATAAACCTTAGGGCTACATAAAAGAACTCAGAAATCCCCAAAACATCCCTAGAATGATTTTTTATCAGTTATTGGTGGTGGACCATAAACACATATCCTTAAAACAACAAAAAACATCCACCTAGTGACTCCACAAACCTCCAACAAGCCTTCTAACTTTACCAATGTTCATAGACTTCCTTAGGATTGTGTCAAATCAGCCCTGAGAAGTTTAGAGGCCTAGTCACACACTGTGTGTTTAGCAAACACTAAGAGAGGTCAGCCTTCCAAAAACAGTCATAAATTTCAGCCTCTATACCTTGGGTTTGAAATATGGCTTCACAAAGGATCAGTACCAGATATCACCCAGACCCAAACCCTCCCACCATAGTTGATGACCTAGAAAAGATTTTGTGGAACACTTCTAAAACTGAAAACTCAACTACTGTTAGGAGCATTCATAGAGAAATATTTGTCCTTGAACATCTTACAGCCTTGCAAGACCCCTAGTTTGACTTGCACCATACAAGAAACATTTTTAGAACCAAGTCACAAAGTGGGATTGACCAGACTGACCTTGAGCTAATATATTTGCAGCAAAGTTCTAGTAGAGAAGCCTTTCCTTCCACTCCTCTCGACTTTCATCTTCTCCATCACTTTGGCTCTTTTTATCCCAAGTCTCCTCAAAATTAGTTTGCTGGCCCAAGTACCTCTACCACCCCCATCCACACATCCACTGTTCAAACCACTCCACTTCATCCTCCACCTCCTCTCACAAACCCTCCTCTTGTATATCCTCCTTGGATACCATTCCCTCCCATCATGACAACATGGTATGCCCCCCTAGCACTGCCACAACTTTTGTTGCCTTTGCAAAATGAATACCAATCCAAAATCCCTCACTTTACCAAAGCTGAATCCACCACTGCCCAACAACATGTAGATAGGATGAATGACACTTTTGATTACATGGAACTAGAGGAGGAAACCATAAAAATGAGGATTTTTGCACAAAGATTAGGAGGAGAAGCCAAGAAATGGTTCAAACTATTGACTCCTAACATCATACATGATCTCCCTTCCCTTTACCAAGCATTTATAAACAAGTGGGAAATCAAGAACAACCCTCTCCAAATCCTCTCAGAATATAAAAGCCTTAAGAAAAAATTTGGAAGAAAGTGTCCACGACTATTGTACCAGGTTCAATAGTGTTTACAATGCCTCCCACCAGACATGAAACCCCCACAAGGCTTAGCTTTAGGAAAATTACCAGAAGGTTTAGATCCAGACATGGCCTATCAACTAAGAGAGAGAGATCCCCTAACTTTAGAAGACATGCAAAGGGGAGCTGTGAGTGTAGAGGCCAACCTGATTGAAAAGAGGGCTTGGATGAGATCAGAAAAGAGAGTCACTTACAAATATGAAACTATGGCATGAACCTCCTCATCTGATGCCAAGATTGAAAAGTTAGTGAGGGTAATGGAAAGAATGATGGAAAGGATAAACTTGAGTGAAAGAACACCTCCTAGGGAAAACCAAGCAAATCCCCAAAACAGAAACAGGAATCCAAACTTTAGAAGAGACCCTCCCCAAAATAGACCAAGAGACAATGACCAACAAATCAGGCCCCCTTTCCAAGACAATTATGTAGATGAAGGGGGAAGAGAGTTTGAAGAAACTAAATAAAACCATGTAAAATTGATAGGCTCTAACAGTGAGGATGATGGTTTTCTCACTGAAGAAGAACGAGGTTTCTTTTCCTCAGATCAAACTGAAACAAACTATGAGTATTTTGAAGACTATCAATTAGGATTTAAAAATGCCATAATGGAAGTCCACAAGAAATATGACCTTAGGAGCAAAAAGAATCAAGAAATCTCCTAGAAGAACAAAGTAGACATTGCTGTTAGGAAGACACCTGAAAATATTACTAAGAGGACAACAGAAAGTACCAACACCATGGCTAAGAAAACTAATCCAAATAGAGACAAAGCTAGCCAACCAAGTGGCCCTGAGAAAACTATTTTGTCCAAAGTCCCAAATCAAAATAAGCAAACTAAACTTGTAGAAAAAATTATTGTTGATAAGACTGATGTAAATATGCCTAAAACACAAGTACCTTTTAGTATTGAGGGAGAGATTGCTAAAATCAAGATAACCATACCTCTCACTGAATTGGTAACCTAAGATATGTACAGGTCCCAAGTTCTGAAGGTTTTAAACATGGACAATGATACCGATACTCTAAAATTGACAGATGACAAATCAAAGATGTTGTTCGGATCTGAACTAAAGGGAAAATACCAAGAAGGAGCTATTCCCCCTTTCCCATTTAGCCTAAACATACATGAAAAAATCTTACATAATGCCATGCTAGACTCTGGTGCCTCTCACAACCTCATGCCAAAGGTAGTGATCGAGAAATTAGGCCTAGAAATAGCCAAACCTTACAAAGACCTGTATTCTTTTGATTCAAGCAGAGTCAAGTTTTTGGGTCTAATCAAGGATTTATGTGCCAATCTAGCACAAATCCCTACTAAGGGCCTGGTCATGGACATAGTAGTAGCTGACATTCCCCCCAAGTATGGCATGCTTTTATCCAGATCATGGGAAGCCAAGCTTTAGGGGAACCTCCAACTTGATATGTTATATTCTACCATCCCTATTTTTAACCAAACAAGGAGATTGTAACGGGAATCACACATGAATTTTATGGTTAGTAGCCAAGAGAGACCAAACAACACACCTCTTTATTCCATCCATTTGGATCTTGACTTATTAATTTTATGTAATGAAGAAGATATTGATGAGCAGGTAAATGAAATTGAGACATATCTAGATATACCACAATAGTTAAATCATGAACTACATGAAGAACTCAACAACCTAAACTCAAACAGCCTGGAACAACAATAGGATGGCAAGGCTAAACTTAATTTTCTGCAAACTGAAAATAAAATTGCAAAACCAAAGCCAAGCTTAGAGTCTGAACAAGGTTTCTCAAATGAATAACAAACATAAAAAACAGAAACATTCCCTTCTGCCAATGTAAAAATGTTGAAATAATTTCATATAGCAGAGTTTTCTAGGAACCTGGATCAAAAGAACCGTAAGGTCTTGCCATACAAAGACAACTCATCACCAAAAGGTTTTGTCACTTCAGAAGAGTTGTTTAATTCCAAAAATGTTGTTAAGGAGCCTAAAGGAGTATCTATCGAGACTGATATAGAGGAATACAATGTAGGTAGCCTAGAAAAACCCAAAATGATGAAGTTATCCAAAACTCTGTCACCTTACATAAAACAGAAATACATAAGGCTGTGCAAAGAGTTTCAGGATGCTTTTGTACATGGTGATGAAATCTTAAAGCCTTGTGACACAAACATTATTCAAAGAAGGTTTCCTTTCAAGAGAAACCAGGAACCTTTTGAGAAAATTGTGTCAGTAAGAAAGAAAGCAAAGGGAAACAGGCTATGTATAGACTTTATATACCTACACAAAACCTCCTTGAAGTACAAATACCCTTTCCCTAAGATAAATCATACACTACAAAGGGTAGAAGGTTCTAACAGGATGTCATTGCTTGGTAGTGTTTCAGGTTACAATCAGGTGATAATACTTCCAACTGATCAACATAAAGCATTTTCAAAGCATCTTGGGGCACCTACATGTGTGACCAAATGCCTTCTGGGTTAAGGAGTGCAGAAGCTACTTTCCAAAGGGCCATGGCTCCTGATTTAAGTCACTTCACTATGATATACATTGATGACATCATTGTCTGTTTTAAAACTAACGAAGAATACCTTTTTCACCTAAGAGGGATCTTTAACAGAAGCAAAGTTTGGAAGAAATACTCAAGGAGAAAATACAAAGGAGAGCATGGCCAGTTTGAATTTTTTTGGAAAGATCCTTACACCATGCACTCAAATGGAGGTAACAATGTTTTCTGTTTACAAGAGCTGAATGGAGAAGAGTTATTTGGAGATCCTGTCAAGGGCAGGATGCTCAAGCACTATTTTTGTCAAGGGTCCTAGTTTGAAACCTTCATTCATTGTACATAAAATTGCATGATGAGAGATCATAAAAAAAAAATACAAAAACAAAGAAAGAAGGAAAAAGAGTGCAGATTTGAAAAAGAGGTACAACCCCATACCAAAAAAAGAGTACTACTGAAAGTGTGCAAGTCTAAATGCCACTACTTGTTAAGAAAAAGAGTCTTTTTCAGTCATCTAGCCTAATCATGGCTGAACATGTTTTAAATTTATGTTGATAGGTTAGTGAAAGAAGGCTTTTCAAATCATTTAAACTTGAGTTATCAGTAGGAATAGATTAGGAAGAAAAGATACTGGTTCTCAATGCTCAAATCTGAACCAAAGAGAAAGATAGGGATGACTAACAAATGATGAAACACAACCCTCGTAATTTCTAGTTTTGTTTGTAAAAAAATAATGTCTGTGTGCAGCTTGGCCCAATGCCATAGCCCATGGTGAATCAGATAGCTTAATCCTGGTTTAAATCATGTTTTCAATTTCATGTCAGTAGATTAGAGAAATAAACCTGTCAAATGTAGGTTTTAACCCTGTACATAAATTATCTGCGAACAAATCTTAAAATCAGAAAATAAACAATAGCGAGAGCATAAAACATAAAACAAATATACACAAAGATTTCCCCCTGGATCAAAAATCGGGATGACCAGCTTGATTTTTCATTATGTTCCTTTTAGTGTTACAACACATATATATACATGTTGAATCATACATAAACCCCAATCCATTAACCCTAGATTAGAACATAACCATAGTTCCCTTGACCGGATCTACAAAATACCAAGGGCCAAAAACCATCATGCCCCAAAACCATGTGCAAACCCATGCACAAAACCATGGGAAGGTCCGCCCACCAGAAAATAAGGACCAAAAAATTTTCCTGGGGCTTTTCCTTGGACCTCGACAGGGGGGGTTATCGATCCCCCCCCCCACCACGTGACTAGTCGTGGAAAGAATATAACACAAACCCAACATTCTCCCACCTGTTGTTTTCTTTCCACAGGGGGGCGCAGGAGAGTTGAGTCATTAGCCCACCTTTGCAAGAACCATTGTTTCTCTACACCAAGAGAAATTTTGAGTGCTCATAGACTTTTTCAATGCATCTGTAACATTCTTCAAAGTGTCCACCATTACCAACAACACCCTTTTATCCTCAACCATATATCTCACAAAGTGATATTGAACATCAATGTTCTTTGTCTTTGAATGATAATCAGGGTTCTTAGCCAAGAAAATTGCACTTTGGCTATCACAGTCTATCCTTATAGCTTGCTACACCAACCCCATACTTGAACACTATCTTTGTAACGAAAATTCTTCCTTGCTTGCATGAGTGGCTGCCATGTATTCTGCCTCTGTAGTTGAAAGAGCCACTATAGACTGTCTTTTACTCATCCAACTAATTGCACCTCCAAATAGGCTAAACACATACCCACTTGTAGATATTCTTTGGTCCAGATCTCCAGCCCAGTCTGCATCAACAAAACCACGAATGTCCAACACTCTTTCCAATCCTGGTCTTCCCTGGTAGCACAAGCCATAATCACTAGTGCCACGCAAATATCTGAAAACCCACTTCATTGCTGTCCAATCCTCCTTCCCTGGGTTTGACATAAACCTGCTCAATACTCCCACTGCATGTGCAATTTCTGGTCTAGTACAAACCATTGCATACATCAGGCTACCCACTGCACTTGCATATGGAACACGAGACATATCCTCCTCTTCTTCTTGTGTCTTGGGACATTGTTCAGCAGACAACTTTGTACCTACAGGAATCGGAACATTCACCAGTTTACTATCCTGCATATTGAACCTCTGAAATATAGTCTCGACATGCTTCCTCTGGTTTAACCAGAGGTTCCTCTTTGCCTGATCTCTCTTAATTTCCATGCCCAAAATATAGTTTGCGGCACCAAGATCCTTCATGTCGAATTTGGAGAACAGTTGGGTCTTCAAATCTTGGATAATTTCTTTGTCATTTACAATCAATAACATATCATCCACATACATGACCAAATAAATAACACAGTCACCAATTAATTTAAAATAAACGCAGTGATCCTCCTTGCTTCTGGTGAAGCCAAGTCCCCGTATATAGGTATCAAATTTCTGATACCACATCCTTGGTGACTATTTTAACCCATAGAGAGACTTCTTTAACCTGCATACCAGCTCTTTATTCCCCTTCACCATAAATCCTTTAGGTTGTTTCATGTAGATCTCCTCTTCCATATCCCCATGAAGAAATGTTGTCTTCACATCCATCTGTTCTACCTCAAAATCAAATGCAGCAGCAACCGATAAAAGTAATCTAATAGAAGTAACTTTGACAGCAGGAGAAAAAATATCACCAAAATCAATTCCCCGCACCTGGGAATAACCTTTTTCTTCTAACCAAGCTTTGTATTTCTCCACCTTTCCTTCTACATTCATCTTCTTCTTAAACACCCATTTTCTCCCGATGGGCTTCCTTCAAGCCGACAACTCCACCAGATCCTATGCCTCATTTTTATGCAAGGATGCCATTTCATTAACCATGGCCTCTTTCCAGAGTTTTCCATCCTCTGAATCTACTACCTCCCTGACAGTTTTGGGATCATCATCAGTTATAGTTAAAGCAAAATTTGAACAAAAGAAGATGGACTATACCTTTCTATTTGTCTTCTTTCCCGAACTGATCTTCTCAGAGCTGGAGTTTGTGGCTCGTCCTCTTCTAAGTCTTCTTCTGTTGTAGAGTATGATTCATCCTCCTTTAGCTCAAACTCTATCTTCTCAGGTTCCTTTGGTAGGACTTCATGTTTAACAATATCTTTCACCTCTCTAAACACCACATCTCAGCTGTACACAACCTTCCTTGTTTCTAGGTTCCAAAGCTTGTAACCATTTAAACCATCTTTATACCCAATAAATATGCACCTTTCAGATTTATTATCCAACTTGCTCCTTTTCTCCTTTGGAAAATGTACATATGCATCACATTCAAATACTCTTAGATGTGAAAGAGAGAGTTTCTTACCAGTCCATACCTCATGTGGAGTCTTATCCTCCAATTCCGATGAAGGTGATCTGCTAACCAAGTAACATGCAGTCTCCACTGCCTCTGCCCAGAATTCTTGTCCTAACCCAGCACCACTGAGCATGCTTCTTTCCTTTTCCATCTGTGTTCTATTCATTCTTTCTGCAACTCCATTTTGCTGAGGTGTGTATGGAGTATTCTTCTGCCATGCTATACCACACTTCTTACAGAACTCTTCAAATTCCTTCTTGCAGAACTCCCCACCATTATATCTCCTCAGCACCTTTATCTTCTTCTTTGTCTGGTTTTCCACCAGAGCCTTAAATTCTTTAAATCTATCAAATAATTCAGATTTATTCCTCAAGAAATATATTCATGTATTCCTTGAGAAGTCATCTATGAATGAAACATAGTACATAGACTTACCCAGTGATGGAACTGACACAGGTCCAAACACATCACTGTACACAAGCTCTAATATCTTGTTTGCTCTCTTAGCACCAGAAGGAAAACTCACCCGATTTTGCTTCCCATATACACAATGTTCACATAAATTGAAATATAGAGAACTATTAGACATACCTTCTACCATACCATTTCCATGCAGTATCCGAAGGCCCTTCTCTCCAATATGTCCAAGCCTTTGATGCCATAGCATGGTATTTTCTCCAAAGACCGCTAGGCTTTCCGCTCCACTTTTGGGAACCACAAAACTGTTGCACCCATCAATAATAGTGCTACCCTGAAGCTTGTACAGAGTTCCAATTCGAACTCCCCGCATTAATACCAGTGCTCCCCGAACCATCTTACAAGAATCTTTCTTGAACATTGTTTTTACACCTACATCATCCATCTTTCTTACAAAAATCAGATTTCTGGCCAATCCAGGAATGTGCAAAACACCAGGAAGTGTTCTAATCCTTCCACCTTGCAGCTTCAGCTTGAATTTTCCACGTTCGACGATTCTGGCCTTCCTATCATCGCCTAAGAAGACATCACTTCCATCGTATTTCTCATACTGGCATAACCACTCCCTATGAGGAGTGAAGTGAAAGGATGCACCCGAGTTAATCAACCATGACTCATGATCTACATGTGTATTTGAAGAAGAAGCCAAATACACATCCCCACCTTCATCCGAGGTGGTTTTTGCCTCTTCAGAAGGAGCATCATCAGATCCATTTCCTTTCTCAGGAGCTCTAGATCTGTAGTCTTTTTTATAGTGCCCTTCCTTTTCGCATTTCTAGCACACATTTACAAACTTTTTAGGAGATTTAGATCTCCCACTCAAAACCTTATTCTTGTTTCTATTTTGGGACCTTCCTCATACAGATAAGGCATCTCCGTTTTGGCCCTTCATATTTCTCTGTCTCATTTCCTCCGATAGCAAGGCTGAGACAATATCATCAAAATTCAAGGTAGTTGTATTGCTACCTATTGCAATAACCAGACTGTCCCACGAGTCTGGTAGAGAACACAAAAAACTGATGCACTTATCTTCATCTAAGATTTTAATATCAGCAGATGACAGTTGACTTACCACAGTATTGAAGGCGTTCAGATGCTCTGTCACCAAGTCTCCATCCTTCATCCTCAGGTTATACAACTTTTCCCGCAGGAATAATTTATTCACCAGAGACTTAGATTGGTACAAATTTCCAAGTTTTTCCCACAAGGTCTTCGTCATAGCTTCCCCAGATACATTCAACAATACTGAATCTGAGACACACAACCATATTGTGCTCTTTTCCTTCCGATCCAGTTTCTTCTAGTCTTCATCTGACATTTCCGTTGGTTTAGTACCCAGATCTACCACAATACACTAGTCCTTATCCACCAGCAGATCCTCCATCTTGAGCTTCCAAAACTCAAAAATCTGACCATTAAATTTCTCAATCTCCATCTTCCCACTGCTCGCCATCTTCTTTCACCACAAGAATTGATCTCGCAGATCTCCCACTGAACAGGGTCTACCTCAGGCCCGATCAAAAAACCCCTCAGCAACAAAGGCATCCCCTTGAAGCCGAAACTGCTCTGATACCAAAAGTAGGTTTTAACCCTGTACATAAATGATTTGAAAACAAATCTTAAAAACAGAAAATAAACAATAGCGAGAGCATAAAACATAAAACAGATATACACAAATATTTTCCCCTGGATCCCAAATTGGGACGACCAGCTTGATTTTTCATTATGTTCCTTTTAGTGTTACAATACATATATATAGATGCTGAAGCATACATAAACCCCAATCCATTAACCTTGGATTAGAACATAACCGTAGTTCCCTTGACCGGGTCTACAAAATACCAGGGGCTGAAAACCATCATGCCCCAAAACCATGTGCAAACCCATGCACAAAACCATGGGTGGGTCCGCCCAACGGAAAATAAGGACCAAGAAAATTTTCCCAGGGCGTTGCCCTGGACCCCGACGCGCATGACAGTTGTGGAAAGAATATAACACAAACCCAACATCAAAAACCTTAATCTTGATATATGAATAGTCTAGGTAGAGAATAAAAGAGTTCACTAGCATAATCTGAACTCTTGGAAGTAATAAGGGTACAAATAGATAGATTGTTTTGCTTTCAAAAGAAAAAGAATGTCAAGGGTTTGCAAGTCCAAGTGCACCCATAAAAAAAAATGATATTCAAAGGTATGATGGGTAGGTAGAGATGAGTTTGAAGTAAACATTTCTTTCAAATTTTGAGATCATAGCTTCAAGAGAAACATCAACAAATAAAAGAAGAAAAATTTGCCCAATGGATGAGGCACTAGCTTCATAAACTCAGAGATTTGATATCTGAAATTTTGGACACCTCCTGAAAACGAGTTGCCCTCCCCAAGTGGAGCCACTGTTATTCATCAGTAATTTTTGCTATTTTTTAGATGACTAAATACTTGTCCTATATTTCTAAAAACAAGATTCCTGAATATTGTGAGTTTTAGAAATCTCACTGCTTTCATTATCCTTAAAACAAAATTTTCACTATTTTACTACTCTGCCATTCCCTGGTTAGCCTACCACTCCTAGAAGACCTATCATGGGCTCATGCCACTCATATTTGTCCTATTTCACACCCATAACCTTAGTACTCTATTTTTCCTATGCTTAACCCCTCCACTTTCCACCTAGGATTTCCAAACAACCTACTATTTCCCATGTTCACCAAATGCCTCAAGAATTGATGGTCTCAAAACTGTCTCTATAGGATCTTTAGATAAATCAAGTACATTGGATTTTGGATCTTCAATACATCAATGTGTCAAAAAAATCTATTTTTCATACTTGAAGACCTCATGCCAAGGTTTCAGTCAAATACCAAGTCAAAAGAGACTCCCACTAAGTCATTAGGGTTTCATAGGTTGTAGGGTTATCTTTGGTGTTCTAAATCATTGTTTTTCATGTGCTAGAAGCTGAAATCAAATTTTAAAGAAGGTCAGCACATGTTTGTCTGAGATAGATCAAAAAATTCTCCAAGAAAGACCTCCTTGTCAAGTTCAAATTCTGCAAAGGACAACTGTTCATTTTGGACATTTCTGCAGGAGTGTCAAGGTGATTATCAATAGGAAAATTGGTAAGGTAAGAAGCCTACTCCTCATCAGAGATATACACAAGCAAATGGAAGAGGAAGCAACCTATGTTCAAGAGAAATTAGGGTTTCCTAAGACTAATTGGGCTAGTAGCATGCCAAACAAAGAGCTAATGCAACAAATCACAAGGACAGAGGCACACCAGCACAACCAAGCATGAGTTGAAGATTTTTAGAAATTATAAATGGGAAAGGAAAAAAGGTGAGGTGAACTGAACAGAAATGAATGAACTTGAAAAGGCTATAGAGAACTTAGAATACAATACTAATGATTCTTCTCAAATATCCCAAAAACCTAAGGTTTTGGAAAGATAGGCAAGAGGGTGAAATGAATATGATGAGCCTCCATGATGACATCAAAAAAAGGTTTGGAGAGACTGTTGTAAGTAACTCCTAGAGTTTGCCAAGGTAAAGTTTTTCACTACCTCAAAGGGGAAGAATGTAAAGAGTATCTGTGACAGGAAGGTAAAGCCTTTATTTTCAGTCATCTGCACTAAATGATCGAAGGAGTAAAAACATATGCCTAAGCTCCAAGATGAAAAACCAAACTGATCATGAGGTTGTTGTTATGCAATTGAATGTGTCAAACACCAAGAACATCAGACAGGGCTGAATCATTATGTCATGGCACATGAAAAATATCAGAAGTGGCCTAACAAGGAGATAACATACATGATTATGAAAGTTGTGGTGCTTGTCAAAATGGATTTATCATGCTCGAGAGATCAGAGGGAAGAGAGTCACCTCAAAGCTTTCAAGGCACTTATTGACTGAAAGTGGTTGAAAGGCATGAAAAAGCCAACACACAGTGAATCATGTAACTCAAACAAACATCTGCATAACAAGTTTTAAAGGCATCAATAGGTCAAAGGGAGTCAAAGTTCACCCTGTCAGCAAACTGATGAACAACAAAGAACAATGTTAGAAGGAAAAGGGACCATTTTTATGTTTTTAAGTCACCTACTACAAAACGTCAAAAATAATATCAGTGAAATGACAAAGAGGACTGAAAACATTAACAAAGTGGGTTTTTTATTTAAATTTATTTCCCTAAAGATATAAAAACAATTTTTTCTCTCCTTCCATCTCATTTTTCATTTGAAAAGAGCTAAAAAACCTTCAAGGAGAAAATTTTTGAGTTTGGTAAGAATCTGGGCAAGGTTACTTGGGGCTACGCTTTGGTGCAGGCGTTGTGCTTATAGCACCTGATGCTACATGTAGGGGATATTTTCTAGTGTAATTTTACATTTCATTGCACTTACAGGTGAACACGTTGCGCGTTCGGGCGAGCACTACCCGTTCGCCCAAGAGAAACCCGATAAGCCTAGATTTTTCCCAGCGCTGCACTCAAGGAGGTCCCGGTAGGCCTACACGTGGGAAATTATGCGCTTAGGAGACCCGAAAAGCCTACACGCGGGTAGTGTTGTGCCCAGGAAGGCCCGAAAAGCCCAAAAACTCAAGAAACGTTGTGCTTAGGAGACCGGCAGGCCTGCACGTGGGTAGGCGCTGCGCCTAGGCTAGAAACCCTATTTCACTTGCAAAATTGTCAAAAAATCACAAAGGACACCTCGAAGATGCATCCAAGCACCTGTAAAGAAGTTGAAATTTGGTAGGTGCCTATTTTTCCCTCTCCTCCAAGTGGTTTTGATGATTTTTTTCTTAAGGAAATTGACTAAAACCTGGTGACTAGAAAACCCTAAGTCCTCTTGGAAAGCAATCTATTTTGACCTCCAAGCAAGAAATTATCAGTCAAGGAGGGTGTCAATTAAGGTTGTTATAGTGAGTTCAATTTACCCTTCATCACAGCTCAAAGGGGAATCAGTCATAAAACCACACCTCCATCACACACACTTTCAAGGACTGCCTTTCACTATCATTTCTTTTCACTCCTCCTATCAAGTTTTACAAGTAGGCCTTGTGTTGTTTGAAGGCTGCACTAATCACCATGTCAGGAGAAGAAGGGAGTGTGGAAAGTGAAGGAGGCCAAATGCCTATGAGGAAAAAGCACAAGGGTGGGAAGGTTAATATATTTGAACCCCAAGACACTGTGGATATTACTACCTCTCCCATGATTCTCACATGCTTTCAGAATGTAGGGTGTTTCCAGTTTTGTGAAAGGGTCAAACAAGTACAAAATCACCCAGATCTCACAAGGTTATTTATACTTAACCTACATAACAAACAAACAAGCTTGGTAGGGGTGACCTTTGAACTCTCATCAGATACCATTTCTTATGCTATTGGACTTCTTGATGTTAGTGAAAAGTGGTTGAAGAGAGAAAAATTGGACATGAGTTGCTATGAGTCTTTCCTCAAGCCTAGGTACAAAGAAGGCTGCTAGACCCTTTTCCTTTTCTCACACCTGCTTGAGAGGTATGCACCCTTAATGAAGGTCATCATGAAATATTTTACCTGTGAGGGGAGGTACTCTAGGCTCTACTCCTACCATATCAGACTACTCATGCATTTCACTAGGGTCAAAATGCTTCATTTTCCCTATTACTTATATAGGATTATCAACAATATGTCTTCTGTTGTCCGAAGGAGGAGTTATTCCCAGAAAATGCAGAGTTTATTCCACCACTCCTTGATCAAGATGGTGGTACTACATCCGTTGGAGAAAAATGGCATACCTTGGGAGGTGTTCATAGCTCATGAAATATTCACAAGCCCACAGCCTCATCATCAACCTAGCTTACCCTCATCATCTCATCATCCTCCCTCCACCCCTCCATCACCTCCTACAGATCCTACCTCATCATCTACACAAGTAGCCTCTCCTCAAGAAAAGCTTCCTTCCTCACCTTCTCCTGATGCATCAGATCAATAAGGAAGTGGTAGTGAACAAGAAAGTGACTATGAGGGTGAGGGTGACAATGAAGAAAACCAAAATTAAGATGAGGGTGATGATGAGTCAAGCCAAAAAGAAGCAAAAGACATGGAAACAAAGGTATAGGACAACAACAAAGAAAATGAGGAAGCTGACAGTGGAAATGAATTAAGCAGTGATGAAGAAGAGGTCAACAATGAAGCAGAAGACATGGAGGTGGGTAATGATGAAGATGAGGCAAGTGACAAAGAAACAGAGGATTATCCCAAGGGAAGAAATGAGACTTAGCCCTAATTTCAGTCAAAACAATGAGACTCGTAGTCATGACAGAGATGAGGAAAAAGATGAAGAGAACAGCCCAAATAAAGATGATGATAGTGCAGAAAATGAAGAGGTTGAAGACAACAATGACACCAATGAAGCAAGCATCAGTGAGGAACAAGACAACAAAGAAAATTACAGTCATGACAGTCATGAAAAAAATCATGATAGTCATGAAAAAAATGACGCAAATGAAGAGTTTGATGGTAGTGGCAAGGATCACAGCCATGAGGAAGACACCAAAAAGATCACAGGAAAACCTCTTCCATTGACATATCAGAGAGGGGAAAGGCATGCATTTGCTACCTCGAAAATGCAAGGGGACATGCCTTCCACATCCACCAAGCCACTAGACAAAGGCAAACAAAAGGTGAAGAAAGGTAAGCATGAGCTTGACATCATGGACCTTGACAGTGAAACTGAAGATAAGGAGAGGGCCACTAGCATACTGCTCCAAAGCAAAGATGCAGAGATCAGAGATCTAGAAAAGGCACCTTAGCATGGAAATGTATAACATTTACTATTATAAATATGAAAACAAGTAACTGAAGAAGGCAAAGAGGGTCGTTGACCTACAAAGGAAGATGACCAAGCATTATGCCTGGAAAAATCAAGTTGCAAGGGCTAAACTCAAAAAGGCCCATGCCAAAATAAAAGCACTCAAAGAGGAAAGAGGCCAAGAAAACCTTGGAATATTGGCTCAATATTCTCTACAGGCCTCTCAAACATCATGAAGAAGACATCCACCAAATTTGGGAGAATTTTGACAAATTTTGGTTTTTTGCAAATTCTGAGGCCTCTAAGGGAAACACCCCTGGCGCTATGCTTTCATATTAGGCATCCTCAAGAGGAAAACTCAGAATTTTTGGAATCCTTGGCTCAAACTCAGTATGCACACCAAATTTCAGAGTATTTGGAGCATTTTTGACCCCTCAAAAGGCCAAAAAACACTTCATTTTTCACCTTTCTGCCTCATTTACAGACTTGGCGCTGCGCCTAGAGACGTTTTGGGAATTGTGACTTTTGGATAGGTTAATGGAGCTAAATCAGAGAAACAAGGGTATATTTGGAAATTAGACTTAGCATGCTTTTCAATGGGCCATCACGGAGCCAATTCTGACATTGGGAAGGTCATCAAAACTTGGCTGCAAGTGGACCTAGTTTTTCCCATGCATGGCGCTACGCTTTTAGACCACACTATGCGTTTTTGGAAAAAAAGTCAACAAAAGACACTCATGGATGGAAAAATGATTTTTTAGTGTTTTTTAAGGCAAATTACTCCAAATTTAGGTGCTAAGAGTTATTTTTTCATTTATTTCATGAGATATTTTGTGCCTTGGGCCTTGCATGGTCTCTTAGGCATAAATGACATTTATGACTAGTTTTGACATTTTCAAACCCTAGTTAGGGTTTATGCCCTCCTTTGCTAGATAAATAGAGCATGAGGGCCTCATTGTTAAATGTTGGTATTTTATTACTCTTGAGAGCAGTATATGGTTTTTTGGAGATTGAAGAAGAAATTGGTGTTGTGGAGTTTATGAATGGCTTGTCTTGGTTGATGATGGAGAAGGCTTGCTTGTAGGATCCCTGAGCTTGGTTAATGGTGATGTGATTCTATTCAGTTCATGTTTTCTTATGTATCATGTTGTTTCATCCTTATATATTGCATTAGGTCAAAGGTTTTAGACTAAGAAATTTTTTTCAAAGGCACCTTAGCTCTGTTTGTTCTTCACTGCCTCTATGTTTTCCTCTGCTAGGTCATTTTAGATAATTATTAATTGCTCTCTAGACCCACCTAAGCTTGTTTATCTCATGAATGATTCAATACAGTAAGTATCAAATATTTTTTATGGTTAGCACTGCTTTTTTGATGTCACTAAAACATTTTTCTTGAGATTTATCTTTAAAGTATCAATAATTAGGTTTGCCAAAGAGGCTATGTTTCGATCATACCTTTTGTCCATGCATGAATGTTGTGTAACAAGCTCCAAAAATAGAAGAAAATAGATATCAATGCCTTAGAAATAAGCCACTTCGAGGGGGCAACCTCCAATACATTACATAAATGAACAAATATTGGATGATCCAATTTACAAAACCTCCTTTCTATATATAGGAGTCCATGGGGCCATAATGTAATCCTAGTGGGCCACAATGTAATCCTAGCCGACCTAACAATAATAATTTAAGGGCACAATAATAATAAAATGGGGGTTACAAGGGTACAATAATAACAATAAGGGGGTTACACTAACAACAATAAGGGACTATACTAATAATATAGGGACCTAACATGCCCCTCTCCTTCAAAAAAGTGTTGTCCTCAACGCTTGAGTAGCTCTGGGTGCTTCTGTATAAAATTCTCATCCTCCCACGTAGAATCTTCGGTGGGTAAGTTCTTCCACTTGATGAGATACTCTAAAATTGATCGATTTCGTAGCTATCGAGTTCTTGTTTCCGTGACAGCTTCAGGTTCCAATATGATTTTTCCTTCCTCATCAAGTTCTGGAAATATTGTTTGAACTGGAAGATTTTCACCTATAACCTTCTTTAAGCATGAAACATGGAAAACTGGATGTACTCGCGAATAAGCAGGAAGCTCCAATTTGTATGCCATAGTACCAATCTTTTGCAACACCTTGTAAGGACCATAGTACTTTGGCGATAATTTATTATCCTTCTTTGCTTGCTTGAGGGACATTTGTTTGTATGGTTGTAGCCGTAAAAATAACCAATCTCCTACATCAAAACTTCTCTCGCTACGATGTTGATATGCCTGTTGTTTCATTCGATTTTGTGCCAAATTCAGGTTATCCTTTAAGAGTTGGAGAACTTCTTGCTGATGCTCGATGTGATCTTCCACTGCTTGAACCTTCGAATTTTCCTTAAAGATGATGTGATGGATGGTGGATGATATCCATAAAGTGCCATAAATGGGGTCATTTTTGCTGCAATATGGAAGGAAGTGTTATACCACCATTTAGCAAGAGGTAACCACTTGACCCATTGTGTTTGTTTATCAGATACAAAACAACGAAGATATCCTTCCAAAAATTTATTTACTATCTCGGTTTGACCATCAGATTGAGGATGATAAGATGAGCTATGAGCTAATTGAGTACCCAAACAAGAAAATAACTCCGTCCAAAAATTTCCAGTAAAAATGGGATCTCTGTCGCTCACAATAACCCTTGGGCTTCCATGTAGCTTTTGAATTCTATCCATAAATGTAGTAGCAACTGTATTTTCTTTAAATGGGTGAGATAATGCACAAAAGTGTGCATACTTGGTAAGTCTATCAACTACCACCATGATGACACTCTTTCCTTCGGACTTAGGTAAACCTGTGATAAAATCCATTGAAATCTCCCCCCAACGTTGACTTGGAATGGATAAAGGTTGTAGAAGTCCCGGGGTCTTAATTGTTTCCACTTTATTCTGCTGGAAAACCAAACATTCTGCCACAAAATTTTGAATATCAGATTTAAGGCCATCCCAAAAAAATCCTTTCTTCACCCTGTGGTAAGTTTTTAAAAATTCTGAGTGTCCTCCTAAAGGAGAAGTGTGAAATTCCAGAAGAATCTTTTGTTTTAGTTGGGAATTCTTACAAAGATATAAGCGATCTTTGTACCATAAGGAATCATTTTTCCAAATAAATGTATCAAATGTACTAGGATCTTGCTGCAACTTTTGAATGAGTGTCCATACATATTTGTCCTTCTTCCATTCATCTCTTGATTTAGTTATCCAATCTGGTTGGATAATAGAAATGGCACAAAGCAATGCTTCCACCTCTTCATTCTTTCTTGAGAGTGTATCTGCAACAACATTAAGCTTTCCTTTTTTGTAGATTATTTCAAAGTCATAACCCAACATCTTTGTGACCCATTTTTGCTGCTCTTCTGAAGATAGTCTTTGTTCCAAAAAGTGTTTAAGACTATCATGATCAGTTTTACCTTGAAGTGTCTTCCCATTAGGTAAGTTCACCATTTCTTTAGTGCATGCAGTATTGCTAACATTTCCTTCTCATAAATAGGTTTCTGTAAATACTTTCCTTTGATTGGACGACTTTCAAAAGCAATGGGTCTTCCTTTCTGCATTAAAATTGCACCAATTCCATTTCCTGAGGCATCACATTCCACAATAAAGGTTTTTGTGAAGTCTGGTGTAGCTAAGACCGGTGCTAGGCACATTGCCTCTTTAAGATGTTCAAAGGCCTTAGTTGCTTCAGGAGTCCATGAAAATGCATCTTTCTTCAATAATGTTGTTAGAGGTGCTGCTATTCTCCCATAATTATTAACAAACTTTCGATAATACCCTGTTAACCCGAGAAATCCTTGCAACTGCTTTATGGTTGTGGGGACTTTCCATTCCTTAATGGCTTTAATTTTGTTAGGGTCTACCTTAACACCCTCATGAGATACAATATGACCCAGATATTCCACCTCTTGTACCCCAAAGAAACATTTGGATGTTTTTGCATATAATTGTTTCTCCTGCAATAGTTTGAGCACCCTGTCAACATGTTCAACATGATCCTTCCAAGACCTGCTATAGATTAGTATATCATCAAAAAATACGAACACAAATTTTCTAAGGAAGGGTTTGAAAATGGAATTCATCAACCCTTGAAATGTAGAAGGTGCATTGGTAAGGCCAAAAGGCATGACCAAAAATTCATAATGACCCTCATGAGTTCGAAATGTTTTTTTTGGAATATCTTCAGTCTTCATTCTAATTTGATGATATCCTGAACGAAGATCCAACTTGGTAAAATAAATTCCTCCATGTAATTCATCCAATAATTCATCAATCACAGGAATGGGAAATTTATCTTTAATGGTGAGCTTATTGAGCTCCCTATAATCCGGACACATTCGCCATGATCCATCCTTCTTGGGTACCAATACTACAGGAGCAGAGAAAGAACTTTGACTAGGTTGAATTATACCCGCCTCTAACATTTCTGCAATCATGCGTTCAATTTCGCTCTTTTGGAAGTAAGGATATCTATAAGGCCGGATGTTTGGAGGAACACATCCTGGAATCAAATGAATAGCATGATCATGATCACGAATAGGTGGGAGTCCTTTGGGAGTTTCAAACACCTTGGAATGATTGTCCAAGACTTGTTGGAGATCTGCAGAAATAGATGATTTTGATGTCGGAACTTCTAGTGAGCATAATTGTGCAATTACGCCTCGTTGTTCTTTCTTAAGAAGCTTTGTCATGACATTAGAGCTTATTATCCTTCCCGGCTTCCCTTCAATACCCTGTAATTCGACTTCCTTTCCTTCTGAAAAAAATTTCAAGAAAAGTTCTTGAAAATTAAAAGCTACCGTCCCCAAAGATTGTAACCATTGTACTCCTAGTACAACATCAGCACCTCCCATAGGAATGGAAAGCATTGGACTAGTCAATACATGTTCCCCCATGGTTAGCTTGATATTATGGCATTTCCCAGAGCAATTTATAGTTCCTCCATTTGCAACCATCACTTGACATTCTGGTGCTGGGTATAGGAAACAATTTAATTCCTTGGCTACCTTACAATGAATAAAATTATGGGTGCTACCTGAATCAATCAACACTATTACCTTTTTCTTCTTGATATGTCCTTCTATCTTGAGAGTTTGAGTGGTAATTCCTGCCAGTGCATTACACGACATGGTCGGATTCATTTCTTTCCCTTCTATGGCTGGTTCCTGGTGTATATCCTCTTCTTGTTCATTTTCTTCTTCCTCTTCACAATCTATGTAAAATAATTTCTTCTCAGCACACTTATGACCTTTAGTGTATTTGCTATCACAACTGTAGCAAAGCCCTTTTGCTCTTTTTTCTTCCAATTGTTGTCGTGTCAACCTTGTAGGTTGTGGAAATCTAGGCGTAGCAACACTTCCTTCTTTATAGAATTGAGTGGTAGGCTTCCTTGTCGCCATAATTTTACATTCAACTTTTCTTGCCAACTTGAATGCCTTCTCCAATGAATCAGGTTCCAAAACGCGAACTTCATGTTGGATGTTATCCTTTAAAGTGCCTAGGAAGAGATCAATCCTGTGTCCCTCTGGAATATCAGTTACCCTTATATTCAATTTTTGGAAGTCCTGAATGTGCTGCCCCACTAAACCCTTTTGTTTGAGATTTATCAATTGGGTAAAGAAGGTGTTGCTCTTTGTATCCTCATAATGTGCTATCATTTCCTCCGTAAAAATTGACCCAGTGACAATTTTTTTACGGGAACAAAGCCATCGATACCATACAAATGTATTTTGTTCTAAATGTAAAGTTGCAATGCGTACCTTTTGTGTGTTTTGCACGTTATGGAGATCAAAATATTGCTCCATCTGTAGTATCCATGTTACAGGATCCTTTCCATCAAACTTCCTCTTATCCATTTTTGGAATATGGTGGTTCTTCCCGCCAACATTAGATTTTATGAAATCACGATTAACATTTATTTTGTTCTCATCATGAGTTTCCTCTACTATCTTTTCACCATTAGGAAACATTTCTTGTATCAACTTTATCAAACCTTCCATGTCTGCTTTTAGATCATTCTTCATGTTTTCCATTTTTTCATCGATCTTAGCTTCCATGCCACTTATCTTCACTTCCACACCTTTCTTCAAAACTTCCATTTCATTTTTGTTGCTCTTTGCGAAGGGTAATTTGTTGCACTTGCTCTTGTAATTTTGATAGATCATATTACGATTAATTGAATGCCCCCACAATGTTCATGAGTCATAGTAGAGCCTTCTAAAGGCTTGGGAGTTGAATTTTTACGGGGCATATTTTAGGGCAATACGATATCTATTCTGTGTGCAAATCTGGTCACATTAGTTCTAAGCAGAACTTATGCAATTCGGAAAAAAAATACACACTTTTTTTTTGCTTTTGAGGAGCTCGATATTGAAATTGGATTATCTCTGTGATTGCAGCACTTCAATATCTGAATTTCGGTACCGATGTATCCTACGAATTATCTTCCAAATTCTGAGGTGTCCATTTTGGTTAGTTCTCCAAAGACAAAGTTGTGTCAATCTCCAGACGGCCTAATTATGGACTGGTTCGGTAGAGTGAACTTGTGCGACTTGCCACGTTCCCTGTTTCATCCTTGTCTCTGAAATTGATAGAAAATAAACTCAAATTACGTGGCCCATGGAAACCAAGTTTTACGGAGTTCAGAGGGAGTTCGGAGAGAGATGCCCATGACTTTTCCCACGATCACTTCTTTGAGATGCAATTCAGGAGCCTGAAAACGCACTACCTTCCACAGATCATATCTCCAACAATATTGCAAAACAAGCTCTGAAATTTTTTGACGAATTTCCTCAAGATTACATCTTTGCACCATATGAATTTCAGATTTTGAACCTTTGTATAAAAAAAGTTATAGCGCAAATGCCACGATGACCTGTTTAGGAGCCTGAAAAAAGACCTAACTTCCACAGATCATATCTCCGAAAATGTTGTGAACCAAGCTCTGAAATTTTTAGAAAATATTCCTCAGGATTTCTGCTTCGCACCCTAAAAATTTCAGCTTCTGAAACTTCGTAGAAAAAGAGTTATAGTGAAAATTCCACAATGACCTGTTTGGAGCAGCGAAACCCTAGAATCCAAAGCTCTGATATCAAATGTTGTGTAACCAGCTCCAAAAATAGAAGAAAAGAGATATCAATGCCTTATAAATAAGCCACTTCGAGGGGGAAACCTCCAATACATTACATAAATGAACAAATCTTGGATGATCCAATTTGCAAAACCTCCTTTCTATATATAGGAGTCCATCGGGCCATAATGTAATCCTAGTGGGCCACAATGTAATCCTAGCCGACCTAACAATAATAATTTAAGGGCACAAAAATAATAAAATGGGAGTTACAAGGGTACAATAATAACAATAAGGGGGTTACACTAACAACAATAAGGGACTATACTAGTAATATAGGGACCTAACAATGAATAGTTGTTTTGGAGAAATTTATGGCTATGATCAATGATGTTTAGGAGTTACCCCTTCTTTGATTAAATTTATATGTTTATCTTGAATGTTTTCTAACCTTGAAGGTGAAGTCACTAGAAGTTAAATGAATGTCTCGCATTTTATATTTTATTGGATTGTTTGTTTGAAATGCTTATTTGCTTGAGTTGAATCAAAGAGTTATTGGTGTGCCCTGTCTATTTATTAATTCTTAATGCTAAATAGTGTTGAAGTCCCTTCTTGTTTAAGTACATGAAAAAGGATTCTTAATTTCCCTTTGCCCTACTTTGATTCACAAACTTGACGTTCATTTCATTGCACACAAACATTGAAAATCCATTTGACCATGCTAGATTTGCCCTGTGATGCTCCCTGATTCATTGTTAAAATTTCCAAGAATTTATTGACTCCATAGCCCAATGACTTGAAGATTTCCTCACTCCATATATTCCACTTGATCATCTACCCAAACTGAAACAAAAAAACAAACCCTAGACTTAACAACTAGCCTAAAATCAAACCCTAAAAGGAAACAAGTTCACATCCTTTGCACAAAATAGAGAGAACCCTCTTTGAGTCCAGGAAGGCTAGGTCCTAGGACTCCAAAGACTGGTATGATGTTACCCTATGCATTTGATCTCACCAATCTAACAAATCACGGGAACCTAACACTTTCAACATTATTTTTAATCACTTTATTATAAATATTGTCCTTTAAATGTACACTTGTCCACTTGAGATTATGAGCTTTTATGTATTGTGAGTTTATTTTAAAATATTTGATTATAACGTCATTCTTCTACCATTTTATTTAGTTTCTAACAATATTATTCAATGTGAGGTCCCTATATTACTATTGTTAGTGTAACCCCCTTATTGTTATTATTGTACCCTTGTAACCCCCATATTGTTATTATTGTGGCCCCACTAGGATTACATTGTGGCCCCATGGACTCCTATATATAGAAAGGAGGTTTTACAATTTGAATCATCCAAGAATTGTTCATTCATGTAATGTATTGGATGTTTCCCCCTTGAAGTGGCTTATTTCTAAGGCGTTGATATCTCTTTTCTTCTCTTTTTGGAGCTGGTTTCACAACATTTGGTATCAGAGCTTTGAGATTCTAGGGTTTCGTTGCTCCAAACAGGTCATCGTGGAATTTTTGCTATAACGTTTTTTCTACGAAGGTTCAGAATCTGAAATTTTTAGAGTGCAAAGAAAAAATCCCGAGGAACATTTTCACAAAATTTCAGAGCTTGGTTCGCAATATTTTTGGAGATATGATTTGTGCAAGTTAGGTCATTTTGTAGGCTCCTGAATTTAACCTAAACAGGTCATCATGGTATTTTCTTAATAACTTTTTTTATACGAAGGTTCAGAAGATGAAATTTTTAGAGTGAAAATCCGAAGTCCTGAGGAAAAGCGTCGCAATATTTCAGATATTGGTTCGCAATATTTTCAGAGATATGATCTATGGAAGTTAGGGCTTTTTGAGGCTTCTGAATTTCATCTCAAAGAGGTGATCATGGGAAAAAATTCATAGCTCTCTCTCTGAGAATTGGATTGGAATGCCATAAAAAGCGATTGCAAGTACACTGGATGTAGTTTTTGATCTATCAATTTCAGAGCCAGAGGAAACAGTGATACGTGGCATGTCGTACAATTTCACTCTACTGAACTAGTCCAAAATTGGGTCATTGTGGGAGATTGGACATAATTTGGCCTTGAAGAATCCAAATCAGATCAGACCTGTAGCATTTTAAAGAAGCTTCAGAGGGCTACTATAGGGCTGAATTTCAGATATTTAGGATCCACAATTATAGATATAATTCAATTTCAATATCGAGCTCCTCAAAAGCAAGTAAAAGGTGTGTATTTTTTTCCAAATTGCATAAGTCTTGTTTGAAGAATCAAGTTGAATTGATTCCAAGGGAATATTGTAGAATAGATATCAGTATTGGATTCTAAAATGGCCCCTAAAAATAATTCAACACCCATTAAGCCTTTATGAATCTCTACTATGACTCATGAAGACGAAGAATGGAAACATGACATATCAAAATTACAAGAGCAAGTGCAACAAATTTCACTCTCGCAAAGAGCAACGAAAAATGACATGGAAAATTTGAAGAAAGGCATGGAAACTAATATGGATGGTTTGAATAAAGGCATGGAATCTAAGATGGATGGTTTGAAGAATGGCATGGAATCTAAGATAGATTGCATGGAAGATGGGATGGAATCTAATATGGATGACATGGAAGCTAAGATCGATGAGAAAATGGAAAACATGAAGAATGATCTAAAAGCAGACATGGAAGGTTTGACAAAGTTGATACAAGAAATGTTTCCTAATGGTGAAAAGATAATAGAGGAAACTCATGATGAGAAAAAAATAAATGTTAATCATGATTTCATAAAATCTAATGTTGGCAGGAAGAACCACCATATTCCAAAAATGGATATGAGGAAGTTTGATGGAAAGGATCCTGTAACATGGATACTACAGATGGAGCAATATTTTGATCTCCATAATGTGTAAAACACACAAAAGTTACACATTGAAACTTTACATTTAGAACAAAATACATTTGTATGGTATCGATGGCTTTGCTCCCGTAAAAAAATTGTCAGTTGGTCAATTTTTACGGAGGAAATGATAGCACATTATGAGGATACAAAGAGCAACACCTTCTTTAGCCAATTGATAAATCTAAAAAAAAAAGGTTTAATGGGGGAGCACATTGAGGACTTCCAAAAATTGAATATAAGGGTAACTGATATTCCAGAGGAACACAGGATTGATCTCTTCATAGGTACTTTAAAGGATAACATCCAACATGAAGTTCGCGTTTTGGAACCTGATTCATTGGAGAAGGCATTCAGGTTGGCCAAAAAAATTGAATGTAAAATTATGGCGACAAGGAAGCCTACCACTCACTTCTATAAAGAGGGAAGTGTTGCTACTCCTAGATTTGCACAACCTACAAGGATGACACCACAACAATTGGAAGAAAAAAGAGAAAAAGGGCTTTGCTACAGTTGTGATAGAAAATACACTAAAGGTCATAAGTGTGCTGAGAAGAAATTATTTTACATAGATTGTGAAGAGGAAGAAGAAAATGAATAAGAAGAGGATATACACCAGGAACCAGCCCTAGAAGAGGAAGAAATGAGTCCGACCATATCATGTAATGCATTGGCAGGAATTACCACTCCTCAAACTCTCAAGATAGAAGGACATATCAAGAAGAAAAAGGTAATAGTGTTGATTGATTAGGGTAGTACCCATAATTTTATTCATTGTAAGGTAGCCAAGGAATTGAATTGTTTCCTATACCCATCACCAAAATGTCAAGTGATGGTTGCAAATGAAGGAACTATAAATTTCTCTAGAAAATGCCATAATATCAAGCTAACCATGGGGGAATATGTATTGAATAGTCCAATGCTTTCCATTCCTATGGGAGGTGCTGATGTTGTACTAGGAGTACAATGGTTACAATCTTTAGGGACGGTAGCTTTTAATTTTCAAGAACTTTTCTTGAATTTTTTTTCAGAAGGAAAGGAAGTCGAATTACGGGGTATTGAAGGGAAGCCGGGAAGGATAATAAGCTCTAATGTCATGACAAAGCTTCTAAAGAAAGAACAACGGGGCGTAATTGCACAATTATGCTCACTAGACGTTCCGACATCAAAATCATCTATTTCGGCAGATCTCCAACAAGTCTTGGACAATCATTCCAAGGTGTTTGAAACTCCCAAAGGACTCCCACCTATTCGTGATCATGATCATGCTATTCATTTGATTCCGGGAAGTGTTCCTCCAAACATCAGGCCTTATAGATATCCTTACTTCCAAAAGAGCGAAATTGAACATATGATTGCAAAAATGTTAGAGGCGGGTATAATTCAACCTAGTCAAAGTTCTTTCTCTGCTCCTGTAGTATTGGTACACAAGAAGGATGGATCATGGCGAATGTGTCCGAATTATAGGGAGCTCAATAAGCTCACCATTAAAGATAAATTTCCCATTCTTGTGATTGATGAATTGTTGGATGAATTACATGGAGCAATTTATTTTACCAAGTTGGATCTTTGTTCAGGATATCATCAAATTAGAATGAAGACTGAAGATATTCCAAAAAAAACATTTCAAACTCATGAGGGTCATTATGAATTTTTGGTCATGCCTTTTGGCCTTACCAATACACCTTCTACATTTCAAGGGTTGATGAATTCCATTTTCAAACCCTTCCTTAGAAAATTTGTGCTAGTATTTTTTGATGATATACTAATCTACAGCAGGTCTTGGAAGGATCATGTTGAACATGTTGACAGGGTGCTCAAACTATTATAGGAGAAACAATTATATGCAAAAAAATCCAAATGTTTCTTTGGAGTACAAGAGGTGGAATATCTGGGTCATATTGTATCTCACGAGGGTGTTAAAGTAGACCCTAACAAAATTAAAGCCATTAAGGAATGAAAAATCCCCACAACCATAAAGCAGTTGCGAGGATTTCTTGGGTGAATAGGGTATTATCGCAAGTTTGTTAAGAATTATGGGAGAATAGCAGCACCTCTAACAACATTATTGAAGAAAGATGCATTTTCATGGACTCCTGAAGCAACTAAGGCCTTTGAACATCTTAAAGAGGCAATGTGCCTAGCACCGGTCTTAGCTACGCCAGACTTCACAAAAAGCTTTATTGTGGAATGTGATGCCTCAGGAAATGGAATTGGTGCAGTTTTAATGCAGGAAGGAAGACCCATTGCTTTTGAAAGTCGTCCAATCAAAGGAAAGTATTTACAGAAACCTATTTATGAGAAGGAAATGTTAGCAATACTGCATGCACTAAAGAAATGGCGAACTTACCTAATGGAAAGACACTTCAAAGTAAAAACTGATCATGATAGTCTTAAACACTTTTTGGAACAAAGACTATCTTCACAAGAGCAGCAAAAATGGGTCACAAAGATGTTGGGTTATGACTTTGAAATAATCTACAAAAAAGGAAAGCTTAATGTTGTTGCAGATGCACTCTCAAGAAAGAATGAAGACGTGGAAGCATTTCTTTGTGCCATTTCTATTATCCAACCAGATTGGATAACCGAAGCAAGAGATGAATGGAAGAAGGACAAAGATGTATGGACACTCATTCAAAATTTGCAGCAAGATCCTAGTACATCTGATACATTTAGTTGGAAAAATGATTCCTTATGGTACAAGATCGCTTATATCTTTGTAAGAATTCCCAACTAAAACAAAAGATTCTTTTGGAATTGCACACTTCTCCTTTAGGAGGACACTCAGGATTTTTAAAAACTTACCACAGGGTGAAGAAAGAATTTTTTTAGGATGGCCTTAAATCTGATATTCAAAAGTTTGTGGCGGAATGTTTGGTTTTCCAGCAGAATAAAGTGGAAACAATTAAGACCCCGGGACTTCTACAACCTTTATCCATTCCAAGTCAACGTTGGGAGGAGATTTCAATGGATTTTATCACAGGTTTACCTAAGTGCGAAGGAAAGAGTGTCATCATGGTGGTAGTTGATAGACTTACCAAGTATGCACACTTTTGTGCATTATCTCATCCATTTAAAGCAAGTACAATTGCTACTACATTTATGGACACAATTCAAAAGCTACATGGAAACCCAAGGGTTATTGTAAGTGACAGAGATCCCATTTTTACTGGAAATTTTTGGACGGAGTTATTTTCTTGTTTGGGTACTCAATTAGCTCATAGCTCATCTTATCATCCTCAATCTGATGGTCAAACTGAGATAGTAAATAAATGTTTGAAAGGATATCTTCGTTGTTTTGTATCTGATAAACAAACACAATGGGTCAAGTGGTTACCTCTAGCTGAATGGTGGTATAACACTTCCTTCCATACTGCAGCAAAAAAGACCCCATTTATGGCACTTTATGGATATCATCCACCATCCATCACATCATCTTTAAGAGAAAATTTGAAGGTTCAAGTAGTGGAAGATCACATCGAGCATCAACAAGAAGTTCTCCAACTCTTAAAGGACAACCTGAATTTGGCACAAAATCGAATGAAACAATAGGCAGATGAACATCGCAGCGAGAGAATTTTTTATGTAGGAGAGTGGGTATTTTTACGGATACAACCATAACAAAAAATGTCCCTCAAGCAAGCTAATAAGGATAATAAATTATCGCCAAAGTACTATGGTCCTTAAAAGGTGTTGCAAAAGATTGGTACCATGGCATGAAAATTGGAGCTTCCTGCTTCTTCACTAGTGCATCCAATTTTCCATGTTTCATGCTTAAAGAAGGTTATAGGTGAGAATATTCCAGTTCAAACAATATTGCCAGAACTTGATGAGGAAGGAAAAATCATATTGGAACATGAAGCGGTCACGGAAACAAGAACTCAACAACTATGTAATCGATCAATTTCAGAGTATCTCATCAAGTGGAAGAACTTACCCACTAAAGATTATAAATGGGAGGATGAAAATGTTATACAGAAGCACCCAAAGCTACTCAAGCGTTGAGGACAACACTTTTTGGAAGGAGAGGGGCATGTTAGGTCCCTATATTACTAGTATAGTCCCTTATTATTGTTAGTGTAACCCAATTATTGTTATTATTGTACCCTTGTAACCCCCATATTGTTATTATTGTGGCCCCACTAGGATTACATTGTGGCCCCATGGAATCCTATATATAGAAAGGAGGTTTTGTAATTTGAATCATCCAAGAATTGTTCATTCATGTAATGTATTGGAGGTTTCCCCCTCGAAGTGGCTTATTTCTAAGGCGTTGATATCTCTTTTCTTCTCTTTTTGGAGTTGGTTTCACAACATTCAATATCAACTATGTATTTTGAATGGTTCTTTAGGTGTTGTTAGTCACTGTTTAGCTTTTTTTTTTCCATTTGATTTATTTGAAGTTGAATGTTAATATATTAATTTAGAGTATTTTTCCTCATGAATATATTTCTTTCCTAAGGGATTTAAATGAGGTTTGTTCCATTCACTACAATCTAGAATTATACATTGTAATGTCATTTCACTCTCTTCACCTATTTCATTGTGTGTTTTGTTGAGAAATGGCAACAAGAAAATTGTGATTTGATTTTCTCTTGAATTAAATTTTGCAAAATTCCACATCATAAGACAACTTCAATGAGTTAAGTGACTTGTTATCACTCAGTTATCTTACTTAATCCGAGTTGATGGCCTAACTTGAGTTGTTTATAGTGATTCCTAAATTTTAGGAGCCTAGGTTGAGTATAATTTAAGTTGTAACAATTTAATTCAGTTAAATTGAGTTAAGTCACGTAAAATAGTTCCAAATGTTGGAGGAACTAGTAGGGGGTCTAGCAATGGGGTGAAAATTCAGTGTTTAACCAATTAACTTATCAATTCGCTAATAATTAACTCATGCATGCATGAAATTATAGTTACCTAGTTGAGATTGGAGTTCAAGGTAAGTGTACTATCAATTTTATAATTATCCATGTTGTACATGTGGTGCATGTAGTTAGAGAAGGGCCTATAGATATTTCGCGGTTATGGATGAGGAATTTCCATAAATAATAGGGGCTAATTCCCAAGGAAAAAACGAAAGGAAATAGGGACTTGGGCAAGAATAAATTTGAGAAGTATTGACCAGAGCCAGCTTGTGAAGCAGTGAGATAGATTATACTTATGCGGAGGTTGCTAATGCTTTCAACAAGCATTGCATTTATTCTCTATTTTCTAATTAATGCAATACAAATAGGAAGGGGTTTTGAGCAGTTTCTTTCCCCTAGATATATCCTCGTGTATGTGTGTTGAATCATGATGCATTCTTTTGATATTGCTTCTCAATCGTGAATTTATTTATGAAAATGAGTAAAGTAGATTTGAGTCTTATGTTTTAGGACGTTACATGAGAAGTATTGAATCTACAATTAATTTCAATTATCTTTATTTCCCAAGGGATTTCAATGAGGTTTTCTCCATTCACCTCAATCTAGAATTATATATTGTAATATCATTTCACTCTCTTCACCCATTTCACTGTGTCGTTATCTTTTTATTTTTCTCATTTTCTATCTTCTTGGTCCTTTATTTTCCTTGGACACTCCATTGTGATATACTTATATTCCATTTTATGGTTAAAAGTGAAGTGTGAGAACATACACCTCTTATTTTTGTTGGGTCTGTGTTATATTTTTCCATGATTAGTCGCACATGCGGGGGGTTACAGGGGGGCGATAGCCCCCCCTGTATGTTGCATCGGGCGCAGTAGGGGGGTCACAGGGGGGGCTGTCGCCCCCCTTGTTCGGGGTCTGGGGTAGTGCCCCACGAAAAAAAATTTGGTCCTTTTTTTCAGTGGGCGGGCTCGCCCATGGGTTTGCACATGGTTTTGGGGCATGATGGTTTTTGGCCCCTGGTATTTTGTAGATCCGGTCAAGGGAACTACGATTATATTCTAATCCAGGGTTAATGGATTGGGGTTTATGTATGCTTCAGAATGTACATATATGTGTTGTAACACTAAAATGAATATAATGAAAAATCAAGCTGTTAGTCCCGATTTGGGATCCAGGGGAAAATATTTATGTATTGTTTATGCTCTCCCTATTGTTTATTTTCTGTTTTTAAGATTTGTTTACAAGATAATTTATGTACAGGGTTAAAACCTACATTTGGTATCAGAGTTGTTTTGGCTTCAAGGGGATGCCTTTGCTGTTGAGGGGATTTTTGCTCGGGCCTATGGTAGACTCTTTTCATTGGAAGATCTGCAGGATCGATTCTTACGGTAAAATAAGATGGCGAATAGTTGAAATATAGAGATCGAGACATTTAATGGTTAGAGTTTTGAGTTGTGGAAGCTCAATATGGAGGATCTACTAGTGGATCGCAGTAGATCTGGGTATTAAACCAACAACAATGTCAGATGAAGACTGGAAGAAGCTGGATCGGAGAGCAAAGAGCACAATATGGTTGTGTGTCTCAGATTCAGAATTATTGAATGTATCTTGAGAAGCTATGACGAAGTCTTTATGGTACAAGCTAGGGACTTTGTACCAATCTAATTCTCTGGTGAATAAATTTTTCTTGCGAAAAAAATTGTATAACTTGAGGATGAAGGATGGAGACTCGGTGACAAAGCATCTGAATGCCTTCAATATTATAGTAATTCAGCTGTTATCTATTGATATTAAAATCTCAGATGAAGATAATTGCATCAGTTTGTTGTGTTCTCTACCAGATTCATGGGAGAGTCTGGTTATTGCAATAGGTAGCAATACAACTACCTTTAATTTTGATGACATTGTCTCAGCCTTGTTGTTGGAGGAAATGAGATAGAAAAATATGGAGGGCCAGAATGGAGATGTCTTCTCTGTACGAGGAAGGTCCCAGAACAGAAACACGAATAAGGTTTCGAGTGGGAGATCTAAATATAGAGAGAGATCTAAATCTCAAGGAATGTTTGTAAAGGTGTGCTGGAAATGCGGAAAGGAAGGGTAGTACAAAAAGAATTGCAGATCTAAAGTTCATGAGAAAGGAAATGGATCTGATGACGCTCCTTTTGGAGAGGCAAAAACCACCTCGGATGAAGGTGGGGGTGTGTATTTGGCTTCTTCTTCATATACACATGTATATCATGAGGCATGGTTGATTGACTCACGTGCATCCTTTCACTTCACTCCCCATAGGGAGTGATTCTACGAATATGAGAAGTATGATGGTGTTGATGTCTTCTTAGGGGATGATAGGAAGGCCAAAATCGTCGAACATGGAAAATTCAAGCTGAAGCTATAAGGTGGAAGGATTAAAACACTTCCTGGTGTTCTGCATATTCCTGCAATAGCTAGAAATCTGGTTTCTATAAGAAAAATAGATAATGTAGGTATAAAGCAGTGTTCGAGAAAGATACCTGCAATATGGTTTGGGGAGCACTGGTATTAATGTGGGGAGTTCGGATTGGAACTCTATGCAAGCTTCAAGGTAGCATTGTTATTGATGGGTGAAACATTTCGGTGGTTCCTGAGCAGTCTCTAGAGAAAATACCATGCTATGGCATCAAAGGCTTGGACATATTGGAGAGAAGGGCCTTTGGATACTGCATAGAAATGGTATGGTAGAAGGTATTTCTAATTTTTCTCTGGATTTCACTTTCTGTGAACATTGTATGTATGGGAATTATAATTAGGTGAGTTTTCCTTCTTGTGCTAAGAGGGAGAACAAGATATTAGAGCGTGTGCACAGTGATTTGTTTGGACCTGTGTCGGTTCCATCACTGGGAAAGTTTGTATACTATGTTTCATTCATAGATGACTCCCAAAGGAATAAATGGATATATTTCTTGAGGAAGAAATCTAAAGTCTTTGGTAGATTTAAAGAATTAAAGGCTTTGGTGGAAAACAAGACAGAGAAGAAGATAAAGGTGTTGAGGACAGATAATGGTGGAGAGTTTT
The DNA here is from genome assembly GCA_034641835.2 of Pinus albicaulis. Lineage (NCBI taxonomy): Eukaryota > Viridiplantae > Streptophyta > Pinopsida > Pinales > Pinaceae > Pinus > Pinus albicaulis. The sequence goes on along the minus strand of CM076575.1, from coordinate 206,957,579 downwards.
GCAAGAAAGAATTTGAAGAATTCTGCAAGAAGTGTGGTATAGCACGACAAAAGAATCATCCATACACCTGAGAAAAATGGAGTTGCATAAAGAATGAACAGAATGTTGATGGAAAAGGAAATAATCATGCTCAGTGGTACCGGGTTAGGACAGGAATTCTAGGTAGAAGCAGTGGAGACTGCATGTTACCTAGTTAACATATCACCTTCATCGACATTGGAGGATAAGAATACACATGAGGTATGGACTGGTAAGAAACCCTCTTTTTCACATCTGAGGGTATTTGGATGTGATGCATATGTACATGTTCCAAAGGAGAAAATGACCAAGTTGGATAATAAATCTGAAAGGTGAATCTTTATTGGGTATAAGGATGGCTTACAAGGTTACAAGTTTGGAACCAAGAAAAAAGGAAGGTTGTGTATAACTGAGATATGGTGTTTAGAGAGGTGAAAGATGTTTTTAAACATTAATTCCTATCATAGGAACCTGAGAAGATATATTTTGAGCTAAAGGATGATGAATCAGACTCTACAATAGAAGAATATTCAGAAGAGTAAGAGCCACAAACTCCAGTGGTGAGAAGATCAATTCGGGAAAGAAGGCATCCAGAAAGGTATAGTCCATCTGATTTCCATTCAATTTTTTCTTTAACTATCACTAATGATGATCCCAGAACTATCAGGGAGGCAGTGGATTCAGAGGATGGGAAACTATAGAAGGAGGCCATGGTTGATGAAATGGCATCCTTACACACAAATGAGGCATGGGATCTGGTGGAGTTGCTGGCTAGAAGGAATCCTATCTGCAGAAAATGGGTGTTTAAGAAGAAGATGATTGTAGAAGGCAAGGTGGAGAAATAAAAATCTCGATTGGTAGCAAAAGGTTTTTCCTAGGTGTTGAGAATTGATTTTGGTTATTATTTTCTCTTGTTGCCAAGGTTACTTCTATTACCTTAATTTTATCTGTTGCTATTGCATTTGATTTTGAGGTAGCACAGATGGATGTGAAGACATCATTTCTTCACGGGGATCTGGAAGAAGAGATCTACATGAAGCAACGTGAAGGATTTGCGGTGAAGGGTAAGAAAGAACTGGTATGCAAGTTAAAAAAGTCTCTATATGGGTTAAAACAGTCATCAAGGATGTGTTATAAGAAATTTGATACTTATATATGGGGAATTGGCTTCACTAGAAGCAAAGAGGATCACAATGTGTTTCTTTTAAATTAATTGGTGACCGTGTTATTTATTTGGTCTTGTATCTGGATGATATGTTGTTGATTAGAAATGACAAAGAAATTGTCCAAGATTTGAAGACCTAATTTTTCTCCAAATTCGACATGAAGGATCTTGGTGTTGAAAAATATATTTTGGGCATGTAAATTAAGGGAGACCAGACAAAGAGGAAGCTCTAGTTAAACCAAAGGAAGTATGTCGAGACTATATTGCAGAGGTTCAATATGCAAGATAATATACCGGTGAAGGTTCCTATTCCTGTAGGTGTAAAGTTGTTTGCTAAACAGTGAACCAAGACACAAGAAGAAGAGGAGGATATGTCCCATGTTCCATATGCAAGTGTAGTGGGTAGCCTGATGTATGCAATGGTCTGTACTAGACCAGAAATTGCACACGCAGTGGGAGTATTGAGCAAGTTTATCTCAAAACCAGGGAAGGAGCATTGGACAATAGTGAAGTGGGTTTTTAGATATTTGTGTGGCACTAGTGATTATGGTTTGTGCTACCAAGGAAGACCAGAATTGGATAGAGTTTTGTACATCCATGGTTTTGTTGATGCATATTGGGCTGGAGATCTGTACCAAAGAAGATCTACAAGTGGGTATGTGTTTAGCTTATTTGGAGGTGTAGTTAGTTGGATGAGTAAAAGATAGTCTATAGTGGCACTGTGAACTACAGAGGGAGAATACATGACAACCACTCATGCAAGCAAGGAAGTAGTTTTGTTGCAGAGATTGTGTTCAAGTATGGGGTTGGTGCAGTGAGCTATAAGGATAGATTGTGATAGCCAAAGTGCAATTTTATTGGCTAAGAACCTTGCTTATCATTCAAAGACAAAGCACATTGATGTTCAATATCACTTTGTGAGATATATGGTTGAGGATAAAAGGGTGTTGTTGGTAAAGGTGGACACTTTGAAGAATCTTACAGATGCATTGATGAAGTTTGCGAGCACTCAGAAGTTCTCTTGGTGTAGAGAAACAATGGGTGTTGCAGAGTTGGCCTAATGACTAAGCTCTCCTATGGTCCCCTACGGAAAGAAAAAAACAAGTGGGAGAATGTTGGTTATGTGTTATATTATTTCCACGATTAGTTGCACGTGCGGGGGGGGCGGCCCTACCTATGCGATGTGCCGGAGTGCAATAAGGAGACACGGGGCGGCATTGTGATGGTCGAAGCGTTATTACAGAAAAATTTGGACCCTATTTTTAGGTGGGCAGACCCGCCCATGGTTTTGTGCATGGGTTTGTACATGGTTTTGGGGCATGATGGTTTTCGACCCCTAGTATTTTGTAGATCCAGTTAAGGGAACTATGATTATTTTATAATATAGGGTTAATGTTTTGGGATTATGTATGCTTTGGCATGTATATATATGTTTTGTAACACTAAAAGGAATATAATGAAAAATCAAGATGGTAATCCTGATTTGGGATCCAAAGGAAAATATCTGTATATATTTGTTCAATGTTTTATGTTCTCGCTATTGTTTATTTTTTGTTTTTAAGATTTGTTTGCAAGATAATTTCTGTACAGGGTTAAAACCTACATTTGGTATCAGAGAAATTTCAGTTTCAAGGGGACGCCTTTGCTGCTGAAGGTTTTTTTTCTCGAGCCTGTGGTAGACCTTGTTCAGTGGGAGATCTGCGGGATCAATTCTTGCAGTGAAAGAAGCTAGAAAGCAGTGGAAATATAGAGATTGAGAAATTTAATGGTCAAAGTTTTGAGTTGTGAAAGCTCAAGATGGAGAATCTACTAGTGGATAAAGATCAGTGGATCGTGGTACACCCGCGTACTAAACCAACAACAATGTCATATGAAGATTGGAAGAAGCTATATCGAAGGAAAAAGAGCACAATACGATTGTGTGTCTCAGATCCATTATTGTTGAATGTTTTTTGGGAAGATATGATGAAGGATTGGTAGGAAAAGCTAGGGACTTTGTACCAATCTAAGTCTCTGGTGAATGAATTGTTCCTGTGGAAAAAACTGTATAACCTGAGGATGAAGGATGGAGACTTGGTGACAGAGCATCTAAATGTCTTCAATACTGTGGTAAGTCAGCTGTTATCTGTTGATATTAAAATCTCAGATGAAGATAAGTGCATCATTTTGTTGTGTTCTCTACCCGATTCTTGGGACAGTCTGGTTATTGCAATAGGTAGCAATACAACTACCTTGAATTATGATGACATTGTCTCAGTATTGTTGTCGGAGGAAATGAGACGGAGAAATATGGAGGGCTAGAATGGAGATGCCTTATATGTACGAGGAAGGTCCCAGAATAGAAACAAGAATAAGGTTTCGAATGGGAGATCTAAATCTAGAGGGAGATCTAAATCTCCAGGAAATTTTGTAAAGGTGTGCTATAAATGTGGAAAGGAAGGGCACTAAAAAAAGGAATACAGATCTAAAGCTCCTGAGAAAGGAAAGGGATCTGATGATGCTCCTTCTACAGAGGCAAAAACCACCTTGGATGAAGGTGGGGATGTGTATTTGGCTTCTTATTCAAATACACATGTATATCATGAGGCATGGTTGATTGATTTAGGTGCATCCTTTCACTTCACTCCCCCTAGGGAGTGTTTTTACGAATATGAGAAGTATGATGGTGGTGATGTCTTCTTAGGGAATGATAGGAAGGCAAAAATCATCAGACGTGGAAAATTCAAGCTGAAGCTACACGGTGGAAGGATTAGAACACTTCCTGTTGTTTTGCATATTCTTGCATTGGTCATAAATCTGATTTCTGTAAGCAAGATGGATGATGCAAATGTAAAAACATTGTTCGAGAAAGATACCTGCAAGATGGTTCGGGGAGGACTGGTATTAAAGTGGGGATTTTGGATTGGAACTATGTACAAGCTTCAGGGTAGCACTTTCATTGATGGGTGTAATAGTTATGTGGTTCCTGAAAGTGGAGTGGAAATCCTAGCAGTCTCTGGAGAAAATATCATGCTATGGCATCAAAGGGTTGGACATATTGCAGAGAAGGGCCTTCGTATACTACACATAAATGTATGGTAGAAGGTATGTCTAATTTCTCTCTGGATTTCGATTTCTGTGAACATTGTATATATGGGAATCATAATCGGGTGAGTTTTCCTTCTGGTGCTAAGAGGGAGAATAAGATATTAGAGCTAGTGCATAGTGATGTGTTTGGACCTGTGTCGGTTCCATCACTATGAAAGTCTGTGTACTATGTTTCATTCATAAATGACTTCTCAAGGAATACATGGATATATTTCTTGAAGAAGAAATCTGAAGCCTTTGACATATTTAAATCATTTAAGGCTCTGGTGGAAAACTGGACAGAGAAGAAGATAAAGGAGTTGAGGACAGATAACGGTGGAGAGTTTTGCAAGAAGGAATTTGAAGAATTATGTAAGAAGTATGGTATAGCACGGTATAAGACTAATCCATACACACCTTAGAAAAACGGAGTTGAAGAAAGAATGAACAAAATGCTGATGGAAAAGGCAAGAAGCATGCTCAGTGGTACTGGTTTAGGACAGGAATTCTAGGCAGAAGTAGTGGAGAATGCATGTTACCTAGTTAACATATCACCTTCATCAGCGTTGGAGGATAAGAATCCACATGAGGTATGGACTGGTAAGAAACTCTCTCTTTCACATATAAGGGTATTTGGATGTGATGCATATGTACATGTTCCAAAGGAGAAAAGGACCAAATTGGATAATAAATTTGAAAGGTGCATCTTTATTCGGTATAAGGATGGCTTAAAAGGCTACAAGCTTTGGAACCCAGAAACAAGGAAGGTTGTGTATAGTCGAGAAGTGGTGTTTAGAGAGGTGAAAGATGTTTTTAAACATGAAGTCCTACCAGAGGAACCTGAGAATATGGAGTTTGAGCTAAAGGATGATGAATCAGACTCTACAACAGAAGAATATTCAGAAGAGGAAGAGCCACAAACTCCAGTTGTGAGAAGATCAATTCGGGAAAGAAGGCAGCTAGAAAGGTATAGTCCATTTTCTTTCTGTTAAAGTTTTGATTTGACTATCACTGATGATGATCCCAGAACTGTCAGGGAGGCAGTGGATTCAGAGGATGTAAAACTCTTGAAGGAGGCCATGGTTGATGAAATGGCACCCTTGCACAAAAATGAGGCATGGGATCTGGTGGAGTTTCCAGCTAGAAGGAAGCCCATTGGGATAAAATGGGTGTTTAATAAGAAGATGAATGTAGAAGGAAAGGTGGAGAAATACAAAGCTCAATTGGTAGCAAAAGGTTATTCCTAGATGCCTTGAATTGATTTTGGTGATATATTTTCTTCTGTTGCCAAGGTTACTTCTATTAGATTACTTTTATCTGTTGCTGTTGCGTTTTATTTTGTGGTAGAACAGATGGATGTGAAGACATCATTTCTTCATGGGGATCTAGAAGAAGAGACCTACATGAAGCAACCTAAAGGCTTTGCGGCAGAGGGTAAAAAAGAACTGGTATGCAAGTTAAAAAAGTCTCTGTATGGGTTAAAATAGTCACCAAGGAAGTGGTATCAGAAATTTGATACCTATATACGGGGACTTGGCTTCACCAGAAGCAAAGAGGATCACTGTGTTTATTTTAAATTAATTGGTGATCGTGTTATTTATTTGGTCTTATATGTGGATGATATGTTGCTGATTGGAAATGACAAAGAAATTATCCAAGATTTGAAAACCCAATTGTTCTCCAAATTCGACATGAAGGATCTTGATGCTGCAAACTATATTTTGGGCATGGAAATTAAGAGTGATCAGGCAAAGAGAAAGCTCTGGTTAAACTAGAGGATGTATGTCGAGACTATATTGCAGAGGTTCAATATGCAGGATAGTAAACCGATGAAGGTTCCTATTCCTATAGGTGTAAATCTGTTTGCTGAACAATGTCCCAAGACATAAGAAGAAGAGGAGGATATGTACCATGTTCCATATGCAAGTGCAGTGGGTAGCGTGATGTATGCAATGGTCTACACTAGACCAGACATTTCACATGCATTGGGAGTATTGAGCAGGTTTATCTCAAAACCAGGGAAGGAGTAGTGGACATCAGTGAAGCGGGTTTTCAGATATTTGCATGGCACTAGTGATTATGGTTTGTGCTACCAAGGAAGACCAGTATTGGACAAAGTTTTGGACATCCGTGGTTTTGTTGATTGAGACTGGGATGGAGATCTAGACCAAATAAGATCTACAAGTGGGTATGTGTTTAACCTATTTGGAGGTGCAGTCAGTTTGATGAGTAAAATACAGTCTGTAGTGGCACTGTCAACTACAGATGCAGAATACATGGCAGCCACTCATGCAAGCAAGGAAGAATTTTGGTTGTAGAGATTGTGTTCAAGTATGGGGCTGGTGCAGCGGGGTATAAGGATAGACTGTGATAGCCAAAGTGCAATTTTCTTGGCTAAGAACCCTGCTTATCATTCAGAGACAAAGCACATTGATGTTCAATATCACTTTGTGAGAGATATGGTTGAGGATAAAAGGGTGTTGCTAGTAAACATGGACACTTTGAAGAATGTTGCAGATGCATTGACGAAGTCTGTGAGCACTTAGAAGTTCTCTTGGTGTAGAGAAACAATGGGTTTTGCAGAGCTGGGCTAATGACTAATCTATCCTATGGCCCCCTACGGAAAGAAAAAAAGAAGTGGGAGAATGTTGGGTATGTGTTATATTCTTTCCACGATTGGGGGGGGGGTGGGCGACAATCCCCCTGTACGTTGCGTCGAGCACAACAGGGGGATCACAGGGGGGGTGGCAGCCCCCCCTGTTCAGGGTCTATGTTAGCACCCTAGGGAAATTTTTTTGGACCCTATTTTTCGGTGGGCGGACCCGCCCATGGTTTTGTGCATTGGTTTGCACATGGTTTTGGAGCATGATGGTTTTTGGCCCCTGGTATTTTGTAGATCCGGTCAAGGGAACTAAGATTATATTTTAATCTAGGGTTAATGGATTGGGGTTTATGTATTCTTTGACATGTATATATATGTGTTGTAACACTAAAAGGAATACAATGAAAAAACAAGCTGGTAATCCCGATTTGGGATCCGGGGGAAAATATCTGTGTGTATCTGTTTTATGTTTTATGCTCTCGCTATTGTTTATTTTCTGTTTTTAAGATTCGTTTGCAAGATATTTTTTGTACAGGGTTAAAACCTACACATTTACGCACTCTCCATTTTCTTGGTTTGTTAATTATTTTGTTTGGACACTTCATCATTGTGATGTACTTTTTTCACTTTTCTTTGATGAACCACATGAAGAAGTGACTAGCTAGTGTTGGGAAGTGATGTAGAGAATTAAGGTACATTAATCCTCAGATGCATGTGGGGATCACATGATTTTACTACGTTAAGCGAGTTAGCAGGCCATATCCACCACAACCATTTCTTATGACGACGACTGTCACACCCTCCACTCCCTCCATCATGTCATGTATCATGTCCATCTCCTCCACCACTGTCCATAACCACTGCTTGTGGTGACGACTATTATTCGCTCGACCACCTCCATCATGTCATGTATCACATCCATATCCTACACCACCACCAATCATGTCATGTATCGTCTCCACCACCTCCATCTCCTCCAACATCTCCATCATGTCACGTATCACCTCACATTATTGAGTATACTTTTGGGCACCATTTTCCTTATTGTATTTGTTTGTTTGTTTGTAGATATTAATTTATTTGTTGTGAAAAAATTGTGATAAAATATAGATGAAATATTACCATTTAATTTACATGTTTAATCATGGATATGAGGTAGGGTTAACGATAGATTTATAACATTTTTACAATTTTATAAACTAACAATGTGTAATTTTAACCTAGCTATTATTTACAAGAAAACAATATCTCTTACCTTGTGATCATGTACTATCAAAATAAAATTTAACTTTAATTCCATACATAAAATTCTCTTTAACTTCAATGACATATATATTTCCTTATAATAATAAAAAAAAACATAAACACTCATATTATATAATAAAATAATTATTTTATATCATTTTTAATACTTTGTTATTCACATAACACGCATATTATATAACAAAATAATTGTTATATATTAATTTTTAATATGCTATTATTAACATACTTTAAAACTTATAATTTCAATATTTAGTGGTAAAGACTAACTTTAGTGGTAAAGACTAACTTTCCCATCAATTAAATGACAAGAAAATAATAAAAATTATAATACAATTTTGATTTTTTATATTATAATTATAATTATAATTATAATTTTAATTTTAATGATTACTTATTTGTCAATTTAAAAAAAAAATATTTGACTTCAAAAAAACACAATTTCATAATTCTCAATACATTAAAATATTAATAATACATTAAAAAAATCATGTTTCCATATAATTCTCAACCATCATACAAACAAATACATAATGTCCTAAAACCGAAACCATAAACTATGCTAAACCCCAAAACAACACGTATATCATATAAAACAACAAGTATAACACGTATATAATAAGATTAAAGGGAAAAAATACAGAAATGCTCATTTCCCTAAGATGTTGACCCATTTTTATATAGTGAGTTTGCTTTAAAGTGTTCTAACTTCCCCACCACAATAATTTGATGAAGGTGAACAATGAGCTCTATAGTAACATAGTGTAGTAACATAGTGCATGGGAGGTTATTTTTTCATCCATTTTATAACTAGTAATGGGAGTATTTAAAAACGTGTGCGTGTTTGACTTCTTTATACACTAGTCTAGATCCATCTTAATTCTGGATCTATCAAGCGTCGAGAAGGATCAAATCTTTTGAGGTGCAAACCTCTTTTTTGAGTGAAAAACTTGAGGAAAGGTTTGCACTTAGAGAGATTTGATCCCTCTCGACGCTTGATAGATCTAGAGTTAAGATGGATCTAGGTCGGTTTCAGTCGTGTGCAGCCAAGGAAAACATATCGATAATATGAGGAACATATGATTAATTTTATCAATAATATGTAAATACATCTAATATTAATATAACCATTTTAAATATGCTAAATATATTTGAGATTTATAGATTCATTTTAATTTTAAATTTTCTTAGTTATCTCAGTTTGTTGAGATGATAAATATTGTAAAATAACTTTAATGATGAAATAAATTTTTTGAATGCAAAGCGACAATGCAATAATATTGAATGATAGAAAATGTGAATAATAAGAATGTAGTAAAGTACAAATAGCCTTCGTTGTGGTCAATCTCAAACTATTTTCTTCTACTATTCTTATTGTCACCCTTGTTAGTAGTGTCATTTTTTCATATCGATTATATGAAAAATAAGTTTGAAATCATAAACCATTTAAATATTTAGCTCGAGTTGTTGTAGTAAACACCATACCTTGTCTCTCTTGCTCTCCAATATTATTAGGTTTATTTACTATAACACAAAAATAAATCTACATTGTCAATAATTTTTTGTGCTTACACTGAAATCAATGCACAATATTAATCCAATGAATTTCAAATTAATGTACCATCATACATCCAATTACATCAAATCAGAAATCAACATATACACTAAAATCAATGCATCTAATGCAAAAAATCAAATAATATTAGAAAACAACATCTACACTGAAATCAATGCATCTAATGCAAGTAATCAAATAGGATTGGAAATCAACATCTACACTGAAATCAATGCATCTAATGCAAGTAATAAAACATGATTAGAAACCAACATATACACTAAAATCAATGCATCTAGTGCAAGCAATCAAATAGGATTATAAACCACCATCTACACTGAAATCAATGAATTTATTGCAAGCAATCAAATAGGGTTAGAAATCATATATATTGAAATCAATGGATCTAGTGTAAGCAATCAAATATAATTAGAAATCAACATCTACATTGAAATTAATGCATCTAGTGCAAGCAATCAAATAAGATTATAAATTGCCATCTACACTGAAATCAATACATTTACTGCAAGCAATCAAATAGGATTAGAAATCATCTACATGGAAATCAATGCATGTAGTGCAAGTAATCAAATATCATTAGAAATAAAAATATACACTACAATTAATGCATCTAGTTCAAGCAATCAAATTGGATTAGAAATCACCATCTACACTGAAATCAATGCATCTATTGCAATAAATATTCTTCCCTCTCTCCCCCTTCCATATATATCTATATGTCCCTCCATATCTCCTTCTTTGTCTACTTATCTCACCCCCAAAAATGCACACTCTCTCTCACTCCATATTTATCAATATCTTTGTCCCTCCCTCCATGTCTCCATCTATCTCTTCTTTCTCTTCACCTTACATCTATATCTCTATCGTCTCTCTATATCAACCCCAAAATACACACTTTCTTTCTCCAGTCTATCTATCTATCACTCAGTTTCTTTCTCCAGTCTATCTATCTATCACTCAGTTTCTTTCTCCAGTCTATTAGTCTCTCTCTTCCTGTTCCCTCCCTCTCCCTTGCTTATATCTCTCTTCCCTCCTGCCATCCTCTCTCCTTCTCTCTCCATCTTCCTTATTGTTAGTATGAATCCTTTGTCGAAGTGTACGAAAAGAGACCACTTTAGCTACGCATAACTAATAGCCCTAACATCAAAGATGGCTGCTAATATCTTCAGATCTGTAGTTAGTTGATCAAGACAAGAGCTACAAAAAACCAGATCTATGCATAGAAAGACATTAAGCAGTAAAAAGAAGGGTTTGCTCCATATATCCAATAGACAAGACAAGAACAATTTTTTGAAAGAATTTTTTGTATTAAGGGCACCTGGGAGGAAAACAAGAAGATGTTTCCAATTCTCCTCAATGGGATGGGTTCTTGGAAGTCCTCAGCACTTCAGATCTAGAATCTCTCTCTCTTGTTGGTGTAGAAAACCCGGACAAAGATAGAACTCAAAGGGAGCTCACACAGCAAATAATGTAGAAAAATGTGACCAAGTGTATAGATCCAGAGTGATCTAATAGGCAACAAAAGGTGAAGAATGGTAGGAAAAACCCTCCTATTTATAACAAAATATTGGGTCATTCTAGATCTTGGTGCATGATTAAAATAATGTTAACCGAATCTAGATCCACCTTTTATGGAATATTTTATTATATTTGTTGGAGGGAAAGGGTCTTTGACTTGGGTCAAATCCCTTGATTAGTCAAAAATAAATAAATAAATGATTTATTTATCTTTTTAAGGAAGTGGTTGGAAGATAATCAAATAAATAATGATTTATTTAATTATTTGTGGGTGATTTGGTCATATTTAACAAGGAATATTATCTAAATAAAATTTAAATAATTATTCCTAGAGAATAATAAGATAAATAAAGGTTTATCTCATTAATTTCTTTGTTTTGGGTTAAACATGACTAGGAATAATAATTAAATTATGGTTTAATTAATTATTCCATGAGGAAAATCAAACAAAATAGGTTTGTTTAATATTTCCTTTTGGGGTTTCATGTTTAGACCATAAACGACCTAATAAATGTGGTTTATTAAGTTATTTTACATAGTGAAAGCAATTTTACTTAGGGTAAAATTGGTCTTACATGGTGTACTTGGGTCCATCTAATGATAAGAGGTTAGATGACCAAAAAATGGTGTAACACTTATCACTCCCTCTCTCTACCTCTCTCTCTTTCTCTCCATAATTCACTATCTGTGTAATTTCTTCTTACCTCCCTCTCTCCCCCCTCCATCTCCATCACTCTTTCCCTACCTCTCTCCACTCTCTCTCTTCCTTTCTCTCCCACCTCTCTCTTTCTCTCTATCTTCACCTTCCAACTTTGTTAATATATGCCTCTCTCTCTCTCTCTCCTTATCTCCTCCCTTCTCTCTATCTCTCCTTCTTTATCTCTTTATCTCATCCCAAAAAATACACACTCTCTCTCCATCTCTCCCTTCTCACTCCCTCTCTCTCTCCACTTGTCACTCTATGTATTTATTCTTCCCTCCCTCTCTCCTCCTATCTTCCTCCCTCTCTCCTCCTCTCCCTCAAGTACCCTCTCTTTCCCTTCCTCTCTCTCCATTTCTCTCATACCTCCCTCTTTCTTCCCCCATCACTCACTCTCTCTCTCTCTCTCTCTCTCTCTCTCGTTCCCCTACAATCCTCTCACTTCCCCCTCACTCTCTTCCTCTCTCTCGTCCTTCATCCCTCTCCCTTTCTCGCCTCTATGTGTGTGTGTGTGTGTAGGTGTGTGTGTGTCTCTCTCTCTCTCTCAGATCCTCTCTCTTCCCCCATCACTCTATCTCTCTCTCCAACTATGTTACTATATCCCTCCCTTTTTTCTTCTCTCTCCTTCTCCCCCTCTTGTTTCCATCACTCCTTCTACGTCTCTTTATCTCACCCCTAAACATACATACTCTCTCTCCATATCACCCTTGCCACTCCATCTCTCTCTAGTTCTCACTCTCTATGTATTTCTTCTTCTCTCCCTCTCTCCTCTCTCTCTCTCTCTCTCTCTCTCTCTCTCTCTCTCTCTCCCCTCCAATCTTCCTTCCTTCTCCCTCCCTCTCTCACTCTCTCTCTCTCCCACCTCCATCCTTATTTCTCCCTCTCCCTCTCCATCTCTTACCCTTCTCTCTCTCTCTCTCTCTCTCTCTCTTCATCCCTCCTCCCCCCTCTCCTTCAGTTTATCTCCATCTCTCCTTTGTCACTCCCACTATTTCTTTAGCTCTATCATATGTCTTTCTTCTTCCCTCCCATATATATCTAGCGTTTATATATAAATATATATATATATATATATATATATATATAGTATTAATATAAAGTTATTAAATTTAATAATATTAATATAAATATTATATTTAATAATAATATTAATATTTTAATATTAATGTGAGGGTAAATAATGTTTTTTGCATGCTATTATTATTAATTTGGTCCACGGGCTTCATATATAATTAGATGTTGATTTCTACTCCTATTTGATATATTTTTATTATTTACATTACATTTTTATACCTCTTTTATAAATATAGTATTTGGCCCATGGTATTAATAATAATTTGTCCAGTATTTGGCCCATAGGATTCACCTAAATAAAACCTCTTTTTTGAGTTTTTGTAAATACAAAGAGATTTATGGAGTAAATATAAAAAGTGGTCATGTTGTACCACATCTCTAATATATTTATATTTTTATTTATTTACCATACCTCCCAGGAGTAAGTAGTGTATAAATTATATAAGCGATATGTTATTATTCACCGAGATTCTCCTGATCACACACTATTTTATCTTCATGCACAATACATAATCTATTCTACCATTGATCATTATATGCGGAAATAAAATCAATTGCGTGCACACATTAAAACCATAAAAATTCACACATATGAACACAGTATTTCTTGGGAAAGCTTAAAGTTGAAAACCCCCAACTATCTATATATTATATATGTCATAAATATCATGTAACAATCATCATACAAAGCTCCTCACAAGCTCTCAGTACAATCTCCAATTGCTACACACTAATCAGGTCCGATCTAGCAAATCTCATGCTCCAATCTCTGCCACCTGCTAGCCTGCCTCTACTGAGCAATCACTGCTGAAGAATTGCTTTGAATGAACTCAAATTGGTCCAGCCTTGCTCATGAAATCCTCATTGGCATCTCCAACCACTGTGTGTTGCAAATCATGCAACATTATATTCACAACTGATAGTCACGCTTGCTCTTTCACCTACCTCTCCACTGGTCTCCGCTGAAACTGTCCATGCACTGAGTTAATTGATGTATTCTTTAGTTGATTTATGAGTTTAATAATTAATGAATTAATTAATAATTAATTCACACCACTCTCACTAGTGTATCAATCAGTTATACTAGATACAACTAAACAACTATGTTTAACTAAAGTAAAAGCGAACACAACTCCACCAACTACCTCAATAACTCCACAAACTACTGTCACATGAGTTCTAACTAAAGTCTCCATGAAATAGCTCCACTTAACCCTGGAATAGCATAATTGCTTCGGTTAGCTCTGTACTTACATACGTACTTAACTGAAGTGCTCCAAGAGAATAAGATAATGTTTAGAGTCTAAATATTATTAAGAGCTAATAATATTCGACATATCTATTTTTAGAATGGCAATCTAAAAATAGATTCTGCCCAGTATGTCTAAGAATAGAAGTCCAACTATTTTTTCTGACATGACCAACCATCCACAAATAGCATCTTTCAACTCATAGAACATGATCCATATGTCTAAAAATAGAGATAGTCTAAAAATAGACTTTGCGCCAAAAATAGCCTGCGGGCCCACTTAGTGAAGGTGACTCTTTTCACTAAGCTCATCATCTTGTTGCAATCTCAACACTCCCTCTCAACAAGATAGGGATTATCTGCCACCCCGATCCTTCCTCTATGGTATTCGAATTTTCTCCTAGTGAGCGCCTTCGTCAAGATATCAGCATCTTGATCCTCCGTAGGAATGTAAGAAAGTAACATGATCTTCTGTTGCACACAATCTTTGATATGATGATATCGGATGTCAATGTATTTAGATCTATCATGAAATACTGGATTAAAAAAGATTTTGATGTAACTCTGATTATCACAATATATCACAATAGGATCTAAGTGTGAATCAAACAACCCGACTAGGATCTTCCTTATTCATATAGCCTCGCATGTAGCAAAACTTGCTTCCATGTACTCAACCTACACTGAACTGAGTGCCATAGATCTCTTCTTCCTATTGTACCAAGAAACTAATGTCGACCCGATATTGAAAATCCCTCTAGATGTGCTCTTTCTGTCCGTTGGGCTCCCTGCCCAATCTGCATCTATGAAGCCATGCAACTTCAGCTCATCCGCCTGTTTGTACCATAATCCATATCCCGATGTGCCTCTGAGATATCTGAATACATGCTTCCTCGCCTTCCAAATGAGCTTGGTAGGCTTAACCATAGCTCATAGTAAGTTAGGCGTAGAATATCGGTCGGTGTATTGACTAGATACATAAGTGACTCTGTTGTTGATGTGATGGCATCCACCCTACCTCTACCAATGTGGCATCCTCTTTCCTCCATACGGAAGAGGAGTATCAATAGGCTTGCAGCCATGCATGTTGAACTTCTCCAGTATCTCCTAGGCATACTTGCCTTGAGAAATAAACAGTCCACCACTGCGTTGCCAAATTTCCAATCCCAGGAAATAATGAAGGAGGTCCAAGTCCTTCATCTCAAACTCCTTTGCAAGATCATCCTTGCATGAGTGTATCAACAGTTCATCACCCATCAAAATCAAATCATCTACATAAAGTAAAATGATTAGCAACTTACCCTCCACCACAATCTGGTATAGGTTCGGATCCACCTCACTCTTGGAGAATCCAAGTCCAGTGAAATAACTGTCTATCCATGTGTACCAAGCACGAGGCGCTTGTTTCAACCCGTACAACGCTCTTTTGAGCCTGCACACATGTGACTCGCTGCTAAAGATCTCGAAACCTTCGGGTTGCTCTATGTACACCTCCTCCTCAATGACTCCGTTGAGGAACGCAGTCTTCACATCCATCTGATGAATGTACCACCCCATCTGCGCTGAGAGAGCAAGAATCGTCTGTATGGAAGAATACCTTGCGACAGGTGCAAAGGTCTCCTCATAATCGATCCCCTCAATTTGTGAGAAGCCTCGGGAAACAAATCTTGCCTTGTACTTCTCCACACTCCCGTCAGCTGCTTGCTTTACTTTGTAGATCCATCTCGAACCCACCACTGATTTCCATTCCGGCCTTGGGATAATCTCCCATGCACTGTTTACGACAATCGAATCATACTCTTCCACCATGGCATCTACCCATGCGGGGTCCTCCATAGCTTCCTCAAAAAGAGGATGGCTGCGATACGATACACTTGCTCGTGAGGAGCCTTTATCTAGTATATCGGTCAAGTGTTGTCTCTATAAATATTTTGTGATGTAGGTGCTCCTACAATCTTCTTTGCATCCTGATTCAGTCGCTCAGCTTCTATAGTGTGCTTCCGCCCTCTGATGGTTGCCGCTGCATGAGTGGTTTCTTCCATTCCATGAACCTCCTCTTGTGGCTGATCCACATCCTGAGGCTCATCCTTAGGAACTAATAGCTCCTCATCTACATGCAAGTGTGGCTCCCTCTCAAGCGAACACTCCATGGCTTTCTCCTCATGAAATTTGATATCCCATCGCACAACAGTCTTCCAACTGTCTGGAAAATACACACGATAGTTGTGGGGTGTACTAGTGTACCCCAAAAATATCCTAACCTCTGCGGTCGGCTCCAGCTTCTTCCTGGAATCCTTCTTCACATGAATGTAAATAGGTGAGCCAAAAATCTTCAAATGAGAAATATCAGGCTTCTTACCAAAAAACGCCTCTTTGGGTGTACTCATGCCAAGTACTCTGTGAGGACAACGGTTTTGCACATAAACCGCAGTATTGCTTGCCTCAGCCCACAAGTGTATAAGAAGGCCCTGATCATGCAACATCGCCCATGCAGCACTCACGATCGTTCTGTTCTTTCGCTCCATGACCCCATTCTGCTGTGGGTTATGAGGCACTATGAGCTCTCTTCCAATTCCTTATGCGCTGCAAAAGTCCTTGAATTCGCCAAAGATGAATTCACCACCATTTTCGCTCCTAAGAGTCTTCACTTGATTCCTCGACTCTTTCTCCATCAGTGCCTTAAACTCACAGAACTTAGAGAATGTCTCGCTCTTCTTCTGCATGAAGAAGATCCAGCACTTCCGAGAAAAATCATCAACAAATATCGCATAATACCTGTGCTTTGCTGTTGAAGCTATTAAGAAAGGTCCACACATGTTTGTGTGAATTCTCTCAAGGATCATCGTGGCATGACTATCCTTCTCGTGAAAGGTGGCTTTCACAAATTTTCCCAAAGTACATCCCTTGCATTGATCTGACTGCGCAAGTGTACCTTTGGGAAGCCCGATAGAAATATGCTGCAAAATTTTCAAAGCACCATGGTGAAGATGGCCCAATTTCCTGTGCCATAGCTCGCACTCATCCCGGCTCACCACTCCTTCTTCCTTGCCTGCCATTTCTGCGTAGCCATCTACCGGAAACTGATAAAGGTTCTTAACTCAAACCCCTATCCTCCGGGTTTCACTAGTTGCCTTACTGCACAGGAAAGCCTTTCCCTCACTAAAGACAACATCATATCCCTTGTCTTCCAACATAGCTACAGAGATAAGATTCTTCTTCAATCCCGCTACATGCATGACTTCCTTCAATACGAAGGGTTTACCAGACTCCCTCTCAAAGGAAATGGTCCCGATACCGGTCACACTATATCTACCATCACCATCCATCTCGATGTGCACTCCAAGATCCTTCTCATCCAGATCAGTAAACAAATCTTTGTCTCTAGTCTTGTGAAAAGATGCACCACTGTCAAGAAACCACACTGAACCCATCATAATTGAGACCAAGCATGCGATCAACGAAAAATCCAGCTCAAATTGCAAGGCTAAGGCCTCTCCAGCTGCAGATCCAACAACTTGCTTATTTTTCTTCTTCTGTGGACAATTAGTGGCGTAATGTCCGTGTTGGTGACAGTGAAAGCACTTAACCTTGGACATGTCCTGCTTCTTGCCTTTCGCATCGGATTGAGAAGCATTCTTCTTGGTCTTCCCCTTCCTTGCTTTGGTAGCCAAAGTAAAATTTTCTTCATCTACATTCTTCAATGAAGATCCGTCCCTGGTACTTCACCTTATCTCCTCCTGCACAAGATCCGACCAAAGTCGCTCCCATCCTGGCAGTTTCTCCCGACCATTGACAGAGTCCTGATAGGAATTCCAACTCTTCGGAAGCCCAAGGAGAGCCAAGCTCACCAAGTCCTCATATCTACAGTAACCCCCACACTTCCCAGCTCATCCCTACACTAGAAAAACTTCGTGAGGTACTTGGGTATACTGTCGCCTTTCTCCATTTTTATATTCCTGAGCTTATCCTTGAGCGCCAACTTCCTCTGGTCGCTCTTGCTTTGGAAAAAATATGTCAAAGCTTTCCAAATAAAGAATGGAGAAGCTTTACCATGAAGGCTGGACACTATGTGATCCTTCACACCTTCCAACAGAATCCTTCGACATTTTTTTGTCTTCTTTTGCCATGCGTCAAGTGTGGCAGCATCGCTAGAAGAAGGTTTTGGAATTTCTGCATCTATGACTCCTTCAACACATTGTCCTCCAACACCGCCTCCATCCTGTCCTTCAATGAAATATGATTCGAGCTTCCCTCAAGGGCATACTCCAATCGCAATCTGTTGAAAGACATCTCAAATTCGTCACCAAGAAAACATTGCTGCAAATTCAAATTCCACCAGCACAAAACTCAACTGCTTCAATGCTTTGCAATTGCTCCAATGATCAATATCGCTCCGATACCATGTATAAATTATATAACTAATATGTTATACATATGATATTCTCCTAATCACACACTATTTTAACTTCATGCACAATACAGAATCTCTTCTACCATTGATCATTACTTGCAGAAATAAAATCAATTGCATGCACACATTAAAACCATAAAAATTCACACATATGAACATAGTAATTTATGGGAAAGATTAAAGATGAAAACCCCAAACTATCTGTATATTATATGTCATAGAGATCATGTGAAAATCATCATACAAAGCTCCTCACAAGCTCTCAGTACAATCTCCAATTGCTACACACTAATCAGGTCCGATCTAGCAAATCCCATGCACCGATCTCCGCCACCTGCTAGCCTGTCTCTATTGCGCAATCACTGCTAAAGAATGGATTTGAATGAACTCAAATTGGCACAACATTTCTCACACAATCTTCATTGGCATCTCCAACCACTGTGTGTTGCAAATCATGCAACACTATAGTCACAACTGATAGTCACACTGCTCTTTCACCTACCTCTTCCCTGGTCTCCACTAAAACTGTCCTTGCACTGTAGTTAACTAATGTATTCTTTAGTTGATTAATGAGTTAATAATTAGTGAATTAATTAATAATTAATTCACACCACTCTCACTTGTGTATCAATCAGTTAGACTAGATACAACTAGCTCAACTATGTTTAACTAAGTTAAACTGAACACAACTCCACCAACTACCTCAATAACTCCACCAAACTCTATCACATGAGTTCTAACTGAGGTCTCCATGCAATAGCTCCAATTAACTCTCAGGAATAGTGTAATTCCTTCTGTCAGCTCCTATGCCACATCTGTGCACTTAACTAAAGTGCTCCAAGAGAATAAAATAATGTTTATAGTCCAAATATTATTAAGAGCTAATAATATTCGACATATCTATTTTTAGACTGGAAATATAAAAATAGATTCTACCAAATATGTCTAAAAATAGAAGTCCATATATTTTTCCAACTTGAACAACCATCCACAAGTAGCATCCTGCAACTCATAGAATATGATCAACATGTATAAAAATAGACATAGTCTAAAAATAGACTTGCGCCAAAAATAGCTTGTGGGCCCACTTAGTGAAGGCGACTATTTTCACTATGCTTATCATCTTGTTGCAATCTCAACAATCCCTCTCAACAAGATAGGGATTATTTGCCACCCTGATCCTGTCTCTGTGGTATTCGAATTTTCTCCTGGTGAGTGCCTTCGTCAAGATATCAGCATCTTGATCCTTTGTAGGAATGTAAGAAAGTAACATGATTTTCCATTGCACACAATCTCTGATATGATGATATCGGATGTCAATGTGTTTAGATCTATCATGAAATACTATATTAACTGAGAGTTTGATGCAAATCTAACTATCACAATATATCACAGTAGGATCTAAGTGTGAACCAAACAACCTGACCAGGATCTTCCTCATCCATATAGCCTCGCATGTAGCCAAACTTGCTGCCATGTACTCGGCCTCCGCTGAACTAAGTGCCACGAATATTTGCTTCCTGTTGTACCAAGAAACTACTGTCGACTCGATATTGAAAATCCCTCCAAATGTGCTCTTTCTGTCCGTTGGGCTCCCTGCCCAATCTGCATCCATGAAGCCACACAGCTTCATCTCATCCGACTATCTGTACCATAATCCATATCCTGATGTGCCTCTGAGATATCTCAATATATGCTTGCTTGCCTTCCAAAAGAGCTTGGTAGGCTTAACCATAGCTTGTGAAAGCTGGTTAACAGAATAGCATATGTCAGGTCGTGTATTGAATAGATACATAAGTGACCCCACCAACTGTTGGTAAACAGTGGCATCCACTACCTCTGCTGATGTAGCATCCTCTTTCCTCCATCCACCAGGAAGAGGAGTGTCGATAGGCTTTCAGCCATGCATGTTGAACTTATCTAGTATCTCCCGGGCATACTTGCCTTGAGACACAAACAATCCATCATTGCACTGCCAAATTTCCAATCCTAGGAAATAATGAAGGAGGCCCAATTCCTTCATCTCAAACTCCTTTGCAAGACCAGCCTTGCATGAGTGTATCAACAGTTCATCACCCGTCAAAATCAAATCATCTACATAAAGTACAATGATCAGCAACTTACCCTCCACCACAATCTGGTGTAGGTTCGGATCTGCCTCACTCTTGGAGAATCCAAGTCCGGTGAAATAACCATCTATCTGTGTGTACCAAGCACGAGGTGCTTGTTTCAACCCATACAACACTCTTTTTAGCCTGCACATATGTGATTCGCTACTAAAGATCTTGAAACCTTTGAGCTGCTCTATGTACACCTCCTCCTCAATGACTCCGTTGAGGAACGTAGTCTTCACATCCATCTGATGAATGTGCCACCCCATCTGCGCTGAGAGAGAAATAATCGTCTGTATGGAAGAATACCTTACGACAGGTGCAAAGGTTTCCTCATAGTTGTTCCCCTCAATCTGTGAGAGGCCTCGGGAAACAAATCTTGCCTTGTACTTCTTGATGGTCTCGTTAGCTACTTGCTTCACTTTGTAGATCCATCTCGAACCTCCCACTGATTTCCCTTCCGGCCTTGGGACAATCTCCCATGCATTTTTTCTGACAATCGAATCACACTCTTCCACCATGGAATCTACCCATGCAGGGTCCTCTACAGCTTCCTCAAAAGAGGATGGCTCTGTCACGATACACTTTCTCATCAGAGCCATGTATCCAGTATATCGATAAGGTGACTGTCTCTGTCTGTGCTGTGATGTAGGTGCTCCTACAATCTTCTCTGCATCTTGATTTAGTCGCTCAGCTTCTGTAGTGCGCTTCCGCCCTCTGATGGTTTCCGCTACATGAGTGGTTTCTTCCATTCCATGAACCTCCTCTTGTGGCTGATCCACATCCGGAGGCTCATCCTTAGGAACTAATAGCTCCTCATCTGCATGCAAGTGTGGCTCCCTCTCAAGTAAACACTTCATGGCTTTCTCCTCATGAAATTTGTATCAGTGTACCCCAAAATATCCCAACCTCTGCGGTTGGCTCCAGCTTCTTCCTGGCATCCTTCATCACATGAATGTAAACAAGTGAGCCAAAAATATTCAAATGAGAAATATCAAGCTTCTTACCAGAAAATGCCTCCTCGGGTGTACTCATGCCAAGTACTCTATGAGGACAACAGTTTTTCACATAAACCACAATATTGCATGCCTTAGCCCACAAGTGTATGGGAAGGCCCTGATCATGCAACATTGCCCGTGCAGCACCCACGATCGTTCTGTTCTTTCGCTTCGTGACCCCATTCTGTTGTGGGTTATGAGGCGCTATGAGCTCTCTTCGAATTCCTTCTGCACTGCAAAAGTCCTTGAATTCGATAGAGATGAATTCACCACCATTGTCGCTCCTAAGAGCCTTCACCTGCTTCCCCAAATATTTCTCCACTAGTGCCTTAAACTCACAAAACTTAGAGAATGTTTCGATCTTCTTTTGCATGAAGAAGATCCAACACTTCCGAGAAAAATCATCAACAAATATCACATAATACCTGTGCTTTTCTGTCGAAGCTACTGAGAAAGGTCCACACATGTATGTGTGAATTCTCTCAAGGATCGTCGTGGTGTGACTATCCTTCTCATGAAAGGTGGCTTTCACAAATTTTCCCAAAGTACATCCCTTGTACTGATCTGACTACGCAAGTGTACCTTTGGGAAGCCCGGTAGAAATCTGCTGCAAAATTTTCAAAGCACCATGGTGAATATGGCCCAATCTCTTGTGCCATAGCTCTCCCTCATCCCGAGTCACCACTCCTTCTGCCTTGCCTGCCATTGCTGCGCAACCATCTACCTGCAACTGATAAAGGTTCTTAACTCGAACCCCTATCCTCCGGGTTTCACCAATTTCCTTACTGCGCAGGAAAGCCTTTCCCTCACTAAAGACAACATCATATCCCTTGTCTTCCAACATAGCCACAGAGATAAGATTCTTCTTCAATCCTGGAACATGCATGACTTCCTTCAATACGAAGGGTTTACCAGACTCCCTCTCAAAGGAATTGGTCCCTATACCGGTCACACTGTATCTACCATCATTGCCCATCTCGATGTGCACTGCAAGATCCATCTCATCCAGATCAGTAAAAAAATCTTTGTCTCCGGTCATGTGAAAAGACGCACCACTATCAAGAAACCACACTGAACCCATTATACTTGAGACCAAGCATGCGACCAGCGAAAAATACAGCTCAAAATACGAGGCTAAGGCCTCTCCAGTTGAAGATTCAGCAGCCTGCTTATTTTTCTTCTTCTGTGGATAATTAGTGGCATAATGTCCATATTGGTGACAGTGAAAGCACCTCACGTTGGACATGTCCTGCTTCTTGCCTTTTGAATCGGATTGAGAAGCATTCTTATTGCTCTTCTCCTTCCTTGCTTTGGAAGCCAAAGCGAAATTTTCTTCATCTACATTCTTCGATGAAGGTCTGTCCTTGGTACTTCGCCTTATCTCCTCCTGCACAAGATCCAACCAAAGTCACTCCCATCTTGGAAGTTTCTCCCGACCATTGACAGAGTCCTGATAGGAATTCCAACTCTTTGGAAGTCCAAGGAGAGCCAAGCTTACCAAGTCCTCATATCTACAGTAACCCCCACACTTCCCAGCTCATCCCCGCACTGGAAAAAATTCGTGAGGTACTTGGGTATACTGTCGCCTTTCTCCATTTTTATATTCCTGAGCTTATCCTTGAGCGCCAACTTCCTCTGGTCGCTCTTGCTTTGGAACAAATCTGTCAAAGCTTTCCACATCAAGAATGGAGAATATTTACCATGAAGGCTGGACACTATGTGATCCTTCACACCTTCCAACAAAATCCTTCGACATTTTGTTGTCTTCTTTTGCCATGCATCAAGTGCGGCAACATCGCTTGAAGCAGGTTTTGGAATTTTTGCATCTATGAACTCCAACCCATTGTCCTCCAGCACTGCCTCCATCCTATCCTTTCATGCAATATAATTCGAGCTGCCCTCAAGGGCATACTCCAATCGCAATCCTTTGAAAGACATCTCAACTTCGTCACCAAGAAAACATTGCTGCAAATTCGAATTCCACTAGCACAAAACTCAACTGCTTCAATGCTTTGCAATTGCTCCAATGATCAATATCACTCTGATACCATGCAGAAATTATATAACTGATATGTTATACATCCGAGATTCTCCTGATCACACACTATTTTAACTTCATGCACAATACAGAATCTCTTCTACCATTGATCATTACTTGCGGAAATAAAATCAATTGCATGCACACATTAAAACCATAAAAATTCACACATATGAACACAGTAATTTATGGGAAAGCTTAAAGCTGAAAACCCCCAACTATATATATATTATATGTTATAGAGATCATGTAAAAATCATCATACAAATCTCCTCACAAGCTCTTAGTACAATCTCCAATTGCTACACACTAATCAGGTCCGATCTAGCAAATCCCATGCACCGATCTCTGCCACCTGCTAGCCTGCCTCTAATGCGCAATCACTACTGAAGAATGGCTCTAAATGAACTCGAATTGGTCCAGCCTTACTCATGCAATCCTCATTGGCATCTCCAACCACTGTGTGTTGCAAATCATGCAACACTATAATCACAACTGATAGTCACACTACTCTTTCACCTACCTCTTCACTGGTCTCCACTGAAACTATCCATGCACTGTAGTTAACTGATGTATTCTTTAGTTGATTAATGAGTTAATAATTAGTGAATTAATTAATAATTAATTCACACCACTCTCACTAGTGTATCAATCAGTTAGACTAGATACAACTAGATCAACTGTGTCTAACTGAGTTAAACTGAACACAACTCCACCAACTACTTCTACAACTCCACCAAACTCTGTCACATGAGTTCTAACTGAAGTCTCCATGCAATAGCTCCACTTAACCCTCAGGAATAGCGTAATTCCTTCTATCAGCTCCTGTGTCACATCTGTGCACTTAACTGAAGTGCTCCAAGAGAATAAGATAATGTTTATAGTCCAAGTATTTAAGAGCTAATAATATTCGACATATCTATTTTTAGACTGGAAATCTAAAAATAGATTCCGCCCAATATGTCTAAAAATAGAAGTCCATCTATTTTTCCAACTTGACTAACCATCCACAAATAGCATCCTGCAACTCAGAATATGATCGACATGTCTAAAAATAGACATAGTCTAAAAATAGACTTGCGCCAAAAATAGCCTACGGGCCCACTTAGTGAAGGCAACTCTTTTCACTAAGCTCATCATCTTGTTCCAATCTCAACAAGTAGAAAAAGTGGTTTTATTTATTTACCATGCCTCTAGTTTATTTCTATTTTTATTTCTTTACCTTATCTCTTTTTTTACTGTTCTTAAAACTCTTCATATTTTAAATTTATATTGTTTAAATTTATTTTCAATTATTTTTTTATATGGTTGTGTAAATTATTCTTTAAGCCGATATTATTTAGATTATATTTTTAATTATATTTTTAGTTTTTTATTTTGGCTTTTGATATACTTACACATCGGGGTGAGCTGTAGAATGCGTTATTTTAATAGTATTCATGTAGTATTAATTTAATATAATATTTACTTTAATCCAATTTAATTTAAAAAAATGATTATAAGATAAGAACACTAAATCCCTAAAGCTACAAGATTTTTTGGGTTTTGATAAGTCCATTGAAGAAACTCAAGAAATGAACTTTGTTAATCATTATTTCACCCATCTCTCTTTCGGATTTTGACAAGTCCTTTGAAGAAACCTAAAGAGAGATGGACTTGTTAATCATTGTTTCACTCATCTATTTCGGCAATTTTTCCTTTGTGGCCACTTTACACAAATTAAAAAAAAAACTCGTCAATTTGTGCAAATCCTTGAAATGTTTGCATTTATTTGTAAATCATTTTCCCCATAGAACAAGGCAAGGAAGTGTTTGAAACTATATCAATCCCTACGTTTGAAACCAAGGCTTTAAACATTCCTTTGCCTATATCCTTGAAACTCTGTTAGTGAATTTGAAACCAAGGTTTTAAACATTCCTTCGCAAATTGACTATTTCATATATTTTTAAGTTGCGTTGATTAACTTATATCCTTCAATATTTATTGTGTCAATAGAAAATGTACAATTAGATGTAATATGTTTTTTTATTTTTCATACATAAACACAAATACTTGGATTTTATTTTTTTCCATTTTTGAAAATATGTCAATTTTTTTTTCTCTCTTTTTAGTTAAAATTTGTATTACGTGCTAACATAGGTTACAATTTAGATTTGATATGGTTTTTGATTACACAAATTCGACCAAATGAAAAAATTTAAACTTTTCATAAGTGTATTTGTCCAAAATTTATTTATATTAGCTAAATCTAGAAAATTAAAAGCAGTTATTGGACCTCGAGGGTCTTTAGAAAACTCAGACATACAAAAATAATGCATGAAACTTAATATAACTTAACACAAAATATTTAAGAGGTAGGATTAGAGTTAGTGGCTTCTACTTGCATGGGATCCTCTTTTCTACTAGCAAAGCAACCTTGGTTTGTAGGGATGCCAATGTGTAGTTCAATGTGTCCCAACCTTTTGTCCATCGAAGTCAATTGTGTTGCATGTGGTCTCGAGAGAGTATCATGGATTCTCTGGTAGCTTTTTGATCCAAAAGGACCTTGCCAAGTAGAAATTTAATATTTTGGTATATGTCCATTGTTTATATGTATTGATCCAAGATGATTGTGCAGGTCCCAGTACAAGTGGCTTAAGTACAAAGGCTCAAAAATAAAAGTGTCAGAATTGTGGCAAATGTAGTGTCAAGTTGAATATATCATCTTTCTGATTCCAACGACGCAGAAAACACTCAATTCTGAGTCTGTATGGAGGAGTTAGGAGCAGTCAAAGTTTAAGGGTTGACTTGGTGATGTGGCAGCTTAAGGAGGAAAAAAAATTGCAGAAACTCGGTCACCCGATTCCGGGAAAATTTGTGGTTCCATTAATTTGACTCATTCAATCAAATTCTAGAAATTCTAAAAAGGACAGTCGGTTTAAATGAAATAAAAAAATATATATTAAAAAAAGGTAGGGTGGGCCATGACCCCCACCTTACCCAACAGAATTGTAACAAAGTAATATTAAAATGGGTGGGCCAATAGAAATGATCCTGTCGCCCACCGCAGACATATTGCAACCACCATATTAAATTGGTGGGTGGGGGTTGTTAACCCCACTGCCCAACCCAATCCACACTCCATATCATACGAAGTCAACGAAAGATTTGGGGTGGGCCGCCCAATGCGGCGCACCCTCGCCCCCTCCCCCCCCACTTTGTATTAAAATATATGGCTGGGTATTAAAAAAGGAATGGTGCGATTTAAAAAAAAGGATTCAGCCTTATTATAGACGGAGTGGGGTTTGACCACTCGACCCCCTCCCTCACAGTTGGGATCTCAATTGATTCGACTAGCGGCTCCCTTGGGGAGTCCACCCAGCATTCCAATATTTAAACCCGCAATTCAAGGGGCCAGGAGCGACACAGAGTATGAGACAGAGTGGAACCTTGAGTGCTTTACAGGAGGGGGGTGGAACCATGAACTAAACCATTTCCAGAGGGGCCATATTTTCTCGACGGCACAATTAGTCAAATTTTATATGGATTATGCACCTCTCGGCACCACGAATCCAACGGTGTTGTCCATTTCTTCATCAGAGGTCTCCAAATTTCAGGCACTTTCAGCTATGGAGGTATAAGGGTGTAATTTTGCATTAATGCTTGTACTTTCATTTATATTACGACTTAATGAAAGAGGGCCTCCTCATTGAATGAGAAAAGCCCGGAGGCGTAGTCCCTCTTGGACGAACTCCGACATAAATTCCTTGTATTCTTGCATGATTTTATGTACTTCTCTCTTCTTATTTTATGCCTTTTAAGTTTCATGGTTAAGATGAAATTTTACATGTAATTCTTTAATACATCTCAAATAAAAATATTTTGGATCAAGTGGTATCAGAGCATGTCTTTGTAGATATAAATTGCATGTTTGTATGTTAGCTACACTACAAGGAAAAGACCCTCCAGCGGAGGTTATAAAGGAGGTTTTTAGTGTTATAAAATTGGCTAAAGTTGTCAAAAAAACATTTGCTACAACATCCGTTTATGGTTATGGAGGTTTTGGCGGAGCTTTTAACGGAAATTCAACACAACTAAAAAACTGGGCGGCCAGAGGTTATTATGGATGTTTTTTTCATCGGTGCGCTACTAAGGTTTCAACGCACCGTTGTGTGTCATCTAGACAGCGGCCCCGAGGCAGTCGAAGGTTCCTGCATTGGGTCGTCAAGGTATAAAACCGCACTGGGCGTAGTGTTGGTGATACAACGAACAAGGTTGTACCAATTGGTCTTGGCATTTGTGCGGTGCCCATAGGTCGTCTCAACGCACTGGTACGTAGACTTATATAAACGCACCGGTGTGTCGTATCAGACAAATGCACCGATATTTATAATTGGTATTGGTATTTTTGCTGTGCCCATACGTCATACAAATGCACCAACGCGTAGACTCACATAAAAACACCGGTGCGTAGTATCGCACAAATGCACGGAGATTTTTAATTGGTTTTGATATTTGTGCAGTACCCATAGGTTGTAGAAACGCACTAGTGCGCTGCAGCATACAAACGCACCGATGTACATTAACAGACATGCACCGGTGTTCATTTTGTATTTTTTAGAAACATCGACTTGTGACAATGCAATTATTGTGATTTTTCTAGATTCATTATTCATTAATTAAATTTTTATTAATGCATTTAAATGTGATGTTTGAATTAATTTTTTTATATCATATCATAACTATTGTGATTTTTTAAAATTAATTATTAATCAAAAGTCGACACATATATATATTTTAACAATATTCGTATGAATTAATTTTTTTTTAGTTCATTTGAGAACGACAATGGAGAATGTAATAGAATAAATTAAAACATATGCTATTATATATAGATATGAATAAGACAGTCTTTGTCATACAAGATGGGACATATATTGGTATCCCTTTGTCTTTCAATTGAGACACTATGTCCATTACATTCTAATTTCACAGACAAATATTTCAAAAATACAATGCCTTGCTTTGATATCCAAACATAGTGATCATCATTCTTCGCTGGAACTATTGTCACTGCTAAAGCTACTTCCATGACTTGGGTTATTTTTAGGAATGTTTTGTTCATGGTGTTGATTGTTTTATTCTTCTTCAGCTTCCATCTACAAACATAAAAATAAAATGAATTGAGTGTATATACATTGGTGAGAATAATGAAAATTGCAATATTAAATAATATACATCAATGTAAATCGAAAATAAAAATGATGTACCATAGCAACAATTGACTCATAAACTATACACATTCTTTCAAAACCATGTACCATGCCATCCTTCAAAATTTCATCTGTTGGCGCAGTTCCATAATTTGTTTTCTGCAAGTTTTATACCCCATAAAAAATCATATATTTAATATAAAAGTTTTTTTTTGTTCTATTAATTATAGACGAAACTAAGTAAAACAAGTTCGATAGATGCTTACAAATTCCACAATTAATTTCTTATATGCCAACATATACTCACAACCCATATTTAACCTAATTTCAATCAATTCATCTGATGGTTCTTCTTTGTATGTTAACACTTGTTTGAAGACATTCAATGATGATTTTTGTAAATCCACTTTAAAACACAAAAATGAAATCTAGTTAAGTTGTTATAAGGAAGTAACAGTTACTCACAAACTTATATATCAACCCTTTTCTTCCTTGTCGTCTTGTTTTATGTGTTGAATTGGTTCCATTTTCTTTTATTTTCTGTAAGAAAATACTTGAAAATTAATATTTAATGCTAAATTATTTATTTATTATACCTAATGATTGAAAAATTCAATGATTACATATTACATTTGAAGCACGTTGTTGTTGATATGGCTCCTCTTGCGATGCAATTTTGTCCATTTCTTTGACCATATCCTTGTACACCTTTTTGGACATTCCTACTGACATATTTATGATATCAGCTCGTTCATCTTTTGAGATTTTCTTAATCTTCCTGAAAATGTAACATGACAATAAACTATTTAATTTTTATATTGATATATGAAATGTAAATATAACAAAAGTGATATTTATAAATAATTCTAGACAAACATTTAAAGAAATATTACTTTTTCATTCCTTCTTTTTTGTTGTTGTACGTTTTTGCTATTAAAAGTCTGACATGTCTCATTAACCAATTCTATGGAAACTCTTCCTGTAGTTTAGATAAAATTTGGTTCTTGGAATCATTGGATTGGTATTTGTATTGTAAGTGGAAAGAACGTCTATACTTTTGTTCCATTAGATCCCTCAAACTTTTTTCAAAGTTTCTCCACTAAAAGCTCAAAGTTTCCCCACTAGTGAGGGATCCTGCAAGCAGCCTTCTCCATCATCAATCGAGAGAAGCCATTCAGAAACTCCACAACACCAATGTCTTCTCCAATCTCCAAAAAAACTATATATTGCTCCAAAGAGTCATCAAATTCCAACCTTTTACAATGAAGCCCTCATGTTCTATTTATCTAGCAAAGGAGGGCAAAAACCCTAACTAGGGTTTGAAATTGTCAAAACTAGTCATAAATATCATTTATGCCTAAGAGACCATGCAAGGCCCAAGGCACAAAATATCTCATGAAATAAATGCCAAAATAACTCCTAGCACCTAATTTTGGACTGATTTGCCTCAAAAAACATTAAAATATCATTTTTTAATAAATGAGTGTCTTTTTTTGACTTTTGGCCAAAAATGCACAATTTGGTCTTAACGCACAACACCTTCCCAGGAAGAAAATAGGTCCATTTGTAGCTAAGTTTTGGTGACCTTCCCGATATCGGATTTTGCTCCATGATGGCTCGTTGGAAATATGGATGAGTCTAATTTCTAAATATACCATTGGTTTTTTTATTGAGCTCATGTAACCTATCCAAAAAGCCAAATTCCCAAAACTTCTATAAGAACAACGCCAAGCCTGAAAATGAGGCAGAAAAAGGTGAAAAATGAGCAGTTTTTTGGCCTTTTTAGGGGTCAAAAATGCTCCAAATGCTCTAAAATTTGGTGAGCATACTGTACTAGGCTAGAGGATTCCAAAAATTCAAATTTCTCCCTTTGAGGATGTCTGAGGAAAAATCGTAGCGCCAGGGGTGTTGCGCTAATAGGCCTCAAAATTTGCAAAAAACCAAAAATTTTCAAAATTCACCCAAAATTGGTGGAAACCTTCCTTATAGGGTTTGAGAAGCCCGTAGAAAATATTGAGGCAATATTCCAAGGTTTTCTTGGTCTTTTCCTCCTTTTAGTGCTTGAATTTCAATGAGGGCCTCTTTGAGCTTGGCACTAGTGAGTTTGTTTTTCAAGGCATAGTGTTTGTCCATATTTTTCTGTAGGCCAAGGTCTCTTTTCATCTTCTTCGTATGTTTGTGCTCATATTTGTAATATTCAATGATGTATTGTGCCATGCCAAGGCTCCTTTGTAGGTCTTTAATCTATGCATTTTTGCTTTGAAGGAGTATGCTATGGGCCCTCTTTTTGTCCTCTTTATCACTGTCAACATGGACGAGTTTCAAACTCCCTCTCAACCTCATGAAGATCTTTTTCTCCCTCTCTTACCTTTTCTTTGCCTTTGTCCTTGCTTTTTCCCTTGCCTTTATCTTTGTTTTTACCCTTGCTTCTCTCTTTTCCTTTGTCCTTTGGTTTTATAGGAGTATAAGTCATGGCCCCTTGCCTTTTAGAGGCAGCAAACACATGTCTTGATCCTCTTGGGTATGCCAAGGGAAAAGGCTCAATTTGGCTCATTATGGTGTCCTCCTTGTGGTTGTCATTATGGGCTTCTAGGTCTTCTTGTTAGGATATTCCGACACATAGGAAATAGTTAAGAATAACTTAGTCTAGTGTAGAGTTGGTAAAGTGTGTTTCTTTACCATGCATATTTGTAACTTATAATCCGACGGTCACGATTTGTAGTGATCCAACGATTATCTCTCACCTCGGTATTAATGACACTTGATTCGTGGCTTAACACCCGAATTGTCCATGATCTCTATTTAAAGAGAATAAAGGGTCATTTATCCGGTAACCATTTATGAGAGAAACATATGTAACTTTTCTCTTTATATTAATAAATTTCCTGAAGTGGCTCCGTTGGCTCAGGCTGTGGACTGTTTCCCTCTTTGAGGGTTTTAACCACGTGATTATACTGGTGTACTGATTTGTGATATGTTTGTGAGCGGTGACCTTTGGTTCTTGATCTATGGAACTTACCCTATAAATTTCTACATGGTATCAGAGCTATTTTGGGGGCCACGTCCATTGTTGATCAAAATCCGAAGCCGGTTTGACTGCATGCGAATGTCGTTTTGTAGATCTACTATTTCTGAACATTTTTCGGCTTGGAGAAATGCTTTGTTGTGTCTGAAGCATCTGTTACAGTTAGGAACACCTTTTGTTTCATGCGAAAAGGTTTCCGGCTAGCCAAGTTATGATAGTTTAGATCTGGAGGTATAAAGCATCATTTTTGCAGTTATATTTGTTAATAGTTCTTCTTATTTTAGTTTATTCTGTTTATTTTCGGTTTATAGGTTTTATTTATTTTCCGGATCTGTACCCTCTTCTCTATGTATGCTCTTTGTTGTGCTCTGCATGTGATCTTGGAAAAT
Organism: Pinus albicaulis; assembly: GCA_034641835.2. Lineage (NCBI taxonomy): Eukaryota > Viridiplantae > Streptophyta > Pinopsida > Pinales > Pinaceae > Pinus > Pinus albicaulis. Next base: position 206,925,184 of record CM076575.1, on the reverse strand, counting down.
CAGAACAGGAAAATGGTTTTTTTTTGCTACGTATGCTCTTTCCCCGCTTCTTTATGTGATCTTGGGAAATCAAAAATAGTAAAAAAAAAAGAATAGTTGCCGGTAAGGCTAACCGAAAATCTAACATTCTGCCATAAGGCTTTGTATTTCGTTTTTTTTTTTCTTAGTTTTTGTGTTTTTTTGTGCAGAAAAAGGCACGCACACTGAAGAAAAAAAACCCCTTCCTCTTTTCAAACGATAACGTGATCCTTTCACTATCTCATTGGGCGAGGAGTTAGTTTAAAAAAAAAAAAAAAAAAAAAAAAACCCTTCCTCCTTTCAAACAATAACGTGATCCTTTTACTATCTCACTTGGTGAGGGTTTAGTTTATGAGAATAGAGGTCTTGGGTTCAAGTCTCCTTCTCAAGCTTCTTTTGTAAAAAAAATTTGTTCAAAGGGGCGGATTTTTTTTTATTTTAAAAGCCACACTTCATCCCATTCCCGTAACTATTCGGCATTTTCAACTCATTTTCAAAAAGGCATAACTTCTTCATCCGAAAGCCGTTTTTCGAGCCGTTTTTTTAAATGGCCTAAATTTTCGAGATTTTTCCATTGGAGCAGTTAGTTTCAGCTTTTATCAGCTTCAGTTTAAAAAAAAAAAATGGAAAGTGCATGCCCGATTATTCTTAATAGCATCAATTATTTCCAATGGCTACCTCACATGGTAGATATAATTATAAGTAAAGGGCTTTACAGAATAGCCACAGGACTAGAAACTAAAGTTTTTGATGATGATAAAGTTGCTAAATGGGAAAATAAACAAGATCAAGCACGAGGGTTTATATGAATTTCCATTGCTCAAGATCTTCGATTTCATATGTTTGACATTGACACCCCTCATGAAGCCCTGGACAAGCTAAATACTGTCTTTGGCATTCAAAATCAAATCAGGGCCCATCAGCTTGAAAATGAGTTGCTTACTTTGGATCCCAATAATTTCTCCTCTATTGAGGATTTTTTTTCCAAATTCAAAACCCTTTGATTTATTTTAGAAGGTTGTAAGGTCAAAAAGGAAGATGGTAGCCTCATTTATTGCATTCTTGCTAAGCTTGGCCTTGCATACTTTTTATTTGTTTCCGCCTTCCATTCCACTCAAGAAGCCATCATTTATATATGAACTACCTACAAGTATCCCTCTTTTGATTCCTTTTGCGATTCTTTGATAAGAGAACAAGAAAAACTCTTACACCTTGGTCTTATCACTTCTGGAAACACTTCTAAGAAAGCCTTAGCAGCCCAACATCGATCATATAAAAATAATCCCAAGAAGTCATATCCTAAAAAATATGGTCCGAAACCAAACAAGGGTCCAAGCAATTTCAGCCGCAAATTGAAAAAGCAACTCACCAAAATGATAAGGCATATAAAAACAAAGGAAAGAAGATAGATAGACATTGTAACTTTTGCAATCGTGATGGCCATATAGAGTCCAAATGTTTTAAGAAGATGGAAGCCTTAGAAGCATAAATGAAGAAGCACAACATCAATTTGGAGCACTCTTCACCTTCATCTTCAGGAATGGAACTTTCTACTTGTGGTTGTCAAGCATCAAGATCTGGTTATGCATTAAATGTATCTTCCTCTTCTCATTCTCATGAGTGGCTCATTGATTCTGGAGCTTCTTATCACATGGCCAAAAATAAACCCATGTTTTCTTCTTTAAATGATTGTAACACCAAACATATTTATGTTGGTGATGATAGATCTTAGTGTTGTAGGATCTGGAACCATTCATCTCGATAATGGTTCGTTTAATGATGTACTATGTGTTCCTACCTTGTCATGCAACCTTCTCTCTGTTTATCATATAACTCATTTAGGTGAAGGGAAAATAGTAGAATTCTCACCTCATGATGTTGTAATCAAGGACCTCAAAGATCATAAACATATTTTAGCTACTGGCATTGTTGATGATTCCACAAGGTTGTATAAGTTTGACAACTTTGGATCATCATGTCTTCTCTTCGTTTTTGTTGCTCATAATGATGAAGTGAGAAACTTTGGCATGTGCAATTTGGTAACTTAAACTATCGCTCTCTTCAAATTCTATGTAAGGAAAATACGGTGACGGGTCTTCCAATGGTATCTTGCCGAGATGGTGTTTGCTCTAGATGTGTACTCAGAAAACATCATCAGGATAGTTTTGACAAACATGCCTCTTGGCATGCTTCAGCCCCTTTGCAGCTTGTACACAGTGATTTATGTGGTCCACTTCCTATTGTTTCTTTCTCTGGTTGCAAGTACTTCTTAAATTTCATTGATGGTTTTTCTAGATGCACTTGGGTATACTTCCTAAAACTCAAGAGTGAATTTTTTAACATGTTCTTGGCCTTTAAGGCCTTTTTTGAGAAACAATCTGGACATCAAATTCTTAAGTTAATATTAGACAATGGAGGAGAATATGTTAACAAAAAATTTATCAACTTTTTCACTAAGTATGGTATTCAATTGAAACATACTGTTCCATATACTACACAACAAAATGGTGTAGCTAAAAGGAAGAATCACACCTTAAAATAAATGGTAATTGTATGCTTCAATCTAAAGGAGTTGATCTCAATTTTTGGGCAAAAGCCATTAACCCTGAAAATTACATAGTAAATCACACTCCTACTAAGGTTTTAAATAATATAACTCCAGAAGAAGCTTAGAGCTCAATCAAACCAGATGTAAGTCACTTTCTATTTTTGGAAGTGATGCTTGGGCCCATATTCCAGATGCGAAACATAAAGCCTTAGAACCTAAGAGTGAAAAATGCATTTTTGTTGGATATTATGAAGATGTCAAAGGATATAGACTTATTCAACCAAAATCCAAAAATATAATCATTATAAGAGATGTAAAATTTGATGAAAATATATCAGCCTGCGAGCCTAGTTCGGCGGGTGTGAAACCTTTGGCCTGCGAGCGTGATTCGACATATGTGCCACCTCTCTCTCTCTCTCTTCTATTTTTAATATCATTCCTTCCAATTCAGATGATGACAGCGAGGATGAAAATCCTTCTCCACCTCTTGAAATTATTCCTTATACTCCACCGCTTCCAAGATGGGTCCACCCTACTCAGGATGCAACAGGTTCTCTTGCAGGTGACCCTGCCAATCGACGACGTACATGTTCTCAGTTCAAAAGAGTTTCTTCTTTATTGGCTCAAGTTACAGAAAATCTTGATCCAGAAACCTTTGAAGAAGCCTCCGGTCATCCAGCTTGGGATGAAGCTATGAATGAAGAATATCGTTCCTTACTGGAAAATGATACTTGGGATCTTGTTCCTCTTCCAAAAGGAAGAAAAATTTTCAGATGCAGATGGGTTTACAAAACAAAGTTCGAACCAGATGGAAAACTGGATAGACATAAAGCTCGTCTTGTCACTAAAGTATTTTCACAAGTTTAAGGGATTGAATATACTGAAACCTTCTCCCCTGTTGCCAAAATGAATTGTATATATTTTGTGCTTTCCCTTGCTATCTCCTTTAAATGGGAAGTCCATTAGATGGATGTTAAATCCGCCTTCTTACATGGAGATTTGCATGAAGAAATATACATGGAAAAACCCCCTGGCTTTATCCAAAAATACTCTAGCCTTTTTTTTTTCCTTAGGAAGTCTCTCTATGGTCTCAAACAAGCTCCTCAGGCTTGGTATGCCAAAATGGATAGATTTCTATTAGATAATGGCTTTTCTAGGTGTCATTCTGAAAATATTGTCTACACCAAGAAAGTGGGTAAGTCCTTTCCTTTTTGTTTATGTTTATGATCTTACCCTTATTGGTAGTGATCCAAACCATATAAACCATGTGAAGTCTAGCCTCAAAAAGAAGTTTGAAATGACAGAATTAGGACACTTGCATTATTTCCTTGGTCTTCAAGTCTTGCAATCCAAGGAAGGAATTGCCCTCTCTCAGTCCAAGTATGCCTGTGATCTTATACACCACTTTCAAATAGAAGACTGTAAGCCAAACCCTTCTCCCTTTCAGTCTGGAGTCAAGCTTTCAGTCAAATGTACTACCCTTGAAGTCGATGCTACTTTATATCGTCAACTTATTGGTAAACTTATGTATCTAACCCATACCCGTCGTGACCTTTCCTTTGTCGTTGGTCTTGTCGCCCAGTTTATGCACCAACCTCATGAAAGCCACTAGAAAGAAGCTAAAATAATACTTCGATATATTCGAGGTACAATTCAGTTTAGGATTCATTACATTGCAGGAGCATCTCCATTTTTGATTGGTTTCACTGATTCTGATTGGGTTGGTGACCTTGATGATTGAAATTCTACTGCATGATATGTATTCACTCTTGGTTCATGACCTATTACTTGGTCTTGTAAGAAACAAAGTGCCATCTCTCTTTCTTCAGCAGAAGCAGAGTATCGTCGTGCAGTTGAAGCCAGCAAGGAATCCATGTGGCTTCATCAGATCCTGTCTAAATTTGGTCTTCATCAGCAGCATCCAACTACACTTTGGTGTGATAATCAAAGTGCGATTCAGCTATGTAAAGATCCAGTTCATCATCATCGTATGAAACACATTGAACTCCACATACACTTCATCAGAAAGCTCATTTCTGATCGTGTTCTTGAAGTGTAGTACTGTCCAACTAATGATCAAGTAGCCGATATCTTTACAAAGGCTCTCACAGAAGTGAAGTTTACCAAACTTCGATCCATGCTTGGAGTTCAGGAAAGTTGTCATTAAGGGGGGATATGCTCTAATGCCTCCTTCCTTCTCCTATTGTGTCACTTTTTTAAATCCTCCAATACTATCCCATTTTGTTCTTAAGGGGGGATGTTAGGATATTTCGACACATAGGAAATAGGCTCCTTTTGTGTCACCTTTGTAAATCCTTCAATCCTATCCCAAGTTGTTCTTAAGGGGGGATGTTAGGATATTTCGACACATAGGAAATAGTTAACAATAACTTAGTCTAGTGTAAAGTTAGGTAAAGTGTGTTTCTTTACCATGTATATTTGTAACTTATAATCTGACGGTCACGATTTGTAGTGATCCGACGGTTATCTCTCACCTCGGTATTAACAACACTTGATCCATGGCTTAACACCTAATTGGTCCATGACCTCTATTTAAAGAGCATGGAGGGTCATTTGTCTAGTAACCGTTTATGAGAGAAACATATGTAACTTTTCTCTTTATATTAATAAATTTCCTGAAGTGGCCATGTTGGCTCAGGCCATGGATTTTTTCCCTCTTTGAGGGTTTTAACCACATGATTATACTGGTGTACTGATTTGTGATCTATTTGTGAGCGGTGACCTTTGGTTCTTGATCTACGGAACTTACCCTGTAAATTCCTATACTTATTTTTCATCACCTAGACTGCTGTCCATCTCTTCACCTTCATCATTAGCCTCACTACTGGCCTCTTCACTGATTTATGCATCTTCACTTTGTTCCTCATTATAGCTTCCCTCATCATTATTTTTGTTACCTTCATCTTGGCTGCCGACTTCTAGACTTTCTTTATTGTCTTCATGACTGTCATGACTGTTATCATGATAGTCATGACTATCTTCAGCCTCTTCTTCATTTTTTGTATAGTCATCATCTCCATTTGGGCTGCTATCTTCATATTTTCCTTCATCTCTGTTTTGACTAAGAGCCTCATAGTTTTGATTGTCTCTAGGGCTCTTAGTTTCTTCGTCATTTTTTTCATTGGGAGAAGATGGGGAAGGGAGGTTTACTTGTAAGTGAATGGGATGGAGGTGTGGTTTTATGAATGATTTCCTTTTGAGCTTCGATGAAGGGTGAAATTGAACTCACTGTACTTACCCTAATTGACACCTTTTTTACTGATATTTTTTGCTTGGAGGTCAAAGAGAGTGCTTGTTATGAGGGCTTAGGGTTTCTGGTCACTAGGGTTGATTAAATTCCTTTAATCATAAATTCATGAATTTCACTTGAGGAGGAGGAACAATAACCACTTACCACTTTAGACTTCTTTTCAGGTCCTTGGATGCAGCTTGGAGGGGTATTTTTGGATTTTTGACAATTTTGGCAAGTGAAAGAGGATTTTTGGCCTAGGCGCAGTGCCTGAACGCACTATTGGGTCGTTTCTGCCATAAGCACAGTGCCTGAATATGTTCAGGTCACTTATGCCATAAGCGCAGTGCCTGAACTTGTTTTCGAGTCCCTTTCTGCCATAAGTGCAACGCATTCCTCTGAAAGCGCAACGCAGTGCAAATTTGCACAAGAAATTCCTCCATAAGCGTAGCGCCTGACCCTGTACGCATAACACCTTTTGCAAAAAGAATTTGTAGGCTTTCCCGATGTCAAAATTGGGCCCATGATAACTTTGTGGAAATTTTATCCTGTCTACTTTCCAAATATACCTTTTTTTCTCTGATTGGAGTTGATTTGATCTGTCAAAAGTTGATTCTCCCGAGACTGGTCAAAAAGTGCTAAATGGTGGTGCAGAAATGCAGAGTGCTGGTGCAGACAAATTTTGGAGCCTTCCTCAACTAAAAATTGAGCTCATGATAGCTCATTGGAAAGCTCTTCAAGTATAATTGTCATTTTACTCATCAATAAAGTCATTTGGACACTCCAGCTATGAGAAAACCTGATTTTCCCAAGGTCACTCTAGAAGTGCAGAAATTCTCCTGTGACACTTGTATTTTATCCCTAACCATGATACTTGTATAAAAATTGAAGGACTTTGTTCTTCTTGGACCTATGATGGACAAAAACCTCTCTCACTTTTTCCAAATTAATCGTTTTTTGGTCATAAACATAGTTTTAAGAAAAACTGACCCTAGGTGTGGCAAATAATTTGTCCTTTGGAAAGAATTCTTGGAAAATGATGGAGGCATGAGGTTTATGAGTTGGTATGGATTTATGATTGTTGATATGACCTTTTAACACTTCTGAAAAATTTTCAATATTGTCCATTACCTCATATGCAGACTCTGAAACTGAATGATAGTCTTCTTTGGAAATGATGACCTTCGAACATGTGAAACCCTAATTGACCTAGTGGGGGGTTCTTTGACCTCTCTTTGACTGAAAATTGGCTTTGAATATTTAAGTGAAAAATAGAGTATTGACCAACTGGTTTAATGAAGATTCAAAATTCAATGTACTTGATTTATTAACGAGCCTACAGAGATAGTTTTGAGACCATCAATGCTTGAGGAATTTTGGGGAATCATGGGAAAGAGTAGGCTAGCCAGTGATCTTAGGTGGCAAGTGGAGAGGTGAGGCAAAGGAAAAACAAAGTGTTAAGGTCATAGGGGGGAAAATGAATAATATGAGTGGCATGAGCCCATGATGGGTCTTCTAGGAGTGGTAAGTTGACCATGACATGATAGAGTAGTGAAATAGTGAAAAATTTATCCCAAGGATAATGAAGACAGTGAGATTTATAAAACTCACAATATTCATGAATTTTGTTTTTAGAAATCTAGGGCAAGTGTTTAGTCATCTAAAAAATGGCAAAAATTACTGATGATTAACACTAATGAACAACTCATTTTCATTTGCATGTTCTATTTTTTTCTTTTCTTAGAACAACATTCATTTTCTGAGTTGTTGGTCCCTGTAGAAAATTAAACAGATGTGAATTAATAGATTGTTTGACACATGTTATCTAATAATTTTAAGTATATTATTAATGAAAATTAAAAAAAGAAACTCATATTGGATTGATAGCATTTTTTCATTCACCTGATTCATCCTTTTGCAATTTTTCCATCAAGCTTTTACGCTCTTCTGGTCCTAGATCAGAAATAATCTTATCGAGCTTTGTCATTTTGTGGCTCTACATGATACATTGTAAACAATACATATTAGTTAAACTTACATATAGTTCAAAAATAATATTTTTTGTAAAGAATTTACAAAGAACTTTCCTTTTTTTCTTTTCTTGATGTGTTATCAATATTTTTGTTACTTGATATCTTGTCAATCATTTATTTATCAATCTGAAACCTCTACCATATCATTCATTAATATATTCATAAATAAATTGTCAACTTTTCAGGTTAAAAATGAATCTCAAGAAACCGGTGTGCCTTTAATGATGTACACACTGACATTGATGCGTGGGGTATTATAAATGCACTGCACAAATAGTATAATAGATCGTACAGTGCTATCCTCATAACATAGTGCACCAGTGCCCTATTTTAGATATGTTGCACTGATTAAAAAAAAATTGTTTTTAAATATTTTATTACACAGTACTTGCACGGTGCATTGTATAATACAGTGTGCCGGTGCGCTATGTTACTCAGGGCGCACCGATTAAAAAAAATCCATTTTTTTCAAAAATTCATGCAAGGGCAGACATGGATTGGGATCCGACTATGCAAGTTGTCTCGTGGGTTGGATGTCATCTACAATGAAAAGCCCTAATTATGAAATCAGAGAAACAGGGAGAAGAAAGGGCAGAAACAAAAAAAAAAATGAAGGTTTTAGGGTAAAAATGGATAAAACTGCAGAAAAAAGTAAAAAAAATGCAGAAAAAGGTAAAAAAATAATCCAATTTAATCACGAGATCATTTTAAATTCTATGCTACAGGGTTTGAATCACCAGAGGTTTGGATTCTAATTGTCTAAATACTTATGTTCGAATGTATTTCACTACTCCATAGTGCTCTCATGCTCTCTTGCTCCAGGTATGTCTCCTGCAAATCTCTGGCTGAAAATTTTAGCAAAAATAGTGAAATAATGAAAAGTGTTTAGTATTTAAAGAATTGTTTTATGAAATTAGATTTTCGAAAATATTTTTCTGCCCATTTTTCAATTTTCCGTTTCTTTTTTTCACTTAAAGAAAATAGAGTTGCGCTTTTTTTATTTGTGGTTATTCGTCACCAGTGCGTCACTTAATAGCACCACACTGGTGCGTCCATTGGTAACACATCACCGGTGCATAGTAACTAAAATGCACCGGTGCGGTTATCTGTACATTAGCACTGATTTTCGGTTGAGGCATCGAAATTACTTTTACATGTGTATACCAAAATTAGACATGTTGTAAATGTACATTTTGCTGTGAAAATATTTGGGCCATTTCTTTTCCAAACTACACCTCTTCTTCTTTCAGAAAAATAAACTTGAACCTTTCCATTAACTACAACAAGAAAAGGTGCCCCATGATCTGCTTGCTGACCCATGATCTACTTTCTCATTTGTAAGTTCCTCCTCCATCTTGGCATCCAATTTCCTCTTTTCTCCTTTGTGCTTTCTATCTTGATCTTAACAAAATTTATACAATCTCTGTTTTACGAGAAACTGATCTTGAATGTTCTAGGAGCAATGACAAAGAGTCCTTCATTCTGCATTTTTTAGCAGAAGAAGACCGATTTTCGACTAGACGATGTAGTTATTACATGTGGAGGCAATGTTTTCCCATAGAAAATGAGTATAGGGTTGATCAGAGGAAATACATTGCAAAATGGGATATTACATTAACTTTTCCAATGGGAAACCGATTTGCAGGTGAAAATATGGTAGCTGCAGGTATCTATGCTTTTCTTCCCATAGAAATGGTCATTGGGTTTCCATTTATAACACAAGCAGAATTTTTACTAGTTTCATCCAGAGAGAGTATCATTTTCAATAACAAATAGAACCAGGGAATCCTTAAGTGTATCCTGTTCACATTTTGTTCATAATTTCATTCTTTAATAAGTGCTAATTCACCTATACTTTTAAAAATTTCAATTCTTGGGTCCATGTGATATTCCTTGTTATCCATAGGACCACAACTCAGACAAGTTATAGATGCCATACAGGTTCAATTGAAAGCTGAAGATGTGATTTTATGTGACATCATCTTTGCCGATAAAAGTTTATGTAAGCCAACCGAAGCTCAGACAATACTCGCAGCTATTGTTAAACACATTCTGGAGAATATTTCCCTTCATGGGACGTACCAACCCGATCAACAACGTCAATTGATCTTTCTCTGCTGTCCTTAAGGGAATGAGAATCCTTCCCTTCATGGTGCCTCTTGGCTTTATTGACTGCCTCGATTGATCTTTCTCCACTGTCCAATATTTTCCTGTCATCCTTGTAAGAATGAGAATCGTTACCTTCATGTGATCTCTTAGCCCGCTCAAGAGACTCAATTGATCTCTCTCTGACATCCCTTAGCGAATAGGACTCCTTACTTTCGAAGGACCGTTTCACCTTGCTATTCGCCAGAGCGTCAACTCTGCTCTCCCTTTCTCCATCATGGGACCTCTTAACCCTATCGCCGGCCTCAACGGAATGCTCTCTGCCATAATAAAGAAAATACTTACCCTCGTGACCAGTCCTCTTAACCCTATCGCCGGTCTCAATCGAGCTTTCTCGACCGCCCTTCTCAGATTTTTCATAAATGTTTTCTCCTTTTGTACTTTGTCGAGCTCTATAGTTGTCTGCATCCCTGTAAGTGTCTTTGTCCATATTTATGTTTGAATCACTCATTTTCTCTATTATAAACTTCTTAGCCGAAATTCGAACTCTCGTCTTTTCAAACCCTCATCTCCTAAGAAAAATTCTTGCTCGCGATTCGAACCCTCCGCTACTCCAATACTGTAGTTTATAGAATAAATTTTCCCTCTTAGAAAAGATATTTCAATGACATACCTTGTTCGCACGAGGTTTTTTTTTTAACATTGTTCCGGTGCACAGGGTTTTATAGGCGCACCGGTGCGGTTTCGTAAGATCGTGGTTTATGTTTTAGCGTGGTGTTTTATGACGCACTGGTGCAAAAGAATTGTGAAGCACCGATGCGCTACAGTACTAAGACGCATCGGTGCGGGTTATGATGATAAGCACACCGGATGAAAAACTAGGAACCTCTGCTAGAAATGGTGGACTGTATAAAGTTCTTTTTTTTTGGTATGTAAGATCATTATTATTTTCTAAAATTTATTATGTTACAAAAATTCATATTATTCTAGATTTATTATTTTACAATTATTTACAAATTTACAAATTTTAATAAAATAATTTCACGTTAATATAATTAAAATTTTACAAATATTTTACATACAATTACAATTACAATTTTACAATTTCACATACAATTTTGATTAGAATTAGAATTACAATTTTAGAATTTTACATACAATTACAATTTCAATTAAAATCATTTCACACTAATACAATTAAAATTTTACAAATATTTTACATACAATTATAATTAGAATTAGAATTACATTTACAATTACAATTACAATTTTACAAATATTTTACATACAATTACAATTAAATTTACAATTACAAATACAATTACAATTTTAGAATTTTACATACAATTAGAATTAGAATTACAAATTTTCAATTTGTTAAAAATATATAATTGTAATATAAATGTCATGGATTAGCTGGTGGTACAACATCAATAACAGTACTGGTCGAGGCCTGCTCAGTTAATGGTGCAACCTCGACAGTTGATGGTCCATCCTGCTCATGATCATGAGTACTGCTAGATGCTGTAGGCTGTTGACTGGACGTGGCCAATGGTCTAGCCTCATCTCCATGATGACTGCTTCTAGATGCTAGTGGAGGCTGCTCATCCAGCGCAATGTGAGGTGAACGATCATGAGATGATGAGTCACTGTTCGCAGACTGTCGATCACGTGTTGCGTCTCGACCACGCCTATAACGTGCAAAAATCCTCCTCAACCGCATAACTAAGGTCGTAGTTCCTATGAAATGCCGCATCAGGCTGTACATTTCATGCATCATGCCTCTCCACATCTGTAACAACCTACCATCGGCCTTTATGTCTCTCATATTAGCAGGCCTGATGCCCACCTCAACAATCAATGCAGTGAGTTGGTCGCCCAACTCCATCCTGTATCTAGTATCAAGCTGACCGCACCTAAAAATAGATGGTACTGGTGCACCAACAGGAGTAGGTCTCTCTGCATCGACCTCCTGATGATCCTCGGTATTTGGCATGCCCTGATCGTCATCAGGATCCACACCTGGATCATGTGGTGGTGTCTGCATGTCCTTGCCATCAAAAGAACCGTTGTCTATAAAATATATACAAGTACACAACAATAATTAGACAATTTCATTACACAATTTAATAAAAACAAGTTAAAGAACATGTTAGAATAAATTGAAATAAAACAATAATATTACCTCTATCATCTGGAGGCTCATCATATATGAAGAGGATGTTGGCACACCCTCACCAATCCAATCCAGCATAAGGACAGGGGACCATAATGAAGGGATGCAGCTCGCCAACACTAGCTAGCAACTCCAGTGCATCATGCAATATCCTCGCTGGAAACACAGTCTCGCCCCTCTTGGGCATCATCTGCCCCCACATGTGCATCTTTGCCTCAAACATCGACCTATGAGGCTGTCAAACAAAAGTAGGCCTCGTCTCTGGAAACCTCTCAAAAAATAAACAAAAAAGCTCTAAAGAAAAAGGGAAGTTGACCCTCCCTTGTACATGAGCACGACATCTATCTAAGGCTATACAGAATTGCCGCAAAAAAATAGCAAACCACCTGACAAGTCGTGTCTCATGTACTAAAGAATCAACATAATATAGAAGTGAGCAACTAATGCGTTTCTCGTCATTGGTCTTGTGTGAAATGATCGAAATCTAAAGTGAGAGGCACCTTACCTCCTCACTACCAAATTCACCAATACGTAGCTGACCTCCGGTGACCTGAAAATTTGAAGGAGACAATACATCTGCTCCAATGTATCTCTGAAAGTACACTAACTGACTCCCTGCTACTAGCCAGCTAGAACCTTTAAGAACGAGGGAAAATCCACCCCTCTCCTCGATAGCCTTGTAATGAAAAATATGTCCTCCTCAGTGGGCGTGTACCACTGGTTAAGACCAACCTGGAAATCCTGTCGGTGGGCATTCCACCTGTGGATACGATGTCTCAAAAACACACCATGGCCCTTTAGGGAAGTAGCTTCCTCATAGAACTTGAGGAGGCCTACCTACCTTAGGAGCCCCTAGGTAGCTGTTGTAATAGGGGGAGGGTACACATATCTCTCCCTCTCTTGTGCCTCCCACAGGCGAACCATGTCATACTGCTCTGCATGTTGTTGCTGCTATTCCCGCTTTTCTCTCTGAATGATTGACATATTAAATATTTTTTTTTTATTAAATGAGACGTATATTTAGGAATATACATATATAATTTTTTTTGGAAAAAAAAACAAAATAGTCGGTGCGCCACAAAAAACAGTCGTGCACTGATATCAGTGCGTCTTTTTTTTGTTGCGCATTGGTGGCGGTGCCCCAGATGAAATTAAGTGCACCATAGGCGGTGCATCTAAAAATTTTCAGAGCACCGTTGACTATGTACGGTGCATTGACTAAAATCTACACCCCAGCGCGTACAGTTGGGTCTATGCATCGACCTCTTCACTTCATTACATAGTCAACGATACGGTCTTTTACCAGGCCACACCATTTTCCCTATCGAAATTCCGAATGCGGTGCACTGACAAAATTACCCGGTCCGAGGCAGATATTTTCGTCAATGGACCATGTTGCCACTATTCCACATGGTCAATGGTACGGCCGGCTAAATGACCGCACCGCACTTTTTTTTAAATTTTAAAATAACGCAGTGCGACTTTTGGTACCGCCCTGGAAACAGTGTGGATACCGTTAGCACCGGTTGCGATCTGGCCTGTAAATTTTACAAGCAGCACCGCTTACCGGTGTGAGCTGAACGACTCGAGCGCACCGCGCAACAATATTTTTTTTCTTTTAAATGGTTAATTTGAAGGTTCTTTGAAATTCTAATCCCATAAAAAGCTTAATTATGGAAAAACAAGAAAAATACCTGTACTTTTGGTCGTCAAGGAGCCATATTGGCTGTAGAATTTGCAAAATAAAAATTTCCCACCGTTTTGCAAAATGCAAGCTGGATATTGGTGGGAAATGCACAACAGTAGTGCGTGCAATGGGTGCAATGGGAGCACTGATGTCAGGGCAGATCAGAGAAGGATAAACTGCACTGGTTCTTGAGAGTTCTAGAGCACTGATAAAAGTGAAAAATGCGTTTTTTTGGCCACAATTTTTTTTTAAACACTGTTCTGGTGCGCGGGGTTTTATAGGCGCACCGTGCGGTTTCTTAATACCGCATTGGGCGGTTTCTGTTTTGGGGTGGTGTTTTGTGACACACCGGTCTGGAAGATTTTTAAAGCATAGGTGCTATATAGTAATATGACACACCGGGTGGGTGTGTATGGAGTGCACGGTGTCTGGTGTGCCAATGTTTTGTGTGCACCAGTGCTTTCTCTTGTTGAGCGCACCGGTGCAGTTTTGGATGATAAGCGCACCGAATGAAAAACACCCGCAAAAACCTCCACCTGCAAACCTCCTCTAGTAACCTCCACTAGAAACGGATGTCTAGAGTATTTTTATAAGGGGTTCCTCAAAAGCATCCGCTAGAGGGTCTTTTCCTTGTAGTGCTAGAAACAGGCTACGAAGAGGTGAAGGGAAACTAAAGTTTCTGATCTTGAAGCAGGACGTGCACATCGAAGAAGAAACATGGATGACAATGTTATACATGAGGAGGAGCTAACCTTCTGCAAAACATTCTACAGCATGGTAGACCGGGTCAAGAAGTTGTTCTCTAGGCTTGAGAAACCAATTTTACCTGTTGTGACATAAGCAAAAGGCATTAATGGAATGGCAACACCTAAGGCAAGGAAGAGGTCAAAATGTACAAGACTTCACTGAAGAATTTAGAAAACAAGCATTGAATTTATGCATTCCATTAGATTCACCAGATATTGTAACCAAGTATATTGGTTCTCTGCATAATTACATAAGACATTCATTATTATTGTTTGAGCCTCCTACCATCGATGAGACCAGTGTGAAGGCCACACACATAGAAATCAGGGGAACACATGAACAAAGTGACCACACAAAAAGGACCGCACCAACCAAAAGAAGGGGAGAAAATCCCTCTTGCACAAATTGTGAGAAAGAGGGACATGACAAAGAAAATTGCTGGAAGATGCACCCTGAGTTGAGACCTGAGAGGAATGACAAAAAGAGGAAGCAGAAGACCACTACCATCATGTAACAGAACCAAGATTTTGAATCAGAGGAAGATGAGAAGGTCACAACTGCAGGATTTGCACGAGGTAGACCAATTGACCTAGGGTCTGATTCCAGCGATGAAATGAAGCTTGTAGCCTTTGGGATCACAGCAAAAGTACCCATAGACTTGGTTTATGATTCGAGTGATGAAACAAAAATTTCAATAGATATTGTACTAAAGATGAAAAGGACACTTACTATGGCATAATTCCAAGAACTTGAAGAGATTAACCAAAGAATCCAAGTTGAAAGTACTAAGATAAGAAGGCTCTTATAGGAAGAAAAGGAAGAAAAACAAAGGTTATTACGCCAGTTGCAAGCTAAGGGTGAGGCCTTGGAAAAGCTGCGACGTAACCAACCCGAGGTAACAAGCAACCCTTCAATTTCATGTACTTTTCATGATGATGAATTCGCTACTTTTGAAAGACATACTATATGGATCAGATCTAAACTACTGAAGATGATGGGGTATTAGGGAAAAGGCGTCGGCATCAATGGCCAAGGCATTGTAAACCCCATCGAAGTCGAGGAGTTTCTGCGTCATGCAAGACTCTGATACAATAGGAAGGAACTGGGAGAAATCTCCAACACAGCCAGTGACCAACTAGCGACTGATGAAATCACTTCCCCACAATCCAACGATAGTGAGGGGTCCATAAACACTTGTCAAAGGAACACTAGGGGGAAGCGCTTCAAGATGACCCAGAAAGTTTGGAGGAAAATAATCGTTGTAGTTGCTGCAATGAAGTGGGACACCAACAAGCCACGTGTCCAATGATCCATGCCCCGAAATCATCAATAGAGGAGCCAAAAGGTGAATATGTTCAACAAATGAGTCCACCACATTCATGGTGGTTTGCCTTATTAATTTGGGTTTTTTAGAGGTAGTAGCTTGTTATTGCCATATTTGTAAATCATACGTTGCAAGTAAATGTAAACGTGATGGTGTGTTTCCCATCACTTTGAAACACAACGATGATGTTTTGGCCTTTCCTTATGAGTAGTTGAGGTATTGATTGTTTTTATGTAATACTTGGCCAATGAGTGTGTGCTATAAACTCTTGGCAAGGAGGGGTTGTTGAGTCATGAGTGGTGTGCATGGTTGAAAATGATGTACCATCTTTGCGTGTAGGATATTGAAAGTGTTTATTGAACAAAAAAGCAGTCTGCTAGGTATGTTAATGCTTTTGGTGGTCCAAAAGCTCCTCAGTGGAAAGGAATGCTCTAGGAGGATCATGCAGGTCCCGATACAAGTAGCTTAAGTACAAAGGCTCAAAAATCAAAGTGTCAGAAATGTGGCAAACTTAGTGTCAAGTTGAATATCTCATCTTTCTAATTCCAACAATGTAGACAACACTCAATTCTGATTCAGTATGGAGGAGTTAGGAGCAGTCAAAGTTTGAGGGTTGACTTGGTGATGTGGCAGCTTAACGAGGCGACAAATTTGCAGAAACCCGAAAACCAGATTCCGGCAAACTCCAGGAGAAATTGTGAGTCCCCTAATTTGACTCTTTCAGTCAAATTCTAGAAATTCTAAAAAGGACAGTAAGTTTAAATGAATTTAAAAAAGGTAGGGTGGGCCATGACCCCTGCCCTACCTAACAGACTTGTAACGAAGTAATAATAAAATGGGTGGGCCAGCGGCCATGACCTTGTCGCCTACTCCATACATATTGCAATCACCATATTAAATGGGTGGGTAGGGGTTGTTAACCCCACCGCCCAACCCACTCCACACTCTATATCATACAGAGCCGATGGAAGATTGGGGGCGAGCCGCCCAATGCGGGCCCTTCCTCCCCCCCACACCCCCCCCCCCCCCCAACTCTGCGCCCGCGCCACCCCCCCCCCCCCCACACCACTTTGTATTAAAATATATGGCAGGGTATGAAAAAGAAATGCCGCGATTTAAAAAAAATAGATTCAACCTTATTATGGAGGGAACAGGGTTTGACCACCCAACCCCCTCCCTCACATTTGGGATCTCAACCGATTCGGCTAGCGGATCCCTTGGGGAGTTTTCCCAACCATCCAATATTTAAACCTGTAATTCATAAGTGCACCCAAGGGTCCAAGAGCGGCACGAATTATGAGACAGAGTGGAACCTTAAGCGCTTTGCAAGAGGGGGGCAGAACCATGAATTGAGCCATTTCCAGAGGGGCCAGATTTTCCTAGCATCAGAATCAGGAAAATTTTATATGGAATTTGCACCTCGAATCCAATGGTGTTGTCCATTTCTTCATCAGAGGTCTCCAACTTTTAGGCACTTTCAGCTATGGAGGTATAAAAGTGTAATTTTTCATTAATTCTTGTACTTTCATTTTTATTGCTACTTATTGAAAGAGGGCCTCCCCATTGATTGAGTAGGGCCCGAAGACGTAGTCCCTCCTGGAAAAAATCTAATACCAATTCCTTGTCTTCTTGCATGATTTTATGTGCTTCTCTCTTCTTATGTTTATGCCTTTTAAGTTTCATGGTTAAGATTCAATTTTACATGTAATTATTTAATACATCTCAAAGTAAAAGATTTTGGATCATGTATTGACCATATATGGCATGAGTATAGCCTGCATCAAGTACCTATTTAGCTACTTCAACTAACACTCCAGAATCAATGAGAGTACATCATTCATCTGCCAAATGGAATTCCACCTCGGTGGGTTCATCTTGAATTGGATGTAGGGCTAGTTTTTGGTACCTAGCTACATAGCTTTTGGCTCACAGTTGGGCCTAGTTTCGCCCATGATAAAATACGATAATCTATTAACTAAATGGGTTCTCTAGGTGAGATATGTGGAGTGTTCCCAAGCACTCCACACAAATGAGCTACCTATTCATACAAAAGAACTTCGTACATATAGACTTTCACACAAAGAGGGTGGTTTGAACCGTTCCCTAGATAGTAGAATCTGAGATATAATCCTAGAGTGTCAGTCCTATCCTCATCACAACAAACATCTAAGTCTGGCTTTCTCCATCAATTCCAACACTCCCCCTTAATGGAGAAAGGGTACTGAAAATAACATATGCATGTTGGTCTAGTCTCAACTAGGCTTACATAAAAAACATAAAAACTTGGTAAGATAGGTTTTCATTTTAGTCTTCTTGATTGAAAGTGCATGCTTGTTCATTCCTAGGTGAGGCTTCATCTTTAATTTTCTCGCCATGAGGTAGTGATAGATATTCACCACCTTTTTGTGTTTTCTTCCCCAAAGATGAAATGCTTGAACTCTTATCCTCCTCAATCTTGATTGTAGGCTGTCATCCTTTATATCTTGATTGATGGTAATTGATAACACTTTAGAGGGTACAAGCTTGATAGGAGAATTTTTCCTCTTTGCACTATTTCTGATGTCAAAAATTTGAACGTTAACAATGTTTTCTTCAACATTTATTGATGCAACTTCTTTGTTGACTTCATAAAGACACAATGTTTCAAGCCATGCTTCAAGAAACTTTAATTCCTCTTCAATATTTGTTGCTTCTTTTGTTGTTGTTGCTAACATCTGCACACACAGAAATATTCATGAGATCATCATAGTTTGAATTCTCTCCAGATTTTTCTTGTTCTACCAAGTCTTTGCAATCAGCTTCATGTGGCTCGTCCAATTGATCTTCAACAATATGTTCCTCTTTACTCCCTTCCTCAAGAACGACTAGTGGGTCGTCTTGATATTCAACCATATGTTCCTCTTTACATCCTTCCTGAGGAACAACTCGTGAGTCTTAAATCTCACGTTTTTGCAGAACATATAGTATCTCTTGATAATCGTGGTCATTAATAAAACTACCAAGCCTCATGAATAAAATATCATCAGGGTTAAATATTTCTAAAATTGTATCCATATTGGGAAAGTCCAGCTTATCTCGCTTCGATATTTCTTTCTGACTCCACTCGGTTCTCTCACGAGCTCTAACAACCACGTTACCATGCAGGCAAGAAACTTCTCCCTTTGGCAACTCATCAAATGTAGAACCTTGTGGTGTAGACTATGGCTTCTCTGCCAGACAGCTAAATCTGAAGCAAATCACCAATGCAGCCTACAATTTGTAGCATCTCCAAATTAGAGCATTGTTATTCCACCAAATTTGAATGCAGGAATTTAAATTAGAAATTTGAATCCAGATCTCTTCTCTTGGCTGGGCACCATTGGCCATAACCTCTTCTCACCATGCCAACCAGCGGCTCCTCCTAGCTCTTGGCTTGACGATATTTCAACATTTCCATGCAGAGTTTGACCACTAAAATATCAACCCTTTATGTGTTACACACTCGCTCCTCACACAAAGCATCTATCTGCGCGATGTAAGCTCTCTCTGCACTAGGTCATAGCGCTTGGCCCTTACGGTCCACAGAATGTCCCTGAGGGGATAAAAATTCCTAGTTGTGTCCAGGACAAGACCTTGATGAGGGTTTAGAGGATCTTCGATGATCTTCACCTGGTGTTGGAAGACAAGAGGGAAAATAGAAGTGGCATTGTACTGGTGGACAAGCTACGAGAACCGTTCTCAGTCCCATGCCACATTATTTACTCAAAAATTTCTCGGCACTACTCCACAGACAACTCGGGTCAACAATCGAACTAAAAACCCCACGCTCCTTACGAAGACTCCTAGCATTTGAAAAATGGATAGGTTTATAAAACCCTCAGCGAGGAACGATTGAGTTCGTAAGAGATCGCCTAATAAGCTATGATTTTTTAGTACTCACGACGACATGGATGTGGCTCACAACCACAACTATCATCTACACATGACTTGTAAAAAACTAATACGATCAATATTGATGCCACAACCTTTTTATCTGATGTTATCTCACGCAATTTCACAGAACCCACGCAAATCTAAAAACCATGATTCCTGTCGGCAACATCCCCTAGAGGATGCCAAATTGATCATCGAAATCGGTTAAAAAAAAGGACCATGAGGCTCAAAATCCCCTCCAGTCGTCCGCAAGATAAGCTTGTAATCCTGATCGGTTTAAGAGAAAAGTGATGGCCAGTACCCTAGAATGCATAGCCCTACGGATACAGAGGTTACAATCCAAACTAAGGTAGAGAATGGGAACCCTGGTTACCATGGCCTCTTAATCCAAAGCGATCCATGTACACAGCTCCAAATCGCTCACGGTCTCATGCAAAACACAGTCCTTTGATTCTATGTTCTAATACCATGATAAATACGATAATCTATTAACTAAATTGTAATGAATAAAATAATATAAATAATGATTAATTAGTTAATTAGTAATTAGGTTGAAAGGGCATGTTTGATGAGACATCACCTTTCGTGAAGAGGCACCTATCTAGGTATATAAGCAAACCTCATTTGTAACATTCATTAATCAATTCATTCATCATACCTTTTATATAATAATATTTCTATCCTCATGGATATTTTCATATTCCAAGTTTTCTGGAGTATTTAACTTGAGAAGGAACTTTGTTCACTTCATTTGGTATTAGAGCAGTTCCAGCCTTCGGTCGCTTAACCGTTGCACAAAGCCACACTCCTCAATCCAGGTCCTTGACCGTTAAATTTGTCAACATTGTTGTCGTCGAAGTGTTTTGCTACCAATCTTGGAGTTTCTCCATTCTCACCAATAGGCCTTTGGTCATAATCAAAATTTAAAAAAAAAAAGGAAGAAATATATATATATATATATATTAATAAAAAATAAATAAAAGAGAGAAGGAAATTTAAAAAAAAGGGGAAATAAATTAAAAGGAAAAAAAAATGATTTAAAAGAAAATAGTTACAAAAGAAAAAGAAAAAAATGTTACTACATTATCGATAAAAAGTGCATGATAAAAAACCTATATGTAAGAGAAAGAAGAGGAGATAAGATTATTTTGATTCTTATTTAAGTGGTTTACAAGATCATGGTTTTAGAAGGCCATGGTAATTGCCCATGGTATTTTCAAGGTAAAATAAGAACAAAAGGAATAAAAAAAATACTAAGTTTACTTTTTACATGGAGAAAATTAACTAAGTCAAATACACATAAGTGGAAATATATTTTATATTATACCCATAGAGGTGAATAGCCATGTTTCAATAGGGTTGTAACTTTTCAAAAAAAATTAAAATTAAAAAAAAAAAAGAGTTTAAAAAAATTATAAATGAAAATAAATAAATAAAACTAGAATTTACTTAAATCAAAGAACTCATAACTAAAGGAAGGCTATATTTAAGGTTATAAGTGATAAAAGTAGTTTACAAAAGTGTAAAGAAAGTAAAAAGTACTCTCCTTTGAGAAAAAAGATAATTCAAAATATAATTGTAAGGTTATTTAGGAGAAAAATAAATTAATTATTCTAATTAACTATTGGAATAAGGACTTGACTATTGGGAAGTAAAAAGTTAAATAAGATAAGTTTAATTAAAAATCAAGGAAGTAATTAAGGTTACAAAGTAAACAAAAATTATTAAGTGTGCTATATATATATATATATATATATATATATATATATATATATATATATATATATATATATATATATATATATGAAAAGGGAGTAATTAATATTTTTTTAAAAAGATAGATATTATAAAAATAATACTTTATAATACTAAAAGAAAGCAATATTAAAAGTTTAAAAACGAATAAGAAAGGAAATTTTTTGAAATAAAAGCAGGGTGACTTTAAAAAGTTAAAAACCTAAGTTATCTTAACAAAGAAGCAAATTGGAGTCTAAGTCAGAAATGAAACAGAAGAGGTTTTTAGAAACCATATCCATCGACGCTAAAGTGTTAGAAGAGGTTTTTAGAAACCATACCCATCGACGCTAAAGTGTTAGAAGAGGTTTTTAGAAACCATACCCATCGACGCTAAAGTGTTATTTAAAATTAAAGTAACACTCGCTGGAAAAGATGTCACTATTGCTATATCATCCGCTGAAGATAAAAATTACATAAACCCTAAACTTTCAAACGAGTTGGTGATTCCTGATTCAAATATAATTGAAAAATTAAACTTTTTTGAAGAAAAAAAGTACGATATAAAAAGTGTACAACTTAATATTGGGGATTATACTTTTATCTCTCAATTTACCGTGAAAACATTACTTTTTGATAATAGTGACATTGTGTTGGGTTCAGCATGGATGGAAACCCTAGGTTCATTCATCCTTAATACTAAAAAGAAGTTTTTGACATTATGCTACAAAAATAATAAAATAACGCTATAGGATGTGAACTGAAGCCACATTCAGTGATGCCTGAAGACTTAGAAGAAATTTCAATAGTAATTTTCAAGAAGGTAAAAAGGTATTACAAATATAAAAAAGGAAATTTCAAAAAGTTGAGAACTCGATGATGGTAGAAGTGAGGATAATTACAAAGCCCTTAAAAACCAACCTAAAGTGTGAAAAACAAAACAAACAGAGGGAATGAACCATGAACCTACAAGGATAAACCTAGAGTTGATGGATGTACTATAAATAATTTAAAAATAATAAGATTTAGTTATTGGTAAGGAAGTACCTTTTACTTATTAATTTCTTTTCTAAAAGTAATAATAATGGAAAAAGAGTAATGGAGTTGATGTTTATATTAAAATTGATATATTTAATTAACTTGATATGTTTTCCTATTTTGGAATTTCAATTTAATTATCAATAAGTATTAGATGGATGGTAGCGATCTAATCTCCACATAATATTCTAGAATATTTTAGTTGTAACCACAAACCAGAGGTTGAAAATGATCTCGAAAGTATGTCATTTCTTCCCTTTTAATTAAATTGATTAATTAAAAAAATTCCCTATGAACAGGTGTCATATGAAATGAGTTATTATTTTTTGGGCACGTGGTATTCATAAACCATACTATTACCCCATGGTAGTGTAACAAAGCTTATTTAAGAGTGAGTGAATCTCTATGATTTTGAGAAAATGAATTTTTATGGTTAAGAATATTGTTACATGCTTTTTTAAATTTATACATATTTAAATCATATATTAATTATTTTTATAATAATAATAATTTTTAATCTTGAGAGATATATTATGATGTAAGTATTTTGATATTTGTTATATATTAATGGCTATTAACATTTATCCACCATTTAAATTAATTTATATAACTAAACTAGTTAATATATTTATTACAATAAGTAAATAATTAATATTAAATAATACGTAAACTTTAGAGTTATCAATTAAAAGGTGGGTTGAAAATGAATTTGTGCACATCATTATCCTTAACTTCCCTAGGTCTTATTGACGCTTCATTAAATACCTTGGTACTACTAATAGAATCTTACTATGTGTGTTGTGTAACATAGGAAGAACAATGATTAACAAAGAAAATAGTCATCTAGCCAGAAACGACATAATTTTCCCAAGGGAAGGATTTACTATATAAGTTGAGAAAATTAAATACAAAGCCATGTCAATGTTTTAATCAACAATGTTAATGTTTTAAACTACATGGAGGAGAAAGGAAATGTCAATGTTTTAACCAACAATGTTAATGTTTTACATGGAGGAGAAAGGAAAGGGAATCATTTGGGGGAGGAAGGTGTTGTAGATAATGGAGAAATCTAATTTAGAGATAGTCGGTTTACTATAACTTTAGATTGTGAATTTTATTTAGGTATTTGTTCTAACTTTTCTATATACATGTAAATTATATATTCTTGGTTTGTAATGTAATTTGGATGTAGACAGTTCTTTAGATTATGAATTTTATTTAGGTATTTGTTCTAACTTTTCTATGTGCGTGTAAATTATATATTCTTGGTTTGTAATGTAATTTGGATGTAGACAGTTCTGCAGTTTCTAGACAAAACTTCTCACCTGTGAGCTGCTCAATTTAATCAATAATTTGATTCTTCAGTTTTTATTATGATATCAAAGCTTCAGGTGAAAGCTTGGTGAATTTTTTTGTTCATCTAGAGAGCGATGAGATGAGAGTGGATTCCCTATCCGTGGAGCGGATGTGATGCAGGAGCATTAGGCTCAAAAGTTTCTTTGTACATAAGTAGACATAGGGGGTCCCATGTTCCTTGAATTTCTTGTAAATATTAATATTTTGAATACTTGGTAGAATATTGTAATTGTTCTCAAGTCATTTTGAGAGCATGAGAATTGGTTGAGATAGGAATACGAAGAGTCAGTTTAAGATTAATTCAGTTAGTGAGTCTAGATTCAGGAATTGGAATACTAAGAGTTGCTGAACTGTTTGTATAAATGTAACCCTGAAGAGGTTAGATGAGAGCCCGAGAGAGAAGGGAGAGAGAGAGCCTCCTCAGCAATAGAATAGGAGGGTAATGGCCAATGAACTAAATATTTGGCCTGTCATGGAATTGTAGGAATTAGCTGAGATTTATCACCTGTATATGTATGTATATATATATATCTGTTTATGGAGAATTGTTATAAATCCTGTATGTGACTTTAGGTCTTCTTGGTCGAATTATATGAGGAAATTACCTCAGTATAACCGTGTAATATTCCTAATTTGCGACAACAAATTGGAATATTCTATTTTGTTTATTTTGCCACATATAGTTTGTAAATAAATAAAAAGTGAGTAAAGAGGGTCTAAACTCACTTAAATGAAATAAGACATCCACCTAGTAGCACAACGTTGTGACTTAAGTCGGAGTCAAGGGGGGGACCCAACACCACGTGGAGGAGAGAGAGAGACTACGTTGGGTTTTGGAGGGAAACCAACACTATAAAAGATGAAGGAGCCTCCTCATTTCATTCATGCTTGGATTATGGATTGTTGAGTGAGACATATTGTCTTCTTTGGCATGATGGTTGTTTAGCCCGTCTACTGCACTATTTAGTGCAACCGAGTGTCTCCGTACGGAGATCTCACCCTTAGCCCCGGGGGACTTCGAGTGCCTGCTCGGGCAAGCTTATTTTCTTAGCATCATCCTCCAGGACAACGTTATTGCTCCAGCAGCATAATGCTTTGTTGTAGGGTGTTGTCGTGGTGACTTTACGACACCACCTCCTTCTCTTGTTTTTCAGAGGGAGAGTCTCTCTTTCCTTTGGAGGATCAGATTGGGAGATATTGGAGCTTATTAACAGATCTTGGCATCAGGCCTATATGTTCTTCATGGTATACTGCGCAGTTCTTTCCCCAAATCTGCGTTATTGCTGAGGGAGCAGCATTCCAGTTTTTTGGCATCATTTGGAGTTAGATCTCTGATTGAGGGTGATCCTTGGATTGGCCAACCAATCCAAGTATATTTCTGATATGATACTGAATTTTGCTTTATAAATTCTGAATCATTCTTCAGATCTGCTGCAGTAAAACTCAGATCTGCTCTGGCATTCTCATGTATTGCTGAAATCCCTAAGGGGAAAGTAATAAAGAGCCCTTTGGGCATTTTATATCATTATAGATCTCTGCTTTCATGTATTTATCAGTTTTAGATCTGTAATATAATAAATATAAGCCTCAGCCTCTTGGAGAAATGCTGAATGGTTTCTGCATCACTCTCTTGTCTTGCGACACCTCAATCTTGAGGGGTTTTCTATAAAAATGTTGCTTAACCTTGCTCAATTCCTTTTCCATGATCCTAAACCTATTCTCTGATTTTTCACAGTATTTTAAATTTTATACCTTCAGAAAAAACGCAGCTTTTCTTCATTAGAATTCTGCATACTCAAAGTCTTGGGAAATGAGGGTTTTTCTTGACTAGTCGGGAAGGAGGAACTGTTTAATATAGCAAAACGCCTTTGTTTGAGCTGAAATTCGACATGGACGTCCCTCTTGACCTAATATAACATATCCTAGAACCTTGAACCGTAATTTTATGCATATTTTCTTATACACTCATTTTAGGGCCAAAATCCTCACTTTTCCCCACCTTTTTGCCCCTAAAAGCTGAGTAAAGGTTGCTGCAGTATTTGGAGTGGGTTTCTGAGTGTTTATAAACACTTTTTATGTTGGATGAAGCATAATTTCCTTAGGAATGCGTTTTTGAGTCAGGATCTACTGAGAATTCCATTTTTGGGATACTACAGTTTGCTGCACTATTATTGTTTGGGTGTTCTAGTTCTATACCACTTGGTGTGTTTATCTCTCACTCTTAGATAGAGTCTGGAAAGGGCCAAATAGCCTCCGGATCTCGTTCTCTTTTAGAGGCGACATATCCGGTAAATGCCCTCCCAGTCAATCTCTGGTTGGGGTTTGGTGTGTTTTTTAGATATCCTGGAAACGAGATATTACAGTGGTATCAGAGCATAGTTCTGGCTCAACCTGTGGAGCTATTTGTCTATGGCACATATGAGGATCTCACATCAGCATGGTCATATACCCTTTGGAGAGTATTTCTGAGAATGGCAGTCCAAGGGGGAAGACTTCAAAGCAGCTTTGCCCTTCAAAGATTACTGTCAGCTCAGACAGGATGAAGGAGGAAGGTACTATGGTAACAGAGGAGTTTCTAGCATGCAGAGTTCATATTTGTAGCATACCACTAGGAGATCACCTCTTCCCATGCATGAGGAATCCAATAGTCCCTGTGAGTCTAAGCCCAAGAAGACCGGAACGGTGAAAAAGGAGAGTTTATTCTCATCTCTTTTCAAATCCAGAATAAATACATCCACCTTTGAGGAGGTCAAGAAGAATGAAGAAAAAGAAGAGGAAGTACCATGCGCTTCCAATTCTCATCAAGAAGAAGAGATCACATCACCTCTTGAGGAGGCTTGTGAAAACGTTGTCACACTCATGGAGGAGCAACCACATGCATCAACAGTTGGGGCAGTTGACACTTTTGAGGATGGGACTCTTGCAGCTCTACAAGAAGTTCCAAATGCAGATCGAGAGCAGCTTGGTTGCACTGTGCTGTGCAACATGGATGGAGGGGAGGTCTCAAGGAGAGATCTCACGGAGATGCACTTCGAAACACCATGGGGTGCAATGACTTTCTTCCCTTCTCACAAGAGCAGATAGAAGATGGAGGACATCTTAGGATGCATAACATATCTCATGCTTGTGTTGGACATCCCTTGAGCCATACACATCATGATGGGAGGTTTTTGCCTACCACCTATTTGATTCTTGATAGGGTCTCATTGATCCTTGAGAAGTTTATATTTCAAAATCCCATGAAGTGAAAAATAAGTGATTTGATTTGGGAGGATGGTAGCCCTCATGGGAGGAGTACCAGGATGAGGAGAAGAAGGAGGCATCCACAAGTGATTGAGTGGATGGGGATGATGAGCAAGGAGCTAGGAGGCTACTTGCAGATCTGTGATACCAGGCAACAGGAGGCTTGGCTGCGCTGGTTACTCTTGAGGGAGTTTGGCCATCACTTGTACTTGCAGATCTATGATACCGGGCAGCAGGAGGCTTGGCTACGCTGGTTACTCTTGAAAGAGTTTGGCCATCACTTGGAAAACACTCTTCCTAAGAGTCAGAGGATGAAGGAAATATGGCGGGATACTTGCATCATTGAGCAGCATAGAGTATGGATGCATGGTGTTGATATGATACTCATATCATTCATTGTGTCTTCATCACATGATTGGTATGATGGAGGTATGGGGAGGCAACACAATGTCTTTTTTCTTGGTTTGTTTCTGGGAGAGCAAGGGTAGATTTGCTCTCACACTTTGTATGATGTTGCAAGAGGAGGAGATGACACTATCTCCTTGGTCTTTGATGATGATTGGGAAGCACTTCCATCTTGGGAGGTATTCCATATTTTTTGCAGCATTATTAGAGGAGTCTTTGACAAGGAGCATGTCAAAGAACAGAGCTTTGTATTGACAAGAGCTTACTTGCATGAGCTCACAGCATTGTCACCTTGGAGCAGAGACTTATGGATGAAGTGTGCCCACCGTAAATGTGGTGGATCTATAACCCATAGGTCCCAGGATCACTTCATATTTGTTTCACTTGATGAAAAAAGAGGAGGTAATGATGATAGAGACATCTATGGCATATTCTTCTTGACTTGGGTTCCCAAGCATCAGGAGGATTATCTTCTTGCAGCACATGGTTCATTCTTCTTCACAGTGGGCCAAAGCACTATGGAAGACTCGTGTATGGACCCATGCACTATCTTACTTCCAAAATATGGTGAGAAGTTTGTTTATACATTCATTGATTTGCACACTCTTACCATTCCTTTGCAGTGCATTGCTTCACAAGGGGGCAAGCTTGTCATATTGCTCCATGAGTTGTATTGGGCCAATCTACATGATGGAGGCAGCCATCTCTTTTGTGGCCTTGGGAAAATGTTTTATCACTACATGTATGCTCATTTGCTGCACTATAGCATGTATCATATGGAGACATGCATGATTAACTATGTAAGAAGAAATATTTTTCCTTTTACTTTCATCAAGCAGCAACTTGTAAAACTGCGTTGTACTTGTTTGGGAAGCTATTGGTACCTTCTTGCACCACATGAAACCTTCATCATTCTCTTCATATTATTGCTGATCATGTCTCCATTTGCTGATATAGATCAGATTTGTATGGGAGGCTTGATTATGAGGGAGACACATGAGCTGGATGTGTCTTTGAGTGGGAAGAATTCTCACAATTTTTGCACTACATGTTCTAATGGGAGCATGGGAGGAGGCATGGCCACCACTACTAAATATGTGTTTTCTTTTAAGGTGAGCCATGAGATTGATAGTCATCCATTGTATAGCCATGGGCAAGTGTTTGGTCTCATGTTGTTGTCATATTCAGCCATTTACTATCTGTTAGTGGATGTGATGGATCTTGTACATTGCTTGCCATGTAATTTTCTGAAGTTGCAGTGGATGAAACTGCGTTGTATCCTCGTGAGAGATTGTTTGCATCATGTATCATCATGTAAAATATTCAGCAAACATCTCATTAGGATGATCCATGATGACCATGTCCTATTCTTCATGGATGAATTGTCTTGGGCCAGCTTGTTCTTCATTGTTGGAGGGACCTTCTTTGGAGGATTGTTCTTCACTTTGCCATTGGAGGGCAATGATTTTGCAGCTCAGGATCAACATGCAATCTACACTTATCATAAGTGGAGAGGAGGACAGCATGGGGTAAGCTATGATGTTTGCCAAGTTTAGATTTTCAGCCCACCTTCATTACCGGAGCTTGAGGTGGAAGGAGATTTTCAGGAGTTGCCTTGTTGGGAGGTGGCTCATTTTGTTTGGATGATTGCTTGGGGATGGAGGATCCACATGAGGGAGATGTTCCTCAGTACATTCCAAAATCCATGCCTCGAGTGGAGATTCTTCAATTCTACCCTTGCAGTTGATTGGAGAGAGGTGATGAGTTGGTACACAGTTGATGGGCCAGCTTACAAAGTCATAGATGTAGAGCAGCAAGGGTCATGGTCTTCATCAGTCATAGCCAGAGGCAGTGTACAGTCCGAGCCATGGGACTTGGGCTATTATTGGCCATGGTGGCAATGGGATCCAGGAGGATTATTGGTTGGCTGGTACCATGAGAGATCGGTTTGGGATCCTGACATTGAGAGATCCCTTCATATCAGGGTGATGCAGAGGATAGAGAAGATTCAGTGGCGCATCTGGGACCCAGGCACATTTTGCAGTATCGGTGGAGAGCATCAGCTAGGAAGGAGACTTGTCCAGGCAGTTTCTTGAGGGCAAGCAACATTTTGCCGGGGGGGACTGTAATATTCCTAATTTACGACAACAAATTGGAATATTCTATTTTGTTTATTTTTCCACCTATAGTTTGTAAATAAACAAAAATTGAGTAAAGAGGATCTAAACTCACTTAAGTGAAATAAGACATCCACCTAGTAGCACAACGTTGTGACTTAAGTGGGAGTCAAGGGGGGGACCCAACACCACGTGGAGGAGAGAGAGAGACTACGTTGGGTTTTGGAGGGAAACCAACACTATAAAAGATGAATGAGCCTCCTCATTTCATTCATGTTTGGATTATGGATTGTTGAGTGAGACATATTGTCTTCTTTGGCACGCTGGCTGTTTAGCCCGTCTGCTGCACTGTTTAGTGCAACCGAGTGTCTCCGTGCGGAGATCTCACCCTTAGCCCCGGGGGAATTCGAGTGCCTGATCGGGCAAGCTTATTTTCTTAGCATCATCCTCCAGGACAGCGTTATTGATGCAACAGCGTAATACTGTGTTGTAGGGTGTTGCCGTGGTGACTTTACGACACCACCTCCTTCTCTTGTTTTTCAGAGGGAGAGTCTCTCTTTCCTTTGGAGGATCATATTGGGAGATATTGGAGCTTATTATCAGATCTTGGCATCAGGACTATATGTTCTTCATGGTATACTGCACATTTATTTCCCCAGATCTGCGTTATTGCTGAGGGAGAAGCATTCCAGGGTTTTTGGCATCATTTGGAGTTAGACCTCTAATTGAGGGTGATCCTTGGATTGGCCAACCAATAAAATTATATTTCTGATCTGATACTGAAGTTTGCTTCAGAAATTATGAATCATTCTTCAGATCTGCTGCAGTAAAACTTAGATCTTCTTCGGCATTCTCATGTATTGCTGAAATCCCCAAGGGGAAAGTAATAAAGAGCCCTTTGGGAATTTTGTCTCATTATAGATCTATGCTTTCATGTATTTATCAGTTTTAGATCTGTAATATAATAAATATAAGCCTCAGACTCCTGGAGAAATGCTGAATGGTTTCTGCATCACTCTCTTGTCTTGCGGCACCTCAATCTTGAGGGGTTTTCTATAAAAATGTTGCTTAACCTTGCTCAATTCCTTTTCCATGATCCTAAACCTATTCTCTGATTTTTCACAGTATTTTAAATCTTATACCTTCAGAAAAAACGCAGCTTTTCTTCATTAGAATTCTGCATACTCAAAGTCTTGGGAAATGAGGGTTTTTCTTGACTAGTCGAGAAGGAGGAACTGTTTAATATAGCAAAACGCCTTTTTTTGAGCTGAAATTCGACATGGACGTCCCTCTTGACCTAATATAACATATCCTAGAACCTTGAACTGTAATTTTATGCATATTTTCTTATACACTCATTTTAGGGCCAAAATCCTCACTTTTCCCCACCTTTTTGCCCCTAAAAGCTGAGTAAAGGTTGCTGAAGTATTTGGAGTGGGTTTCTAAGTGTTTCTAAACACTTTTTATGTTGTTTGAATCATACTTTCCTAAGGAATGCGTTTTTGATTCATGATCTGGTGAGAATTCTATTTTTGGGATACTACAGTTTGCTGCACTATTATTGTTTGGGTGTTCTAGTTCTATACCACATGGTGTGTTTATCTATCAATCTTATATAGAGTATAGAAAGGGCTAGATAGCCTCTGGATCTCGTTCTCTTTTAGAGGCGACATATCCAGTAAATTCCCTCCCAGTCAATCTCTGGTTGGGGTTTGGTGTGTTTTTGAGATATCCTGGAAACGGGATATTACAAACCGTGCATTTGTTGCCTAACTCTGTGTGAGGAATACCTTGCGTATTTGTGTGTTTGTTGTTTTTCCTCTGTAATTATGTATAGCATGAATCTCTGTGTGTGAAGTTAAAAGTGGAAACCTGTTGAGGAATCCTGGTAGTGGGATTCGAATCCAAGTAGAGCCTTTCTGAAAATAAAGAAATGGCTTAGTTGATAATTGAAATCGTGGAGGAACTTGATTGGATATCTGAGGGGTATCAAATGTACATCAAAGCATCGATTCGAAAGGAATTGACACTTTCGAAACCAGAACATCTAGTTCAAGCACCGGATATTTTCACCTAATAAGTGAAGCTGTGTGTCGAGGCAAAAGCGAAAGCCGGGTCTATTTTAAGTGTTGAACTTGCCAGCCTTGAATAAAGGAAGGTTTTGAGATTTCCGGATTAGGAAAATGATTGGGCATGAATTTTTGAATGCAGTTGTACACAAAGTTTGGTGGAAAAGTTGAGCTAAATGGGACTGTGGAGTGTGACTGTTATCAAGTGGTATCAAAGCTGCAGGAATAGCTCTTTTTGGAAAGGTCGAAGTTTGATGAATGCAAGGATACACAGAATCACAGTGAACAGGATTTGCAAAGTGAGTGGAGGATAGGATCATGATCTTGCAGGTAATTAACCTTAATCTAATTTGAATTTGGAATTGCAGAATTATGGTTGCTGAAAATTGAAGACAAAGTTGATAGTGAAGGTAGTGAGCCTGGTATTCAGCTAGAGGCTGGATAAAGAGGACAATTGCAGTGTTCTTAAGAGAAATGAGTAGTGTTTAGCCCTGGTTGAAGGATTGTTTGCAGAAGTCAGAGTACAGAAAATTGAAGACATCTCAGCAGAAGTAGAGAACAGCTTTGAGAGCAGTAATAGAAGAGTCCAGCAAGGGATTCTGAGTGCATAAAGAGTGGGGCAGAACCTGAAATAATTCCCAACTGAGGTTGGATGAAAGGATAAAAGGAGTGTTCTTGAGAAAGTTTCAGAGTGAATCCTAGAGAGCAGAGAAAGTGCTCACGAGGTTCCAAGAGAGGGGACCAATACTTGCCAAAAGTCGGAGCTCAAAGAGAAGCTTGGTGAGGTAAGTTGCAGCAAGAGAGCTTGTTGTTGCAGAGGCTTAGTGCAGCTTGTGAATGAATAACTCCTAGAGAAGGAATGGCTACTGAGAGCCATATCAGAGACTGCAGAGATTGCAGAGGTTCTGAGAGAGACCACAGCAAAATAGTGTGTGAAGATGCCAAAGAAAATGGCATGAGGAAGAGAATCACAGATGAAGAATGTTGGAAGGAAGTTGTTGAGATCAGGGAAGAGCTCAATGAACAGAAGAGAAGGATAGAAGAAAGCTAGAGAGTTGGTTGGCTCATGAAGAAGAGTTTGAAATGGCAACCATTACAGAAGAGGTTGAGGCAGAAGAAGATTGCCCTGCTGAGAGAAGAACTCAGAGCAACCGAGTTGAAAGAAGAAATTTCTGCTTGTGAAGCAGAGCAGAGCACAAATGAAGAGTGGAGACCTGCAGGAGATCTTGTGAGACATAGTGAAGACTCGAGGCAGCAAGAATCTTGTCTTGCTGAGGAGGAAATCATTGCAGAATTCCTGAGTTATTGGACAAGTCCAGATGATGTGAGGGCTTGTGTTCTTGAGTCTGACAAATGTGAAGTGATGAAAGACTCCACAGAGGAAGAAGAACCCAGAGTTTTGGAGATAGGGATGGAATTTGAAGATTCCATGTGCAGACCTGTTCAAGAAGAAGTGCTTGAGGGAGCAGCCAAGACTGAAAGGCCTTGTGATTTGAAATCTAAAATGTTGTGTGTGCTTACAGGTACACCCCTGGAAGATGAACAAACTTCAGAGTTTTTTGGTGAGAAGAAGACATTGAATCTGAAATCTGTTCAGATCAATGCTAAGATAGTGAGATCTCAGGAAGAGATGAAGACAGAAGGGTCAATTGAAGACATCCAGCAGGATGGTGAAGCTGAGAGAGAAGGGCCAACAGAGGATTGGTCAAGAATAAGCAGAGGCATAAAAGGTTGTGTAAGGTTCCTGAAGTCTACTCCTATGGAAGTTGTTGAGTTATATAGGAGGTTGGATTCTCAGAGAAGAGAATTGGGAAAGCAAAGGACCTATGCACTGGATGAGTTGCTGGGAAAGCAAGGCAGGAATATCTTCATGGATGGAGTTCATAGAGCAGATGATGGAAGAAAAGTGAGGCTAGCTGACAGTTTCATGAAGGATGCAGATCAACATGCTGAGGTGCTGACAAAAGGTTTGGAAAGGAGTTCTGCACAACATACTAATATGTTGTCAGAAGGAGAGAAGGCATTGAAGCATTGGAACTTTAATGCTGATGATTCATGTGCAGAGAAAGGGGAAGAACATCAGTTGGAAGTTTTAGAGAGGTGAATAAGAAGGAAACTATTTTGGCTAAAAACATAGTGAAGGATCATCATTTGGGCATGGTGATTGGAGTAGCAGAGATGACTCTGACAGCTGAAGAAAAAGATGATGAAGAATT
The DNA here is from genome assembly GCA_034641835.2 of Pinus albicaulis. Classification (NCBI taxonomy): domain Eukaryota; kingdom Viridiplantae; phylum Streptophyta; class Pinopsida; order Pinales; family Pinaceae; genus Pinus; species Pinus albicaulis. The sequence goes on along the minus strand of CM076575.1, from coordinate 206,891,205 downwards.
TCTGAGCCTTGAACCAGACTTAGAAATGATGGGAGAAAAATTGGTGACCAGGTCATCAATTGAGACCATTGGGTCTCATGGTTTTAATACTGACAGTTTGTTTATGTGTACAGGTGATGCAGAAGACAATTCATCCTTTGAAATTTTCTTGAGAGAAGAAAAACTGCTGCTGAAGGAGGATGAGACAACCATGTCTCATATACAGGGAATTATCAATGTTATTGACAGAAAAGAGTTGGCTAGTTGGGTAGGCCAAAGCCAGCCTGAAGAACTAATTTTAGAAGCTGCTGAAGTGAAGAGGAATCAGCATTCCATGCTGACAGAATATGAGAAAGAAAAGCTCCGAGAACTTGATTGGATTTCCAGGATCCATCAAGAGGATGAGAGGCAATTGCTGAAGATTGCCCACAAAGAAGAAGATAATGCTGAGTCTAACTTCCAGCATGTTGAAGATATAAAACAAACACAGGAGAATTGGCTGAGTTGTTTGCTGAGAGCAATTGAAGAAGAAAAATGGATTGCAGACCCTGGAGCAAGGATGCCTGAGGCTGTGAAGAAGAAAGGAGTAGATACTAGATTGTAGAATCTAATTCTTTTTACTAGTATGCTGGAGAAGTATGTCACTGCTGGTGGGAAATCAAATAGTGGATTTTTTTCTGAGAATGAAATTTCAGATGATGAACAAAAGAAGAGTGTTGCAGAGGGATAGGAAGGGGAGGCAGCAACACCCATGGTGGAGGCAGCAACACCCATGGAGGCAGCAGATGCAACATGGAGGATGGCACCTGAAGAAGAGATAAACATGTTAATAGCATGCGAGACTGCAAGAGCAGAAATATTGGCAGCGACAGAGATTGAAGGCAGCAGCAGAAGGCAAGATAGTTTCCAGCCAGAGGACAAGCTGGACATGGAGATTGAGTACATCAAAAGCCTGAAGATGAGAGTGACTCAAGAGCAGCAGACAGCAGCAGGAAAGCAGGAGAGTTTCAACAGGAAAGAGACAATGGCAGATTGTGAAGGCATGCCTGGGGGCAGATTACAGAACAAAGTCTGGAAGCTTGGAGAAGGTCAGTTGAAGAATGATGCAGCTGATGGACAACAGCAAAACCAAGTATGGGATCCTGGAGGCAGAGAGAAGGAGCAAATGATCAGGAGACCATGAAAATTTTGAAGCTTGGGAGTTTGATGCAGGAGCATTAGGCTCAAAAGTTTCTTTGTACATAAGTAGACATAGGGGGTCCCATGTTCCTTGAATTTCTTGTAAATATTAATATGTTGAATACTTGGTATAATGTTGTAATTGTTCTCAAGTCATTTTGAGAGCATGAGAATTGGTTGAGATAGGAATACGAAGAGTCAGTTTAGGATTAATTCAGTTAGCGAGTCTAGATTCAGGAATTGGAATACTAAGAGTTGTTGAACTGTTTGTATAAATGTAACCCTGAAGAGGTTAGATGAGAGCCTGAGAGAGAAGGGAGAGAGAGAGCCTCCTCAGCAACAGAATAGGAGGGTAATGGCCAATGAACTGAATATCTGGCCTGTCATGGAATTGTAGGAATTAGCTGAGATTTATCACCTATATATGTATGTATGTATATATATATATATCTGTTTATGGAGAATTGTTATAAATCTCGTGTGTGAATTTAGGTCTTCTTGGTCGAATTATATGAAGAAATTACCTCAGTATAACTCTGCATTTGTTGCCTACCTCTGTGTGAGGAATACCTTGCGTATTTGTGTGTTTGTTGATTTTCCTCTGTAATTATGTATAGCATGAATCTATGTGTGTGAAGTTAAAAGTGGAAACCTGTTGAGGAATCCTGGTAGTGGGATTCAAATCCAAGTAGAGCCTTTCCAGAAATAAAGAACTAGCTTAGTTGATAATTGAAATCGTGGAGGAACTTGGTTGGATATCTAAGGGGTATCAAATGTACAGCGAAGCATCGATTCGAAAGGAATCGACGCTTTCGAAACCAGAACATCTAGTTCAAGCACCGGAGATTTTCACCTAATAAGTGAAGCTGTGTGTCGAGGAAAAAGCGAAAGTCGGGTCGATTTTAAGCGTTTAACCTTGCGAAGTCCTGAACAGAGTGTTGGAACGGAACCGTGACCGAGAGGAACCGTGACGGCGGTTTGAAGCGAACCAGTGGGTTTCATCGCACCACCATCCGTCGGGCAAGCGGTTTCCACCATTCACGAGCGATTCCATAGATTGATTGACGCGTGTCCCTGAACGAAATTGGAAAACCACCGTTTAACCCGCGCCATCGCACGTTAACCTTCGTACTAGGACGTCGAGCGATATTGACGAGGGCCGTTGATCTGGGAAAGGGACATCGGACAGTGGTCACTTGTTGGAGATGCGCGAACGATAACCAAGGTGTGCGAACGATAAGTAAGGTACGGTTGCATGCATTTGATTGGTCTATTGACATATATGTGGGCCCGGGGCCGAAGGGCTATGGCAACGTCAATTGGTTATAAAGTGTCAGACTATTATTATAATGTTCGGAGATAAATATATAGGCTGAGAGATATATGTAATGAATTCGGGTTATTTGTGTGAACGAATTGCATATATTATATACATTGAGATATTATGGTGTGCATATAATGTTTGGATATGCGAAGAGGGGCCACACTAATTGTGATTAGGCGCGCAGTTAAAGGACCGAGGGTTATATGATATGGTTGTATATGTGAAGTCAGCACCCTATGAAACATATGGGGATTATAAATTGGTTGAACTTACAAACATAGAGGAGTTGAGCACATGACATAAGGGCTTGGAATTAATATCTCAAATCTCAGAGATTTGAGATATTAACACTCTCAGATTTAAGTGTTGAACTTGCCAGCCTTGAATAAAGGAAGGTTGTGAGATTTCCGGATTAGGAAAATGATTGGGCATGAATTTTTTAATGCAGTTGTACACAAAGTTTGGTGGAAAATTTGAGCTAAATGGGACTGTGGAGTGTGACCATTATCAGGATGTCAAATTGAATTGGTGTTTTTTTATGTCTGCGTGGATCATATCCTGCACATGATCCTTTGATGCTGATCGTGGAGTCGATCTGGTGGTTGATTATCTGCCCATTTTTTATCATATCATCCCACTGGCCCTAATAATTCAGGGGTAGAGCTCAACACCACTGTGAAAAGAGCAGTTGAAGCAGCAAAAGAGGTCGTTGCCAGATAACGCATCAGCCTGTGGTAGAACGATGCGTCGATCTGGTGGATTGGAAGATCGATCCATAAGGTGTTTTCTTGCTGCATGGAGCTCGAGCAGCATTCAGACCTGTTGATAAGGCACATCATTTTACGGTTTCGGTGGTGTGAAAGCCGGCAAGGAGCACTGCCTGAAGTTTGTTGCGTGATTGGTGGATCTGCGTGGATCTGAAGAGTCTATTAGCCACAAGGTGTTTGAAGTGAGGTTAACTGTTTTGTTTTCTACCACCGCAGGCCCAAGGGAATGTTTTAACGTAGTTGAAAGGCCAAAATCCCACTGCAGTTGAAGAAGCTGTGGCTCTGATGTGCGCATTCCCAACACCGGTGAAGGGAAGCATATTTTAGGAGATGGTTCAAGAGGCCTTCTGATAATTGTGGTGTGAGTTGCACCCAATGGAGTCGATGCTCCCACTGCTCCTCTGTCAATGTCGTTGTCGACCATGGCAGCGTTGAATACAAAGGATTGATGCAACATGTGTGAGCAGGGTGTGAACTGAGGGTGAACCTGGTAGACTCGGTAGGAACGGACTCCAAATATTTATTCAAGGTTGTTGCAGAATCTGTTAATGACTACATCATTGATCGACTGCGTGAGTTGGAGGTTGATCCTGAGTTGGAGCAGCCTTTGGATGCTGGCAAATTTTCTAGTGATCTCAGCGTTATCAAAGTGGATCAATTGGAAGCTATGAAATAATTTGATAAGTTGGTATTCTTTCAATTTTTCTTTTTAAAGATTATAATATTTAGATAGATGTCTTTTAGATTAATCACATCATTAGTATCTGGTTAATGTTTCGAATCATGTGGTTCATCATTACTACAAGGTGAAAGATGATCCATTTTAATGAATAAATAGTGGTATTAAAAAATAACTCTTAAAACTACCCCTTTATTAGTTAGAGAAAATTAATTACAAGGAGTTAGTAAATAATAAATGATTTATAATGAAAAATAACTATTAATATTCTATAAATTATTAGTATTATAATTAATAATAAATATTTAAATTAAAGGAGGGCTATTTTAATTTTATTATATAATTTATAAAAACTTTTATTTAAAAATCAAGAATAAAAACATACTAAGAAAATATAAAAGTTAAAATTAATAATAAATAATTAAAAGGAAGAGGGATTTTAATTATAAAAAAAAAAAAATCGAAATAAAAATAAATAAATAAAAATATTAAAAATTAAGAAATTACTTAGAGAGAGTAGGAGTCTAGCTCTTACTCAATTTCCACCCATCGTTCCTATTGAGATTCTTAGCATGTCTCTCAATCTCAATAGCTTCCCTGAGCTTCCTATGGTGAAAGTGATCAACCCTAGCAATGACTTTGGAGTCCTCAATGCATACATGATGACACGATTTTTCCGCATGCTCTATCAGGGCTCAGGTGCGGGATCAATTGTGCCTGATGTCTGCCACATGCTCCAGGATTCTCTGTCTAATAGACCGACCTGTTTCCTCAATATAGGGAGTACGACATGAACAGGGAACCAGGTAAACACCCTCTATGTCTTTAGGGTCAATAGAGTCCTTAACAGAACTGAAGGAGTTTCTAATAGTACAAAGAGGCTTGAAAGAAGAGGAGACATTATTCCGTTTAAGGACATGAGCAATTTTGTCAGAAGTGCCCCAGATAAATGAGAGATGATCTTTGGAGATAGGATCTTTGCAAGAGGATTTTCCTTTTTCCCCCCTATAGGAATTTTGATAGACCTTAAGGCCCTGAGATATACTATAACCATTATTCTCAAACAATTCAAGAATATGAGATTTATCTGACTCCAAGTGGTTGTCGTCAAATATTCTTAGAGCATGGGTAGCAATAGTGCAAAGAACACCAAATTTCTGAGCAAGAAAATGATGAGAACTAGCATGAATATACCGCTTCGTATGAGTTTTCTTGCGAAAAACTTGGTGGGAAATGGAACCATAATCCATTCTAGAAAAAAGAATATCCAAGAAGGGCAGACAACCATCCACCTCCACTTCCATCATGAATTTAATGGAATCAGATTGCGAATTCAGGCGCTTAAGAAAGAGATCTAACTTTTTTTGACCATGGGTCCAAATGGCACAAGTGTCACCCATGAACCTACTCCACTCCCTAGGTCGAAATTGAGCTGAGACTAAGGCCTCAGATTCAAAATCTTCCATAAATAGGTCAGCAACAATATGGGAAAGAGAGGAACCCATAGCAACACCACAAGTTTTCTCATAGAACTCACCTTGGAAACTGAAAAAGGTCGTTGTGAGGCAGACACCCACTAATTTAGAGGTGTCATGGTTGGAGACTTGTTTGATGACATCAATGGCTTCCTGGATGGGAATTTTGGTAAACAAGGACAACATCAAAGCTTACTAATATCTCTCCGGGTTTCAACCTGGTGTCCTTCCATTCTTTGATAAAGGACGCTGAGTCCTTAACATAGGACTTGGTGAGACCCACGAGGGGTTTAAGCTTCTGAGCTAAGAATTTAGCAAGATGATTGGAGGGACTACCTATTATGTTAACAATAGGTCTTAAAGGGGCTCCAAATTTATGAATCTTAGGAAGACCATAAATCCCAGGAGTGAGGGGATTGCTCTCAATAAGATTTCTAGAGAGAGGATTAAGGGAAGAATTTGAATTAATAACGAGGGAAATCTCCTTAGAAACCGATTTAAGGGGATTATTTCTAAGCTTGACATAGCTACCATTATTGGATAGATGGTCAATCAGTTTGCTAACATAGTCAGATTTATTCATAATAACTATGACATCACCCTTGTCTGCCTTAAGGATGACAATGTCAGGGTTGTCTCTTAGGGATTTAAGGGAAAGAAACTCAAGCTTGCTCAAATTTATTTTAGGAGGCTTAGCCTTCCTAAGAATAATGGAAAAATCCTCTCTAATAGTCTTCTTAATGCTATCAGGAAGATCCTTGATGCCATACTCAATGCTACAGAAAATATCATAAACAAGAATCTTCCTCATGGCAAGGGAAAAATTAAGACCCTTATTAAGGAGATTGAAAATAGATGAATCAAAATTGAAACTAGAAAGGTTAATAACATTATTCTTAAAAAAAAAAGTTATTACTATTATTTTTATTAATATTATTATTGTGAATGATGTTTGGGTTAATTGCAATATTTTTATTATTAATATTAGTTTTGCTATTATTATTATAATAGATAATATTGTTAAAATTATTTAAATTATGGTTATTAATATTATTTATTTTAATATAATTATTAGATATATTACTACTAAAAATATTGCTATAATTAATATCCATGTTATTTTTGTTAATATTAGTGTTGTTCATATTAGTTTTGCTATTAGTATTATTATAAATAAAATTGTTAAGACTTTTTGAATTATGGTTATTAATATTAATTATCTTAATAGAACTATTAGATATATTCCTATTAAACGAAATGTTATAATCAATGTTATTTTTATTATATATAATTGGTCTTATATTACTATTATAAAAAAACCTTCCTACCATCGATCAGGTTCACCTTCTCAACAATCGAGCCAACGTTCAAACAACCATTATCCATTATGGGAACGGAAAGGTCTTCCGCCATGCGATGAGCATGAGGATTCCCTTCACGGTTGAACACTGGGTATAGCGCAGGATCCTCGCAACTTGGGATAGAGGAATTGAAATGAGGAGGAGAGTCCGAGTTTGGGTCAGATTTTTTATGAGAAGGAAGTCCGAAAGTCAATTTCGCAGAAGAACATGATTGATTCAGTGAAGGGGATAGGCAACGAAGAGAAATAAGATTCCTTGTTTTCGAATTGGAATTATGCAGGAGTAACGTCAAGTCCGAGCTCGATTCTTGATTACTAATTAACCCATTGCTCATGTCCCATTCTCCAGAGCTGAACACAGAGATTGTTGGGTCAAAGACAGGTTGTGTGAAATTTTGCAACACAAAGATCTAGATTTTCAAAACAATGAACGAACTTGCAAGAGAACGGAGGAGTGAGAAAGAATGGAGAAAAGAATAAAAATCAATTCATCAATATTAGTTTTAGAATAAATACATAAACGCAATTGAGTTAAGCTTAGTTGTACATGCAATAACTATGGATAGTTAAAGCTAACTAAAAATAAGTGTGCTTTATCTTCTGCTAATGTGCACATGCACCATATGTAAGTGTTAGAATTAACTAAAGCTAATCAATGTTAAATATGTGCATGTAAAGCACTCAATTTAACAAGCTAAAGACAAGTGCACATTGCATGTAATTTCTAGAGTTGAACTAAAGCTAATCTAGGTGCATGTACACCGACACCCCCCCTTAAGCATAACTTAGGTGAGTGTGATGAAAAATGAATGAGTCCCACGACCATTTTAGGTACCCATATACAATGCATGGAAAGGAGGAAAGAGGGAAAACTCAATGGGAAGAAAAACCCCCCCTCAAAATATAACATGCAAAAGTAGAGAAAAGACAACTACTAGGCAATTGTGTCCTTCACCCCAAGACGATCTCGCAAGAATTGAAACTTGTGCTCAATGAAAGTCTTGGTGAAGATATCAACAGTCTGCTCAGAACTAGGACAATACTGAAGATCGATGATCCCATCATGAATGAGTTCTCTAATGAAGTGCATGTGGATCTCGATGTGTTTGGTCTGTTGTTGCTGCACTGGATCTCTGCAAAATTTTAGCATACTTTGATTATTGCACCAGATGACACTTGGACGATGGACATTGATCCCAAGCTCAGATAGGAAATGTTGTAGCCAAATGGATTGAATGGTGGCATTGACTTCTCCTCTATACTCTAAATTTTCTGATAATAAAGCAATGGCAGCCTGCTTCTTGCTTGACCAACAAATTGGGCCAGATCCCAAAATAAGTACATAACCATAGGTGGACTTGCGATCAATGTTGTTGCCAGCCCAATCTGAATCTGTGAACCCAATGAGTTTCAAAGAACAATTGGCTACATAATGAATCCCATAGGTGACTGTCCACTGGACATATCAAAGGATGTAATATTTCCAGTGTAACTCATGTGGCTCCTGCATGTATCTGGAAACTGATCCTACGACATATGAGCGATCAAGACAGGATTGAGTGAGATAAATAATACTTCCCACAAGTTGACGGTACAATGTGATATCAACCAATGGTGTGTCTTTTCCATTCTCAAGATTTGTCCCTGATAACAAAGGTGTGGTTGTTGGCTTGCAGTCACTCATGTGAAATCGTGCCAAAAGATCTCTAGCATACTTTGGTTGAGAAATGGTAATCCCAGAACCACTTTGATTGATCTCTAGTCCAAGGAAGAAATTTAGAAAGCCCATGTTTGTCATAGAAAACCACTTATGCAATGCAATTTTAATCTCAGTAATGACAGAAGTTGAACTACCTGTTATCAAAGATCATCTACGTAGAGTACTATGATTAACAAAGACTCAATGTTCTTCAAAAAATAAACATTAGAATCAGATTTGCAGCATACAAAATTTTGAGATAACAAATAAGAATCCATCTTTGCATACCATGCTCTAGGTGCCTGCTTGAGGCCATAGAGAGACTTCTTTAGTTTGCATACCAGAGATGAATTGTGCATGTATCCTTGTGGCTGCTCCATGTAGATTTCCTCCTTGAGATCACCGTGAAGATTTGCATTCTTCACATCCATATGATGCACCTCCCATCCTCTTGCTGCTGCAATGGAGAGAGCTAGCCGAATGGAATCCATTTTTTCCACTGGAGCACATGTCTCATCATAGTCAATGCCATGTACCTGCTAAAAACCTTTTGCTATCAACTATGCCTTATATCGACTAACTTGGCCATTTTTTGCTTTCTTGGTCTAGTAAACCCACTTGCACTTCACAAGTTTACGATTGGGAGGTAGCGGAACCAAATCCCAAGTCTGGTTCTCAATGAGAGAGTTATATTCCTCATCCATTTTTGTTTCCCATTCAAGATGCCCAGTTGCTTCTGCATAAGTCTATGGATCAGATGCATGCATGGGAATTCATGGCTCCATAGCTAAGAGTGTTTGCGGATCTTCCTCAAACTAAGGTATAGAGGCAGGATCATCGAGGATATCACTCATGCTATGCCATTTTTGTGTTGAAGGTGGTCGAGAATGTTCCAAACTACATGCGGAAGTATGATCTCGATGTTAAACAACTGCTGGTGCAACAGGTGTCACAGGAAAAGACTCATCTTCATCAGAATTCTGATTTGAAATTTCATCTGCATACTCATTAATGAGTGGTGTTGGGAACTTGGTAACAAGTTCATCTACTGGTGCATGCAAAATATCTTCGTCAAACTTTACACTCCTTTCAATAAAGAGCTCTTTAGTGTTGATATCAAGCAATCTGTACCCTTTGACTTCATCAGAATATCCAACAAACATGCACGCTTTACTTTGAGGCTCCAAAGCCTTTCTCTTCTCTGTAGGAATGTGGGCCCATGATTAAGATCCGAAAATGTAGAAATGATTGACTTCAGGTTACATGCCAGTCCAAGCCTCAAAAGGTGTTTTTCCATTAACAAATTTATGAGGAGATCTGTTCTGGATGTATGAGGCACAATTGATAGCTTCAGCCCACAATTTTGATGAAAGGGATCTTGCATGCAACATGCAACTGGCCATCTCTTTCAAAGATCAACTCTTCCTTTCAGCTACCCCATTTTCCTATGGAGTGTAAGGAACTATATGATGCATTTGTATGCCCACTTCATTACAAATATTCTTGATATCTTTGTTGACAGATTCCATCCCATTATCTGTGCGGAGTATCTTGATGCGTTTTCCAGACTGATTTTCCGCATGTGGTTTGAAAATATTTAGATGTTGAAAAACTTCAGACTTGAGTTTCAAGAAGTAAACCCATGTGAATCTCGTGTAATCATCTATAAATGAAAACACATATCTTGATTTGCTCATTGAAAGCACTGGAAATGGACCCATGAGATCACTGTGTATAAGTTCCAAAGGTGAAGAGGCTCTCCATGCATGCCCCTTCTCGAACTTGTCTTGTGGATGCTTTCCAAGAGCACATCCATTACAAACACCATTTGAAAATTCAATGGTTGGAAATCCTTTGACCATCCCTTGCTTGCTAAGCTGTTGCATATATCTGAAATTCAAGTGCCCAAATCTCTCGTGCCAAATCCTACTTCTTCATTTTCATGCATAAGTAGCAAAATAGAATCTGATTGAGGAACAAAATCGGAAAATGTATACAAACAAGATTGATCATTTACCTTGCTAGATGCAATCTTCAAGTTGGTTTGCATGTCATAAATGCTCATGGAATCTGGGGTAAATTCTACTTTCCTTTCGCTACCTATGTGTGTGATCTGATACGCTGAGATAAGATTCACAGAAAGCCTTGGAATATGCAAGAAATTCTCAAAATGATTCAGGTGGATATCGGTGGCCACCCACCTATTCCATTTGGACCAGCACCATCAATTCTTGCAGCTTTTCACATTCAGCACAACTTACTATTTTTAGCAGGTTTTCGGGTCCTCCTCTCCCGAGGCCATTTTGGGGCCTTAATGATTCAGGTGGATATTGGTGGCCACCCACCTATTCCATTTGAACCCCCACCATCAATTCTTTTAGTTTTTAAGTTGCAGCACAATTTACTATTTTTAGCAGTTTTTCGGGTCCTGAACTTTCAGAGCCGTTTTCAGGCCTTAAACGACGTTTTTTGGGCATCATTTTTTTGGCGAAAATGATTCCATTACAACATTGATATTCATGGAAATATTTGTATTCATCGGATAGATATTTCTAATGATGTATCATACGCGTCAAACAGAGATCGTATGCCGAATTTACGTCCACGGGAAGTTGAAACACCAATTTACCCAAATGGGGCCCATAGTTTTGGCGCTTCATCTCCTAGGGTTAGGTTTTTGGACATTTAGAGTTATCCATTATTTCTCAATAATAAATAAGCCCTCGAGCCTCATTGTAACATAGTTCAGAGGTCTGTAGCCGCCACATCTCTTCTTAGAGATTCGCTACAAGCACCCTAGCTATTTTATTTCCATTATGCCTGTAAGCATATTTCTGTTATTTGATATTAATGAAATGAAGCATTATTTCCAGTGCATTTATATGTTCATGGTTATTTATGTATTCTCTTACATTCCTGCATAAATTTGGATCAGTGGTATCAGGGCGGTTTGTTCTTTCTTTCTTTTTTCTTTGCATGTCCCCAACGTGGTCAGGGTATAAGGAGTTAGGGCTCGATCTGGTTGAACCCTTGCAAGATCAACCTTGCAAACCCTGAAGACCTCCCATGGCAGAAGAAAAGAAATACGAGGGAGTAGGAGATCTTATCAAAATATTGCTTGAGGAGGCCCTTGAGAAACAAAGGAACACGATGATGGATAACTTTTCTCAGATCCTTCAACGACTGCCCACCTATGGCGCATCTGCATCCAACAACCACTCTGGAGGCACCACTCCCTTCAAGGTACAGGTAAACTTTGACATTCCTATATTTGAAGGCCAAATAGATTAAGACGCCATAGATAGATGGTTAAATTCGCTAGAAGGGTATTTCTCGGTCCATGATTTCTCTGACTGAGAAAAGAGTATTTTTGCACTCCTCAAATCCGCCCCCCATGTCAAAGATTGGTGGGAAACCTACTGTGAGTAAGAGGATGAAGGGGAACCCTCTCTGTTCTCAGCCACACCTACTTGGAATTCATTTTGAGATGGCATCAAGGAACAATATTACCCCATGGGGAGCTATGAGAACGAATACATCCAATGGACCATGTTGTGGCAACAAAGGGATCAAGATGTGCATGAACTGACGAATCTGTTCCATACCCTACGCACAAATTTTGGTATTAAATATTCAGAGAGACATTTGGTGGTCAAGTATTGCGACTGTCTGCACAAACACATTCAGGAGGAAATTGATTTCCTTGACATTATATCGCTTGGCATGGCCTATCGCTATGCTGCCAAGATCGAGCATAAATTTAAGCAGAAGAAACAATACTTTGGATCTGTGAATCCGAAAGGTGCCCCAGAACCAAAGAACAAGGGGCAAGGCCAAAGCGGTGTGACTCAGAACAACACCACAAATCAAAAGAAGGACACAGAGAAGTGGAGTGAATTTCATAACAACCCCACTCACAGCACAAACGAGAATCAGGCCAAATAGTCATTGGTGGCCAAAAGAAAGGCACCAGAATCAGATGCATTTTCTGATCCTGAGTTAGAACCAGAAAAAGGCAATGACAAAGGGAATAAAATCATTGATGCGGATCCCAGTGCCATTGTTTCCACCACCAAGATCTAGAGGTAAGATCCAGAGGAGGGGGAGCACCTCTTCCATTCGCAGATGTGGGTGAAGGGTTCTCCGCTGCAATTTCTTGCCGATAGCAGAAGCCAAAAGAATCTCATTTCAGCAGAGGTTGTGAAGCGGCTCGACCTATCAACCATAGCACAACCGCAGCCATATACCATCAGGTGGCTCCACCCAGGGAGAGATCTCCACATCCGCTAGTAGTGACGCCTTCCGTACAGTATCAAGCCATTCATGGATGAGGTATTTTGTGATGTTTCTTCTCTTGATGTAGCTGATGTATTATTGGGCCAACCATACTTGTAAAGGCGACATGATGTGTATGAGTCTAGGCCTCTTGTTGTTGTTATTACTTTGGGAAATAACTTGTACAGGATATCGGAGGTAGTACGACCTCATGTCATCTCTTTGACTACAGCAAAACAAAGTAGTAAGATTGTTTCCCAAACCAGGTAATTTATTTTCCTTACAACTTGCTCATAGGGAAAGAAGAATATTGTGGCCACAACCTCAAAATAGGGCTCCCTTGCACAGCTACAGAAGATGGACAAAGTCATGGAGGAATGTGACATTTTCTCCTCACTCACAGAGGTTCCTCTACACTGTTAGGACAAGCACTCCATTGATCTGACTCCGAACGCACCACCGCCTGATGTTTCAACTACAGATACAGAATCCACACGTACTGTCTGAGGCTGATAAAGAAACCAAATTTACTAAATGCATCCAACATGTCCACCCGCAAGTCCATGACATCTTCAAAAAATCTAATACCCAGTTCAATAGAATTTGCCTCATCTTACGGAGGATCTCAACGCAATGGGGACTATTGCTTCCTAAGGAGGGAGGAATGATCTAGGTGGATATTGGTGGCCACCCACCTATTCCATTTGGACCAGCACCATCAATTCTTGCAACTTTTCACATTCAACACAACTTACTATTTTTAGCAGGTTTTTGGGTCCTCCACTCCTGGAGATTTTTTGGGGCCTTAGTGATCTAGCTGGATATTGGTGGCCACCCACCTATTCAGTTCTTTCAATTTTTAAGTTGCAACACAACTTACTATTTTTAGCAATTTTTTGGGTCCTCAACTTCCAGAGCCGTTTTGAGGCCCTAAACGATGTTTTTTTGGCATCGTTTGTTCGACGAATATGATTTATTTCCAGAATCAATACTCATGGTGATAGTTGTAGTCCTCGGATAGATATTTCTAATGATGTATAATATGCATCAAATAGAGATCGTATGCCGAAGTTACGTCCTCGGGAAGTTGAAACACCAATTTACCCAAACGGGGTCCATAGTTTTGGTGCTTCATCTCCTAGGGTTAGGTTTTTGGACGTTTAGAGTTATCCATTGTTTCTTAATAATAAATAGGCCCTCAAGCCTCATTGTAACATAGTTCATAGGTTTGTAGCTGCCACATCTCTTCTCATAGATTCGCTACCAGCACCCTAGTTATTTTATTTCCTTTATTTCTGTAAGCATATTTCTATTATTTGATATTAATGAAATGAAGCATTATTTCTGCTGTATCTCTATGTTCATGGTTATTTCTGTATTCCGTTGCATTCTTGCATAAATCCGTATCAGTGGTATCAAAGCGGTCTGCTCTTTCTTTCTTTTTCTTTGCATGTCCCCAACGCGGTCAGGGTATAAGGAGTTAGGGCTCGATCTAGTTGAACCCTTGCAAGATCAGCCTCGCAAACCCTGACGACCTCCCATGGCGGAAGAAAAGAAAGACGAGAGAGTAGGAGATCCTATCAAAATATAGCTTGAGGAGGCCCTCGAGAGAAAAAGGAACGCGATGATGGAACTTTGCTCAGATCCTTCAACAACTGCCCACCTATGGCACATCTACATCCAATAGCCACTTTGGAGGTGCCACTCCCTTCAAGGTATAGGTAAACTTTGACATTCCTATATTTGAAGGTTAAATAGATTCAGACATCATAGATAGATAGTTAAATTTGATGGAAGGGTATTTCTCGATCCATGATTTCTATGATCGAGAAAAGATTATTTTTTCACTCCTCAAAGCCGCCCCCCATGTCAAAGACTGGTGGGAAACCTACTGTGAGCAAGAGGACGAAGGGGAACCTCTCTATTCTCAGCCACACCCACTTGGAATCCGTTTTGAGATGACATCAAGGAACAGTATTACCCTGTGGGGAGCTATGAGGACAAAAACATCCAATGGACCACGTTGTGGCAACAAAGGGATCAAGATGTGCATGAGCCAACGAATCTGTTCTATACCCTATGCACAAAGTTTGGTATTAAAGATTTAAAGAGACATTTGGTTCTCAACTACCGCGGCAGCCTGCACAAACACATTAAGGAGGAAATGGAGTTCCTTGACATTACATCGCTTGGCATGGGCTATCACTATGCCGCCAAGATCAAGTAGAAATATAAGCAGAAGAAGCAAGACTTTGGATCTGCAAATTCGAAAGGTGCCCCCGAACCAAAGAACAAGGGGCAAGGCCAAAGCGATGTGACTCAGAACAACACCACAAAACAAAATAAGGGCACAGGGAAGTGGTGTGAATTTCATAACAGCCCCACTCACAGCACAAACGAGTGTCGGGACAAACAATCATTGGTGGCCAAACTAAAGGCACCCAAATCAGATGCATTTTCTGATCCTGAGTCAGAACCAGACAAAGGCAATGACAAAGGGAAGCAGATCATTGATGCAGATCCCAGTGCTATTGTTTCCACCACCAAGATCCAGAGGGAGGATCCAGAGGAGGGGGAGCACCTCTTCCATTCGTAAATGTGGGTGAAGGGTTCTCCGTTGCAAGTTCTTGTCAATAGCAAAAGACAAAAGAACCTCATTTCAGCAGAGGTTGTGAAGCAGCTCGCCCTACTGACCATAGCACACCCGCAGTCGTATACCATCAGGTGGCTCCACCTAGGGAGGGATCTCCACATCTACCAGCAGTGTCGCCTTCCGTACAGTATCAAGCCATTCACGGATGAGGTATTGTGTGATATTTCTCCTCTTGATGTAGCTGATGTATTATTGGGCCAACCATACTTGTGGAGGCGACATGTTGTGTATGAGTCTAGGCCTCATGATGTTGTTATTACTTTGGGAAATAACTTGTATAGGATACCGGAGGTAGTACCGCCTCCTGTCATCTCTTTGACTACTATAAAACAATGCATTTAGATTGTTTCCCAAACCAGGAAATTTATTTTCCTTGCAAATCGCTCATAAAGAAAGAAGAATATTGTGGCCACAACCTCGAAACAGGGCTCCCTTGCACGACTGCAGCAGATGGACAAAGTCATGGAGGAATATGGGGACATTTTATCCTCACTCATAGAGGTTCCTCTACAATGTCAGTGAAAGCACTCCATTGATCTGACTCCCAACGCACCACTGCCTGATGTTCCCATACATCCTGAAAATACACATACAAAATCCACACATGTACTGTCTAAGGCTAATAAAGAAACCAAATTTACTAAATGCATCCAGCATGTCCACCCGCAGGTCCATGACATTTTCAAAAAATCTAATACCCAGTGCAACAGAATTTGCCTCATTTCATGGAGGATCTCAACACAATGGGGACCATTGCTTCCTAAGGAGGGAGGAATGATCCAGGTGGATATCGGTGGCCACCCACCTATTCCATTTGGACGAGCACCATCAATTCTTGCAATTTTTCACATTCAGCACAACTTACTATTTTTAGCAGGTTTTGGGGTCCTCCACTCCCAGAGCCGTTTTGGCGCCTTAATGATCCAGGTGGATATTGGTGGCCACCCACTTATTCCATTTGAACCCCCACCATTATTTCTTTCAGTTTTTAAGTTGCAGCACAACTTACTATTTTTAGCAGTTTTTCGTGTCCTGAACTTTCGGTGCCATTTTCAGGCCCTAAACGATGTTTTTTGGGCATCATTTGTTCGACGAATATGATTTCGTTCCAAAATAAATATTTGTAGCAACAGTTGTATTCCCCAGATAGATATTTCTAACGATGTATCAGATGCATCAAACTGAGATCATATGCCGAAGTTATGTCCCCGAGAAGTTGAAACACCAATTTACCCACACGGGGCCCATAGTTTTGGCGCTTCATCTCCTAGGGTTAGGTTTTTGGACGTTTAGAGTTCTCCATTGTTTCTCAATAATAAGTAGGCCCTCAAGCCTCATTGTAACACAATTTATAGGTTTGTAGCCGCCACATCTCTTCTCAGAGATTCGCTACCAACACCCTAGCTATTTTATTTCCATTATGTCTGTAAGCATATTTCTGTTATTTGATATTAATGAAATGAAGAATTATTTCCTCTGCATCTCTATGTTCATGGTTATTTCTGTATTCTGTTCCGTTCCCGCATAAATCCGTATCAGTGGTATCAGAGCAGACTGTTCTTTCTTTGTTTTTCTTTTCATGTCCCCAATGCAGTCAGGGTATAAGGAGTTAGGGATCGATCTAGTTGAACCCTTGCAAGATCAGCCTCGCAAACCCTGATGACCTCCCATGGCAGAAGAAAATAAAGATGAGGGATTAGGAGATCCTATCAAAATATTGCTCGAGGAGGCCCTCGAGAAACAAAGGAACGCAATGATGGATAACTTTGCTTAGATCCTTCAACGACTACCCACCTATGGCACATCTGCATCCAACAGCCACTCTGGAGGCGCCACTCCCTTCAAGATATAGGTAAACTTTGACATTCCTATATTTGAAGGCCAAATAGATTCAGACGTTATAGATAGATGGTTAATGTTAGGTCCCTATATTACTAGTATAGTCCCTTATTGTTGTTAGTGTAACCCCCTTATTGTTATTATTGTACCCTTGTAACCCCCATTTTGTTATTATTGCGCCCTTAAATTATTATTGTTAGGTCGGCTAAGATTACATTGTGGCCCACTAGGATTACATTATGGCCCCATGGACTCCTATATATAGAAAGGAGGTTTTGTAAATTGTCTCATCCAAGAATTGTTCATTTATGTAATGTATTGGAGGTTGCCCCCTCGAAGTGGCTCATTTCTAAGGCGTTGATATCTCTTTTCTTCTATTTTTGGAGCTGGTTACACAACAGTTAAATTTTTTGGAAGGGTATTTCTCGATCCATGATTTCTTTGATCGAGAAAAGATTATTTTTGCATAACTCAAAGCCGCCTCCCATGTCAAAGACTGGTGGGAAACCTACTGCGAGAAAGAGAACGAAGGGGAACCCTCTTTGTTCTCAACCACACCCACTTGGAATTCGTTCCAAGAAGACATCAAGGAACAATATTACCCTGTGGGGAGCTATGAGGACAAATACATCCAATGGACCATGCTGCGGCAAAAAAGGGATCAAGATGTGCACGAACTGACGAATCTGTTCCATACCCTATGCACAAAGTTGGGTATTAAATATTTAGAGAGACATTTGGTGCTCAAGTACCGCGTCTATCTGTAAAAACACATTCAGGAGGAAATAGAGTTCCTTGACATTACATCACTTGGCACAGCCTATCACTATGCTACCAAGATCAAGTAGAAATTTAAGCAGAAGAAGTGAGACTTTGGATCTGCGAATTCGAAAGGTGCCCCCGAACCAAAGAACAAGGGGCAAGGCCAAAGCGGTGCGACTCAGAACAACACCAAAAATCAAAAGAAGGACACAAGGAAGTGGTGTGAATTTCATAACAGCCCCACTCACAGCACAAACGAGTGTTGGGCCAAACAGTCATTGGTGGCCAAACTGAAGGCACCCGAATCAGATGCATTTTCTGATCCTGAACCAGAACCAGGAAAAGGCAATGAAAAAGGGAAGCAGATCATTGATGCAGATCCCAGTGCCATTGTTTCCACCACTAAGTTCTAGAGGGAGGATCCAGAGGAGGGGAAGTGCCTCTTCCATTCGCAGATGTGTGTGAAGGGTTCTCCGCTGCAATTTATTGTCGATAGTGGAAGCCAAAAGAACCTCATTTCAGCAGAGGTCGTGCAGCGGCTCGACCTACCAACCATAGCACACCCGCAGCCATATACCATCAGGTGCTCCACCTAGGGAGAGATCTCCGCATCCGCCAACAGTGCTGCCTTCTGTACAATATCAAGCCATTCATAGATGAGGTATTGTGTGATGTTTCTCCTCTTGATGTAGCTGATGTATTATTGGGCCAACCATACTTGTGGAGGTGACATGCTGTGTATGAGTATAGGCCTCATGCTGTTTTTATTACTTTGGGAAATAAATTGCATAGGATATCGGAGGTAGTACTGCCTCCTGTCATCGCTTTGACTACTGCAAAACAACGCAGTAAGATTGTTTCCCAAACCAGGAAATTTATTTTCCTTGCAACTCGCTCACAGGGAAAGAAGAATATTGTGGCCACAACCTCGAAACAGGGCTCCCTTGCATGGCTACATCATATGGACGAAGTCATGGAGGAATACAAAGACATTTTCTCCTCACTGACAGAGGTTCCTCTACACTGTCAGGACAAGCACTACATTGATCTGACTCCCAACGCACCACCACTTGATGTTGCCAGACATCCTGCAACTACACATACAAAATCCACACATGTACTATCTGAGGCTGATAAAGAAACCAAATTTACTAAATGCATCCAGAATGTCCACCCGCAGGTCCGTGACATCTTCAACAAATATAATACCCAGTTCAACAGAATTTGCCTCATCTCATGGAGGATCTCAACGCAATGGGGACCATTTATTCCTAATGAGGCAGAAATGATCCAGGTGGATATCTATGGCCACCCACCTATTCCATTTGGACCAGCACCATAAATTCTTGCAACTTTTCACATTCAACACAACTTATTATTTTTAGCAGGTTTTCGGGTCCTCCACTCCCAGAGCCGTTTTGGGGCCTTAATGATCTAGGTGGATATTGGTGGCCACCCACCTATTCCATTTGAACCCCCACCATCGATTCTTTTAGTTTTTAAGTTGCAGCACAACTTACTATTTTTAGCAGTTTTTCCGATCCTGAACTTTCAGAGTTGTTTTGAGGACCTAAATGACGTTTTTTTTTGGAATCATTTGTTTGGAAAATATAATTTCATTCTAGAATCAATATTTGCAGCAATAGTTGTAGTCCTCGAATAGATCTTTCTAACGATGTATCATACGTGTCAAATGGAGATCGTATGCCGAAGTTACATCCCTGGGAAGTTGAAACACCAATTTACCCAAACGAGGCCCATAGTTTTGGCGCTTCATCTCCTAGGGTTAGGTTTTTAGACGTTTAGAGTTCTCCATTGTTTCTCAATAATAAATAGGCCCTAAATCCTCATTGTAACACAGTTCAGAGGTCTGTAGCCACCACATCTCTTCTCAGAGATTCACCACTAGCACCCTAGCTATTTTATTTCCATTATGTCTGTAAGCATATTTATGCTATTTGATATTAATGAAATGAAGAATTATTTCCTCTTCATCTCTATGTTCATGGTTATTTCTGTATTCTGTTGTGTTCCTACATAAATATAGATCACAAAACTTCCATCTTCGAATTGCACTCTTCCTTGTCTAGTTGCTGCAATTGCAGAATTGTCCCCCATGAGGATAGGAGGTCCTGAGTATGCATGTAGAGAAGAAAAAGATTCCTTTGAAGAAGCCATATGATGTGAAGCTCCTGAATCGATGATCCATTCTTACAGGGTAGAATGAAGAGCAATCAAAGCATGCCCATTACCTCTTGGTTCTGGTGCTTTTTCTCCAGACTTCTTCTTGGCATTCTCAGGAATGTGGTCTCCAAGATTTTGTTGTTGGATTGTCTGCGCCATAATATCTATATTCTTCTTCATGCATGCAGATTCAGGGTGAAAACCATGGTGGCAATAATTTCACATTGAGTTCCCTTTAATTCCTTTCCTTTCCTTTGAGCCGGATAATCCATCAGGGGGTTTGGGATTTCCTCCCTGTAATATTCCAAAATTAGCATACAGATAATTGGAATATTGATTTTTTTGTTTACACTTAGGAGATGAATAAATGGGTAAGGAGGCCCATACATTTCAGAAATAGGAATAAAATCCCTCATAATGTGAAAATTGATCATGGACATTTGCATGTGGACAAGGTCAAGTTTGACCAAGTCAATAGCGTTGGGATAAGAGGTGGAGATCATCTATGGAGACAATGCAGTGATAGTGGGAGGAATATTCCTTGCTAGAGGAAACCCTAATGAGTGTGACCCAAGGTGATAGGGCTTCCATTTGTATAAAAGGAGGGCATGGAAACCATAGCAAGACATGAAATAGATTATTAAAATTGTGGTCTGCATGACTATTGTGCTTTCTTCACTGTTTAGTTGAGATTGTTGTGCTGCTTAGCACAAGGCATTCCTGTTTAGGAATTTCTTCTCCTTTCTTGAGAGGCCTCTTGAGGGATCTTGTACTGAATTTATCCACATCCAAGCTTGAGGCCAAGCTACCTCCTTCAGCTACAACGCAGTTTCTGTTTAAAGCTGGGTTGTGTTGCAGGGTGTTGCAGTGGAGGGTTGAGAACACCACTTCCGGAGCTTTTTTTTCAAAGGAGAAAGCTTTCTTTCCTTTGGGAGATCAATGAGGAATATTCTGGAGCTTATTGTAGATCTTGGCACTTGGCCAACACATTTTTTATCTCCTACAACGCACTCCCTCTCCTTGACTGCGTTATTTTCAGTGAGCATTTGCAGTGAGGGTTTGCAGTGATTGTTGGAGGGTGAGTTCTTCAGTGTTAGGATCAGCCTTTCACTTGGAAGAACCATTGGAGGAGGTTTATTCATCTTGAGCAGCATATTCAGCCATCTCCATCCAGTTCTTGAGTTGCAGCTGCTATTCAGTCCTAGGACTGTAACTCCCGCATTTTTTCACTTTTTGCATATTTAAGAAAATCCTTTTCGGATTGTCTTGAAATTGTATTTGGGAGTCTAGATCTTCACTCCAATCATTGTATGAGCCAAATATTAGCAGATGTATGTTATTTCACATTTCTAGTAGCAGTGTACCATCTATGACTGCGTTGTACTTGTTCATGAGCATTCTGCAATATAGTAGCATTTCACCTTTGGCATATGTATTCATGGGAGGCTTGTTTGCCTTGACTATTTGAATTGTATTGCACCTTTTTGCTGCTGATTTACATAATAAAATGGCTCCATGGTTTTCACACATTTTGGTGTAAATTTATTCACTGCTATTTCCATTATTGTGTTCATATATTTCTGCTTCCCCATTTTGGGATATTACACTCCCTTTCTTGGATCATGATCCTTATTCCCTTTTCCTTTCTGATGGTCTTTGGAATTTGTCTTTCCTTTTGCATGCACAATAATTGCATGCGCTTTGGAATTTTTAAGTGTGCCCATTTTGATGAGCTTATCTTGCTCATGCATCAAGGACTGGATAAAAGAATCTAGTGAGGGCATCTTCCAAGTTTCACTGGTTGTAGATCTTACTATGTCGATTGTAGAGATGAATATTGCATACTCTGGACTAAGTTTTGATAAAATGGAAAGAATCAACTGAATTTCTTCCTTGGTTTTATCGATCCCGCATCCTTTTAGCTGAAGCAACAAGGCTTTATAACTTGTGAAAAAATCTTGAATGTTCTCAAAATTTCTTGGATCTAATGAGTTTAACTCATTTTCGAGAATGTGACCTTGAATTTCATCCTGTTTTCCAAACAATACTTCCAAATTTTTCCATACTTCATTTTGAGTTGAACATGATTCAACATGAAATAGCAGTTTTGTAGAGATAGATAAACATAGGATGCCGAAGGCCTTGTCCATGCAATTGAAATATCTTTTTTTCTCCACTACCGATGTTGGTTCAACTTCTATTTCCATGGTTACTTGAAATAAGCCTCTAATTCTGATATGAAGTAGAATCTTTGGCTTCCATTCGAAGTAATTATATGGAGTAAGAATTTTCGATTGTGGAAACTCCAATTTAGAATCCATTCTTTGTTGTTGCTTCAATCTTCTGAACCTGCAAATAGTGATTTCTTGTGCACTGATTACAAATCCCTGTGCTCTAATACCATGTGAAATTTTGAGACACAAAGATCTAGATTTGCAAAAAAATGAACAAACTTGCAAGAGAACAAAGGAGTGAACAAGAATGGAGAAAAGAATAAAAATTAATTCATCAATATTAGTTTTAGAATAAACACATAAAATCAACTGAGTTAAGCTTAGTTGTACATGCAATAACTATGGATAGTTAAAGCTAACTGAAGCTAAGTGTGCTTTATTTTTTGCTAATGTGCACATGCACTATATGCAAGCACTAGAATTAACTAAAGCTAATTAATGTTAACTATGTGCATGTAAAGCACTCAAGTTAACGAGCTAAAGACAAGTGCACATTGCATGTAATTTCTAGAGTTGAACTAAAGCTAATCTAGGTGCATGTACACCAATAGGTTTTGAGCTCAGGTTCGATATGTGAGAATCTCCATCTATTGCTAATAAAATTGAAGATGAAGCCACTACGTCAAAGTTTCCATAGTTGAACGTTGGATAGTAGGAGCATTAACCAAACTAAGATCTGGGCCTACCACCGATTCTGAAGAGGTCCGAGAAAAGGCCATTTCCAATCCTGGATCCAACGATTAAGATAATTCTGAAGGAGATCTTGAAGAAATCTAGCTTACCCAAGCGCTCAGAGCTAAGATCTAGTTATTGCTAATCAAGTTTCTCTGCTGGATCGGAGAAAACTTCCCAACAGAGGAATGAGAAAATGAGTTTTTAAGCTTCTCAAACTTGGAAGCATGCTTCTTCTTGGAAATCTCCTCCACACGAATATCCTTAGCTGTCGAAACCCCATCCATAGCATTCCAGACACAATAAGAGAGACAATTTTCCAGATCCAAATGCAGAAAGAAAAGATTCTAAGAAATAAAGTCCATATCTCTTCTTAATGAAGATAATATTTATTTAAAGAGGAAAGGTGCTTGGGCAGCATTTGAAATGGGTTTGTCTACTTTAATCAATTTGAAGGAGTTTTTTTTTTTAGTAAGAGAAAATAATCATTTATCTCCACTTCATTTTTTTTTGGATTTGGTGGTAGATCCGTGTTTCTTTAATTTTTGGAGGTCAAATTTTTTTTTTAAGTGTAAAGATGAATAACCAAATGGTCGAAGCATAATTGAACGAGAGAAATAAGCTCGAAGGTTCCAATTATTCCAATTGGAAATTCAAGTTTTGGACTTTGCTGGAAGGGAAAAGTGAATGGGGGATTGTGAATGACGATGAATTGAAACCTACAGCTACAGGAGGTAGATCAGCTATGACAATTCAGGATTGGGAGAAGAGGGAGACCAAAGTGAAAGTGTTGTTGAAATTTCCAGTCAAAGACTGCATTATCCCTCACATTATAGAGTGCAAATCAACAAACGAGATCTGTACAACCCTCAAGGATCTGTATGAGATCATAAACACAAATCGTCTTTTTTTTTCCTAAAATGCAAGATTCTCTCCATTAAAATGGAGAAGAATGAATTAGCAGTTGAATTCATCTCTTGCATCAATGAACTCAAAGACAAGCTTGGTGACATAGGGGAGGTAGTGTCAAACACTAATCTGGTCATGATTACCATGAATGGTATGACTAATGACTATCATATGTTCATCACAAGCTTGAATGCGAGAGAAAAAGTCTCCAAATTTGAAGAGTTGACAAGGATTCTAATGCAAGAGGAGGAAAGGCGATTGATTCTCAAACCCTAGAGTTCAGAACTTCTTCTAATGGCGAAGAAGAATCTCTTTAGAGGAAAGACAAATAAATCACACAAAAGCAGATGAAATCCACAAAGAAAGCCGCCTCCATCTCAAGGTATGTCATCAAATAGAAATGATTTAGAAACCAAATTTTTCTATTGTGGAAGAGTTGGTCATATAGCTAAACATTGTCGGAAGAAGAAGTTTGATGAAAGTCAAAAAAAATACAAGAAGCCTGCAGGGCACTTTTTTGATGAAGATCATAATCAAGACCTTAGACTGCTTATGGTTGATTTTTTTCTCTCTAATGAGAATGATGAAGTAGATACATGGTTTGTGGATTCAGGAGCTTCCACTCACATGACAGGTAACAGAAATTGGTTTGCAAATTTTAAAGAAACCAATAGTGGTGATAAAATATACCTTGGTGATGAGAGATGGTATGAAATCAAAGGGTATGGTAATGTTCCTGTTGTATTTCCTGATGGAAATATGAGACATATTAAAAATGTAACGTATGTACCTGGAATAAAAAATAATCTCATCTCTGTTTCTATGATAACAGATCAAAATCTTAAGGTAGAGTTTTTAAAGTGTTATTGTGTTATTAAAGATATGTTGGATCATATGAAGACAATTGCATCAGGGATTCGAGTGGGAGGTTTGTACAAGCTCAATGTATGAAGTGCACCACACCAAGCCTTGACTTCATCGGGAATGACTGTAGAATATTTATGGCATCAAATATTTGGTAATATTAATTTCAATGACCTGCTGCTACTTAAGAAATGAGGTATGGTCAATGATCTTCCTATTTTAAACCATGTTCATGTTTATTGTGAAGCGTGTGCTCTTGGGAAGATGCACAAAGGTGAGTTTCTTGTAAATGTAGATAGAAAGAAGAGAGATATACTAGAGCTAGTGCACACTGATTTATGTGGGCCAATGCAAACAAGGTCACTGGGAGGTGCATATTATTTCTTATTGTTTGTTGTTGAATGTACGAGATTCACTTGGGTATATTTTCTCAAAAAAAAGAGCCATACTTTTGAATACTTTAAAGAGTTTAGAAGCATGATTGAGAAGCAGACAGGGAAATTCATCAAGATTCTCCACTCGGACCAAGGGGGAGAATACAAGAAGGCTAGTTTCATCAAATGCTATAAATACCATGGGATAATATAGCAGTTTATAGTACCTCACACTCCTCAACAGAACAGGTTTGCAGAGAGGAAAAACAAAACGTTTGTGGAGTGTGCTCGCAACATGCTAAAAGGTAAGAATATTTCTAGTGGATTTTGGGCTGAAGAAATAAATACTACAGTGTATTTGAAGAATAGGAGTCCAACAAAGAGTCTTGATTTTAAAACTCCTTTTAAAGGTTTTTTATGATTTAAGCCTGTAGTAAGTCATTTAAGATCTTTTGGCTCCAAAATTTTTGCTCATGTTCCAAAGGAGGATAGGAAGAAGCTGGATTCAAAGGCCATTACATGCATTTTTGTTGGGTACTGCACATATTTTAAAGCATATAAATTATTTAATCCCTCCACTCATAAATTATTTGCAAGTAGAAATGTAGTATTCCATGAGCAGGTTCATGATGGAAACTTTGATAAAGGCAATGAAGAATGGGACATTCCTTTGATGATGGAAGAAGGAAGTGTTGAAACAATGGACAACCATGAGCAATAACAATAGAAACAGGAAAAG
Source organism: Pinus albicaulis (assembly GCA_034641835.2). NCBI lineage: Eukaryota > Viridiplantae > Streptophyta > Pinopsida > Pinales > Pinaceae > Pinus > Pinus albicaulis. The sequence goes on along the minus strand of CM076575.1, from coordinate 206,865,238 downwards.
GAAGAAGCAGATGGTACATATACAGTCATCAAGCCAAGTCCATCAAGGGATGATTAGAACAGGTTTGAAGCCACTCCACCACTCAGGAGATTAGGTAGGAAAACTCAATTTCCATCAAGATATAGGGAAAATGCTTTTATAACTAGTATGTTAAATGTTTTTGAACCCTCTAGTTATAAAGAAGCTAGTCAATATAGTGAATGGAGGGTAGCCATGGAAGAGGAATATGAATCAATACTTAAAAAACAATGGGATTTAGTTGAATTACCTGAAGGAAAACAACCCATAGGTTGCAAATGGCTATACAAGCCTAAATTTAAAGCAGATGGGAGTATATATAAATATAAAGCTAGGCTGGTCGCAAAGGGGTACTTGCAAAAATAAGGTATAGACTATGAGGAAACCTTCGCCCCTGTAGCTAAAATAGACACAATCATAATGTTAATTTCTTTAGCTACCAAACATCAATGGATGATACACCAGTTAGATGTGAAATCTGCATTTTTAAATGCGGAGTTGAAAGAAGAAGTGTATTTAGAGCAACCTGAGGGGTTTTTTAAACAGGGGAAAGAAAATTTAGTCTATAGATTGAAGAAAGAATTGTATGGATTAAAACAGCCACCCAGGTCATTGTATGATAAAATTGATTCATTTTTCCTGCAGCACAGTTATAAAAGAAGCAAGAATGATGCTAATTTGTATAGCATGTTTGATAAAGAGGGGTGAATTGTTTTGATTTATTTATATGTAGATGATCTTATCATTACAAAAAATGTTGATGAACTCATTAAAGAAATCAAAGAGTAGATGTCATAGGTTGTTGAGATGAAATACCTTGGAGAGCTATGCTACTGTTTGGGTCTTGAAGTATGGAGAGATTCTGGCTAGACTTTTCTGTCACAGGGTAAGTATGTCATAAGTTTACTGAAAAAGTTTAGGATGGATCAGTGCAAAGCTACAACAGTGCCTTTACAACGGAATACCAAACTTCGGAATGATGATGGTTCTAAGGAGGTAGATGCAACAATGTACAGACAATTTGTTGGGAGTCTAATTTACTTGACTACAACTAGGCCGTATTTGGCTTATGCAGTCAATGTATTGATCCAATTCATGCCAAAGCCTCTTGAGATTCATTGGGTTGCAGCAAAAGGTTTCTTAAGGTATCTTCAAGGAATCGTAGACTTTGGTATTAAATATACTGATTCGCTTGATGTTAGATTGATATGTTTTTCATACTTCGATTGGGATGAAAATATTTATGACAAGTGATCCATGACAGTTTATGAATTTAGCATTGGGTCCGGGGTCTTTGCATGGAGCAACATGAAGCAGAATGTTGTATCCTTGTCTACAGCAGAAGCCAAGTATCAAGAAATGTGTGCAACAACATGTGAGGCTGTTTGGTTGAGGAGACTTCTCCGAGATGCTGGAGAAGAATAAAAAGATGCAACAATTATTAGATGTGACAACGAGATCTCCATCAAACTTTAAAATGATCTAGTATTTCATAAAAACAATTAGCATATTGATATATAGTTTCATTTTGTTAGGGATAAGGTTCAGTCAAAGGAAATTCATATTGAATATTGTAATACTTGTGATAATGTTGCTCACATTTTCAGTACGCCTCTTGGTAGAATTAAAATTGAGTCATTTAGGGAGATGTTAGGTATACTTGTGAACCCCTTTCTCCATTAAGGGGGAGTGTTGCAGATAATGGATAAATCTAATTTAGAAAGAGTCTGTTCACCAAAAACTTAGATTAGGAATTAATTCCTACTTAGGTATCTGTTGTAACTTCTCTATGTGCGTATAAATTATATATTTATGGTTTGTAATGTGATTTGGATGTAGAGCGTTCTGCACATGCAGTCTCCAGGTGGAACTCCTCACGTGTGAGCTGCCTAGTTTAATCAATAATTTGATTCGTCAGTTTTTATCAGAAAAACATGCACTTTGTCCACGGGAATATTAACCCAATTCAAGGAATTAAATACTAAGCTATGAGTTCTCCTCAATAACACAATGAACAAAAATAATAAAAGCATTAATAAAATAATTCATAGTAATGATTAGGCTATAGGTGTGTTTTATATTGAAATTGGGTTTGACGAGTTTATATTTTTAATAAAATGGATGGTTGAGATTTTAATCCAAGGGAATATTTTTATTTTTATACATGATCAAATGGACAATATTACTAATAGTTTTTCAGTTATTTAAGTCTATTCCTCTCTTTAATTTATTAAAAAAAAAATCCCAAACATTACTATATCATAATTTATTAAAATTTAAAATAAATTTAACCAAAGATAAATAATAAATAAATATCTATTGTTGGTATTAAGGTGATTAGAGCCATCTTCCACCACTTCCATTCTCTTCATCCTCTTAGATATAGGCAGTTTAGTTAATCAAAAAATTTGAGATTAGGGTTGGTTTAGATTAATTAATTTTAATTTAATTTGAGAATAAAATTTTAATTTATTTAATTTTTATTTAATTTGAAAATAAAGTTTTATTTTAGGATAAATACGGATTAAATTAATAACATTTTATAATTTTATTTTAATTAATTTGAATTTGAATTTAATTATTAGATAAATGTTATATATAATATTTTAATAAATTGAAATATTTATTTATACAATATTTATTTATACAATATTTACTTAATATATAATTAATATTTAATATTAAGTTTAGTTATGTGGTTGAAGCTTACAATATATATCAATCACATTTATTAATGTGGTTGTGCTAGTTATTATTATTGTGATGATAACACAATATGTTAACATAAAAAAATTTACATTAAAAAATCTAATGTTTTTAAATAAAAATTAATATTTATAATAGAAAAAAAGTGTAATTTAAATTAATGATGTTGATAAAAATAAATAAAATATTAATTTTTGTGTAATTTCCCTTTCCGGCACATTTAATATGTTTTATATGAAAATATAATGTGATGTGTTTTAATTAAAATAATATTATGTTAGTCATGAATCTAGATCAAAATTCTATGATTCAACTTACAAATCAAAATTACAAAGTCGTTTTTTATCATGATACATATTTAGTAAGAACATATTAACAAGTAACAGAAAGCCCTTGAGTAGTGATATGAAAAATATGTTAAGAGATAAATGGTACATGCTCAATCCACCACAAACATGCACCCCTTATGATCTAAGGTCCATATATTATTAGAAGGAGAAAACAAAAATGTAATCCAAAAAAAATTGGGGGCTAAATCTTGTCCATGGGCTATTTTTCCATATTTTTTACCTAAAAAATACTTTCCAACATTTTATTTTTCTAAAAAAAATTTGCTTAAATTCTATACGGTAAAATTATGTTACTTTAAAACTAGCCAAAATTTTATAAAAATATATAAAAAGCTAAAAAAATTGAATATTCTTAAAAAAATATAGCCTAACATTTTAGAGTATACTATGTACTATGTACTAGTAAGATTCACTTTGGTTTCTACATTTTAAACATATTTCCATTTTCAATTTTTTTCCTACATAGAATTCTAAGTAATTCTATGTACTTTTTGGTAAGATTTTTAGCACCTATTAATTTCTTTCTTGAACTATTTACTTTTGTAGCGTGCATACTTATACTTTTGTTGATTTCTTTCCTTGTCATGGTGGTTGTTGGTGTTGTTGCTACCTAGTGAAATGAGTCTAGCTCTAGATCGTGCTTAAATAGTTGAAACCAATAAAGTAGATTACTTATACATAGTTTTACATTAATTTATTTAAAAGAATTAAATGTTCAAATTCTTAACTCATAACATATATATTATTCATCACAAGTGTAGATTTTTTTATTAACAAAGTTGAAAAAATAAAATTCAACTTATTTGCTCTAGTGTCGAGCAAAGTATAGTATGTTAAATGGAGTTGAGATGTTGCATTACAACTAGTTTTTCCTATAAATAATCCTAATCCAGTGTTTGAAATTAATTCAAGTTGAGAGATGTGCAAACCACCTATGAAGAGGATCATGCATGAGTGTGGTTGAACTAATGAGTGGTATGCAAATCACGTGTGAAGAGGATCAAATTCATAAATAGCAAGCATCAAATTCATAAATAGCAGTAGATCAAGTAAATGAATAAGGTATCTCATAAATGAATGCAGTTAGGGTTTTTCTTGCTAACTAAATATTTCAATAGCATTACCGTGTCTAAACAGTGTAGATGGTAGCTAAATATTAATGGACTAAAGATTTTATAAGTCAAATAGTTAATACTAGCACAACCATATTAGTAAATATAGTTAATATTAGCCAATAAATATCAATTTCCACCTTTTACAAACAACATTTACTAATATAATTGTGTCAAAACTATTATTATAAAACCCAACATAATCACATAAAACTTAATACTACTATCATCCTAAAATAATAAAACCAAAAGTAAATCAAACTAAATTTAAATAATAAAACTTAAAACTTAATTATTAAAAATAATAAACTTAAATAATAAAGAAATAAAACTTAATAAACCTAAATAATAAAGACATAAAACTTAACATGATAAAACTAAAGTAATAAAACCTAAAATAAATAATTTCATGAAACAAAATAAAAACCTAAAGTACATGAATAAAATGTAAACCTCAATGAAAAGTAAAAAGTAAAGGAATAAAACCTAAAGTAACAAATAACCTAAAAAAAATTAATAAAACCTTAAGTAATAATAAGAAAAATCTAATAACACAATTCAATTTAAATTCAAATTTCCCAAATAAAATTATCACTCAAACTTTTATATATATATATATATATATATATATATATATTCAATTTTGGTGAACTAACCGAATATTAGTAGAAAATCTCAAAAAAAAAAAAACTTTTAAAGCAGTATGAAAATGGTACAACAAATCCATACAAATGGTGCAACGTACCAAATCCATGTAGATAGAAAAATTATAGAAAATAGAAAATCCTAAATAGATAATTTTTTTCAGAGAGGAAAAAAAATTGGAAAAAAATTTGTTTTGTATTATAGACAAATAGTGCATTACAACTGGTATTCATTAGAACTAGTATTGTGCCTCTTTGATGTTGGATGTCTCTAAAAATATAACAGAGATTGAGTTCATTGATGTCCAAAGTCCCGGACCAAGAAAATGGACACACAACAAACATAGTCACATAAATATGAGACAAACAACTTTAGTAAAATTTCAGTCTGAATACATAGGCGAAAGAGTTTTAGATAAAAAAAGAAACTGAAGAAACCATGAGCATGGAGGATTAAGAGAAAATTGGAACACCAAACCATAAAAGGACGAGATCACCAAAACAAACCTGAAGGCGATAACAGAGAGCCATCCCAGCAAAGAAATCTATTAGGGAATCAAGAGAGAAGGAATCAAACATCACACACTACTACACCAAGGGCATTTTAAGACATTTGTTTAAGACAAAAGAAATCTTTTGTCTTAACATTGTTATGAAAGAAAGAAACGGATCTGAACATGGCCGAAAGGTTCAAGAAGGCCCTTCTTGGAAAGCCCGTTTACGAGTGTATTGGTCTCCTAGCCTCTCTTTTTTTCAATAAGAAAAAACGTTGTTATATTATTAACAGTACATAAACCAGATACATATATAACCAAGCCAGAGCTTGCATTTGTCCAGAAAATGACGTGATATGAATCACCAGCAAGTGCCTTCCATCCAAAAGCATCAAAAGGAAAACATAATCCATGTGTTTACATATAAACATGTGAGCCTTATATCCTATACATGAAAAAACGGTGCCAAAAAAAACACTGGATCATTTCTACATATAAATACTGCCCTCTGTGTCAAATAATCTTGTGCAGACGAATAGGGCCAGAGAGAAAAATGTCGATCTCCTATGGACAAAAAGCATCATATAGGTTTGGATGATTAAAGACAAAAACATATAAAATGCTCCTATATGAAAAAACAGGAAGATGTGGAAGCAAGATATTAAAGGCAGAGAATGATATATCTGGCTCGCTTGTAACAGATCCATGTATGAAAAAAAATTAAGGTAGAGGAAAAATTAATGAATCCACCAAACTCGAGCCCTTGTAATGAGTGATTTGAATAGCTCCAAAAGGTGTCAACGGGCATTTTTTAGACAATGAATCATCACGCCTGTTTCTCTCTCTATATATATGTTGCAATGTGAAGGACTGGAAATTTATGAGAAGATACTTTATCCGATGGATCCACCCAAACAGATTCTGACAATGCATCCTGCAGCTACCATTGATTTCGTCTATAGTGAATCTAGAGTCTCCATAAATATGAATAGAGGATAAGTTGAGATGACAAGAAATCAATATCCCACTCCATAATGTCATAATATCCGCCTTATTGTTTGAGCCAACAATCCCATTCTAGCAAATATGATACCGCTCATTCTCCACGAGCTTAATCCAAGCTCCATAGCTACATATCCCATCCTTTTGCGCCCCATCAAAGTATATCATAGGGAGGTTAATATGACGAGGACAGTTCTGGATAGATAGATCCATGATGCTTCAAGAAACCAGTGAGCGATCATTTATCCATAGCATAATGTTTCCAAGAATCCTAGACTGACTTATAGGAAAATCATCGAAGATAGTACGATTCTAGACACACCAAATTTTCCAAAAAACATAAAAAGGCAGAGATTTGTAAGTACAGTTTGAAGCCCCCCATACCATGATAGTTTGAATGCAATCAACAGGCCTCTAGGATAGGTAACCCAAAAAAACAGTAAAATGCTGCCAAATACTAAGAGAGAAGGTGCAATAGAAGAAAAGGTGAGTAGAAGTCTCCTCATATTGAAGGCAAAACAGGCATCTACCAGGGCCCTAAAAACCTCACTTCCTAAGAGAATCCCATGTAAGAACTTTGTTTTTTCACAGAAGCCACCCAAACAAAAAAATCTTAGTGGGGATATTCAATTTCCATACTGCATGAAAAGGAGACAGTGATACATTGGTATCAGCTCTTTAATTTGGTGCTCATATATATCCTTGACAAGTAAACCGCCATCATGGCTCTTCCCACCCCATACCAATACATCTCCTTCTCCTCTGAAAAATAATCCTACTGACTGTAAACAATTTTTAAGACTTTCCCACATGCTTGCCTCCCTTCCCTGCAAACCTAACATCTCTGATGTTTTCCAAATGGGAGCCCCTAAATTCCAACATGATATGAGATGGGAAAGGAAGAATATACCTCTGTGATTAAGTCTGTGCACTAGGCATGAATCAATGCGAAGAGTACCCTCCAAACCCAAGAATCTATCAATGCCAAGCAAAATTTTATGTCTGTTTCATAATTTCCAAACCAACCTCTGTCCCAGAATATGCATCACTTTTGTAAAGCTGCGCCAGATTAGAGACACGTTTTTTACTGTCCACAAGCTTCCCTGATACATAAAATGAATAGGATCCCCATCAATGTATTTGTGATATATAATTTTATAGCAGACCCCTTCCCCCTTCAAAGCCCTCCATAATGATTTTACCAGCAGTGCGTTTGTAAATACTCTCAGGTTCAAAAGACCCTAGCCCCCAAATCTTTTCGGAATAGACATGTGTGCCAATTTACAAAGATGTATTTTCCTGTGATCCGTGGCTCTCGCCCATAGGAAATTTGCAATGATAGCATTGATTTTATCCACTGTGCACACCAGAAGATAATACAAGTGAGTCCAATAGACCACAAATTGGGATAAAACTTCTTGTACCATAATATATCTGCCACCAAGTAATAGCCACTTGTTAATTTGTCCACTTCATGATATATTTTTTAAATTTATCAATCAACTAGGTCCAGTCTCTAATCTTGTATGCACTTGGTTTAAGTCTAAAACCAAGATATGTAAATCCCCTCATAATATGATTCTTGTGAGCCCCCATAAACTCAGCTATGAAGTTGATTTCATCCGTGTCTCCCATGTCATATGTTAAGAAGGATTTATCTCTATTAATGCATAGCCTAGTAGCTGCCCCAAACCGAATGAAAATATCGATTTCTAATTTCGAAAAAACCTTTATTTTTTTGCATATGTTACCAAACCATCCATTATAAAAATAAAAATAAGAGAGATAGCTCACAACCCTATCATAGTCCCCTTTCAGCCAAACAGAAGTCCGTTGGCAAACCATTAATCAAAACAACATATCTTACACAAAATATACAAGCCATTATCCATCTGATATACTGCATTGATAGTCCCACCTTAAGAAGAATTAGTATAATAAAAGACCAATCAGCTGAATCAAATGCCTTGTTGTAGATGTGCTGAAGCGAAGGACTCTAATTCAAGAGAAATTGAACACAACTGACAAATTCACTAAAGAAAATCGATATACATCGTGCTTAATTGATATACATTTGTGTATCTAATTGGGTATTTATTCCTATATTCCAGAAACATACGAACATAAATACGTAATTCTTATTTCTGTGAAAATTTTAAGAAATCGATCTACTTATTAATAAATAACGTAAAAAGTAAGGGCTAAGCGAATGTACAGGTAGTGGATCGGTTATTTCCAGCCCAATTGTGCCTTACGACAAGGTTTCATTCTTTACTCTGATTTTTTTTTTCCCCTATTATCGGCAGGAGAGGCGTCCATGGACGAACATTAGGGATTAGTAGCATTCAAACATATTGGGGATTAGTTGGAGATCAAAACCTGTGAATAGCAATTTGTTTATGATCAGTCAATTTTTTTGCAAGAGGTTAAATCCAGAAAGAAAAGAGAATGCAACCATGGTCATGGAAGGCGTTGCCATGTTCGTGAACACAGTGATGTCTCCACCCATCATTCTCAATCTAAGCAGAGAGCCGCGTAGAGGAATATGAAAATTTAATTCCTTTTTTTTCAGAAGAAAAAAATGACTGCTTATATTAAAATGTATTTCATAGACAATATATACTCTCAGCCATTTTTGAACAGCGAGAGGAGACCACATAGCACAGTCAAAATAAACGAGCATATTCAAAGTAGGAATAAGCAGATTAAGAGTCGACTGGCTACCTAATAAGGGGGATAAGAATCGACCCCTTCCACGACATTAACAGTTCAAATCTGTTTAATTTTACTCTGTACAATGGATACCATGAACTAGAAATATTAATAACTATAAGCAAAATAACATGAAATAGACTAACTGAAAAAGTATATTGGCTGGGATTGCAAGGTAAATTATCAGTAGTCCCTTTCTGTATGATAGAGAAGGATACCCTGTGCAGGCTCGCTTGATTTGATTGCTGAGAGAGACGCTCGCTTGTATAGTTGAATCGGCTCGCTTGAGAGGACGATAGTCACAGATGATAATAGGAATGTTAGGAAAACATTTAGAGCCGGCTCGTTTGACTTGAATCTTGTTCGAAATCAGTTAGCTGTTAAAATACTGGCTTGCTTGCTTTACGCCAACAGACTCTCTTGAGAAGCTTGCTAAATGAGGACCAAAATCTGTTACAAAAACCTCGCCACGTAGGAAGATAGTTCATCATCTTGAGCCAGCTATCAAAGAGATGATGACGACTTTAAGCTGCACCAAAAACATTTACCCTGATACGCAAAAAACCAAAAAGAGTTTTGTTATAAAATGAGAGACATTAAGTCCATTGGATCTCGTCCCCCCATATCTGAACTCCGTCCATATATTGGGAGACATGCATAATCCCGAATTCTGCGTTGAGTCCCTTTTTGGATAAGCTGTCCACCCAAGTGTTTATGTCCCTGTATATGTGGCGAATTGGAGGAGAGCCCAGCGTGTTCCAAATTCTCCTGGTCCTTTGAAGCCATCCCAGAAGTTCCGGGTTAAGCATGGAGGATGATCCGATCACCCATCCGATAACCACTTTTGAATCCCCAAATATATTTAGAACTTGTACCTGTAGATTAGAAACAGCCAAGAGGCCGCCCCAGAGAGCCATAACCTCAACCTTATTATTGGATCCCGGACCCCCATTCCAATGTATGTGGATCCTTTCACGATTAGACAGCTTGATCCAAGCCCCACATCCGGTGATCCCCTCTTGTGAAGCACCATAAAAAAAGAGAGTGGGAAGGGAGATGTCATGGGGCTTGATGCGAATAGAAGCGTCCACTACCTTCTTTACTGACGTGGGCCGGTCAACAATCCATTTCATGATAGCAGTATAAACCATTGGGACCCGAAAAGGAATATCCTGGAAGATTAATCTATTCCTTGCAAGCCAAGTCTCCCATATGAAAAAGAAAGGCAACGATTTAAACATACCAGATATATTGTCCCATGCCTGGGCCGCAGATATAAAGTCCCTGGGAGACCAGTTTTGATCCATGAAATGTGGGCTGAAAAGATTCCATAGTTCCAATACAACCGGACATTCACAAAATAGATGTGAGATAGATTCAGAGTTTTTACAGCAGATGACACACCTGCCAGGGCCGAAAAAACCTCGTTTGAGGAGATTATCCCATGTGAGGATTTTTCCTTTCCAAACGAGCCATCCAAAAAGAAGGATCTTAAGAGGTATTTTCCGGTGCCAGAATGGAAGAAATACAGCAGAGACCTGGTCCTCATATCTCGTCCGATTAATCTGATTATAAACATCTTAGACGATCACAGCTTCATTCTTGGTGGGCCCGTTCCAAGCAATCCGGTCGCCTTCCCTAGACCAACAGAAACCTGCACATCTGAAATCTTCCTTTAGGGACTCCCACTCCTCTGCAATCGATCCCTGTAGATTAATCTGTTCAGCTGACAAAAAAACAGGCGCGCCAAATGACCAATACCGGATTGTCTGAGAAATGAAGAATATGCGCCTATGAGCCAATCTGTGGATAAGATCAAGAGACGGATGATTGTTCTCTGGCAAGGCGATCAGCTTCGAAAATCCGATGGGGATCCTCCCACCATTCCCGAAGGACCATGCCAATCGGACAGATACATGGCAAAAAATCTTAACGAAACTCCTCCAAATCATCGACGCAAAGCGGGGCCGAGGAAAGTCGAGATTCATAATCTGTAGCATAATGTCTCCATGTATATATTTGCAATTAAATATATCATTCCAGATACTGTTGCCGTTGCAAGCTCGCCAAAAGGACTTCACTAGTAAAGCACTGTTGAAAGATCTGGTATCGAGTATTCCCCACCCGTCATGATGTTTTGGTCGACTTAATAGAGGAAATCTGCATAGGTGATATTTTCTTACCATAGATGGACCACCCCATATGAAATCAGCAATAATGCTATTGATTCTCTTGAAAATATGTTTAGGTAGGAAAAAGAGATGCGCCCAATATACCATTAACTGGGACAGAACTGCCTGAACCATTATCAATCTACCACCAGTAGAGAGCCATTTATGCGTCCATCTTCCAATACGTCTTCGAAATCTGTCTAGTATCCACGTCCAATCCCTGTTGTAGTAGGCAAAAGGCTTGATAAGAACCCCAAGGTAGCGAAATCCTTCTGCAGCTGGTTTACACGCCACCCCCAAAAACTCGGCAATAAATTCGGTCTCCGCTTGGTCCTCGGATACAAAGATTAAGAAAGATTTGCTTCTGTTGATAGCCAAGCCTGTGGCCTGCTCAAATCTGTTGAACATATAGAAAATATAAAACCAACTGTTCCTTCGGAGATAGCCAAAAATTAGAATATCATCAACGAAAAGTGAATGGGAAGCAGAAACTGTTTCGGAAAAGGAGAAGCCCTGAATAAATCCGTTCTGCTCTGCCCGCTTCATAATCCTACTAAAACTGTCCATGACTAATATAAATATAAGCAGGGATAGCACGCATCCTTGACGCAATCCCCGACCAGCTTTGAAGAATTTAGTGGGCTTGCCGTTGATGATAATAGCATATCGAACAGTCGATACAGAAGACATAATCCACCTGATGATACTGAGTGGCATTCCAATCTTGAGAAGGATAATGTGTATGAATGACCAATCGACAGAGTCGTAGGCCTTATGGAGATCAACTTTGAAAACCAGAGCATCTCGTTTCTCAGTATGAGCAGAATGAAGCACCTCCTGAGCGATAGCGATGGCGTCATGGATAGAACGCCCAGGAAGGAAGCCGAACTGTTCCTTGCATATGGCAGTTGACATAGTGGCACGCATTCGGTTTGCAATGATTTTGGAGGAAATTTTATATATCACGTTGCAAAGCGCAATCGGCCGAAAATCTGAAAATGACGACGGATCGGCAGCCTTGGGGACCAATGCGATGAAAGTGGAATTGAGACTCGCAGGCATGATACCCCTTGTCCGAATATATTCTAGAACCTCCTTCAGCTCCACACCCAGAATATCAAAAAAGAATACAAAGAACTCCACGGGCCATCCATCCGGCCCCAGACATTTATCCCTTGGGAAGGATTTTAGAACGGTTAATACTTCGTTCTCAGTTATAGCCTCCTCCATGGCCCTGTTTGCATCAACATCGAAAAAAGTACCAACATGGTCAAGCAGCCATCGTTGGTTCTCCATAGAAACTTCATGATCCTGTTTATAAAAACTTGAGAAATAACTGAGAGCTTCATTTTGTATTTCGGGGGAAGAAGTCGCGTAGCTATCGTCCGGTCTTTTAATGCGCCACATTGTGTTCTTATTCTTTCTTTCGTTAGCACATTTATGGAAAAACTGGGTGTTTTGATCGCCCTCATTTAACCAAGAAATTCTACTCTTTAACTTCCATGTGACTTCTTCGATGTGCAGAATTTCCCTCTTTCTGATCCCCAACTGATAGAGGAGCCGGAAAGAATCGGCATCCGGAAATCTATCTGAGAAGCTGTTCAATAAAACCTCCATCTGAGCATTAATATCCTATAGTTCCGCCTTGAGAGCACGCTTCTTGTTAATATCCCAACTCTTTGAAACCTTCCTTACCAACTGTAGCTTGAAATGGAAGTGTTCCCATATGTCTCCACCATGATATCTTCCTCCGCCATCCAAGTATTACGGATTAGTGCAACATATTCCGGATCCTCCAACCAGATGCGATTAAACTTAAATGGGCGACCCCGGATCACCTCATTTGATTTCCATAGAAGAGAAATAGGCCTGTGGTCCGATATGTCGGATGTCATAACAGTAGACCTAGGGTCCCCCAATTCTTCCACCAGAGATTCCTTGATCAGAACCCTGTCGAGTCTTTTGGCAATGAAACTATAACCAGTCCTACGGTTAGTCCAGGTTGGAACCAAAGGGAAGGGACGAATATCTGCCAGATGATAAGAGCGGAACATATTACACAGGTACTCAGCTAGGGGATCCTTTCGGGCTTTGTTCCCCCATAATTCATCAGCACGCAGAGATGAATTAAAATCGCCCATGATAATAAGGTTTTGTAGTTCGAAAACTCCTGAGGCCTGCATATGATTCCAAAAGGGCAGCCTGTCGCTGTATGGAGCATAAATGTTTATGATGTTGAAGCAGCCATCAAAACCCCTCAGCTGTCCCGATAATAACATGCCACCGAAGAATCTGTAAGCTTTTAAGGCAACTCTGTCGGGGTCCCAAATGGCAATCATCCCTCCCGAATGGCCCATAGAGTCAATGGCAGCCGCACACCATCCTTTCTTAATTTTTAAAAAACACGAGATAGCTTTCTCCCGGACACAAAGAGTTTCTTGTCCCAAGAATATAACCATTTCCTTAGGAGCCATGAGCTCCTGCAGGCAATGAGATTTGGAGGCATTGCCCAACCCCCGGATGTTCAATGATATTATGGAATTCATGGATACCCCTCATCTGGGTGGCAAGCTCTAAGCACCCTTGAAGAAATCCCAGAAACCCCGACAGTTGTGATAGGAATGTCAGTGAGAGCATCATCATCATTCGAGAAAAGAGAAATTGGTTTCATCTTCTCTTTCCCTTTACGACCTTTTGAATGAGAAGATCTGTTATGTGCCATGTTGGATGACACTGTTGGAATCGATTTGCAGTCTGAGGATGATGGCATTTTATCAAATACAGTGAGGGCAGCTAGGTCCAGATGTGGATTGCCCATTATGGATTCAAGGTCGCTGCCTATGGTATTTTTAGGGGAGTCAGTTAATATTTCCTCCATCGAGTTTGAGTCAAAAAATTTGGAAGGAGCTGAACCCTCCCCCCTGGTCGAATCCTCAGTGGACTGTTCCCCCATATAAAATTGTGGATAAAGGTTCAACGGCGGATCAGAGAGCAATTTGTAAGGAGGATTAGGAGAGAACGACTGGGCGTTGGACAAAGTCTGAGAAGGAACAGGGTCTGAGGGCGGCTCTGGATGAGTTGAAATGATGATGGAATCCTCAGTCGAAGTCAGAAAATGGTTCGGGTTCCTTTGTTCGGATACAGAGGGACTATTAATCACAGAGGTTGGTACTATGCTACCCACATGGACTTGATCGGATATAATGAGGGGATCCTTGTCTGACTCCGACTCCAGAACTCTAGGTGGAGGCTGGCAGTGTGGCAGGGGGGATATAAGCCTGTCGGCGTTGTCCGTTACAGTCCCCCTTTTATCAATAATACTATCAACTGCAGATATAAACAACTCTTCATCAGATGAAATAGAACGCAAATTACCTGTAGGGACATCAGCCGGAGAACAAGGACCCGCAACTTGGTCCCGACACGAACGCCCATCAGGAACCGCCCGCTTTGCATGAGTCATGCGCAAACGTTGTGGGCAGTGTTCCCGCAAATGCCCAGTTCTATGACAGATAAGGCATCGAAAAGGAATGCCCTAGAAATCTATCCTCTGTCTGTGACGTCTGTTGTTCCAAATTAAATCAATGTCCCCTGGCAGGCCACCCGCATAATTAACATCAACAAGGATCCAGGCCACTTTTTTATCGCAGGCGCCTACAATACTGGGGTCGACATACTTTGTCCGCCCAATAGAGTTCCCAATCGCTTGAAGAGCCTTGAGCGTCCAAAATTCGAGTGGAAGCCCAAGTAGCTTCACCCAAACTACCTGATTTCGCGGAGCCTCCATGAGCGGATTGAAGCCCAGGTACCACGGAATGAGTTGCATGAAGCTTCGCCTGTGAACCCACATTCTGTCGATGATTTTAAAAACATCCTTTTCGTCCATGAAATGAACGCTGAACCACCCATTTAGAAGAGCGTTGTACTTAGGTGAATATCCAATAAGCGGGGACCAAAACTGTTTGATCCAAGCTGCTGTGTCGAACTTCTCAAAATCTGGAAACATCCATCGGCCTATGATCGCCTATTTCTGGAGGCTGGTAACCCGAATGCATAAATCCTCATGATCCATATGAACCTCTTTAATCTCCATGTTATGTTTGAATATGTTCTTCCAAAAACGGTTTTGTCCTCGGAATATCTTCCCCCTGTTACAGCCCTGCGTTAAGCCCTAAGTCGGCTGGTGGAGATGAATCCCCTGTTTGATAATGAGATCATCGATCCGGAACTGCTGAGAGAAATTCTTGTCAAACTCGGGAAACGAAATGCCATCCCCCCCCAGGGTGCTAATATTCAGAGGACACCCAATGTTCCTATCTGCGTCAGTCAACAACTCCAACGCGCTACTTGCCTGAACACTTGAATTCGGATGCAACGCTCAAAAAAACGGTTCCTTGGGAGATGAACTGATTTTACCCTCCATAATAGAGGCCCAATATAAAACAGTTTTAAACCCGTACACGTACACAACGGACTTTTTTCCTTAATCCACTTAGACGGTGGGAACTAATGAGGCATTGAAGTAGCTGACAATTGACAGTCTATATCAGGAGGACGCCAGTAGCCGTCAACAAGTTGAGATCTTATGATGAGGGGTCGAGCACATGCCAAAAATTTAAATGGCGAATCGACTGACAGATGGGCTGGCAGGACTGAACTCTTTTATCGAAGAGATGTTAACACCTCTCCCTCCAAATCTCGTCCTCCAAGGCTAATATAGAAAGCGGGTGGAAATATGTATATGAAGATATGGTACGAGAAACCAAAGACAGTCTTTATAGGAAGATTACGATGCGTCGCAGAAGTAAATGCCAAATCTGAGTTAGGAAATCAGAGATCCGAGGCATTTATTCCGACTGAGATTGCATTAAAAATAGCCTTGAGCGATGACTGTTATGAAAACCATTTGAAACTTCGCCGTAAAATTCAAATAATACACGAACGACGATCCCAAAAAGGGAAGATTCAGGTGGAAGGGCGATCGGGAAAACCAACGCTCACAATCGTCGGACTATAGTTGGCAACAAAAACAACACTTACAGCCAGGAATGGACCACCACCTTTTGCGGATTCTAAAGCTTATACTCTTGCATGGGCGATAGATAATAATGGCGCCCGACCACTTTTGCCATAGAGAAATCCAGTTGTTGAAGTGAGTAGTGACAGACGAAAAAAGGCCAGATGTGGAAGCCTGAGATGATGAGGATGAGCATGATCCCTCATCGACGAGACCTGCCATTAGTCAAATGAGTGTGAATAGTAGCTTTGATGATAACCATTGCACAAACTAACATGAATATAGACAATCCGATCTCGACCAACACCGGATAGCTCGAATCATCAGTTGTTGACATAATAGAAACTCTCATCTATTGAGACCACCCAGTTATTAATAGGGAAACCATACACCAGTGATCCCTTTAAGAATCATTGGGTGATAACCCCACAACCCGCATAACACTTTGAAAACTCCATAGCTAGCCACCATCACAATGCATATGCGCTTCAGCAGACGATAAAGACTGCAACACTATTCAGCAGTAGCCACCAAAAGCAACAAGATATTGTCCTCATTGGGTTCCAGCATAAAAAACGTTCTCCAATAGCCACCAAAAGCATCATCATCATTGGGTTCCAGCTAAAGACATTCTTCAATAGCCACCAAAAGCAACAACAAATTGTTCAGATTGGGTTCCAGCTAGACAGCTACTTACCTAACTCCTAACCATCAACAACACCTCATCAGGCCCTCTGCTCAACCCAGCTTTCTCATCTAACGATATAACCTGCAACACGATTTAGCTAAAAAGCCACCAACAGCATCAACAAATTGTCCTCCTTGGGTACCAGCTAAAAAACGTTCACCAATAGCCACCAAAAGCAACATCAGATTGTCGTCATTGGGTTCCAGCTAAAAGCATTCATCAATAGCCACCAAGAGCAGCAACAAATTGTCGTCATTGGGTTCCAGCTATAAGCTCCTAACCGAACCCCTTACCAGCAAAAACTAACTCCCTAGTCGTCCGAATCAAGCTTACCGACTTCACTAGTGCGATGATGGCCAGCATTACGTATGGCAGCGGGTGAAGAGGAATGATGTTGCATTCTCCTATAAGAGATTGGAATTAGCTCTCTTCATCAATGGCATCACTATGGCATCACATGAGAGAATATTGGAAGCCCTTCATGGATGGTCTCAAGTTTCTTCTCCAGGGATCATCAAGGAGGCCCTATTAACCTCGTGATTTATAATAGTGGCCGCCGCGGCATCAAAAACCCGCTCGCATCCACTCCAATCGCCACCCATCTTTCTCAATCAGTTAGTGAGAGCCCAGCGGCAGAGGAATACAAATGTTTGCTGGATGATTCAAAACCCAACGAATCTTGAATATGCAGTCAGGGCTAAATTGACAGATTCAAAACCCAACAAATCAAGCCAACTAAGCACTTAACCGTTGGTGAAATAAATTATTTTTATGTTATTTTTTTTTTATTTGAAATTGAAAAGCAGTTGAATTGATGGCTTAGTGAAATAGATTATTTTTAAATTAAATAATTAATTTTTTATTTGAAATTTAAAAGCAGTTTAGTTAGATTATGTATTGAGTAGTTTATAATGTGATTTTATTTATTTATTTATTTATTTTATTTATTTTTATTTTTTTTATAAGGTTTTAAGGTAGTTTTTTAGGATTTATTTTTTCTAAATTTCAGCAGAAATTTATTGAAAATAGAATTTTAATGGGTAACCTTCCACAATCAAAGTGCCTTAGAGGTGTTTTAGGGTGTTAAATCCAGCCAAAAAAATCAATTTAAATAACAGAAATCAAGATTTTACTTCAATTTTTTTCACGAACTCCAAAAAATTACACTAAAAACAACTCCATAATAAATTAGAAAATTCTATATTGATTGGCCATGCATAATTGAATAAGATAATACACCAATGGCAGGCTACCCATAGCCTCCCATGATTTCTTGGGAATAATATTAACATAAGAACCATGCTAGACATACTTTCTCTGTACCAGCCCTATACCATGAGGGCTTTGGAGGGAATCTACAAGACCTTTGATACTAGACACCCGCTATATATACTTACCTTTTTCGGCCCCATACCATGAGGGCTTAGAATTGCTCCTTTGCCTCCTTCGGTGCTTAAACCTGCCACCGTACGTCCCCCGTCCTTTGCCTTAACCTCCGTTGGTTCAACCCCTGCCTCTTAAGGCTATGTGCCTATGGTTTCGGCGTAAAGTTAAATATTTTTATCATTTAATAAGTTAAAAATTAAAAAAAAAAAAAATCGATTGACTTAAATAATATTAAAATTTAAAAATTTAGTTATATAAGATTGTCAAAATATTCGCATCGACTCTAACTTATATTTTTTCTCTCTATTTAATAAATAATAATTTTTTATTATAAATTATTTTAATAATCTTTATTTGATTTGATATAAATATTAATTAATTTGTACGTATATAATCATAAATTATTTAAAAACACACAAATACATAAACAATATAAATTTAATATAATATTAATAATTTCAATCAGTAGGAAAAATAATTATTTCAAATTAATACCTTATAAGCTTCAAAATTAATACCGTACGTACCTATTAGAGTTTTCACGTAATAGTGAAGTGAAAGTGAAGCGATGGCGACAGACGGTATTAGGGTTTTCAGCCAGGTTTCACCGTATCGCCGCCGGCCTCTCCAAAGGCCACCGCCTTCGACCATGGCTCGAATGTAAATGTGACTTGGCATGTCCGCAACCCTTCGTGCGGTGATGACCGCAGTGCAAACTTCGCAGACATCCGGGTGTTCAAATACCCCCGTTAGTGATCCGTACGAAGCGGAAGTCACGCTCGCTCGCCGAGACACAGTAACCAAATACTTTTTCACTCATCTCGACCGCAAGGCAACCATGGCTCGCTCTCGTATTTTCCAACCTGCGAGTCGAAGTTCCAAAGATGGCTTTTCTCCCCGTCCCGGCCGCCGACTTGAACTGGCAGTTTACGCGTTCGGGCATAGGGCAACCCCATACGCAGGTCGCCGCCGTCTGGATGTTTGCTCCCCTGGCAAAAGCTTCAATCTGCTTTTCTGGCGATGCTTCCGAAGCTGTTCACATTGCTTTTAGGAACACTCCTGAAGCCCCCACAGACCCTTTCTCCGGCACATGCAAATCGGGGATATGCATCCTGTTACCGCCCGATAGCTCTGCAGCGGTGGCAAGGTTGCCAGTTTTCGCCGACGGTTATGGTGATCCCCGTCCAGCCTCAACCATCGCTCGAAGCCTGGAGAGCTTGGACAGGGATCTGTCCTCTGTATCTTGGATGTAGATTGTCTCTCCGACCCAGCCAGATCTGCCAGAACTGCCGGAAGATGTACCTTCTTTTCAGATCCAAGTCTCACTATCGGGTAAAACGACAATGCTTTGGGTGCGTGCAACAGATCTGGTGCTGGAACTTCTGCAAAAGCTCGAATATAGGCTGGGAATTCCTTCCGTCCTCCTCAGACTGCTATACAAGGGTAAGCAACTTAGTAACCCCCTTCCCCTCTTCCATTATTGCATTCAAAAGGACGCATCTATTGTAGCAACCTTTCGTTTAAGAGGCGGATCCATAGGGCAAGCCTCCTCAGGCCCTACTCGTTCTTTTAAAGACGCAGTCCGCAGAAATGCCGCCCATCCACAGAACTCTGCGGAAGCAGCTCAGCCCTCAATGGGTCCTAAGCCGTTCTTGGTAGACAAATCAGAAGATGTTCCCACTATTAGTTTCTCTCTTCCTGACGTTGACGCAAGTTGCCAGTTTTTTGCAGAATCTGCAATCATATGCCGATTTAATGGGCTATGGCCGCGCACTGCAGATCTTTACCATTGGATCCATACCAATTGGACCAAAAGAAGCAAGATCTTCTTATGTTCAAAAGGCTTCTTCATCATGGTTTTTGAATTAAATGAAGACTACCAGAAGGCCTTAACTGGAGGCCCTTGGTTCTGGGGTTCGGCGAGACTTTTCCTCTCCCCCTGGTTTCCAGAGTTCGACCCTTCTACAGCTGTTATCACCAAGCTTCCCATTTGGGTTAGGCTACCTAATCTTCCAGCACATCTGTGGCATACCTCGGTCTTCATAGCCATAGGAGATGCTTTAGGACGCTTTCTGGCTTCAGACATCTCAAGAAAGGAAAATGGGCTCTACACCTACGGCAGAATATGTGCAGAAATAGACATCAGCAAAGGTTTGCCGGAGCAGATCAACCTCAAGATTGGATATTTCCACTGGACTCAAAACTTGGATTACGAAAACACAGCTTTTCGCTGCCGACATTGTCATAAAACTGGGCACCTCCAGAATACTTGTTCCCAGGTCCTCGACAAAAAGAAGAATCTGAATCGCAAACCCAAATCCAAAAGCTGGAACTCATGTATTCCCCCTATGGAAGATACAGACTCCTCTAGTTCGGATGAGGAGGAAATTGAAGCAGATGAACAAACAGTTGAGATTCTGCGGGACATCCCCTCGGTTAGTCCGGCAATGCCCTCAGCCCAGCCGTCTTCACAGAAACGCTCTCATGAATCTTCGTCTTCACACTCTGATAAAGATATACCGCCGCCAGAGCAGAATAATCTACAACTTGTCATGGCTCACCCAAACCCCACTGGCTGGGTCATAGTAAGTAAGAAAAAAGGCAAAAAAAGTCGAGTAGTAGCATCCGCCCACTCTGGGTTGGCCTCTTAGCTCCAAGTTTGTTTTTGCATTCCCGTGTTCTCTTATGCTATTTCTCTGACAGTCTTTCACGAGAGAGGTGGATAAAACTTTCACCTTCTACTCCCCTGCTTCTCTGATTCGCTTGCATGCAAGCTTGATTGTACTATACTTTTCTCTCCTAATAGAATTAGTCTTATTTAGAAAAAAAATTGTTATCGGCCTCTCTTTGCACTCTCTTATCACCGTGTGAAGCAATTGCTAATATAACATTGTATAAATAAAACGAGTCAGCCTAGTTGCGAGTATCGCTTACGTGGCGTTGTGATTCCCCATTTTGCAAATCCAGAGTGTAACACTCGGCATATTTGCCAAATTTAGCGCATCTTTAGAGCCGTTTTTTAGACTAGTAGTTATCGTGCTAAGTTGTACATCAAATGTGAACATTTAATTAAATTAAAACACGAAATGCAGGCTCACCACTGACAACCGGGTCTATAATTATTTAAATTTTTTTGCCGTATTGACCACGTGTCACAATTATTGCCGTCCGATTCCGAAGAAGTTGGAATAAAGAAATGAACGTTGGAAGAATAACGGTTGGGAGATGCAGGAATTCCAGCTGTCAAGAGGAATATATATTAAAATTTAAAAATGACAACAGTTAATGGGAAGAGAGAGGAATGACATGAGTGCCTGCTTGCAAACAGAGAGGCATGGCATCCATGCACCCAATCCATATGCTCTAACGAATACACAGCTGGCACGCGGACTTAGAGAACCCATCATCGCTGGGTCTGACATCGTAGGCGTGACACGTATGCATGTCAGGCAAGATGATTGCGTGAATTGCGCTGTTCCACTATCTGTCGAAGCCGGCGGTTGGATTTATATTGCAGGAGGAGGCGGTGTATTTGTGTGTGTATTGCGAGGCTGTTCTTGCGCTCTCTTGGCGTTGGGATCTTCTTTCTTGTTTTCTTGTTTTTCTTGGTATCGGACAGCGACGTTTCTTGATTTTCTTGGTATCTGACAACGGCATTTCTCATCATTCTCAGAGATGGCCTTCTCCAGAGTCACCGTTACGTTACTGGTGTTCTTCGTCGCCTTCTTGGTGATTAATGTTTTTGCATCTTACGTCAATGCGCAGGCTCCCGCCCCTGCTCCCACGTCCGACGGTAACATCTCGCCCCAACATTTTATTTCGACAATGTAGCTCTTTTTGGGATTCGTTACGCGATCTTACGATAATTTAACGGGGATTGAAGGAATGTATATTGTTGTTGCAGGCACCGCCATTGACCAAGGAATAGCGTATGTGCTCATGTTGCTGGCGCTTGCTCTGACCTACTTCATCCATTCTCTGGACGCCTTCCCTTCCCATCTCTTCTGAGCTGCTGGCGATCCGTTTTCCGTTTCTTGACAGAGAAGAGGAAAAGGGAAAGGGGCCTGGCCCTTTGTATTATAGATGGAACCATGAGCACTGGATTTACCCATCGATGTTGTGCCCGGCTGATCCGAGGGATTGATTTTTTTTTCCATTAATATTTGTTTTGCGTATGTACATGCATCCGATTTAAATTTGTAATCCTTCCAATTTTTTTGCAAAGCCATATCAAACGTTCAGGCTTCATTTACTGCGGCTATTTCGCAGACGTGATAAATTATTGCTGCGCGATTCTAAGAAATCCCAACAACTTTTGACCACATGGCAAAGTCTAAAAATTTCAGACACCTATGGTAACTTTTAAAACCCTCACATAATGAATGGGTCAAGATTGCACTGTCTGTTGGCATGACGTGGATGGGGATGTCTGGGAGATATCTATGGTAAATAATAAATGTTTTAATAACCAGCCTGGTCCATTTTCAAGCTCAGGAAAGTTCTTCAATTACACCAGGTCAGATATGGAAAGCATTCTAGAACTTTATATGAAGCAGTTCTGTAATTATATGTTTAATTTATCACAACATAATGCTCAAAGTTGTTTCTTACATAAATATTTTTACAAATTGGTTGCTATTTGGGTTCTTTCATATCGGTGGATTACAAACAAATGAATTTTTCATTTTTAGATGAAAAATGAAGAAACAAACAAATTATTTTTTCATTTTTGAGACAGCTATGGCTACCGGACTTGACTTTAAGAAAGGTTTTGTAAACTGCACTTTCTGGGTTTTGTAAACTGTACTTATTATAGTTTTGTTGTGATGGGTTAGAATTCCATGGAGATTCTTCCAAGGCACTCCTACTCCCAATCTAGTGGAACTAAGATAGTAAGATGTTGTGTGATTTTCTAGAGCATGTGCATGTATATTCTCCTCATAAATTGTATGGATGGTAACAATAAGAATGAGGCAGGTAGTTCAACATAAAAGGAGGGCATATATATAGCCTTTCAAGATTGATTATGGATATTTATTTATTTATTTTTGTATAAATTCCATGTTTGAATTGGTGAAAGAAAGTGCACCAAAATGTTGCATGAAACTTCCATGCAAATAGTATATCTTTGTGTTGATTATTTGTTGATTTGTTTAAACTATTTGGTGTCATTATTTCTTAAGTTGTTTAAACTATTTGAAGGGCTTTGAAACTTCCATGCAACTAGTATATCCTTGTGTTGATTATTTATTGATTTCTTTAAACTATTTGGTGTCATTATTTCTTAAGTTGTTTAAGCTATTTGATGGGCCCTCATGAGCTCTATTTGTAGTGAGATGATCTTCCAAATGTTCCATTCCTTTGGTGTACCTATGCACCTTTAGGAGCAATCTTCCAAATGTTCCATTCCTTCGGTGTACCTTTGCTAGTATAATAATATTGAAGAATATAATTGTTGTGCACGAATGACACTTCACCACTTCACCCTTAGAAATGCTTCTTTCCAATTTTGTAAAAATAACAATGGAAAATCTAGTTGCCAAACCAATAGTATGGGTAGTAGGTAGTTTGCAAGGTTGAATGAGCACTATTATTTAAGGATATTTCATTTGTTTAAACATTTTATTCAAAGAAAAAATTTAAAAAAAAAAGTATTCATATTAACAAAACTATGATTGTTCAAAAATTTTATTCAAAGAAAAAATTTAAAAAAAATTATTCATAGTAACAAAACTATGATGATCTTAAATAAGTTGTTTTTCGTTGTTGCATAAATCAATCTAGGAGGCATAGACATGTAATGCTTTGGAAAAGGGGTTCATAAATCAATCAAGGAGGCATGGACATGTAATGTCATTATTTCTTAAGTTGTTTAAACTATTTGATGGGCCCTCATGAGCTCTATTTGTAGTGAGATGATCTTCCAAATGTTCCATTCCTTTGGTGTACCTATGCACCTTTAGGAGCAATCTTCCAAATGTTCCATTCCTTCGGTGTACCTTTGCTAGTATAATAATATTGAAGAATATAATTGTTGTGCACGAATGACACTTCACCACTTCACCCTTAGAAATGCTTCTTTCCAATTTTGTAAAAATAACAATGGAAAATCTAGTTGCCAAACCAATAGTATGGGTAGTAGGTAGTTTGCAAGGTTGAATGAGCACTATTATTTAAGGATATTTCATTTGTTTAAACATTTTATTCAAAGAAAAAATTTAAAAAAAAAAGTATTCATATTAACAAAACTATGATTGTTCAAAAATTTTATTCAAAGAAAAAATTTAAAAAAAATTATTCATAGTAACAAAACTATGATGATCTTAAATAAGTTGTTTTTCGTTGTTGCATAAATCAATCTAGGAGGCATAGACATGTAATGCTTTGGAAAAGGGGTTCATAAATCAATCAAGGAGGCATGGACATGTAATGCTTTGGTAAAGGGGATGAAGAGAATAGTTTTGTAATGCTTTGGTAAAGGGGATGAAGAGAATAGTTTTGTAATGCTTTGGAAAAGGGGATAAAGAGAATAGTTTTGTAATGCTTTGGAAAAGGAGATGAAGAGAATAGTTTAGAAGCTAATAGGTGCCCCTTATCCAATAAATATAGCCCAAATATAGCCTCACTTCAGAATCTCCAAAAAAATTAATGGAGTGAAGGTTTTTTTCTTTTGCTCATGAACGAGAAGATAAGGCTCATGAGCTTTGAAAAGTTATTCTAAGAGGGTGACACCTACAATTGAGGGGGTATCTTGAGCCACTCCATCAAAATAAGAGATGAGTCTAGGTTGGGAGGCGAATAAGTACAAGTGGACTCTAGGTTTGGATGAGAACAAGGGACAACATTGAACAAGTGGGCCAAACAAGTAAAAATGACTATTGTATTTTAGATTGTAATGAGAATGGAAGAGAGAATTATATCATCAAATAGATTAAGATTTTGAACCTAATATTTTTAGACCTCAAACTTCTTTTGCGAAGGGAAAGAAAGAACTAGATGATAGCATGTTTCTTTTGCTAGGAAACATAGACATCATCTACTTGGACCTTGAAATGACCAGCCATCCCTAATTCATTAATCTCTTGATTAGAGGGAAAGTATGGGTTATAGGTTTCCAAATAATAGAACCATTTGATGACTATTGTATTTTAGATTGTAATGGGAATGGAAGAGAGAATTATATCATCAAATAGATTAAGAGTTTGAACCTAATATTTCTAGACCTCAAAACCTAGAAGATAGCATGTTTCTTTTGCTAGGAAACATAGAAATCATCTACGTGGACCTTGAAATGACCTTTTATGAAGAATATCCAAAGTCAAGGCTTTTTTATTAATAAATAGCCACATGAAAAAATTTGTTTTGCAAATTTTTTCCCCATCATGAAAGCATACCATGATCCAAATCTTAAGCAAGAGTAATGGACTTGTCCAAATTCACCATCAAGGTGTAAATACTTGTTGTGGAGCGAATGGTTGAATGAGTGAGACTAGTTGTGGAGTGGATGAGTTCCTTGCCTAATAGGACCTATGAGCCATCACTAATTCATTAATCTCTTGATTAGAGGGAAAGTATTGGTTATAAATTTCCAAATAATAGAACCATTTGATGAATTTTTATCCTAATACTTGATCTAGTCTCCACAATAGACATGCAAGGAAAGTATTTTCATTTTGTAATTTGTACCCAAAGACCACACCCTTAAATTAACCTCCAGATGATTTTTTCATTTGCAACCAGGGCCTTGGAGAAAAGGAAAATTCTCTTAAGTCCCCATCCACATAGAGCCTTTAGTTTGGGCCTTGGAGAAAAGGAAAATGTTCTTAAGTCCCCATCCACATAGAGCCTTTAGTTTGGCTGGCCTTTTCGAGGAGGAACCATGAGTTGGTGAAAATGAATTTGAAATAAAATTATTGAATTTCCCTAAAATACCTTTAGGAATCCAAGCCAATGAGGTCCAATAAACAAAAATGGCTTCAAGAAATACTTTTACTAATACCAATTTTCTTTCCTTTGAAATCCATTTATGACACTAATGAAAATGCTTTTACTAATACAAATTTTCTTTCCTTGGAAATCCATTTATGACACTAAAATTGGATTATGATACTAAAAGTCGATACTCATATCAGTGGATTCATAAAATATATTGAGCAACACCCTCTAGTTTTCAATAAAATGAATATTTCCTTCATAGAAAATTAAAATGTCATCCACAAAAAGAAAATGAGAAATGAAGGAAGGATTTAGTTTAAAGAATCTCTTATCAAACAATCGATCCCTTTAGCCACTAGTAAGAAAATAAAGGGGGGGCAATGGGTAACCATATCTTAGGCCCATCTTGAAATTGAAGGAGGAGGAAGTAGCTTTATTGATAAGAATGAAAAATGAGGGAGAGGATACAAAATTCATTTTCCAAGAGACAAATAAGTAGCAGAAGCTAAGATGGATCAACAACATTCTAATATAGAGTCAATTGACTCTATTAAAGGCCTTAAAGAGGTCCACCTTAGAAACTGTTGAAAATGCAACAAGATGATGGAGCTTAGTGAAATGAAGTCGCCTTCACTAAGTGGGCCCACAGGCTATTTTTGGCGCAAAGTCTATTTTTAGACTATGTCTATTTTTAGACATATGGAGCATGGTCTGGGAGTTACAGTATGCTATTCTTGGAGGATTGGTCATGTTGTTAAAAATAGATGGACCTCTATTTTTAGACATTTTGGTCGAAGTCTATTTTTAGACTGCCTAGCTAAAAATAGAAAAGTCAAATATTATTTACCCTTAATAATATTTGGACTATAAACTTCAGTTTATCCTCTTGCATCACTTCAGTTTGACTCACGGATGTGGGGCATGCAGCTGACAAAGGAATTACGCTATTCTGAGGGGTTTGGTTGAGCTCATGCATGAGAGACTTCAGTTAGACTCATGTGGCAGATTTTTGGTGGAGTTGATTGAGGAGTTGATGGAGATGGTGTTCCGGTTAACTAGTTGAACTAGTTGTAATTAGTTTAACTGCTATTACACTAGAGATGAGTGGTGTGAATTAAATATTATTTAATTCACTAATTATTAACTCATTATTCAACTCAAGAACACATCAGTTCACTACAGTGCATGGACAGTTCAGTGGAGACCAGTGGAAGAGGTAGATGAAAGGGTGAGTTTGCTATTAGTTGCGATAGCAGTTGTGCATGAGATTTGCACAAGCATTGGAGGAGATTTCCAATGATGATTGCGCAGTTGGAGCCAGTGAGATTCGAACTTGGATCTCTCATTAGACCAGCCTTGATTGCACAATAGAGGCAGGCAATTAGTGGATGAGTTTTGAACCTGTGACTTGTTCAAAACCAAGCTAGTTTGTGTGTAACTTTTGGAGACAGTACTGAGTACTTGTGAGGAGTATTGTACCGAGATTGTTACATGTTTCTCTTCTATTATAATATACAAATAGCTGGGGGTTTTCAGCTATAAGCTTTCCCCATTACATACCGTGTCATATGTGTGATGTTTCGATGATCTTTCTATCCATAATTAATTTGTTTTATTTTCCACATGTGATGATCCGAGTAGAAGAGATGGTGTTGTGGCCATGAATTCGAACTGGTATGTGACCAGGATAATCTCGGTGGATAATCTTCATTATTCAAAGAAATTTTCACATGGTATCTTATAAAGAGAATGATCATCGATAAAGGATTACAAACTTATTTTCTAAGTAGGATGGTGAGTCCAGACGCGGCTGTAGCTCGGATCCATCCTTCTCGGAAAGGTGATATCCAAGAATGCCTCAGCAAAATGCATCTCCGTGCTGAAAATAATTTGTTCTCGTCGCATCGTGAGCTGACGTTCTGGAATTCGAATTTTGCAGCAGATTGTTTTCTTGGTGCCGGAGTTGAAATGTCTTTCAACGGTTTGCGACTCGAGTATGCCCTTGAAGGCAGTTCGAATTATGTTGCATGGAAAGATCGGATGGAGGCGGTATTAGATGATAATGGGCTGAAGGAGTTCGTAGATATGGATGTCCAAAAGCCTACTGATCCTGCTGAAGTTGAGGCTTGGCAAAAGAAGATGGCGAAATGTCGAAGGATTCTGTTGGAGGGCGTGAAGGATCACATTGTATCCAGCCTGCATGGAAAAGCTTCTCCATATTTGATGTGAAAGCTACGCATCTATTCCGTAGCAAGAGTGACCAAAGGAGTCGGCGCTCAAGGATAAACTCGTGAACATCAAGATGGAGAAAGGCGACAGTATCACCAAATACCTCACAAAGTTCACTCAATGCAGAGATGAGCTGGGAAGTGTGGGGGTGACTGTCGAAGAAGAGGACATGGTAGACCTGGCTCTCCTTGGTCTTCCGAAAGCTTGGCATTCATATCAAGATAGTGTCAATGGTCGGGAGAAGTTGCCGGGATGGGAGCGCCTTTGGGCGGATCTCATGCAGGAGGAGATAAGGAGGACTACCAGAGATGGATCTTCATCAAAGGTACCTGATGAAGAAAATTGCGCTTTGGCTGCCAAAGCAAAGAAGGGGAAGAGCAAGAAAACTTCTCATTCCGGTGCTAAGGGCAAGAAGCAAGACATGTCTAAGGTGAAGTGCTTTCACTGTCACCAACACGGACATTATGCCACAAATTTTCCGCAGAAGAAGAAAAACAAGCGAGCAGGAAGATCTGCAGATGGAGAGGCTTTGGCCTCGCAGTTCGAGCTTGATTTTTCACTGATCGCATGCTTGGTATCAAGTGTGATGGGATCAGTGTGGTTCTTGGACAGTGGTGCGTCATTCCACATGATAGGAGATCGAGATTTGTTTTCAGATCTGGAGGACAAAGATCTTGGCGTGCACATCGAGATGGGATGGAAGGAGGTGAGAGCACAGCACTGACGGCACCACTGTCAGAGAGTCATAAACCCTTCGTATTGAAGGAAGTATTGCATGTTCCAGGATTGATGAAGAATCTGATCTCTGTGGCGATGTTGGAAGACAAGGGGTATGATGTGGTCTTTAGCAAAGGAAAGGCTTTCCTGTGCAGTAAGACAACTGGAGAGACCCGGAAGATAGGGGTTCGAGTCAAGAACCTTTATCAGTTGCAAGTAGATGGCTGCGCAACAATGGCATGCAAGGCGAAAGTAGTGGTGAGCCGGGATGATGATGGCGAGCTGTGGCACAGGAGATTCACCATGGAGCTTTGAAGATACTGCAGCAGATTTCTACTGGGCTTCCTAAGGGCACTCTTGCGCAGTCAGATCAGTGCAAGGGGTGTACCTTGGGGAAAATATGTGAAAGCCACCTTTCACGAGAAGGATAGTCGCGCCACGACGATCCTCGAGAGAGTTCACAGCGTATCGTGCGTGGTCCTTTCGCAGGCCACAAAGCACAAGTATCATGTAGATCTTTGTTGATGATTTCTCTCGTAAGTGCTGGATCTTCTTCATGCGGAAGAAGAGCGAGACATACTCTAAGTTCTGTGAGTTTAAGGCACTAGTGGAGAAAGAATCAGGGAAGCAGGTGAAGTAGTGATGAGAGCACAATGGTAGGAAACATCTTCCGCGAGGTTCACGACTTTCGCAGTGCAGGCGGATCTCAGAGAGCTCATAGCACCTCATAACCCACAACAGAACGGGGTTGCTGAGCGGAAGAACATAACGATCGTGGGTGCTGCACGGGCAATGTTGCATGATCAGGGCCTACCCATTCACTTGTGGGCGGAGGCATGCAATACTGCAGTATATGTGCAGAACCATTGTCCTCACAGGATACTTGGCATGAGTACACCCGAGGAGGCGTTTTCTGGTAAGAAGCCTGATATTTCCCATTTGAGGATTTTTGGTTCACCTGTTTACATTCATGTAATGAAGGATGCCAGGAAGAAGATGGAGCTAACTGTAGAGGTTGGGATATTTTTGGGGTACACCGATACGCCCCACAACTATCGTGTGTATTTTCCATATAGTCGCACCAGTATTGTGCGATGGGATATCAAATTTCGTGAGGAGAAAGCCATGAAGTGTTCGCTTGAGAGGGAGCCACACTTGCATGAAAATGAGGAGCTATTAGTTCCTAAGGATGAGCTTCGGGATGTGGATCAGCCACAAGAGGAATTTCATCGATTGGAAGAGACCACTCATGCAGCACCATCCATCAGAGGGCAGAAGCGCACTACGTGTCGAGCGACCAGCTCCGAGATGCGAAGGTTGCAGGACCACCCACAGCACAGCAGACAGACACTACCTGACCAAGATGACCGGATACATGGCTCTTGTGAGCAAATGTGTCATGACGTGAGCCATCCCCTTTCGAGGAAGCCGTGGAGGACCCCGCATGGGTATATGCCGAAAAAGAGTATGATTCGATTGTCAGAAACAGTGCATGGGAGATTGTCCTGCGACCGGAGGGGAAATCAGTGGTGGGTTCGCGATGGATCTACAAAGTGAAGCAGGCGGCTGACGGGAGTGTGGAGAAGTACAAGGCAAGATTCGTTTCCCGTGGCTTCTCACAGATCGAAGGGATCGATTATGAGGAGACCTTTTCACCTGTTGCAAGGTACTCTTCCATACGGATGATCCTAGCTATCTCAGCGCAGATGGGGTGGCACATCCATCAGATGGATGTGAAGACTACGTTCCTCAATAGATTCATTGAAGAGGAGGTGTACATAGAGCAGCCCGAAGGTTTCGAGATCTTCAACAGTGAGTCACATGTATGCAGACTCAAGAGAGCACTGTACGGGTTGAAGCAAGCACCTCATGCTTGGTACACACGGATAGACAGTTACTTCACCGGACTTGGATTCTCCAAGAGTGAGGCGGATCCTAACTTGTACCAGATTGTGGTGGAGGGGAAGTTGCTGATCATTAGACCGTATGTAGATGATCTGATTTTGACGGTGATGAGATGTTGATACTTTCATGCAAGGAGGATCTGTTAGAGAGTTGAGGACAAGGATCTGGCCTCTCTCATTATTTCCCGGGATCGAGATTTGGCAACATAGTTGGTGGGTTGTTTGTTTCTCAGCAAGTATTCCCTTGAGACATCGAAGAGGTTCAACATGCATGGCTGCAAGCCCGTTGATACTCCTTCTCGTGGTTGGAGGAAGGAGGATGCTACTTCAAATGTGAGGTAGTGGATGCCACTATCTATCGACAACTGTGGGGTCACTTATGATTTTCGGGGTCAATACACGACCTGATATATGCTATGCTGTTAACCAGCTTTCGCAAGCTATGGTTAAGCCTACCAAGCTCTTCTGGAAGGCAGGCAAGCATGTATTGTGTCTTAGTGGCACATTGGGATATGGTCTGTGGTACAGATAGGAGGATGAGGTGAGGCTTTCTGGCTTCATGGATGCAGATTGGTTAGGGAGCCCAACGGACTGGAAGAGCACATCTAGAGGTATTTTTAGCATTGGATCGACAACAGTTTCTTGGTACAACAGGAAACAGAGATCCGTGGCACTCAGTTCAGCAGAGGCCGAGTACATGGCAGCTAGCTTGGCTGCATGCGAGGCTATTTAGATGAGGAAGATCCTTGTCGGATTGTTCGGGTCGCACTTGGAGCCTACAGTGATTTATTGTGATAACTAGAGCTGCATCAAGCTCTTGGTTAATCTAGTATTTCATGATAGATCCAAACACATCGACATCAGGTACCATCATATCAGAGACTATGTTCAGCGGAGGATCATGTTACTTTCATATATTCCTACCTTATATTTTAAAGATGCCGATATCTTGACGAAGGCGCTCACCAGGAGAAAATTCAATTCCAGCGCAGGCAAAAGATAGGGGTTGCAGATAATCCATATCTCGCTGAGAGGTAGTGTTGAAAATGCAGCAAGATGATGGAGCTTAGTGAAATGAAGTCGCCTTCACTAAGTGGGCTCGCAGGCAAATTCTGGCGCAAAGTCTATTTTTAGACTATGTCTATTTTTAGACATATGGAGCATGGTTCGGGGATTCCAGTATGAGATTCTTGGAGCATTTGTCATGTTGGTAAAAATATATGGGACTCTATTTTTAGACATTTTTGGTCGAAGTCTATTTTTAGACCGCTCTAGTTGTAATAGAAAAGTCAAATATTATTTACCCTTAATAATATTTGGACTATAAACTTCAGTTTATCCTCTTGCAACACTTCAGTTTGACTCACGGATGTGGGGCATGCAGCTGAAAAAGGAATTACGCTATTCCTAGGGGTTTGGTTGAGCTCATGCATGATAGACTTCAGCTAGACTCATGTGGCAGAGTTTTGGTGGAGTTGATTGAGGAGTTGATGGAGATGGTGTTCCAGTTAACTAGTTGAACTAGTTGTAATTAGTTTAACTTCTATTACACTAGAGATGAGTGGTGTGAATTAAATATTATTTAATTAACTAATTATTAACTCATTATTCAACTAAAAGAACACATCAGTTAACTCAGTGCATGTACAGTTCAGTGGAGACCAGTGGAATAGGTAGATGAAAGGGTGAGTTTGCTATTAGTTGCGACAGGAGTTGTGCATGGGATTTGCACAAGCATTGGAGGATATTTCCCATGAGGATTGCGCAGTTGGAGCCAGTGAGATTCGAACTTGGATCTCTCATTACACCAGCCTTGATTGCGCAATAGAGGCAGGCAATTAGTGGATGAGTTTTGAACCCTTGACTTGTTCAAAACCAAGCTAGTTTGTGTGTAACTTTTGGAGACAGTACTGAGTACTTGTGAGGAGTATTGTACTGATATTGTTACATGTTCTCTTCTACATAATATACAAAATAGCTGGGGGTTTTCAGCTATAAGCTTTCCCCATACATACTGTGTCATATGTGTGATGTTTTGATGATCTTTTGATCGCATATCGCTTGTTTTATTTCCGCATGTGTGATGATCTAAGTAGAAGAGATTATGTGTTGCATATGAATTCGAATTAGTATGTGACCAGGATAATCTCGGTGGATAAATCTTCATTATTCAGCAAATTTCTACAGAAACCACTACTTTTTGGTGCCTTGTATGGATGGAATTATGGTCTTCTTGAGCGTCACCTATCACTTAGGTTATCAAATTTTGGGATCAAGGAGATCAATGTGGAGTTGAGAACCACCAAATTCCATCTTGAAGACGACCACACTAGCAAACCATCAAGAAGTGTGATTTTATCTATTTGAAAGCTCTGGAGGATGTCATAGAACTCATACTTTTACATTTCAACCATTATTTGTTGATTTTGATCTTTGATTTAAAAATGTCAAAGAAAGAGGAGCCACCATTAAAATGGCCTTAAGATTTTCCCATATTGTATTTATCACCTTTCTATGATTGACATAGTAATAAAAAAATATTTTCATTCCCCACGTAGAGCCAAATTTCCTTACTTTTTCCTTTTCCCTTGGGAGAACAAAACAATGATGATCCTCTAGGGACTTTAGATGAAGCTTTTTCTAATTAGGAACAAAGTCTCATACCTTCAATAACCAAAAAAATTTGAATTTGGGCTTCAAAGTCCACAAGAGACTTATTATCCCTTTCATACTTTTGAGTGGACCAAGAAATAGCCGCAACTTTTTCCCATTTTAGGTTTTTTGAAATTGTAATGGGAGGGGTTCTAAGCTTGAAATCTCCAAAGGTATCCATGCATCTTTGATATCTTGAGTGAAATAGGGATCCTTCATCCATTTAGGGTTCAATTTTAGGAGGGTAGGTGGTTGGGCTAGAGCTAAGTCAAGTATAATTTGGTAGCGAACTGAATCTCCTCCAGAAGAAACCCATTGTATAATCTTCAAGTTCTCCTCCAAAAAAGACTCTGAAATGAGAAAATGGTCGATCCTTTTTGCAAACCTAACATCACCAACATGGTGATTTCTCTAAGTCGAGGATAATAAATATCAACTAAACTAGTGTGATATAGTCAATCCAAGAAATAGTCAAAGAAATTTTCAATCTATGTTGGTGGACCCCATACTTCACTATCCCCAAAGGATAAGTCTCCAATAAATAGTTTCTCATAGAGAAGAGGGTATTTTTGGAATGTACTACCCATTTTTTTTAGTCAAAGTAGGGGTCGTAAATATTTAGGAAAATAAACCTAAATTCCAATTCCTTTGAGTGGAGGGTTACCTCTAGACCATAATGGGTAGACCACAAATTTGAGAGCTCGAAAAGATCAAATCACCTATGGCCAATAATTCCCAAATAAAAAAAGGGAGGAAATAAAATTTATAGCTCTATCCTTTTTCATCATCCTTTCTTGAATAACGACAATGGATGGATTATGAGAAGAAACCAACATTTTTATGGCCAATTTTTTTGAGGTGTTGGTAAAAGATCTATAATTTGTTGAAATGACACCCTAAGGAGGATTTTGATTTAATTTTCCCTTAATTAAATTGGAAGAGAAATTGTAATTTAATCTCATGAAAACTTGTATTAGTTAACTAAGTCAGAATGATTAAGTTAGCTTAGGAAATTTGAGTTGAGGGTCAGAGAGGAGGCATGTAGAGTTCTGCCATGATTTAAGGGGGACCAGTTATTGTTATTTGTGAGTTGTAATTAGTTAACTCAAATAATTGAGTTAAAATCAGTTTAATCAGTTCTAACTGAGAGATGAGCTAGTGAGAGGTCCAATGAATTAAATATGTTTTAATCCACAAGTAGTGATCAATAAGTTAACTGATAATTCACTATAACTAGTTGTTTCACGTCAATTCTAAGGAAGGTCCAATTGAGACTAAGGTTAAAGGGTTGATAACTATTAGTTGTATAATTAGAAAATTGTATAGGTCAGTTATAGAGTCATGTGGAAGCCTATGATGCATTATGGAATAAATTCTTGGGAATTTTCTATTTAATAGGGAAAAAATTCCTCCAATAATGCATGAGTAAGGCATACTCAACAGAGGTTGAGAATTAGTTAAGTATTTGACTGATTTTTCCTAGATCGATGTGAGACAGTTGGAAGAGTGTAGGAATTTCTCAGTGAGGGAAAATCATTGTATTGTTTCATGGTATTGACTTTATAAAATATACAGATAGTGGGATTTTAGGTAGTGTGATTTCCCCATATACATCTTGTGTTGTGTGATTGATTTTCTCTTTCTCTTACTTGTTATGTGATTGTGCGATCGTGTTTTGTTTCCACAAATTGTAGAAGGATTCAATATTTTGTTTTAGTACATTAAAAGATCAGATTGAATCTCATTGTTATATTTTCTACATGGTATCAAAGCACTAGGAATCACAATAAGAATATAAGAACATTTTTTGTTTTGAGTAGGTTCGAATTTGTAGATTTATTCTTCAGGATCTAGCAGCATATCAAGATGTCTTTCAATGGCTTGAGACTCGAATATGCACTCGATGAAAATTTGAATTACATAGCATGTAAGGAAAGGATGGAGACAGTGCTTGAAGATAACATACTAAAGGGATTCATTGAAACTGATATCCTTCAGCTCGTAAGAGAAGATGCTCAATTTTTTTTTTTTTTTTTTTTTACAATAGTGAATCAGTAACTCTTTAGACTAATCTAAGGGAGGTCCCAGGATCAATCCTTGTGGCTACCTTATAACACCACTAGCATATTCCGACAACCTGTAAGCCAGATACACCAATTATTTATGATTTAGCAAGAGCCGAGATGCCAAGAGAAGATGCTCAACTTCTTGATGCATGGAAGAAGAATGTAGCAAAGGCGAGAAGGATATTCTTAGAGGGAGTTCAAGACCATATTGTCTCGAGTCTCCATGGGAAGGGGACTCCATATTCTATGGTGAAGGCCTTGACATATCTGTATCAGAATAGTAGTGACCACAGGAAGTTGGCGCTAAAAAACAAGCTCGGGAAGATCAAAATGGAGAAAGGTGACACAATCCAAAAATACTTGATGAAGTTCGCTCAGTGTCAAGATGAGCTGGAAGTGTTGGGATAATTGTTGCCTCAGATGATTTGGTGAGCCTAGCTCTTCTAGGACTTCCCAATAGCTGGCATAGTTAACATTAATCTGTGAATGGGATGGAGAAGCTTCTGGTTTGGGAGTGAATATGGTCTAATATGGCATAAGAAGAAATTCGGCGGAGCACTAGAGATGGATCCTCATCAAAGACTGATGATGAGGAGAATTTTTCCTTAGCTAGAAAGGCGATAAAGGAAAAGGGAAGATGTCCCATTCTAAATCTAAATTTGGCAAGGCAGGCAAGAAGCGAGACTTGTCAAAGGTAAATTGTTTCAACTGCCATGAGAATGGACACTATGCTACAAATTTTCAACAAAAGAAGAGCAACAAGAAGGCCTCAGAAGGAGTAGTAGGTGAAGCACTTGCTTCATAGTTTGAGTTGGATTTCACTCTCATCGCATGCATGGTGTCATTGGTGATGGGTTTGGTGTGGTACTTGGATAGTGGAGCTTCATTCCATATGAAAATCAACAAAGAATCCTTCAGTGGTTTCGAGGAGAAGGATCTCTAGATGCACATCGAGATGGGTGA
Source organism: Pinus albicaulis (assembly GCA_034641835.2). Classification (NCBI taxonomy): domain Eukaryota; kingdom Viridiplantae; phylum Streptophyta; class Pinopsida; order Pinales; family Pinaceae; genus Pinus; species Pinus albicaulis. The sequence goes on along the minus strand of CM076575.1, from coordinate 206,828,472 downwards.
CGACGGGAGGGATAGAGCTACCTATGTAGGTACAGTTACCTTTTAGATGGATTTAGTTAATCCACTCACATTAAAATATTTCATGTATGTTTCTAATTTAAAGAAGAATTTTGGTTTATGTTGTTATGTTGGAATATCGTGGCTATGATGTGATCTTCAGTGAAGGAAAGGTGTTCCTTCGTAACAAATCCAGGGAACAGGTGAAAAATATTGGGGTTTGAGTAAAGAACCTTTACAAACTAGATGTAGAACTACGTAGCACTGAGCACTGATCAGTAAAGAAGAGAAGGTGGAGAGTCGAAACATCGGTGAGTTATGGCACAGGGGTTGGGCCATCTACACCACAACACTTTGAAGATCATGCAACAGATTTCTATAGGAATTCCAAAGGGTGCACTTGCACATAGTAATACATACAAATGGTGTACATTGGGGAAGTATACCAAAGCCACCTTTCACGATAAGGAAAGCCAAGCCAAGGAGATCCTTGAGAGAGTTCACTCAGACGTGTGAGAACTATTCTCGATAGCTTCCACAACAAAGAACAAGTATTATGTGATTTTTGTTGATGTTTTTTCACGAAAGTATTGGATTTTATTCATGCAGAACAAATATCAAATGTTATCCAAGTTTTGTGAGTTCAAGGCACTTGTTGAGAAATATAAATGGAAGAAGGTGAAGGCTCTGAAGAGCGACAATGGTGGAGAATACATCTCTAAAAAATTCAATAACTTTTATTCCTTAGAAGGAATTCGAATAGAATTGGTTGCACCTCATAACCCACAACAGAATGGGATCGCAAAAAGGAAGATCAGAATGATTGTGGGAGAAACACGAGCTATGTTCCATGATTAGGGCCTACCGCTGCATCTATGAGAGGAAGCATGCAATAAAACAACATTTGTGCAGAAGAGAATTCCTCATCGGATACTTGGGATGAGTACACCGGAGTAATATTTTTCAGGTAAGAGACCGGATGTGTCATATTTTAAAAATTTTGGTTCATCGTTTATTTCCATGAGACCAAAGATTCCAGGAATAAGATAGAGCCAAAAAAAAAGTTGGGGATATTTTTGGGGTAGACTAAAAAAAACACAACTATTGGGTGTACTTGCCAGCACACAGGATGTAAATTTTAGAAGAGATATGAAATTCGATGAAGACAAAGCTATATGATTGTCCCTTGAGAGGGATATTGAGTTGCATGAAGTTGAGGAGCTCTTGGCTCCAAAGGATGAACCTCAGTATATGGAGAAGCCATGAACAGAGGAATGAAGAGTGGTATTAACCACTCATGCAGAGCCATCCACCAGAGATGGAAGGAAGCACACCAGAGAGGTTGACAGATTATTTTTGGACATGAGAGAGAATGTGGGAGAACCCACATCATAGCATAGGAAGAGAAGGTCCCTGGAGTGGTACATTGGATACATGGCTCTTATGAGCGAAGGTATTACGATAGAACCATCCTCTTTCGAGGAAGCACTGCAACAACTAGTGTCGATTGATGCCATGGTTGAGGAGTATGACTCCATCATCAGAAAAAGTGCATAGGAAGTTGTCCAAAGTCCAGTGGGGAAGTCAGTTGTAGCATTCAGGTGGGTCTACAAGGTGAAGTAGGCAACAGATGGGAGTGTGGAGAAGCATAAGGCCATATTTGTGGCCAGAGGGTTCTCTTAGGTGGATAAGATTAACTATGATGATACTTTTTTACCAGTCGCAAGGTACTCGTCTATTAGATCCATCCTTGCACTCTCAACACAGATGGGATGGAAGATACATCAGATGGATGTAAATACAACCTTTCTCAATGGCGTTATTGAGGAAGAAGTGTAAATTGAGAAGTCAGAAGGTTTTGAGAACTTAGATAGGGAGTCACATGTGTGCAGACTCAAGAGAGCATTGTATGGGCTGAAGCAAGCACCTCGTGCTTCATACACCAGTATTGACAGTTATTTCACCGGGTTGGGCTTCACCAAGAGTGAAGTGGATACGAACCTATATTATATTGTGGTTGTTGGTAATATTTTTATTATTGTACTTTATGTTGATGATATGATACTGCCAGGTGATGAGCAACTCATAAAGTCTTACAAAGAGGATCTTTCAAGAGAATTTGAGATGAAGGAAATAGGACTCTTGAACTATTTTCGGGGATTGTAAATATGTCAAAGAGATGGGGAGATATTTGTATCTCATGGAAAGTATGCCAAGGAGATTTTGAGGAAGTTCCACATGGAGGGAAACAAACCCATGGAGACTCATCTAGCAGGAAACTGTAGGAAGGAGGATGCTACTTCGGGTGAAGTGGTGGATGCTATTGTTTATAGGAAGCTTGTGGGCTCACTGATGTATTTGGTGAACACATTACTTGACATATGCTACGTATTTAACCAACTAAGCCAAGCTATGGTTAACCCTGCCAAGCTCTTTTGGACGGCAGGAAATCATGTGTTGAGATATCTCAAAGGAACTACAAAGTATGGATTATGGTACACACTGATAAAGGGAGTGAAGCTTCAAGGCTTCATCGATGCATAATAAAAATGGAGTCCATCCGACAAGAAGAGCACATCAGGAGGAATATTCAGCATAGGATGAGAAACAATTTCTTGGTACAACAGGAAACATAGAGTAGTTGCACTCATTTTAGCAGAGGCAGAGTACATGGCGGCCAGTTAGGCAACATGCGAGGCCATCTGGATGAGGAAGATACTTTTTGGTTTGTTTGGTCAACAAATGGATCTGGCGGTGATGTGATAACCAGAGTTGCATCAAACTCTCGGTTAATCTAGTATTCCATGACAGGTCCAAGCATATTGATATCGGGTGTCACCATCTTAGAGATTGTGTTGAAAGGAAGATTATTTCATTAAAGTACATTCCCATGGAGGATCAGGACGTAGAAATTTTGACGAAGGCATTGGCAAGAAGAAAATTCAAATTCTACATAGGCAGGATTGGGCTAGTAGATAATCCCTTTATTTTTGAGATGGAGTGTTGAAATGGCACCAAAATGGAACCCATAGGGGCTTCTAATTTAATTTTCCCTTAATTAAATTGGAAGATAAATTGTAATTTCATTGACAACTTGTATTAGTTAACTAATTCATAATGACTTAGTTATCTTAAGAAATTTGAGTTGAGGGTAAAAAAGGAGGCATGTAGAGTTCTCCCATTAGTTATCTTAGGAAATTTGAGTTGAAGGTCAAACAAGAGGCATGTAGAGTTCTCTCGTGATTTAAGGGGGACAAATTACAGTTATTTGTGAGTTGTAATTAGTTAAATGAATTAATTGAGTTAAAATTAGTTTAACTAGTTCTAACTGAGAGATGAGCTAGTGAGAGGTCCAAAAATTAAATATGATTTAATTCACAAGTAGTGATCAATCAGTTAACTGATAATTCACTATAAAATTCTATTTCATATCAGTTTTAAGGAAGGACCAGTCGAGAATGAGGTTAAAGGGATGATAACTATCAGTTGTATAATTAGAAAATTGTACAGGTCAGTTATAGAGTCATGTGGAAGCTTATCATGCATTGTGCAATCAATTATTGGGAATTTCCTATTTAATAGGGTTAAAATTACTCCAATAATGTGTGAGCGAGGAAGGGTGAGTAGAGATTGAGAATTGGTTAAGTATTTGACTATTTTTTCCTAAATTAGAGTGAGACAGTTGGCAGAGTGCAGGAATTTATCAGTGAGAGAAAAGAATTGCATTGTTGCATGGTCTTGACTTTATACAATATACAGATAGCGTGGTTTTAGAAAGTTTTCTTTCCCCAGATACATCTTGTGTTATGTGATTGATTGTCTATATCTCTTACTTGTTATGTGATTATGTGATCGTGTTTTGTTTACTAAAATTGTAGAAGGATTCAATATTTTGTTTTAGTACATTACAAGATCAGATTGAATCTCATTGTTAGATTTTCTACATAATTTAGGGACAAGAAGATGATGGAGCAACCACGTTGGAAGTATTTTCTCTAAGGGCAAAAAAAAGAGGTTTTTTCTTCCTTGATTGGATTTTGAAATTTTTTTAGCACTTGGCCAAATGGATATGGGTTTTCCTTCCCATTTGAGAGGTATTTTTAAATATGTCCTCCTAGGGGCTAAGACCTCCCTCAAAACCCATCTTCTTGTGAGAAATATTTCAACTTGGAATGAAGAAATTATTTTGGATTAGGAGAAGGAGGGTCAAATGGGATTGGGTTAGAGCAGAGGGGAGAAGGATTGGTGGGTGGGTGGGTGGGTGAGGGGGATAGGAAGAAACAAAATAAAAATGTAGGGAAAAGTGATATAGAGGGGAATCAGGATGACAGAAGCTATAGGAGAATGGATAGGAAGACATAAAATCAAAAGGCAGGGAAAAGTGATAGATGGGGGAATCAGGACGACAAAAGATAGAGGGAAACTCGATAAACTATAGAGACTAAAGAGGAAGTCATGACAAACAAAAGGAGAAAAGTAATGAATGGGAAGAAACAATTTTTTAAACAATAATACTATAATTATTCAAAGAGAAACTAGAGGAGGGAGACAAGGTATTACTTTAAAGAGAAGCTGAAGAAAATGGAGTAGCTTTCAATGGCTCAGAGAGTGAAGGAAAATTTGAAAAAAATGCCAAATTTAGATCAGAGGTTGCCACTTGGGTTGAAGGTGGCAGGGAAAATTTTATAGGATCCATCAGTAGAGCCTTGGGAGAGACTTTAGGAGATTCTTTCTAGGACCAATGATGTAGCTTTACTCCTGGAGTGCACTGCAATCCTAGGTGGCCATAGGAGTGCCACCTCCCACACTTGAAAGGAATGCCTTTGTAATCCACCTCCTAGCTGTAAACCAAAGAACCCTAGTTGATAGAGATGGAATGAGGGAGACCTTTGGAAAATTTCATATACTTAGAGGAATGCTTTGATACCAATGTAACGAAAAGGGTTCGTATACGCAGTAATAATCTTCAGAATACTTTGAAGAAAAAGACATCTATTGTAGGAAAATTAATTGTATATTGGGTATTATATAAAAGAACTGATGAGATGATTACAATGAGGGTGAGGGTATTCGTATGTACCTAGACATGTACCTCTTCATAAACGGTCATGTCTCTAGGGACATACCTATTCATTAACTAATTACTAGTTAATTAATCACTATTTATTATTATTATTATTGTTTACATTATTTGTATTATTTTATATATAGTATTCATAACATTGTCTTCCTCTTCAAAAATATTCGTACTCAAAGCTTACTAATGAAAGGGCTTGATATCCTTTCTCGTTTCGAATATCTTCTTGTCTCATAGCTTTCATATTTGTTGATACAAGATGATGTGATCCTTTGAGTGATAAACAAAATTGTCAGACTAAGAATTTATCTCGCCATCCTAGATTAATCTTCCTTGTAATCCTATAATCATTAGAAATTGTAATGAGTCGTTTATTATAGGAATGGATTATACAAACTTCACATTCCTTGGAACAAATTTTTTTTTGTTTATGTTCTAAGTGATATTGATACATATATTGATTTAAAAGATTTCTCTTATGATTCGAATGTCAATAAGCAGTTCTTATATTTTGACTTTCTCTTATCATGTGTGTATAAATTTCCTTATTTACTTTAGGTACTGGTGTTGCTGAATTGGTTACAAAATATTCACTTGGAATTTCTATCGTCTAAACTACAACATTTGAATATGTTTTCCCTTCAATTGGTTTTTCGTTTTCTTGAGTTGTGATATTAACAGAATTGGTATTTTTTCCTTTATTGTTATGAAACCAGCTACAAAAATATAAGAAAAGAGAGATCAACGCCTTAGAAATAAGCCACTTCGAGGGGGAAACCTCCTTTACATTACATAAATGAACAATTCTTGGATGATACAAATGAAAAAACCTCATTCTATATATAGGAGTTCATGGGGTCACAATATGATCCTAGCCGACCTAACAATAATAATGTAAGGGCACAATAATAACAATATTGGGGTTACATGGGTACAACAATAACAATAAGGGGGCTACACTAACAAAAATAACGGACTACACTAGTAATATAGGGACCTAACATGCCCCTCTCCTTCGAAAAAGTGTTGTCCTCAATGCTTGAATAACTTTGGATTATTTTGTATAAAATTCTCATCCTCTCATGTAGAATCTTCAATGGGTAAGTTCTTCCACTTGATGAGATACTCTAAAATTGAACAATTTCGTACCTGTCGAGTTCTTGTTTCCGTGACTGCTTCAAGTTCCAATATTATTTTTCCTTCATCATCAAGTTCTTGCAATATTTTTTGAAGTGGAATTTTGTCACCTATAACCTTCTTTAAGCATGAAACATGGAAAACTAGATGCACTCGCGAAGAAGCAGGAAGCTCAAAATTGTATGCCATAGTACCAATCTTTTGCAACACTTTGTAAGGACCATAGTACTTTGGCAATAATTTATTATCCTTGTTAGCTTGATTGAGGGAGATTTTTTTGTATGGTTGTAGCCGTAAAAATACCCAGTCTTCTACATCAAAATTTATCTCGTTGTGATGTTGATTTGCCTGTTGTTTCATTCGATTTTGTGCCAAATTTAGGTTATCCTTTAAGATTTGGAGAACTTATTTTTGATGCTTGATGTGATCTTCCACTTCTTTAACCTTAGAATTTTCTCTTAAAGATGATGTGATGGATGGTGGATTCCATAAAGTGCCATAAATGGGGTCATTTTTTCTGTAGTATGGAAGGAAGTGTTATACCACCATTCAAACAAAGGTAACAACTTGACCCATTGTGTTTGTTTATCAGATACAAAACAAAGAAGATATCCTTCCAAACATTTATTCACTATCTCAGTTTGACCATTAGATTGAGGATGATAAGATGAGTTATGAGCTAGCTGAGTACCCAAACAAGAAAATAATTCCATCCAAAAATTTCCAATAAAAATGGGATCTCTGTCGCTTACAATAATCTTTGGTTTCCATGTAGCTTTTGAATTGTTTCCATAAATGCAGTAGCAACTGTAATTTATTTAAATGGATGAGATAATGCACACAAGTGTGCATACTTTTTACGTCTATCAGCTACCACCATGATGACACTCTTTCCTTCGGACTTATGTAAACCTGTGATAAAATCCATTGAATTCTCCTCCCAACATTGACTTGGAATGGATAAAGGATGTAGATGTCTCAGAGTCTTAATTGTCTCAACTTTATTTTTCTGGAAAACCAAACATTCTTCCACAACCTTTTGAATATAATATTTAAGGTCATCCCAAAAAATTTATTTCTTCAACCTGTGGTAAGTTTTTAAAAATCCTGAGTGTCTTCCTAAAGGAGAAGTGTGCAATTCCAAAATAATACTTTGTTTTAGTTTGGAATTCTTACAAAGATAGAAGCGATCTCTATACCATAAGGAACCATTTTTCCAACTAAATGTATCAGATGTACTAGGATCTTGCTGCAACTTTTGAATGAGTGTCCACACTTCTTCGTCCTTCTTCCATTCATCCCTTGCTTCAGTTATCCATTCTGATTGGATAATAGAAATGGCACAAAGCAATGCTTCCACCTCTTCATCCTTTCTTGAGAGTGCATCTGCAACAACATTTAGCTTCCATTTTTTGTAGATGATTTCAAAGTCATGATGTGGGAGCATCAAAGCTAAATTTTTATTATTCCTTTATGTAATTTAGGGGGTGAGATATTTTGAATGAGCATCCACACTTCTTCGTCCTTCTTCCATTCATCCCTTGCTTCAGTTATCCATTCTGATTGGATAATAGAAATGGCACAAAGCAATGCTTCCACCTCTTTATCCTTTCTTGAGAGTGCATCTGCAACAACATTTCATTAGGGGAATTTTGAGGTCTAAAATGGGCCTCCTAAGGAAATTATAAAATAATAGTGGAAAAAATCAAATAAGATTTGATGACATCATCAAATTTTAGAGGGAAAAATGAAAAAACTACTTTTTCAACTCATATTTTCAACTTGTCTCCCAAAGTTTTTACTCAAATTTCGAGCGGGAGTACTCGTTGGATGCGAAATTTAATTCCTCGTCGAGGTACATGTTACACTTTCGATGGGTCCCTCTTTACCAAGAAAAATGAAAATACATAAAAAAACGTGATTACAATCATGTTTGTTCATGTATTTCTCATTTTTCCTCTTAGAAAGGTCCATCAAAAGTATGCAACATGGGTACTCCTTGGATGAGGAATTAAATTTTGCATCCAACAAGTAATCCCGCTCGAAATTTGAGTAAAAAATTTGGGAGATAAGTTGAAAATACGTGTTAAAAAAATAGGTTTATTATTTTATTATTTTTTAATATTTTTACCCTTTTACATAAAAAATGGTAAATCATCCCCGATGGTTGACATCATCATCTTGAATCCTATTGGTTCTTATAAAGTTTATTTTGGTTGTACATTTTTCTTAGGAGGCCCATTTTAGACCTCAAAATTCCCCTAATGAGCTTCCGTTTTTTGTAGATGATTTCAAAGTCATGATGCAGGAGCATCAAAGCTAATTTTTTATTATTCCTTTATGTAATTTAGGGGGTGAAATATTTTAATTATTTATTTAATTATTTTTCTCATTTTTAATTAATTAAGAGATAAAATATAAATGTGAGGATTATTGTAAATATTCCTTAAATAATTAAGGATATGAGTGCAGTTGAATTATGTAGATAATCTAGGGATGAGGACTTAGTTGAGTCCAAAAAAAGATAAATCTAATTTAGTTTTTAAGTTGAGATTTGTGTGGAGGAAATTATGGAATGGAATGAATTATATTTATGTATAAATATGTAGCTTGTGAGGGTGAGAAAAGACAATGATAAAGTGAGAAAGTGAGGAAGTGAGGAATACCAAGAGAGTAAGGAATGGGTTGAGAGCTTTCTGTAAAGGGCTGAGAGCCGAAAGGCCATTCATTGTAATATTTGGCCGAGGATTTCTTGTGTTGTTGTACATCAGTATATTTGTGTTTTTATAGCTCTCTTTCCTATATGTATATTTTAAGCTGCAAATTGTTTTCTTAATGAAGAATTAGATGAGTGTTTTCATGCTGAAGGAAACACACTGTTTTATATGCTAGGATCTTATTTAACCCAGAATCTTGGCATCATTTTGGTATCAGAGCCTTAGAATTGTGTGTTGATTAAATTGTGATTAATTCCCAAGCTGTATGAATACATTGAGTTATCTGTAAAGTATAAGAATGGTGTTGTAATAGCTGAATTGAAAGAGTGTGGAGACTGCGTGATCAAGAAAGCAACGTCAAGGGCGTGTTGTAGAAATTAATCAAAAATCGTGGAAACATGAAATCTTAGCCATGCTGCATATCTGAAAGAGCGGAACTCATGAAGAAACAGTGTGGAGCTGACCCTACCTGCGTATCTGCATTAACCCGGAGATGAGAAACAAGCCTGAAGTAAAGGTTCAATCCAGCATATGGAAGGAGAGCATTTTTGTATACTCAGAGAAGTTCAAACAGAGTAGGAACCGATTTGGATAAGTCAACAAATAATGTATTGTAGTTGCATGGTGGAAGCAACGTAGCCTAGAAGAGCTGCAGTGCTACTAGTTTTTCACGCTATGCAACCAATGTTGATGATGGATGAAAGGGCACATATCAATTTAATTCTATGTGTTGGCTAACGTGTTGTGGGTGCATCTCAAATTTGTGGTATGTTGCCATACGTGAAAACACTTCAGTAAAATAATCATATAGTTGTGTATTAATTATTGGGTGTATATCCATTTAACTCTGCAGGCAGGTGCATATCAATTTTTTGGTAAAATAATCATATACTTACATGAATTTAACCTCATAAGTAAATGAGAACAGTGAGTGACCTTTTATGGTAATATGGAAATAGTGTGATGGTTTTTTGGTGAAATTTTATTAATATATGAATTATAAAAGCATTCTATTTTCAAGAGAAGAAGGAATCGAATCTGAGTTAAGTCTCTAGTTATTTATTTCACGAAGCATTGCATCAGCCAAAGGTTAAGTGGTCATGGAAACAAGCGAGGAGTTGAAAATTTTGGGTGAAATGGTATTTTGGTAAAAAGGGATTGTATTGCATTGGAGGTATGGTTAGTTTCATTTTGGGTGAAATGGTATTTTGGTAAAAGGGATTGTATTGCGTTGGAGGTATGGTTAGTTTCTTGGAATATATTTTACGTGAGTTTCTTATTCAAATTCATTTTACAAGAAGATGTTTATTTAAACTTACAAGAAGCCATTAATTTATTTTCACATAAAATTTGCATGGTTAAACACATAAATGACTATTGAATGAGGTGAAAGTAAATAACAGAGGTAAAGGTGAAAGTAAATTGATGTTGTAAAGCATGGTGGGGAAAAATGGTGAGTTGTGCACACGGTTTTGAGTGGGTAATATATGGTTTCATAAAACCTGTGTGGGTTTTGGGAATGCATAACTTCATAGTTTAATTTTATATTTTTAAGTAGGAGAGTTGTGAGAAGAAGGATTTATAAAGTGTGAAAAGGAGTTTATATTATTTTGGGGTTTTTTTGTAAAAAGTGGATTGTATGGTATAAGAAGTGGGATAATTAATGTACTAGTGTCAAAGTTGAAGTCAAGGTCTATATATCATGAAATAAAAGGAGTCTAGTACATTATGTTAAGGTCAACTTCAATTTCTTTTTTGAGAAGATTTCTTTCAAAATTGAAGAAAAACTCGAGAGATCGAGATGAAGAAATTTGGCTTAAGCTAAGAGGGGAGATTGTGTGTACTTTGAAGGTTTCTAACATTTGTTTGCTGGGAAATATTTATGTTAGAAAATTGTTGGGAAGAGATTTATTTTCTGGGGAGAAAATGGACCTTGCGCGTTCAAAGTAAGTTTGTAGAGGCTTGAATGTATTCCTAAAAGAATACGTGAGAGAAGGGTTGGATCATTTCAACCACAAGAGGATTCAAGGTAAGTGCTCATTGAATGAATAAATATTCATTGAGTAGAGATATTTTAAAATCTGGATGATTAAATTTCCTTGTCGTACTTGAGAAGTTGATCTTTTGTAAATGTTAAGAAAAAGTGAAAATGTTGTAAATGCGGAGGTATAAGGTTTTTTCACCACAGTAGCTTTAAAGAAATTTAAGTTTCGCTTAAATAAATGGAAAAGGAGAATACACTATCCTGGGTGATATAAAAAGAAGTATGGATTTTATATGAGGTGGTTTATTATGCATAGTGTGGGTTCTTCATAGTTTTGGTCAAGTCATTTTGGATCAAAGCTTGTAGTTGGAAGTGGGAGAATTTTTTTGATTTGTGTTTAAGGTTGAAAACACAATTGCTTGATGTTGTAGAATCTTTATTTTACCATCATGTGGCAGCATCTAAGGAGGTTTTATTCAGGAGAGACACAATGTATGAAGTGTACATTATTCATCAAAGAGGTTGAAAACATGTTCTTTGTACACAGGTGAAGAGATGTGAATTGATGTTGTATGGTGCATGAAAGTGCAGGAAAATGTTTGCACTAAAATAACAAGCTTATGGTATGAAGGGCATGCAAGTATTCACAGTGACAAAAATGACACAGAAGAGTGGAATCTAGAGAGTTACAAATGCAAGGGAAAGGTTTGTTAAATAACCTTAATGGCAGCATAAGGTATGATGATTCAGAAAGGTATTTTTGAATGTTGAAAGTTAAATGGTTTATTTATTTTCACCATAAAATAAATCTTGGAAAACATGGATTTCATTTCGATTAAAGTCTTCAGCATCATGTGAAATGATAATGGGAAAGTGATAAGAATGGAGTATGAAAGAGAGTGAAGATTTTACATCCTAAAATTTATTAAGGGTGGATGTTCGTTGGAGGATTGTATAACTTGAATTAAGTCAAAATATCCATTATTAAATTATTGGGTCAAGCCTTGAAGTCAGAACTGATGTTAGGGTCAAATGAAAGTTTGGATAGCTTTAGTTAAGGTTGATTATTTTTATCCAAAATGAAGAGTTGATGTAAAGTCTGAAGTCAAAGAGTCATAAGCTAAATCAAAGGTATGAATGTAATTGGGTGCATGATCGGTGAAGCCCGAAACCCAAAAAATTGGTCATTGTAACACATGAGTTACTAAAGTGTTGTTTGCAGCAAAGTGAAGCAAGACAGTTGCCCAAAGATGATTTCAAGACAGAGAACCGAAAGATACCAAGCGTCGGAAAAAAGCTTGCATTTTTGAATGGCAAGTATGAAGCTTGCTAAAAAGGGGATTCGAATGAAATCCACACGTGAACAGATGAAGTTCACAAAGGAGGAGAAGATGACTGTTGATAGTCATTTCAGGAGATCTGATGAACACCACAGCAGAAGGAAGAAGAACGAAAATTCCAAGGTAAGTGGCATATGTGAGCAGTTGACGGAGGAAGATTATGATCGGGAAAAGGCTGAGATAACACTTCACCTTGAATTGTTGATGGAGTTATTGCAGAGGAATGTGAAAGACCAGACACATGGTTGGACCATGAGGAAGAAAGTGAAGTGGCATAGACTACATGCAAAGAGGGAAAATCAGGTAAACTTACAGTTGACAGAAGAGCTGAGGAAGCTTGAGCAGATGATAAGTGTTCAAATGAGGTGTGAAGAACTCAGAGAGGCTGAGTTAAAATGGATGTTTCCATTTTTGACCCAGAACAGGGTGAAATTCTGTGTGAAGAGATCAATGAGGAAGATCTCATGAACGTTCAAAAGAATTTGAAGATGTGTTGTCAAGAGAAGCAGATGAGGCTATGAAGCCTTGTATTTTTAAATCTCACAGTTTATGTATGTTTGCAGGATGTGTGAGAGATGGTGAGCAGTTTGATGAAACTGTCACAGAGATGAATGAAAATCTTAAGGTGAAGTGTGATGGATAATTCCTTTCAGAGGAGGAAGGTACTAATTTTTTGCAACAGGAAGAAATCATAAATGAATTATTGTTTTGGAGTAGAAGCATAATGAAAATGTCGAAGAGATATTCCAAGGAGGTAAACAAATGTATATGTTTAATGAAATTGCTGACAGAATTTTGCAATGTGATGAGACAGAAACCAGGACAACTCAGGAAGATTGCCACAAGAAGAAGTAAGCTGGGAATGACGGTTGTGATATGGAAATCGAGTTCTTGGAATGATGGCTTAAGGAACCCGATGGAGAAGTAAAACTTGCAGAACCTGATCCAGAAGAAATTACAGTTACTATGCAGGATAGAGATGAAATGTTTTTAACATTTATACAGTTGAATGAATGTTATAACTTTTCAGATAATAATGTAACTGTAGGTACAGAAAATGACATTAACAAATATGATGTCGAAATCAGAGAAATTGAGCAGAAATTATTTGACGTTGAGATGGAAGATCAGAAGCAGTAAGAAAGTTATGTCTGTAAAGACATAAAGGAGACAAAAATATTGGTCCATCAGGATAAAGAAGGAAGAAGCCAGCAGTTCAAAACACGATCTGTTGAAATCCAGAAATTCGATGATGGGAGATTGGTGCTTAAAGCATCAAAAGAGACCGAAAGGTCTTATTTTTTTAAAACTAACAGTTTGTTGATGAATGCAGGTACTTCACTGGACGAGAAAGTTGTTGCTATTTAAACAATCAAAGAATATATTTGTAATCAAGAAGGAGTTATTGATTATTTTCCATTGCAGAAAGTTGAGTGTTCAGCTCAGTTGGAGATGAAAGAATTCGACAAAGAGGAGTTACTCCAAGGAATTGGTGAAAGAAAGTGTTGGAGGAGTCGATGGAATCCGATCGACAGAGTGAGTGATGAGTTACCAAATTGAGTTGATACTTCAAAGGACCAGTGGCAGAACATAGTTTGGAATCTTGGAGGGAGAAAGTCATCAGGACTTGTGGCTATCGCATTGTTACATAAAAATGACAGACCTCATAGACAGGAGTCTATGGAAACTTCTCTACATGGGGAGTCTGATGCAGGAGCATCAAAGCTAAATTTTTATTATTCCTTTATGTAATTTAGGGGGTGAGATATTTTAATTATTTATTTAATTATTTTGCTCATTTTTAATTAATTAAGAGAGAAAATATAGATGTGAGGATTATTGTAAATATTCCTTAAACAATTAAGGATATGAGTGCAGTTGAATTAGGTAGATAATCTAGGGATGAGGAATTCCATAAACGAGACTTAGTTGAGTCTAAAAAAAGATAAATCTAATTTAGATTTTATGTTTATATTTGTGTGGAGGAAATTTAGGCATAGAATAAATTATATTTGTGTAAAAATATGTAGCTTGTGAGGGTGAGAAAAGACAAGTGAGAAAGTGAGAAAGTGAGGAAGTGAGGAATACCGAGAGAGTGAGGAATGGGTTGAGAGAATTCTATAAAGGGCCGAGAGCCGAAAGGCCATTCGTTGTAATATTTGGCTGAGGATTTCTTCTGTTATTGTACATCAGTATATTTGTGTTTTTATAGCTCTCCTTCTTGTATGTATATTTTAAGCTGCAAATTGTTTTCTTAATGAAGAATTAGATGAGTGTTTTCATGCTGAAGGAAACACATTGTTTTATATGCTAGGATCTGATTTAACCCATAATCCTGGCATCAAGTCATAACCCAACATCTTTGTGACCCATTTTTGCTACTCTTCTGAAGATAGTCTTTGTTCCAAAAAGTGTTTAAGACTATCATGATCAGTTTTTACCTTGAAATATCTTCCCATTAGGTAAGGTCATCATTTCTTTAGTGCATGTAGTATTTCAAAAATTTCCTTCTCATAAATGGCTTTATGTAAATACTTTCCTTTGATTGGACGACTTTCAAAAGTAATGGGTCTTCCTTCTTGCATTAAAATAACACCAATTCCATTTCCCTAGGCATCACATTCCACAATAAATATTTTTGTTGAGTCTGGCATAGCTAAGATCGGTGCTAGGCACATTTCCTCTTTAAGATGTTCAAAGGCATTAGTTGCTTTCGGAGTCCATGAAAATGCATATTTCTTCAATAATGTTGTTAGGGGTGTTGCTATTCTCCCATAATCCTTAACAAACTTGCGATAATACCCTGTTAACCCAAGAAATCCTTGCAACTGCTTTATGGTTGTGGGGACTTTCCATTCCTTAATGGCTTTAATTTTGTTAGGGTCTACCTTAACATGCTCGTGAGATACAGTATGACCCACAGATTCCACCTCTTGTACTCCAAAGAAACATTTGGAGGTTTTTTCATATAATTTTTTCTCCTCCAATAGTTTGAGCACCCTGTCAACATGTTGAACATGGTCCTTCCAAGACCTGTTGTAGATTAGTATATCATCAAAAAATACTAGCACAAATATTCTAAGGAAGGGTATAAAAATGGAATTCATCAACCCTTTAAATGTAGAAAGTGCATTGGTCAGGCCAAAAGGCATGACCAAAAATTCATAATGACCCTCATGAGTTTGAAATGTTGTTTTCGAAATATCTTCAGTCTTCATTATACTTTGATGATATCCTGAATGACGATCCAACTTGGTAAAATAAATTTCTCCATGTAATTCATCCAATAATTCACCAATCACAAGAATTAGAAATTTATCTTTAATAGTGAGCTTATTGAGCTCCCTATAATCTGGATACATGTGCCATGATCCATCCTTCTTGTGCACCAATACTATGGAGCAGAGAAAGAACTTTGACTAGGTTAAATTATACCATCCTCTAACATTTCTACAATCATACATTCAATATCACTCTTTCGGACATAAGGATATTTGTAAGGCATGATGTTTGGAGGAACACTTCCTGGAATCAAATGAATAGGATGATCATGATCACAAATAGCTGGGAGTCCTTTGGGAGTTTCAAAAACCTTGGAATGATTGTCCAAGTATTTTTAGATATTTGGAGAAATAGATGATTTTGGTGTTGGAACTTCTAGTGAGCATAATTGTGAAATTACGACTCGTTGTTATTTCTTCAGAAGCTTTTCCATGACATTAAATATTATTATATTTCTCGGCTTCCCTGCGATACCCCGTAATTCAACTTCCTTTCCTTCCAACAAAAAAATTCAAGAAAAGTTCTTGAAAATTAAAAGCTACCATCCCCAAATATTGTAACCATTGTACTCCTAGGACAAAATCAACACCTCCCATTGGAATGGATAGCATTGGAATATTCAATACATATTCCCCCATGGCTATCTTGATATTATGGCATTTTCGAGAGCAATTTATAGTTCCTCCATTTGCAACCATCACTTGAAATTATGTTGTTTGGTATAGGAAGAAATTCAATTCCTTGGCTACCTTACAATGAATAAAATTATGGGTACTACCCAAATCAATCAACACTATTACCTTTTTCTTCTTGATATGTTCTTCTATCTTGAGAATTTGAGGATTGGTAATTCCTGCCAATGCATTACACGATATGGTCATACTCATTTCTTCTTTCTATAGGGTTTGTTCTTGGTGTATATCCTTTTCTTTTGAAGTTTCTTGTTCATTTTATTTCTCCTCTTCACAATCTATATAAAATAATTTCTTCTCAACACACTTATGACCTTTAGTGTATTTTATATCACAACTGTAGCAAAGCCCTTTTTCTTTTTTTTCTTCCAATTGTTGTGGTGTCAACCTTGTAGGTTGTGGAAGTCTAGGAGTAGAAACACTTCCATATTTATAGATGTGAGTGGTAGGCTTCATTGTCGCCATAATTTTACATTCAATTTTTCTTTCCAACCTGAATTCCAATGAATCAGGTTCGTCGAACCTCATGTTGGATGTTATCCTTTAAAGTCCCTATGAATACATCAATCTTGTGTTCCTCTAGAATATCAGCTACCCTTAAATTCAATTTTTGAAAGTCCTCAACGTGCTCCACCACTTAACCCTTTTGTTTGAGATTTATCAATTAGCTAAAGAAGGTGTTTCTCTTTGTATCTTCATAATGTGCTATCATTTCCTCCATAAAAATTGGCCAAGTGACAATTTTTTTATGGGAGCAAAGGCATCGATACCATACAATTTTTTTTTTTTTTGAATATAAAGTTGCAATGCATACCTTTTGTGTGTTTTCCACATTATTGAGATCAAAATATTTCTCCATCTGTAGTATCCATGTTATGGGATCCTTGCCATCAAACTTCCTCATATTGATCTTTGGAATATGGTGAATATTCAATCCAACATTAGAGTTTATGAAATCACGATTACCATTTATTTTGTTCTCATCATGAGTTTCCTCTACTATATTTTCGCCATTAGGAATCATTTCTTTTATCAACCTTGTCAAACCTTCCTTCAAACCTTCCATGTCTGCTTTTAGATCATTCTTCATGTCTTCTGTTTTTATGTCATCCCTCACTGAGCTGGGATTTCTAATGATAAGGAGATTTTATTCCACAAAGAAAATACTACAAGGACTGCATGGACTGTCAAAGCCACTTTTTCACCTATCGGAAACCTTGAAAAGGATAAAAATCCACCTTTTTTCTCTAAAAGTGCTCATTTTTACATATCAGGCCTCTAAGCCCCTTTCGCTTAAGCCCAAGCCCCTTTTCCACCATGAGACAGGGCCCCGTGACTGAGCGCTAAGCCCATTGGAAATCGCACGTCGTTCTTTCCAAGTTCCCACTTCCAAGTTCTCTATTTCGCCGATGGCCAATCCTTCGATAAGATCTGGACCGTCCATTCCCTAAGATCCGACGACCATCGCATCGCTCCATCGCATCGGCGCATCGCATCGGGATTCTCCCTTTCCCTTCCACCTTCCCTTCTTCGCCGATGATCCTCCCCCGCCGATGGAATCCTAGCCGTTGATCTCTCCCAGATCCAATGGTCCTAGCTCATCGCCACCCTAACATTCCTTGTGCATTGAACTCCTTTTCCGCCGATGTGTGAAACCCTGATGCAATCTCGACCGTTCATCTCCGCAGATCCAACGGTCATCGCTCATCGCACTTCACCTCACTCCATCACGCATCACACATCGCAGCCAATATGTTGATCTTCTGAGATAATCTCCACCGTTGATCTCCGCAGATCCAACGGTCCTCACTCCATCGCGCCTTCGCAAATTTCCCGACCACTCATCCACTATCACATTCCCCGCTCTGATCTGGACCGTCGATCATCTTGATCCAACAACCAGCGCGACTCTGCCTTTACCCCGCTCATCCTTTCTCCTCTACGTATCTTTGTTGTTGATCCTCAAGATCTAATGGCCCTCGCTTCATTGCACACTCGCCTTTCACCCCTCCCCTCACACCATTCACGCCTTTGTGTAATTCTGCGATGCGTCCTCCACCGTCCGATTAACCTGAATCTATGGTGTAGGATCACTGTGGGGGCACCCGACCATAGTGGCCCGTACTCCCCAGTGCCCCCGTAGTTGACTCCTTTGACTGCGGAAGATCTTCATCCAACTGTCCATATTCATTATGGAGGTACCTGGCCCGCAAACCCATCTGTACCCCCAAGTGCCCCTGCAATTGATCCCCACCATTGATGTCCATCATGATCCAATTTTCCTCACTCCATCGCTCGATCGCTACTTTCCTGATCACTCACCCAACATCACACTCCCCCACTCCAATCTGGACCGTTGATCTCCCTCATCTAACGGCCCACATCACTCCCGTTTTTATAACCCTGCAACTGATCATCCCGCTATGCGACAAAATTGCTAACGTCATTTTCGGTCCCACCTGATCGTGCAAGTACATCCATCGCATTCATCTACAGCTGTTGATCTGGATTTCCCAGATCAGATGGCTCTCGCTCATTTTTGCATTCATTTCATAGCATCTCCCCAACACGCAGCTTTGACATGAAATGGGTGGTTTTTGTGAGGACACGAGTCGCCCCCTAACATGTATCACGTGCCTCCAGCCCGATACCTCTTACCACTCAGCCCCCATGTGAAAACCACTTGCAATTTTCTGCGAAACCGCCCATCATATTTCCGCGCCATATTTTGATTTAAACTCTAGTTTTCGCCTCCGCCATGGTTTTACCTTCTATCGCTGCATTCACACTTCCTCCACATTGCTCCATAGCCCCTCGCTGAGCCATCTGAAGCAGTCTACCCATCATCACAGGATTTATTTAATGGGTTTGTTGTCTGTGAAGGTTTTCATGGCCTTTTAAGTACACAGGCCATCTCATAGCCAATCACAGTGGCTCGAGGCCGAGGATGACAATCCTCCACGCCCAGGAAGCAGAGAAAAAATATGCAAAGGGTCAGTTTCACGTCTCAGTCGGTGGATCATGACCATTGGCCATCCTATAAGACCCTCCAATGTAGAATGCCAGCTCTTCCACTACTAGCAGTACTGCATTCTCCAGCACAGAAGGCCAGTCCTTCCCACGACTAACAATATCGCCTTCGCCAGCAGCAGCAGTGGCTCCGTCTCATCAAACATCGATGATAATTCACGACTGGGCCTATGTGGCATTTTTATCTTATGTCCTTTTCACTTTTTCATTTCGGGTGAAATCCTTATTTCACTCCTGTAGTTTTTACTTTAAGTTGGTAAATTGTTTACATTTCAGTTAGAAATGGTTTTAGGCCTGCATTGTAAGATGATGAGAGGCAGTTATACGTCATCATCATTTCTATTTTTTATTTATACCTATAACAACATACAGGCATGTGGAGAAGATATTTTCCCAAAATATCTTCTCGCGCATAGGAATCAGAGGTTATAAAAACAGGAAGAAAACACTAACAAAAGGTTCCAGATTTTCCAAAGGACTCACTAGCTCAAGTATTCTGTATTTATTTTGTATGAGTTTTGATAGTGAATGTTGAAGTTCCCATAGGGATTCAGTAATAAGAAGCTTTGCTGGAATTGGGGATTCCGCTCTGGATGATCCACAATTTGTAACTATTCTCCATGTTTTTTTAATACAAATGTCCATTTTGTATCTCTCTACATTTCTTGTATCTAATGTTCTAGAATGAAAGTGCTCCCATGCTTAAATGTGAATTTATCATAGCATATACTCACATTTACTCATCTATAGTGCTTTAAATATGGCTCAGGCATGATACTTAGTTTCATTTTCTATCTCTTCCACCGTTCTTCCAATATTAACTACAATGGATTCTTATCTTTGAACTTGCCCAAATATATGGATTCTTATCTCTGAATAATCCCAGTATATATGGATTATTATCTTTGAATAAGCCCAGTTATAGTTGATATCTTACTCCACATTCTGCCATAGTCATCACTCATATATAACTTGATATCTGTGTGTTCATTTTAGAAGTTGGCCCCCTTTACAGCATTCTGTTTTAAAGCTGTCTGATGCATTTACTTATTACAGTTTGTCTCAGTTTTTGTCGTTTTCCTAGTTGTTGTGTTTAACTTTGGGGTCTTTGTTCCACCCTTATTAAAACCAATCATCTGAGTAATAGATGCATGAGAGCCTATAATTGTCAACTACAATTAGTTGAGTCATATGCTCCTTGCATTTAAGATGTCCTAGGCACTGGTCTTTATACATCTAAAAGTTGTCTCTAGGAGCTACAACATCTTCCATGTTGTCTTTCATTTTTCATCCATCTTAGTTTCCATGTCATCCATCTTAGCTTCCATGCCATCCATCTTAGCTTCCATGCCATTCTTCAAATCATCCATCTTAGCTTCCACGCCTTTCTTCAAACCATCCATATTAGCTTCCACGCCTTTATTCAAAACTTCCATTTCATTTTTTGTTGCTCTTTGCGAGAGAAAAATTTGGTGCACTTTCTCTTGTAATTTTGATATGTCATGTTGCATTTATTCTTCTTCATGAGTCATAGTAGAGCCTTATGAAGGCTTAATGGGTGTTGAATTATTTTTAGGTGGCATTTTAGAACCCAATACTGATATCTGTCTTTCAATATTCCTTGGAATCACTTCAAACTGATTTTTCAAACGAGACTTATGCAATTTGAAAAAAAATACACACATTTTTCTTGCTTTTGAGGAGCTCAATATTGAAACTGATGTATCTCTGTAATTTTGGATCTTCAATATCTGAAATTTGATCCTGTAGTATCCCTCTGAGGCTTCTTTTGAATGCCACAATTCTGACCTGATTTGGATGCTTCAAGGAAAAGTTATGCCCAATCTCCCACAATGACCTAATTATGGAATAGTTGAGTAGAGAGAACTTGTACGACGTAACACATGTCAGTGTTTCCTCCTTTAGCTCTAAAATTGATCCATAGGACACTACAGTTTGTTTTCTTTTGACCACTTTTTATAGAATTCCAATTTGTTTCTCAGAGAGAGAAATCTGACGATTTTACCAAGGTCACTTCTTTTAGATGAAATTCGGGAGACTGCAAAAACCCTAACTTCCAAAGATCATATCTCCAAAAATATTGCGAACCAAGACCTGAAAATTTTACACGACGTTCCTAAGGATTTCGGCTTTGCGAGGTAAAAATTTCATCTTCTAAACCTTCGTAGAAAAACCGTTATAGCAAAAATTCCACGATGACCTGTTTGGAGTAGTGAAACCCTAGAATCTAAAGCTCTGATACCAAATGTTATGAAACTAGCTCCAAAAATAGAAGAAAAAGAGATCAACGCCTTAGAAATAAGCCACTTCGAGGGGGAAACCTCCTTTATATTACATAAATGAACAATTCTTGGATGATACAAATGAAAAACCTCCTTCTATATATAAGAGTCCATGGGGTCACAATATGATCCTAGCCGACCTAATCATAATAATGTAAGGGAACAATAAGAACAATATTTGGGTTACAAGGGTACAACAATAGCAATAAGGGGCCTACACTAGTAATATAGAGACCTAACATTTATCTTCAACTTAGAGTGTTATGACTAAAAACTTCAATACTTCTTCTTGGGTAAGTTATTCTAAATTTTCATTTAGTGAATTCTTATCACTTTCAAGCTTCATTATTTACGTAAGAAGGATTTGGTTATGATTTCTTATACATAAAAGCTCTTCTCTTTATGTATTGTTGACTTTATTCTTAGTATCCTCCTCATCTTTTAAACTTTTTATTTTTTTCTAATAACCTTTGATCAAGTTATTTTAAGCGCATTTTTTCGTCTTCTTTCTCTAAATGAATTTCGTTGAGTTTCTTCTCGGAACCTTCCTTTTCATGTTCTAATTTGTGCTTCTTAATCTTACACTTTTTGACTTACGCAAGTAGTTTCTAATTGTGATCCTTCGAGCATGAATTTTCTTCGGTTTTATTAGATATAACTTCTTCCAGCTCTGTTTGCTTCTTTAACATTGTTTTTTCATTCTCTTGTAGCATCCGCTCTTAAATATATTTAAATTCTTTTGATGAAGGATTTTTCGGTTATGAATTCATTGTTATGTCATGGAAGGTGACCATCTTCATCTTATAAGGAAACATCAAAATCTTTTTTTATATAATTCTTTTTTTTTTTTACTTTTGAAATTTTTTTTAAATATTTTTTTGACTTTTTGTTTCCTCTCAATATATATATATATATATATATATATATATATATATAACTGATCAAAAAAATAATTTTTTTAATATAATATATATTATTTTTTTATACTAAACCATTTTTAATATTTTTTTATAAAATTTTTATTTTATTTTTTATATGAATTTATAATCTATATATATATATATATATATATATATATATATATATATATATATATATATATATATATATATATATATATATATATATATATATATTCCATAAACATGTGTCCAAAACTACGAAATGATAAGCATGCATAGTAATAGAACCCAAGGATATACTTGCTACCAACAAAAAGTAGGTAACCATTGGAGACATTTTTTCTTCTCATTTGACAACTAACCAACTAGCAACCAAATGATTTTCAACATATAACATTATGCTAGATTTCTCCACCAATTGTTCCAGTCAGATCGCTCTCTCATTTGGAATTATTATTAAAAGAAGGTGGGTGATCTCTCGTCAAGCACTCTAACCATTATAACAATCATGTGCTTTCATTTAATTTTATGAGTATGTTAATATGGATCACGAGGAAAACCAGATGATTAATTGATCTCAATTGCATCCTTGTTCACACACCTCAGTTGTAAGATTAGTCTTTTTTTTTTTAAATCTAAAATTTTGCAAGGGTATATACAACAGCCCGCAAGCCATATATACCAGTAACTCATGACTTCGCAAGGACCGAGGCGTTCGGAGACCAGCGAGATCCCAAACTCCAACAGGACGTCTATCCCTCTAGCTTAGTCATAGTCTTTAACATTAATCTAATGAGACCTCTTTAAAGACATAGGTTTTAGAAAGGAACCATTGGGAAGGCACTCCGTAATATAACATGACTCAGGTAATTCATAATTAACACTTTCCATCTCTCCTAAATATCTATATCTGCTCTTTAGGTTGGTAATTATTATCAAGACTGGAACCATATATCCACATCCTTAAGTTAGGGCCTCGAAACTTGGTCCCAAAGGTTGATGTAGATAAAAGAATGTTAAAATAATATAAAACCACAATTAAATAAAATGTAAAATGAAAAATATATCTAGGACATATTTGGCACCCAATTTGGTAAAAAAAACAGAATCCAACTCGATCAAGGATACAAAGAAGAATTTTAGTCAAGAAAATAACCAGTCCTTTATTACAAGTCATACTTCGTCCTATAATTATCTATTTTGTATCCGTCGATTTTCTTGGATTTCCTTCACCTAGAGCTGCCACAAATTGACTTCACGGTTTTTGAAGAATTCGATTGTTGAAATATTCTTTAATTTTCTTTGTACCATCGGAGAAGTTTGGACGCAAGAAATCATGATGTCTAAGGGCCATATGTGATTGACTGTTATGAGAAAATCCATTTCAAGGCCGAAGATTTTACTTTTCTAATGCATAATATTCAAAGCTTCACATGAATTAAGTACCAGGAAATTATCTTTTTTGTTATTGAATGTTGGGATATGGAACTTGGCCATCGGATGGATTACCATATTATGGTTTATAAGCCTGAAATTGTGTGCTACGGGATGTTTATTTCAGTGTTTGGGTACAATCGTGAAACAATTTAGGGATGGATTATTCAGAGCAATGCAGTTCTGTAGGATTTGCAATATTCAACGCTTCTCGGAACTATGTGAAGGAATTTTTTTGAAGCTTTATGTATGGTAATTTGAGGAGCAAAATCTACTATTAGAGAGAAGATCTATGGAATCTAGTGTACAGTGCTTTTGAAGGTTAAGTGTTGGAAATAAAAGTATGCACTTTGGAGCACAATTTGGAATTTTTTTAAATATTAAGAAACCTTTGAAAGTAACTTGATGCCTTATTGTTGCAGACCTTTGAACCAATGCTAACAGCGTTTTGTAACAAGTCAGTTCTTGACTATTTGTTGGAGCACACATTATTTGGAGTATCGTGTGAAGCATCTTTGGAGCACCTTGTGGAGAAATTTATTGTAGCAATGTTGAGTTCATTTGGATGATGTTTTGAAGTATTTTTTGAAGTCTTTGAAGTAGTTAAAGGTGGGAATCTTGTTGAAGCTTACTATGAGATTGAAGCTTGGATTGATTTTTTTAAGGATTGGAGTCCTCATAAGAAGTTGGAGTCTTGTTGAAATCGAGTTGGAGCCTGGATTGGTATTTGAGGATTGGATTTCTCACTATTTTTATTAATATTTTTTTTTCTTATTTTACATCATATGTTCTAGTAAAATTTAACTAGAATAATATAACAATTGAAAGAAATAATGATTCCACCCCCCCCTACCCATCCCCTCCACTCCCACCCCCACCTCAACTTTTCCAACATATCATTCCTTAATTCAGTTGGTATCACACATGCAACATATATACCTTGAGGGATAATTTGATTCCACTTCAACGCCTTCCAAGAGGTTCATTTCCCTGTTTTGAGAGTAGGCATGACCTTTTGGTCCCAACATTACCTCTCCAACGATGAGTGTTGGACCTTGAGTAGATTTCACATGATTTTACACTTCTTTATGAGCCTCTAGGGTTGAAAATATGAGCTTGAAATCTTAGTCATTTTACTATTTGATGATGTGCCTAGATGGAGACAAGACACCCCCATATTTGCCTTTCCCCTTTTTGATAGAGAATATTTTGTTCTGGAGCCCCTATGAGGATTGTTATCATTGAGCTAACTTGGGAGGGCTAGCACATCCCTCTTTGATGCCAAAACTTTCCCTGAGAGGTGTTGTGTCACTCCCACATGCATGAAAAGAGATGTATAAGGTTTCTTTTGGATGACATCAAGGTGGAGGAGGTGATTTTTGGAGATGTACACATGCACTTTGTGGTTTTCTTAGAATGTGGAACACTCCAATCATGACTATGATTAGGTATCTATGTATAAGAAGAAGTTAAACAACATGTAAGATAAGAGGTTTCCACAAATTACTTCTAACTCTAGCTAAAACCACCACCTTCAACTCAAGTGGGGATGGCATAACGATGCAAAGCCTTGGCTAGACCATTGGAAGATAAATGAGGAGATCTCCTCATTTTTAGAATAAGAATAATATTAAAAATCTTCTTACATCAAGATTTAAGGAGAAATTGTTGGGTGATAATGAGTTAGAGGGAAAAAGGAAACTAAGATATTATAAAGAGGTGATTAACTCAAATCTCAGAAATAAAAAATCTTTTTGTCTTGATTAGTGTAGAGAAGAAAATAAACATTTCTAAAACAAGAAAAAATTCTCATGAGCTTCATAGTTAAACTAGGCATTGGTCAATTCCCAGAACATCACAGAATGAAAGAGAGTTGAAGATGAAAAACATCTTCTCTTAGATTTTCCAACTTATACTTACATTAGATTTAGTTTTCATAATATTTGTCATACTCTTAACAATAATGATCTTATGTTAAAACTAATATTTTTAATACAAATATTTTATGATTTTTATCACAACTGTGTGTGTGTGTGTGTGAGATGATAATGATACAACACTAAATTTGTTTTTTTGGAAATGAAGTATGATGTGTTTTATACTTATTTCAAATTTAAAGTTAAAATTACTCTTTTCAAAACACATTGTTATTGTATTTTCAAATTCATTATCATCAAGTATTTTCATAATTCAAAATAGTTTAACTAAATTAGAATTCATACTTACTCATTTTTCCCATTTTTATAAGTTTCTATTTACAATTGTTTTTATCTACATGAGTTATTAGAAATTTTGTTATTGGTTTGGTTTCCCTTCAAATAGGTTAGAATGTTTTTTAGTATATGTAATCCTCATATGACATAACTCTAAGCATCTAACTTTTAAAAATAAAAATAAATAAATAAATTTGTGAAAATGAATATAAATTAAGTCAATTGGATTTTTCATTTTATCTTATTCTTAATGTTATTCATTTAATTTCATAACTTTATTTTAATACATCTTTTCTCTATTTCTCCTTTTTTGTTCTTATATTATTTTAAGAATTAATTGTTAAAATCAATACGATTTGACTAATTTGATATTTCAACTTGTATTATATTATAAATTTACAATTATCTTTCCTATACTTTATTCTTATTCTAACTTCATTGGCCTTATTTATTGTTATTATCTTTATATTATAGAATACTATGTTTTTGAAGTTAGGCATTTTGCATTATGTCAAATGAGAATTCTATAGACCAATATTATATGCTATTGTCCTTTCCAAAGGAAAACCATACTAATAGCATAAGTTCAAATTTTTGAGATCTTTAAGACCTCTAACTAGAGCATGTTGTGGAAAAAAACCCATATAAATAGGTTGGTTGCACCAGACCTTTACCATTAGGGGAAGTTTGAGGTAAAAAATGTGCCTTAAAACAAAAAATGTACTAATAAAATTAACTTAAAAATAACCAATTCAATATTGTGATGTCATCCCTATCGTTCTCGCGTGCTTCCCTGAGGTTGTTGCGCACAAAAGACCTGTGTGCGCCCTAGCTACCCTTCCCTCTTGCCGCCATGACCACTGGAGGGGGATCCGAACCCCTCCCTCTCCCTACGGAGGTGAGCGCCTTCAAGACCTTGGTGGCCTCTTGTAGCAAACATTCTCCTTCAGTCTGGGTGTGTCTCCACCATCTCCCACTGCACTGCTGGAATCAGAAGTCCCTGAAGATTATTGGCAATGCCCTAGGAAAATACATTGACCAAGCTATAAGAAAAGACCAGTATTCTTGTGCCTGCATATGCATCGAAGTAGATCTGGAAGAAGGGTTGCTGGAAGCAATCAAACTAACAGTTGCAGGATGGTCCCATGTTCAAGAGTTCGATTATGAACTACTCCCCTTCAAATGCAGACATTGTCACGGATATGGACACTTCACAAGACATTACAAGAAAAAGGTCGAGGGGCAGACTGAGAAAACTAAGGGTGAGCAATGGACCCTAGTCCAGAAAGCAGCCCATCCAAAAGGAAGTGGGAAAGGCATCACAAAGGGGAACACCTCCACAAATTATATGAGCTCCATCCCCATCCAAGATGTGGCCTCAATCCCCAATGACAAGGAAAGCATCCCTGCAAGCTCTATAGAATCAACCCCGAACAGCATGGAACAGAATGTGCCTCCCACCTCCAATAAAGAAGGCCAAGAAACAGTCCTTCTTGGAGCCTCTCAAGATAGCCCTTCCAACCCTTCATACGCAGGAATCACAAAGAAAAAGATGACAGACAACTCATGCTCCTCAGAGGATGAGACCTTTGAGAGACCATAAAAAAGATCCGGAAGGAAATCCCATAAAGAAGTCAGGGAAGAGGAGCAAGAAAGGCTAAAAACACAAGGAAGCCAACCTACAATAGAGATGTCTATCGGGATAAATACCAGAGCAAGGCCTCCCAAGGGAGGATTCATTAACCCCTCCCCTGGTAAATAATGTGTCTAGTCTCTCAGAATTGCAAAGGCTTGAGGAATCCATTGAAAATTGAAGTCGTCAAATACCTTTTGAAAATAGACCCCCAGACATCCTCATGCTCCAAGAGACTAAAATCAAATGGCTCTCCCTTCTTCACATCAGCAAGTCGAAGTGGGAGAAAAATGCAGGCAAAGAAGTAAGCTCAAGCGGCTCTTCAGGTGGATTAACAACTCTATGGTCTGATGAACTCTTTCAACCGAACATCTCCTATGAGACGCAACACTGGATCTTCACTAAACTAAAGCACCACACAAGTAATTTGACCTTTTCATTATTCAATATTTATGTCCCTGTAATCTATGTTGAAAAAAGAGAGTGTTGGAACTCTCTATCTGCCTTCCTAGAGCAACACTCCCCCAATAATATCATTCTGGTTGGAGATCTAAATATAGTTCTGAAACCAAGAGAAAAGAGGGGAGGTAACAACAACAGAGACCAAATGATACCCTTGGTGGAAGATCTTATTCAGCATTGGGATCTCCTTGACTTCAATCTCGTGAGAGGCCTTTTCACCTAGACCAACAACAGAATTGGGGAGGACCACATTTCTTCCCGCCTAGACATATTCTTAGTCCAAGGCTCACTGTTGATAGAAAAAAAGATAATTTCAACAAAAATTCTCCCTAAACTCACCTCGGACCACAAGCCCATCCAACTACTTGTGGAAGATGAAGAAGACTTGGGCCCAATCCCCTTTCGGTTCAGTCCCCTCTGGATTTAAAGAGAAGGATTCTTCGAAACTGTACGAGCAGCCTAGGCCAAACCTATCACCGGGTCTGCAAGCTATGTGTGGGAGAAAAAACTTAAGGATACAAAGCATGCCCTGAAAGAATGGATAAGAAAACCTATAAAAACTCCAACCAGTCAGAGAATAGAAGTTTAGTCACTTGAGACCCTGCAACTGGAAATGGAAAGCAAAAATATCACTCCTGAGATGCTTGACAAAGAGGTGAAAGCCCAAAGCTCCTCCTACTGCTCCTTTTGCATGGAAGAAGAATATTGGAGAATCAAATCTCGCAACCTATGGTTGAAGGCAGGGGATCATAACACCTCCTTCTTCCACTGCCAATACAAAGCTCTCCTCTCCCACAATCACATCATGGAAATCACAACAGTTGAGGGAAAAATCTGTAAAGGGTTTGACAATATCAAAACAACAACAGAAAGACATTTCAAAAACCTCTATGGTCCTGGGATATATGGCAATGAAAACGACACAACAGACCTTATTTCAAAGGTCCCCCACCTTGTTAGCTCAGAATACAACCTCGCCCTCGCTAAAACCTTCTCATAAGAAGAAATTATCAAAGTCATTTGGTCTATGGAACCTGACAAGGTCCCTGGCCCTGATGGATTCATGATCCATTTCTACAAAATTTGCTGGGATATAATCAAATATGACTTGCTGAAAATTATAAAAGGATTCCTGAACAAAGAATATGTAGGGGGAGGCATCAACTCAACCTTCCTGGCCTTAATCCCGAAAGAAGTCAATCCATAAACCTTCAACAAATTCAGACCCATCTTACTTTGCAATGCCTCCTACAAAATACTAGATAAACTCCTAGAAAACAGAATCAAACCTCTCCTCGGGAGACTAATCTCTAGCTCCCAAGGGGGGTTTGTCGAAGGCAAGCATATCTTGGACAATGTAATCCAAGTGCAAGAAGCCATCCATTCTAGAAAGCAACGAAAAGAAAAATGGATGCTGATTAAACTAGATATGGCTAATGCATTTGACAAGGTCAATCTCTCTTTCCTTCACAAAGTTCTCCTCTCCTTTGGATTCTCCCCTCAGTTTGTCAACCTCATAAAAGCTTGCACTGAAAAGCCCTGGATTGCACCGCTGATCAATGAGTGCCCTACATAATATTTTCAAGCTCAGAGAGGACTGAGGCAAGGTTTTCCTCTCTCCCCATTCCTGTACATTCTGATGGTAGACACCCTTAGTAGAAAGCTCATTGCTGAGAGGAATCCTGGGGCTCTACCTGGCTTAAGAATATCAAACGGCCTGGACCCCATGAACCATGTCCTCTTTTCTGACGATTCTCTTCTCCTCGGAGGAGCTTATTCTAGAATTGCAAAATCATTTGACTCTATCCTCAAAAGCTACTGCAGGGTCACCAGAGCACTAATTAATGAAAGAAAAAGTGAATTATATGGATGGAATGTGGAGCAACATGAGCTTACTCGCATTGCACAAATCCTTGTGTTTGATGGATTTTCCCAATCGGATGAAATAAAGTACCTGGGTTTGCCATTGAAAATTGGGGTCAATAAAAGATCCCTGTGGACAGAAATCATCAGTAAAATCAAGTCCAAAATTGCCTCCTCGAGAGGTCACTACTCACCAAAGGAGATAAAATGATCCTTATTAAATCTATTCTATCTGCTCTTCCTATCTACCAAGGTTCCTTCTTCTTGGCTCCAAAAAACATTATGGAACAGATCTCTAAACTCTTGCGCGAATTCCTTTGGCAAGGAGGAAAAGGAAATCAATGAAAATTTCACTTGGCAAACTGGGAGCTTGTGAAATGACCAACTAATGATGGAGGTTTACAGATCCGAGATCCTTCCCTTGCTAACCTTGCCTTGGGATGCAAAATACTATGGAAAATTCACTCTGATCCAAAACATCCTGTCAACAAACTCCTCAGATCAAAGTACACACATGGGGCTCCTCTAAGACCATTAGAGGTAGAAAACACAGTGATCAACACTCAAGTCTGGAACCTTTGTCGGAAAAGTTTAATTTTTTTTAAACAGAATTTATATCGCATCCCAGGAAATGGAAGGCGAACGAAGCTTTGGGAATATATCATCATGGATCATGATCCTCTATGAAAAAACAAAGAAATAAAATAATTGAGAGAGTGGTTGATCCACACATGCACTAGCAGTTTATATGACCTCTCCATCTAGGACAGGCACGAGAATTGGCTTGGATGGGATCTTCACGGTGTGCTAGAACAACTCCACCATTAGCAACTCACTCTCACAGAACAGTTGACCGATGCCACTCCCATGCACAAGGACACAACTCATAGATGGGGATGGGGACATTCTGACGTTTACACCACCGCTTCAGGCTACTACATTCTACAACCTCGAAAAGATCGAAATCAATCACCCAATTTCTGGAAGCAGTTTGGGACCCTCTCGGACTCCCCAAAGTGAATTTATTTTTCTAGACTCTAATGCATAATAAAGTGCTAACAGGGGACAATCTGGCCGAAAGGAATATTGTTGGCCCTCACAGGTGTGTGCTATGCAGAAATGATAGTGAAACATCGACCCATCTCTTCATTGACTGCATATTTGCAAAAGAGGTATGGGGTTTCATCCTTAATGATATTCAGGTTTCTGCTCCATATCACAACTAAGTGTTGGAGCTCTTTTCTTCATGGAGCCAGTGTTACCCTCACAGCATCCCCAGAAAATCCCTTTGGCAAAGAGTCTATCTCTCCATCCCCAAACATGTATGTTGGAAAATATGGCTGGCCCGAAATGAGCATATTTTCAATGAAACTTCTAGCCCCCCAACAAAGGTTTCATATTAAGCCAAATCTCTTCTCCTTGAATCAGTACAACAACAAACTTACAAATAAGACACCTCATTTCTCCCTGAAGAAAAGAAATGGATGGAAGCCCTCACCCCTCAAGCCAAGAAACAATCATTGGTCTCTCCCACCATAAACCCAAAATGGCGAAAAAGATAACATGATGACATTTTTGAAGAGTGGTGGAGGTTAGAAAAATAAAATTACGATCTTTTTTATGGTGCATCCAAGAGAAACCCTGGGGTAGCAAGCGCAGGTGGCGTTATCTATTCCTCAGATGGAATAAGAAGGGATAGTTTCTGTTGGGGACTCGGGAAGCAAACCATCAACCAGTCAAAGATCTTAGGCCTCCTAAAATCATGCCACATAGCACAAGACAGAGGTATCAAATAATTCCAAGCCTCCTGAGACTCAGAAATTCTCATCAAAAAGCTCAACACGGAGGAAGAGTTTAACAACGCAGTCCTTAACAAGACATTACGAAGATTAAAGATAATACTTCTCAAATTCACCTCCTATAAATTCTTTCATATCCTTAGGAGATCGAACAACGAAGACAATTCCATGGCAAACAAAGGATTTCTTCTTCTGAAAGGACATCTCAGTATTAATGAGGAAAGACCTCTCCAAATTTTCATACCATGAAAAGGAAAAAAAAAAAAAATTGTACAAGAAAGTCAGCTCACCACAATGTATCTTTAGTTGTCTTGGCCTCGGCGCAACCAAATATTTCTAAATAAATAAAACATACCTGTCTCAGTTAAAAAAAAATATTGTGATGCCATCCCCAGGCGAAAATATTTTGGAGGGAAAATAAGAAAACTACTTTTTTAGTTGTATGTTCAACTTATCTCCTTGTAGGTTCACTCAAATTTCAATAGTAGACAAAATTTGGATGTGTATTTAATTAGAAGTATACATAGTTGGTACTTGTTGGATGTGGAATTTCATTCTACATCCAATATGTGTCTACTATTGAAATTTGAGTGAACCTACAAGGATTTAAGCTAAAAATACAATTAGAAAGTAGTTTCCTTTATTTTTCTTTAAAAAATCCTAAGTCTTATTTTTTTTTCATTAGTAGGCCTAATTTAGACCTCAAAAGTTCCCTAATGATACTACAACATGAATAAATAATAAAAAAATGCTAGAACAACAAAAAATAGTGAATCATAACAAGTAATGGTCAAAACCGCTAGGAATCTATGACAGTTAGTCACCATTCTCATTTGAGGAAAAAAAAATATTGGTTGATCTCCTGGCTAATATGGTTAGCTTGCAATATATAATGTCAATTTTTTCCTCCACCTTTGCCAATTTGATTGAATTTTGTTATTGAGTGTGTATACATTGATTAATGGGTACTCATCCCATAAGAATTTTGGAATGTAGTAAACATTAAAAAATTACATATACTATGAAATTACGACCAAGTAGAAGTCTATGGATTAGGGATCCAATCACGAGTAGAAAAATTGACATGTTGGTTAGGAATAAAGCATTGGTCATGGCACAATTCGAATTCCACTCATTCAATTTCTTGTCGTACTTTTTCAAGAATGATTTTCTTATATCAAACCTTAAAATCACGAGCTTGAGCTTGAGCACAGAGTTGGGAGGTAGAGGAAATGCGGTGATCCATATGGATAGAGATAGAGGAACACCCTTTCTCACCCCGTTTGTGTCCATTAGTTTGTTTTTAATGAGGTATGGTTGCACAAAGAAATAATGTGAAGACAAGATGATAATCGAATATAGCACAGGAGTCATGGGTGGCACAAAGGGACTTCCAAGAGAGATAAGGGTTGAGGTAGATTAGGTACAACTTGGACGAGGTTGCCAAATAGTTTGCAGGAGGGTTATGTGGCAATGCTAAAAGGGGAGAATAATTGGCAGCCAAAGTGGAAACAAAATCTAAGGTGGAAAGGGAGAGATAGATGATACAAAGAAAAACTAGAGAGCACGATAGGAGAAGATGAGGGTGAGGGTTAATAGAAGAAGGGATGGCACCAAATATGGAGCCTTTCTGTAAAACCAAAAAATGAGATATGAGCCCAACAACCAACAAAATCACAATTGGGAAACCCTTTGTGAAAAGAGGTAGATAAATAATAGACTCAAACCAAGAGATTTGTTATCACATACGGACAGACATCCAATGAGAGGTTGAGTCTGAGTGTTTTGATTGAGACTAGCGAGGAGAATCTGGTGTATATAAGCACAAATTTGGAAATTATAAAAAAATAGCTTGAAGCGTAGTGCATGCTTTGGATTTTGGAGTATTGTCAATGCCAACAATTTGAGCACCCATAGGCCGATTATTTCGAGGCAAAAAGTAGTAATTACACTTAATTAAGAGACATCAAGACAAGAATTAGAGCTTATAATGCTAAAGGGGTTGAATTTTGTGTGTCTTGAGAGACAGATAGAAGGTTAGTGAAAGTCCCCATTGATTTTATTACACACATAATGATAAAACAAATCCAGAGCCACTGCCATACCAATTATGGTTTGAGGGTTGAGAGGAGTCGTTGTGAGTGCCACTTGAGATCTATTGTAATCCCCTATGCCTCTTATAGATCTTGAATGATGTTTCCCTTGGTTTCGATTGTGTTTCATTAATGATGATTTGATTGGGGCATATTCAATATGCTAAATAGAGTGGGAGTTGCACCTCCTCTCATTTGAGCTATCATGTCAATGCGAGAATGGGGGATGCCTGCTCTTGAACAACATCTTTAAAAAAATATACTTTAGAATAATATTATCATTTTATTATCTATTTAATGATGTAAATTTTACCATATTCAATTACTCACTTTTGAATACATTTAGCTTTATAATATAATTATAATCTATTTTATTTAATCTATTTTCTAATTTATCTTTTCATGTATTTTAAATTCCAGCTCCATGCTCTATGAAGGTTTTTCTCTCCATTATTTTATTATTAAATATATTTTATCACTAAAACATTTCATCTTTTAATTTTATTATTATCATTAAGATTAGGTATGTATTTTCTTTATTGAGTTGAAAAAAAAGACAATATTATTTCCATGTTTAGTGGCATGTCATTAGAGAAATCAAACTAGTAACATAGGAAACTATCTGGTGTTTATACTATTGGAATATAATAAATCTTGTCTTTAATGCTAGCCAAAATCTTGATGATATGCATAAAAATATGAGAAGTCTAAGACTTTACCTTCCTATTGTAAGCATTCTTGTTTTTATTGAAAAAGAAATCAAAGACATTATGAATATTCATTCATTTTGAGGGTGATTCCACCTATATGGTGGTCAAATCTCCTACTTCTTATTGATGAATTCCAAGTTTGCTACGTTTTTGGCCAACAAAGTGACCTTGTCATGTAAATTCTTACTTTTTTATTTACATTTCATCCATGCTGAAGAGAATCTCGTGTTGTGTTTCTTATCTTTTGATAACAACTATTCACATGATGGCATTCAGTTATCGATATAGATTGATTGTCTCAAAATATCTTGTTTGTTGAGTCTATGTATTTTTCATTTCATGGATCCAATTTAACCACCACTCCCACATTTACCTAGGCTAAAATGCTTCATTTTTTACCCCCTTCCTACTTCAAAACCAAAACCTTAGACCCCTATTTATCCTCACAAACCTCCTTATTCCTGCACTATTACAAGAATCATGTATATTCCTGCACTAGCTTTATATTTCATATTTAAGGTTTACAAAGAACTTAATTAATCATTTTAATAGATTTTATGCCTTTAATATTTCTTGCAACTAATACTTTCTCCCCTAAAGTATTTGATAGGCAAATGTATTAATAGTTTCATTAGCATGGTCGAGTGCAGGTATGATTCCCGCACTGTTGGCAACTGCTCGCTCCTAAACTCCCATGACAATTCACTACCTAACGCGGGCATCTCGTTCCATTTTTTCTTGTTTAGTTGCGGTCATATCGAGTTGGACTTGGAGCGGAGGAAATTCAGGGATATGGTCGAGATTGGTTCACCAACCAATGATTAGATTAGCACTTCGTTATAGCCGCAAGATTATTTTGTAACATTATTGCTTTTTTGTTTCATCTTAAAGGCTTGGATTGGAACGACTGTATGTAATTTCTTTATGGCCGCAAGCCTAAGGGTTGTATAAAAGGTAGACTTAAGATAGGAATTAGCTAGCGATACCAATGCTACTGTAACTCTGGTGAAATTTTGATTTTGTTGTTGTCGCCCTCGTTCTGGGCTAGATTCGATCTCATGATGTACATTTGTTGATTTGAAATTAAAACAA
This sequence comes from Pinus albicaulis, assembly GCA_034641835.2. Lineage (NCBI taxonomy): Eukaryota > Viridiplantae > Streptophyta > Pinopsida > Pinales > Pinaceae > Pinus > Pinus albicaulis. Next base: position 206,792,712 of record CM076575.1, on the reverse strand, counting down.
AGGAGTTTCACCATGTTATTTTCATCCTACGTTTTAATTCTTTATGATGTGTCACTTAGTGTTGAATTTTCAAGTTTCCTAAAACGGGAGATGAGTTGGTCGGCTAGGGCCCGACCAAACCAACTCGTTCTCCCTTTTTCTTTCATTTCGTCAAAGGTGTGCTCTGATTTCATTTGAATGCAAAGCGTGGATTAAGCTTATGTTTCATTCTTTCACAAGGGTTATGATTCTATCTCATTGATAGTCAATGTGTGCCGAATCCGTGGTGTGAATGTTAATTAAGTTTTATTTACCTTCAGTAATTTCCTTTTCTAAATCTTAGTTTAGTTCTGCCTGGATCGTGCAAGCACGTTATTCCTGCACTAGTGCATTTACAATTCTACAACTTGATTTTGTTGGTTCATCACAACAAATATTTTTCATTCCTTTCTTTCAAAGAGATTCAATACATTTCTGCAAGTGAGTGTTCATTATCAGATAGAAGTATTTTTAATATAAAGAGTTAAAATCTTAGGTATTAAAGATGCTTTGGTAATTAAGGAATGAGCATTGTTACAATGCATTGATATGTACCTACACTTTATAGTTTTAAGGAAAGGATTAAAACTCATTTTTAATTATTAAATTTGTTGGATACCTAATCCTCAACGGGTAGGTGTGGAAGCCGAACAATCATAAAGGATTCCAAGTGACCTTGGAATGTGGAATCCAAGAGTCACACCATTGCATTATAAATGTACATCTATGGTGAATAATAATATAACTCACGCTTATCTTTTTCCTTGTGTGTTTCCTCGCTCATTCACCATGCTTGTGTTTAAAAAAAAGTGAACCTTTCTGAGTTAAAAAGATTAAAAGGCAGATTTGATTTATGTGGGTAACTATTACAAGGATAAATCATGTTGTCATACTTAGATAATTTCTTTGACTGCATGAAAGAGTTCCTTGAATGAAGAAAGTGTGCTTTGGCTTCTGAAGTTCATTTTTTAAAGTCTATTTTCTTTTTGAAGTTCCACTTGGTTGAAGAATTCTTTTGTTTGTGGAAGTTATTTCAGAGTTATGTTCACCTTTGCAAATTATTTTCATAGTTAGCACACTCTTTAATTTTTCTTGAAAGTAATTGGAAAACTTGGTGCAGGAACCTTTGTTCTAGTACAGGAACCAATATCCTCATATAGGAACATAGTTCTCTAGTCCTAAGGCTGAGAACCCATGCATAAAGACATAAATCACCAGTATAAGTGTAAAACATACTTCCAGCACATAAGCCTTGTGCATGTACTAGTGCAAGCAGATTGTAGGAGTACAGGAATAATAGCTTAGTGTAGGAAGGAAAATCCTTAAAGAAGGAATATATCTTCAAGGGCCCAATTGTTAATCTGTCAACAACTATACTAAAGGTAAACATAGAATTTTTCTTCAGTAACTAGGATTGTTTGCAACAGTTTGAAAGTTCCTTTCATTGGTTTCTTCACAAAGTACTTTCTTTCATATTCCAGCACTAGAATTTCTTTGATGTAAATTTTTGTGTGATCTTTATTTTCGATTCTGAAAGATTTCAATTAAAGTTGGAACATAGATAGGAAATTTCATACTATTTTTCGCATTTCCTGTGCTTCGTCTCTAATTTTATGAAACCCCTAGGTTTACAATTAAGTGTTGAAGGAGTTTTCTTAACTGCAATTCTTGCACCCAACATTGATCATATTCAAGTCTTGTCTTTATTACATTCTTATCTTCTTGTATCATTGATCTCACACTCAATATTTTTGGGAGTTTTCATTGTCCTCACAACTTTCTAAATCAATGACCAAACTTCATCCTCTAGAAGCTGTGCATTGTGTAGTCCTAAGCCACAATGATGATGCCTCTAACTCATGGAAATTTTCACTACACAATCCAAGAATATAGTCTCCCTTAATTGTTGAGCAAGTGTTGTGCTCAGTCACCCATTCTTGTTGGTTACACTTTCCCAATGCACAATTTGGATCAATCCTTACTTACCTTATACACTGCACAATAATAGTGGACAGTGGAGCTTATCCTGGACCCTTGCAGTTCTCAATTTCATAGTCCCTTGAGCCTCTCCCTCAGCTGTTGTACACTGCATAGTAATTCCTCGCTACATCAAAAAGTTTCTCACTACACAATCATTGGCCTACCTCTCCCTTAGTTACTATGCACTACATAGTCATAGTTCTTGTCCTTCACTCCATGCCTCCTGATCCTGTGCACTGTTCCCAAAATGGCTCTCTCTCCTCAACCCATGTGCACTATCGCATCTCAGTCAACATGCTGCATTAGAAATAAGGAAGACTATGTGATTTTGGGACTGATGTTGCCTTTTCATGAGTGAACTTCATTTGTAGGTGTTATTATCTAAACATGGAAAGATTATACTCAAGGATTACATCAAGGAGATTCACCAAAGACACTTGTGGAGATGAAGCACAAAGAGACCATCAAACATTGAGATAAATGGACACGGGACTACGGAATATGGATGGAGATCAAGATGAAATGGAAGACTCTAATATTATAACCAGCTCCTTTGGAGGATGAAGATGAATCACAAGTAAGACCTGTCATGAATAATTTGAAGACTGGTGCTTGGCACATTGCCTCTTTAAGATGTTCAAAGGCCTCAATTGCTTCTAGAGTCCAAGAAAATGCATCTTTCTTTAGTAATTATGTTAGAGGTGTTGATATTATCCCATAATTATTAACAAACTTGTGATAATACCCTGTTAACCCTAGAAATAATTCAAGAGGCTTTATGGTTGTGGGGAATTTCCATTCCTTAATGGATTTAATTTTGTTAGGGTCTACTTTAACCCCCTCGTGAGATATAATATGACCCAGATATTCCAACTCTTGTACTCCAAAGAAACATTTGGAGCTTTTTTCATATAATTATTTCTCCTCCAATAGTTTGAGAACCCTGTCAACATGTTGAACATGATCCTTCCAAGACTTGATGTAGATTAGTATATCATCAAAAATACTAACACAGATTTTCTAAGTAAGAGTTTGAAAATGGAATTCATCAACACTTGAAATGTAGAAGGTGCATTGGTAAGACCAAAAGGCATGAAAAAAAATTCATAATGACCCTCATGAGGTCGAAATGATGTTTTCGAAATATCTTCAGTCTTCATTCTAATTTGATGATAATCGGAAGGAAGATTCAGCTTGGTGAAGTAAACTTCTCCATGTAAACCATCCAATAATTTATCAATGGCGGGGATGGGAATTTTTTCTTTAATAGTGAGCTTGTTGAGCTCCCTGTAATCCGGAAACATACGCCATGATCCATCCTTCTTGTGTACCAATAATATTGGAGAAAAGAAAGAAATTTGACTAGGTTTAATTATACCAGCCTCTAGCATTTCTGCAACCATACGTTAAATCTTACTCTTTTGAGCATAAGGATAATTGTAAGGCCTAATGTTTGGAGGGACACTTCCTGGAATCAAATGAATAGCATGATCATGATCAAGAATAGGTGGGAGTCCTTTGGGAGTCTCAAACACATTGGAATGATTGTCCAATACTTATTGGAGATCTGGAGAAGTAGATGATTTTTATGTTTGAACCTCTAGTGAGAATAATTGTGCAATTACGCCTCATTTTTATTTCTTCAGAAGCTTTTTCATGAAATTAGATCTTATTATATTTTTCGGCTTCCCTGAGATACCCCTTAATTCAACTTCCTTTCCTTCTGAAAAAAAATTCAAGAAAAAATCTTGAGAATTAAAAGCTACCGTCCCCAAAGATTGTAACCAGTGTAGTCCTAGTACAACATCAGCACCATCCATTGGAATGGAGAGCATTGGACTATTCAATACATATTCCCTCATGGTTAGCTTGATATTATGGCACTTTCCAGAGAAATTTATAGTTCCTCCATTTGAAACCATCACTTGACACTCTGGTGTTGTGTATAGGAAGAAATTTAATTCCTTGGCTACCTTACAATGAATAAATTATGGGTACTACCCGAATCAATCAACACTATTACATTTTTCTTCTTGATATGTCCTTCTATCTTGAGACTGAGGAGTGGTAATTCTTGCCAGTGCATTATAAGATATGGTCGGATTCAATTATTCTTCCTCTAGGGTTGGTTCTAGGTGTATATCCTCTTTTTTTGAAGCTTCTTGTTCCTTTTCTTCCTCCTCTTCACAATCTATGGAAAATAATTTCTTCTCGTCACACTTATGACCTTCGGTGTATTTTCTATCAAAACTATAGGAAAGCCATTTTGCTCTTTTTTCTTCCAATTGTTGTGGTGTCAACCTTGTAGGTTGTGGAAGTCTAGGAGTAGCAACACTTCCATCTTTATAGTTGTGAGTGGTAGGCTTCCTTATCACCATAATTTTGCTTTCAATTTTTCTTGCCAACCTGAATGCCTTGTCCAATGAATTAGGTTCCCAAAGGTGAACCTCATGTTGTCTGTTATCCTTTAAAGTCCCTATGAATACATCAATCCTGTGCTCCTACGGAATATCCTTTACCCTTATATTAAAGTTTTGGAAGTCCTCAATGTGCTCCACCATTGAACCCTTTTGTTTGAGATTTATCAATTGGTTAAAGAAGGTGTTTCTCTTTGTATCCTCATAATGTGTTATCATTTCCTCCATAAAAAATGACCAAGTGACAATTTTTTTATGGGATAAAATCCATCGATACCATACAAATGTATTAGGTTCAAATTATAAAGTTTAAATAAGTACCTTTTGCGTGTTTTTCACATTATGGAGATCAAAGTATTGCTCCATCTGTAGTATCCATGTTACAAGATCCTTGCCATAAAACTTCCTCATATCAATATATGGAATATGGTGGGTCTTCAATCCGACATTAGAGTCTATTAAATCACAATTAAAATTTATTTTCTTCTCATCATGAGTTTCCTCTACTACCTTTTCACCATTAGGAAACATTTATTGTAGCAACTTTGTCAAACCTTCCTTCAAACCTTCCATGTTTTCTTTTAGATCATTCTTCATGTCTTCCATGTTTCCTTTCAATTTTTCTTCTATACCATCCATATTAGCTTCCATTCCATTCTTCAGACGATCCATCTTAGCTTCCACGCCTTTCTTCAAACCCTCAATCTTAACTTCCATTTCATTTTTGGTTACTTTTTGCGAGAGCAAAATTTGTTGCACTTCTTCCTCTTCATGCGTCATAGTAGAGATTTCAGAGGTCTTAATGGGTGTGGATTATTTTTGGGAGAAATTATAGAACTCAATAATGATATCTATGCTTCAATATGCCCTTGGAATCACATCAAATTGATTTTTCAAACAAACATTATGCAATTTTTTTTAAATACACACCTTTTTCTTACTTTTAGGAGCTCAACCTTGAAACAATTGTAACTATGTAATTTCAGATCTACAAGATGTTAAATTCGGTCCTATCGTATCCCTCTGAGTATTCTTTCCAGTTCCATAGGTCAGACGTAATTTGGATTCTTCAAGATAAAGTTATGCCCAATCTCCGAAAATGACCTAATTATGGGCTGGTTCAGAAGAGAGAAATTGTACAACGTGCCACATGTCATTTTTTTTTACCTTAAACTCTAAAATTGATAAAAACGAAACTACAGTCTGTTCACTTTGGGTCACTTTTTATAAAATTCCAATTCGATGTTTTAAACGAAAGTTATGACGATTTTCCCACGAGCACCTGTTTGAGATAAAATTATGGGGCATGCACAAACCCTAACTTCCTCAGATCATATCTCCGAAAATATAGCGAACCAAGATCTAAAATTCTACACAAAATTCCTCAGGATTTCGACTCAAATGGGTTTTTTTAGATTCTGAGCCTTTGTATAAAAAAAATTATAGCGAAAAGGCCAAAATGACTTGTTTGTAGGAGAGGAACCCTAGAATCCAAAGCTCTGATTCCAAATGTTATGAAACCAACTGAAAAAATAGAAGAAAAGAGAGATCAACGACTTAGAAATCAGCCTCTTTGAGGGGGAAAATTCCTTTAAATTACATAAATGAAAAATTCTTGGATGATACAAATGACAAAACCTACTTTCTATATATAGGAGTCCAATGGGTCACTATATAATCCTAGCTGACATAAAAATAACAATGTAAGGGCATAACAATAACAATAGTGGGCTTCTATGGGGAACAATAATAACAATAGTGGGCTTCTATGGGGCACAATAATAAAAATATGGGGACTACATGGGAAAAACAATAAAAATAATGGGGTTATACTAACAATAAAAATAAGGTGATACACTAGTATTATAGGGACCTAAAAAAGATCAACTTGAGATCATAATATCATCATGTATGTATCAAATAATATGGCATCTACAAGACTGCATTCAGGACCATGTATGGGAATTATGATTTTGGTGTAGTTCCATTCAGTTTGACTAATTTCCAAACTACATTTATGTGTTTGATGAATAGTGTGTTGCATCCTTATCTGGACAAGTTTGTTATTATATTCATTGATGACATCTTGGTATATTATAAGAATGAGGAAGATCATGTCGAGCATTTAGAAGTAGTGTTGAGATTTCTAAGAGAGAATTAGTTACATTCTAAGCTTAGCAAGTGCAGTTTATTTCAGTCAAAGGTACACTACTTGAGACATGTTGTTTCCAAGGAAGGCATAGCAGTAGATCCAGAAAATATAGGAGCCATCATGAAGTGGGCATATCCTAAGAATATGTAGGAATTCATATCATTTGTGGGATTAGCAGGTTACTACAGGAGGTTCATCAAGAAATTCTCCCGCATTGCATATCCTATTACATCTTTGCAGAGGAAAGGTAAGAAGTTTGAATGGACATAAGAATGTTTAGCTAGTTTCGAGCAGCTAAAGGAGTTGTTGATCAATGCTCCAATTCTGAAGATTGCAGATCTGGATAAAATAATTCATGGTGTGTATAGATTCTTGTAAAAGAGGACTTGGTGGAGTTTTTATGCAGTAGGGACAGGTGGTATGCTATGAATCTAGGAAACTGAATGAGCATGAACAGAAATACGTGACTCATGATATTGAGTTGGAAACTATTATTCACGCATTGAATATGTGGAGGCCTTATCTTATTACCAGGAGATTCGTATTGATGAGTGATCACAGTGGGTTGAGATATTTGTTTGACCAATCGAATATGAATTCGAGGAAATCTATATGTTTGGACACCCTAAGTAAGTTTTAATTCATGATCAAATACATCAAGGGAAAGATTCATATTGATGAGTGATCACAGTGGGTTGAGATATTTGTTTGACCAATCGAATATGAATTCGAGGAAATCTATATGTTTGGAAACCCTAAGTAAGTTTTAATTCATGATCAAATACATCAAGGGAAAGGAGAACATGGTTGCAGATGCTCTTAGCTGGAAATTATAGGTGAATCATATAGCAGCAATGAATTCCTATGGGACAAATTTACAGGATCAGATCTTACAGGTAGGACAACAAGATAACCGATATGTGGAGCTTAGGCACAAGTTACAGCAGAGTGTAGGTATAGGTGCAGGTGCGGGTACATGTGATCAGGATGCTGAATATCATCTCACAGTAGATGGTTTAGTGAGATTTAGTGATGGGATCTATGTGTCGAATGACAATGAGCTCATGAAGCTTATCTTAAGATAATTTCATATCAAGCCATACTATGGTCACCCAGGATATAAGAATACATTAATGGCGGTGAAAAATTTCTACTATTGGCCAAATCTAATGAAGGAAGTGGCATAGTTCATGGCTAGATGTTTGTATTGTCAACATGTAAATGTAGAGTGTAGGAATATAAGTGGATTGTTATAGCCGATTGCAATTCCAGAATGGAAATGGGAGGTCATTTACATGGATTTTACTACAGGTTTTCTGAAGACAGTGAGGCAACATGATTCTATCATGGTTGTGGTCGAAAGGTTGAGAAAGGTGGCCCACTTCATTCCAATGAAGACTACCTATTCAGCTAGTGAGGAGGCACATGTTTTCATCAAAGAGATTGTGAGATTACATGGTGTTTCGAAGAATATTGTGTTGGACAGGGATTCCAGTTCACTTCCAAGTTTTGGAAGGAGTTGTTTGCAGGATTAGGGATGGATTTGGCCTTCAGTACAACCTCTCACCCACAAAAAAATGGATAGAAGGAGAGGGTCAATAGGATCCTGGAAGATATGCTAAGGATGTACCTATTTTTCATACAACAATGGTTATCAGGAGTCATTGACGATGATTTTGTTCGAGGCATTGTATGGGCAGGGTTGTAATAATCCCATAAGCTAGAGTGATCAAGTGAACAAGGTAATTATTGGACCAGACATGTTGGAAGATATTGAATAAGAAATGTAGGTTATAAGGAAAAATATAAAGGCATCATGGGACATGAAAAAGAGTTATGCATATCAACACAAGGAATTTAATGAGTTTCAAGTTAGGTTGCATTTGTATTTCCGCATCAAGCCCAAGAAGAACTCCTTGAGGATTGGATCATGTTCCAATTTGGCACCATGATATTGTGAGCCTTTTGAGATCCTTGAGATGATTCGACCAATGGCCTATCGACTTGTACTTCCTCCAAAAGTGAAATTCCATGATGTTTTTCATGTTTCATTTCTTAAGAGGTATATAAGGGATATTGATCATGTTATTGATTGGCCTGTATTTGAGGTGGAGAAAGAAGGATAATTCCATCTAGAACCTTAGTGCATATTGCAGCGAAAACAACTCATGCTCAGTAACATAGCCAAAGAGAAAGTTAAAGTGCAATGGAAGAACTTTGGACTTGAAGAAGCTACATGGGAGATGGTTGATTAGACACAGAATATGCATCCTTCATTGTTTTTTAGTTGAGGAAAAGCAGTTTTGGTATTTTTACATATTTATGTATGGTTTCTATTTTAAATACCGCCATGATTTATAAAGATCCAATAAGTGGTATGGTTTTTATATTTTCATGTTGTCATGATGGGTTTTTCTTTTGAGAAGGTCATTCATTATAAATACTGCATCGAGCTAATTTATAAAGCTCCATCAGAAGTATGTTTTCTTTTAAGTGGTTTTGTTGAGGTATAGGTGTGGTTTAACATCAAGGATAATGTTCCCAAAGGGGGAGGGTTCTGTAACAGACCCAAATTAAAAGTACATGTAATAAAATTTAATAAAGGAAAAAATAATAGCACTGTTAAGGGACACTTATTCCAAGCTTAATTTTGGAAATGATATCTTAGTGGGCATCACTGGATGTGTTTATTGCTAAAGGGAAATTGGCAAAGGAAATCGCTAAGGAATTAGAAAGGGAAAATTATTTTTGGCACATTTATTTATGAAAATAAAGGAAATTAGGAGAAAAGGAAGGTGAAAAGTCAGAGGTTGCATGTGAGGGCGAAATTGAATGAAAATAATGGAAAATGAAGAAAATAGAGGCCCCATTAATAAAAATTATTTTGAAGATCAATTGGTACCTTTTGTCAGTTCAGTTTTGGAGCTCTCTCTCTATTCTATCTCTCTGACACTCTTGGACACTTGAGTTTTCTTGGAGCATTTCAGAATTGAATCAAGAAAGGGAAAATCAAGCAAAGGAAGGACAAGGAAAGGAAAGGAAATCAAAGATCAAGAAAGGAAGAGTGGGATCAAGCAACTTCAGTAGGAATACTCGCAGGTAACATATTGCATGTATGATTTCCTAGCTAGTTTTGACATGCATGGTATGTTCATGTTGGTATTTGGTTCTTTTGTTTTAGGTGGCATGGATTTGTCGGGTTTTGACGATGGTTTTCAGCCTTGCCTTGCATTTTCCCGGGTATCCATGGCATGATTGGTTTTTTCTCAGTTTTGAGTTTTAGATTTCCAGATGGTTTTGGAATCTGTGGTGGAGGTGGTCTCAGGTTCATTCTTAAAGGCCTAGGAGTCCCTTGACCAGTTTTGGAGGGATACATAGTAAATCCTGAGGGTGGTGTCTCAGTAAGGGCTTAGTGATCCGATTTAGATTGCGGTAAATCTTAGAGACAAGGACACGAAAAATTCCTCAAGGATGGTGATGAGATCTAGAGGCATTCCAAGCTCGATTTGATTTTGTGATATCAGTGTTGGTTTAGGTGAGATCATGGTATGGTGAGGGTGGAGGTGGTTTAACCTCGAGATTCCCTTGGTTATTTTTGGATTGGTTTATCCATGAGATCCCACATTCATGCTTGGAATATGGCACGGGGGTGACTGGTTGAGAGAAATATTTGGTTCATCCATGTCTATGGTCAGGTGGTACGAGTAGGTCCCAAACTTGGTTGGCGCTTGCCTATGATTAATGAAAGCTAATTTCTCTTAATTTTGTGCTTGTATTTATGTGGCTTTAATGGCTATTATATTATGGTTATTTTTGTGGTTATATGATGGTTGTAAGCATGGTTATGGGAATAGTTCTATTCATGGTTCATTTCATCTTTTTACTTGTAACTGAAAGAAAAATGGATGCAAGACCTAATTAATGATAAGAAAACTAATGGGAGAGGGTGGTGATCATTTTTTATAAGTTTCATATGAATTTTTAGTCCCTTATGTTCAATATTATATTCATGACCTGTAGATTGCATTTTTTCGAAGTGTTTGAAAAAATGTCAATCCTTGTTAGGGATGGTCAGGCCTAGTCCCAGAGTCAGTTTTGGTTTACAAGAATTCTCCTTATGTAATTTATGATTTATGAAAGTTAGAGGGTTTTCTGGGAAGAGGTATAACCCCACCCCTGGAATTTAGCCTTAAAATTTGCAGTCCCATGCAACACAATGGGTAATTTAGTCCTTGTTGGCACTCATGCAAGCCTATGGGAGAAATTGGGAAGTTATAGTTGCACCGATGTGTTCGCAAGGGTGCGACACCTAAGGGAAGTCAGTAATTTTTGTTGTCGAGTCCATTTCCTTAAGGTCACCTAGGAGGTTGAGTCTGGTCATAACTGCCCCTCATCTCATGTTTACCTCGACTGGCTAGTTACTTGGGTAGACGTGAGGGGAGGTATGTCTTTACAAACATGAATATGTGTATTCAACATCCTTTGAAATTGAATGACAATTATTTTGGAAGCGCAACCCAATAGTAGGGTGTGCTCAGAAAACTGAGAATGATTAATCCCCTTTACATTGCACGGTATGGTTGTATCCACTAGCTTACCATCCTTCCTTTCCTTCTCCATTTTTTCTCTAAGGCTTTCTTCCATTAGTATGTAGAGTAGAAGAGAAAAAGGGCATCCGTGTCGAAGATCTCTGGAGGCTACGAAAAAAGAGGTTGGCCTCCCATTGACCAACGCGGTTTTTTCATTATGGATAATGTGTTGTCCTTGATGGAAACCTGGTTAATAAAGATTTACTTGATGTCAATATTGTGATAATATGATGATTATGGAACTCATTCAAATACTACAAAGGTTATGGACATAGAAATGAGAGTATAGTTATAGATGAATGACAAAGAAAAGCTTGAGAAATTATATGTTGTTCTTGTGAAGAAATGTTGTGTACACAATCTAAACCATGGAAATTTGGATACCATAGGCCATTACCATGGTATTGGCCCACAGAAATTGAAGTAGCAATGTTCACTTTATCCCTTCAACAAAAAATAACGAAATTACCAAATTATTTACTAAAATTATTGGCGAAGGAAAAATCCATATAAGGAGATGGATATCAAGGTGTTAGGCGTGAAAGTGAATGAGTTATTCATGTGTTAATTGATTTAAAAAAAGTGTGCACTAGGGATGGGGGAGATGGTTTAGATCTAATAGTTTTGAAAGTGTAGTGAAGTCTAATGAATACACTTTCTTGATCTACTTGTGCTTGTAACTAAAACATATATTTGTGGTTTTAATGATGCTATGATCTAAATATGTGATACTGAAGGTTGTGGCATGTAAGTTATGGTTACAGTGAAGGAATGTCTCAGTGATTTAAGATATGTATGTTGTTTTTCTTCTGAATAGTTGCGTACATACAGGAACTTGTTTCTGTTGAGTCGCGTATATATTCCGAGAAATAATTTTTAGTATGTTGATTTCTACACGTGGGTTCTATGCATGGTATTTGCATACATATGTTTATTTTTTCTATGTAAGTCACATATATATATATACTAGGGTTTGAACTATTACTTGATGTTGACAATTGTTGATATATGTTATATGTGTTGTTGTCTGTCAATGATGTCTTGATCATGCTAATATCTGTCTAGAAGTGTTTATTGGATTGATTTGGTTGTGAATTATATACTACATCACTAACCCAGAGTTTGTTTCCAAAGTCTCATCCATTAAATAAATGCATGATTTGAAGAATCTCACTATGGAACAACTCCATGAAATCTTGACATATTTTGAGATAAGAAAATGGGATACATCAGGTGTTAGAGGAGAAGCATTCAAATCCACACACAAAGGGAAAGAAAAGGAAAAGCCTAAAGATGCAAGCTACATTTTAGATGAGGAATAAGTGAGTTTTGTGAGAAATTTGCAAGTGGGAACTGATAAATTAAAAGGTAATATTCCCCTTAAATATTTTTCTTGAGGAAGAGTAGGTCACTATGCATCCAAATGTCCATATAAAGAAAATCATGAAAAGGGGAAGGACGTTGACAATAAATATTCCAAAAGGAAATTTTATGCCAAGAGAAGTTTTTATTCTAATGAGGATAGTCAAAGCACACACCAGATAATCAAGAAGGTTCAAATTCTAATTCTAACAGTTCTTACTAGATACTTATGCCTCTTGAAGATCAATCAACTAATGAATCAGATTGTTGTAAAGAAGATGATTTATTGGAAACATTAAATGAAATTTATAGACTTAGGAATGCAAACAAAGAACTGGAAATAAAAGAAAGTAGTATGGTCAAGGAAATAAACATGTTAAGAAGGAAATTGGAAGCAAACAATAGAAGAACAAAAGTCTTAGTAAAACAACTTCAAGAAAATGAAAAGCATTGTGAAAGATTAGAATATGAAGTTGTGAATGTAAGGGAAGGTTATGAGAAAATCAAAAAATGGGTAAAGATACATGAATCACTTGATAGTATTATCAATGAAAAACTCTCTCCTCTAATTAACACATACATTGGATATAACCTCATGACTTCAAAATCAAAATGTAATGACAAGAACAACCAACACAAGAAAATTGAATCAAGTCACACATCTGAAAGAAATTCTCCTAGATCAAAGTCAAGATTAGTCCCTAGAAATAATGGATGGTTTCATGGATACCCTTTTTCTTGTAACTCATTTGGACATAAGGTCACTGATTGCAGGTCAAGAATTTGGAATGGGAGGAGAAGACGAGACATGTTCCACAAGTTCGAGCACATGATGAGAAATTGCAAGTAGATTTGGAGGATGAAGGAACATCAGGCATAGGCGTAGGGAATATTTTCCCTACTACAGTCCATTGTTCTTAAAATAATACTTCTAAAGTGACTACAAAAGTGAATGTGAGGTACATAACCTCATGGAGGATAGGTGATTATTATTAGGTCAACGAGATCACCCATGTATGTTCTCATGGGGAGCTATGCATTTGTATCTTGATGATAATTTCCTATGTTGTTTTCATATTCATTTAGTGATGCTTATACTAATTAAATTGCATTGATGAAGAGAATATGAACATGAAACATACAAGACATGTCCAAGGGGAGCTATGGTTACGAAAAATCAACATTTTACATTTGTATGTGATTATCATGCAAGAAAATCACGTGTATACGCAGGTCTCGATGTAGACAATCATCTATGCTTCCGAGTAATGAAAAATAAGTATCATAGATTCAGGGGGAGATTCTCATATGCTTCCATTAGTTATTATTGGCTTTTTGGTTCTGATATAGACTTGTTGCAAAATTTTAATGGTGTCCATATGCTGCTTAGGAATTATGTTGGTTCATGATGTTATTGTTACTGTTGAAATAGTTCTTTGGTGCATTTGGTGGTTGATATGATTTTATAGTGAAAAATTGGCACAATGTTATGAAACCAGCTCCAAAAATAGAAGAAAAGAGAGATCAACGCCTTAGAAATAAGCCACTTTTAGGGGGAAACCTACTTTATATTACACAAATGAACAATTCTTGGATGATACAAATGACAAAAGCTCATTTCTATTTATAGGAGTCCATGGGGTCACAATATAATCCTAGCCGGCATAAAAATAATAATGTAAGGGTGAAATAATAACAATATGGGGGTTACAAGGGTACAACAATAACAATAAGGGGGCTACACTAACAACAATAAGGGACTACACTAGTAATATAGGGACCTAACATGCCCCTCTCCTTCAAAAAGGTGTTGTCTTCAATGCTTGAGTAGCTATGGACGCTTCTGTATAAAATTCTCATCCTCCCATGTAGAATCTTTAGTGGGTAAGTTCTTTCATTTGATGATATACTCTGAAATTGATAGATTTCGTAGCTGTCGAGTTTTTGCTTTTGTGACTGCTTCAGGTTCCAATATGATATTTCCTTGCTCATCAAGTTTTGGAAATATTGTTTGAACTCGAAGTTTGTCACCTATAACCTTCTTTAAGCATGAAACATGGAAAACTGGATGCACTCGAGAAGAAGTAGGAAGCTCCAATTTGTATGCCATAGTACCAATATTTTGCAACGCCTTGTAAGGGCAATAATACTTTGGCGATAATTTATTATCCTTCTTCGTTTGCTTACGGGAAATTTGTTTGTATGGTTGTAGCCGTAAAAATACCCATTCTCCTACATCAAAACATCTCTCCCTGTGATGTTAATCTGCCTGTTGTTTCATTCAATTTTGTGCCAAATTTAGGTTATCCTTTAAGATTTGGAAAACTTGTTGTTCATGCTCTATGTGATCTTCCACTGCTTGAACCTTATAATTTTATCTTAAATATGATGTGATGGACGGTGGATGATATCCATAAAGTGCCATAAATGGGGTCATTTTTTCTGCAGTATGGAAGGAAGTGTTATACCACCATTCAGCGAGAGGTAACCACTTGACCCATTGTGTTTGTTTATTAGATACAAAAATTTGAAGATATCATTCAAAACATTTGTTCACTATCTCAGTTTTACCATTGGATTGAGGATGATAAGATGAGCTATGATCTAGTTGAGTACCCAAACAAGAAAATAATTTCATCCAAAAATTTCCAGTAAAAATGGGATCTTTGTCGCTTACAATAATCTTTGGGTTTCCATGTAGCTTTTCAATTGTTTCCATAAATGCAGTAGCACCTGTACTTGATTTAAATGGATGATATAATTCACAAAAGTGTGCATACTTGGTAAGCCTATCAACTACCACCATGATGACACTCTTTCCTTCAGACTTAGCTAAACCTGTGATAAAATCCATTGAAATATCCTCCCAATGTTGACTTGCAATGGATAAAGGTTGTAGAAGACCTGGGGTCTTAATTGTCTCAACTTTATTTTGCTGGAAAACCAAACATTCCACCACAAAATTTTGAATATTTAAGGCCATCCCAAAAAAAATATTTCTTCACCCTGTGGTAATTTTTAAAAAATCTCAAGTGTCCTCCTAAGGGAGATGTGTGTAATTCCATAAGAATCTTTTGTTTTATTTGGGAGTTCTTAAAAATATATAAGCGATCTCTGTACCATAAGGAATCATTTTTCCAACTAAATGTATCAGATGTACTACGTTCTTTCTACAAATTTTGAATGAGTGTCCACACTTATTCGTCCTTTTTCCATTCATCCCTTGCTTCAGTTATCCAATCTGGCTGGATAATAGAAATGGCACAAATAAATGCTTCCACCTCTTCATCCTTTCTTGTGAGTACATCTGCAACAACATTTAGCTTTCCTTTTCTGTAGATGATTTCAAAGTCATAACCCAAAATCTTTGTGACCCATTTTTACGGCTCTTCTGAAGATAGTATTTGATACTATCATGATCAATTTTTACCTTGAAGTGTTTTCCCATTAGGTATGGTCGCCATTTCTTGAGTGCATGTAGTATTGCCAACATTTCCTTCTGATAAATCGATTTTTGTAAATACTTTCCTTTGATTTGACGACTTTCAAGATAAATGGGTATTCCTTCTTGCATTAAAACAACACCAATTCCATTTCCCGAGGCATCACAATCCACAATAATCTTTTTGTGAAGTCTGGCATAGCTAAGACCGGTGCTAGGCACAGTGCCTCTTGAAGATGTTCAAAGGCCTTCAAGATTCCATGAAAATGCATCTTTATTCAATAATGTTGTCAGACGTGCTGTTATTCTCCCATAATTCTTTAAAAACTTGTGATAATACCCTGTTAACCCGATAAATCCTCGCAACTGCTTTATGGTTGTGGGGAATTTCCATTCCGTAATGGATTTAATTTTGTTAGGGTCTACCTTAACACCCTCATGAGATACAATATGACCCAAATATTCCACCTCTTGTACTCCAAAGAAACATTTGGAGGATTTTGCATATAATTATTTCTCCTCCAATAGTTTGAGAACCTTGTCAACATGTTGAACATGATCCTTCCAAGACTTGATGTAGATTAGTATATCATCAAAAAACACTAACACAGATTTCTAAGTAAGAGTTTGAAAATGGAATTCATCAACCCTTGAAATGTAGAAGGTGCATTGGTAAGACCAAAAGGCATGAACAAAAATTCATAATGACCCTCATGAGTTCGAAATGATGTTTTCGAAATATCTTCAGTCTTCATTCTAATTTGATGATATCCTGAATGAGGATCCAACTTGGTAAAATAAATTTCTCCATGTTATTCATCCAATAATTCATCAATCACAGGAATGGGAAATTTATCTTTAATAGTGATCTTATTGAGCTCCCTATAATCTGGACACATGCACCATGATCCATCCTTCTTGTGCACCAATACTACTCGAGCAAAGAAAGAAGTTTGACTTGGTTGAATTATACGAGCCTCTAACATTTTTGCAATCATACGTTCAATTTTTCTCTTTTGGACATAAGGATATATCTAAGGCATGATGTTTGGAGGAAAAATTCCTGGAATCAAATTAATAGCATCATCATGATCACGAATAGGTGGGATTCCTTTAGGAGTTTCAAACACCTTGCAATGATTGTCCAAGAATTTTTGGAGATTTGGAGAAATAGATGATTTTGAAGTTGGAAATTCTAGTGAGCATAATTGTGCAATTACGCCTCATTTTTATTTCTTTAGAAGCTTTTCCATGACATTAGAGATTATTATCTTTCCTGGTTTCCCTGTGATATCCCATAATTCAACTTCCTTTCCTTCTGAAAAAAATTTGAGAAAAGTTCTTGAAAATTAAAAGCTACCATCCCCAAATATTGTAACCATTGTACTCCTAGTATAACATCAACACCTCCCATTGGAATGGAAAGAATTGGAATATTAAATACATATTCCCCCATGGTTAGTTTGATATTATGGCATTTTCCAGAGAGATTTATAGTTCCTCCATTTGAAACTATCACTTGACATTCTAGTGTGGGGTATAGGAAGCAATTCAATTCCTTGGTTACCTTACAATGAATAAAATTATGGGTACTACCCAAGTAAATCAACACTATTACCTTTTTCTTCTTGATATGTGCTTCTATCTTGAGAGTTTGAGGAGTGGTAATTCCTACCAATGCATTACAGGATATGGTCGGACTTATTTCTTATTTCTCTAGGGTTGGGTCCTAGTGTATATCCTCTTCTTTTGAAGTTTCTTGTTCATTTTCTTCCTCCTCTTCACAATCTAGTAAAATAATTTCTTCTCAACACACTTATGACCTTTAGATTATTTTCTATTAAAACTGTAGCAAAGCCCTTTTGCTCTTTTTTCTTCCAATTTTTGTGATGTCAATGTTGTAGGTTGTGGAAGTCTAGGAGTAGCAACACTTCCATCTTTATAATGTGAGTGGTAGGCTTTCTTGTCGCCATAATTTTACATTCAAATTTTCTTGCAAACCTGAATACCTTCTCCAATGAATCCGGTTCCCAAAGGAAACCCTCATGTTGGATATTATCATTTAAAGTCCCTATGAAGAAATCAATCCTATGTTCATCTCGAATATCAACTACCCTTATATTCAATTTTTGGAAGTCCTCAATGTGCTCCACCAATGAACCCTTTTGTTTGAGATTTATCAATTGGCTAAAGAAGGTGTTGCTCTTTGTATCCTCATAATGTGTTATCATTTCCTTCGTAAAAATTGATCAAGTGACAATTTTTTTACAGGAGAAAATCCATCGATACCATACAAATGTATTTTTTTTGAAATATAAAATTGCAAGGCATACCTTTTTTGTGTTTTTCACATTATTGAGATCAAAATATTGCTCCATCTGTAGTATCCATGTTAGGGGATCATTTCCATCAAACTTCCTCATATAGATATTTGAAATATGGTGGGCCTTCAATCCAACATTAGAGATTATGAAATCATGATTAAAATTTATTTTTTTCTGATCATGAGTTTCCTCTACTATACTTTCGCCATTAGGAATCATTTCTTGTATCAACTTTGTCAAACCTTCCTTTAAACTTTTCATGTCTTTTTTTATATCATTCTTCATGTCCTCCATTTTTTATTCCATGCCATTATTCAAACCATCCATCTTATATTCCACGCCTCTCTTCAAACCATCCATCTTAGCTTCCACACCTTTCTTTAAAACTTCCATTTCATTTTTTGTTTCTCCTTGCGAGAGTGAAATTTGGTGCACTTTCTCTTGTAATTTTGATATATCATGTTGCACTTCTTCCTTTTCATGAGTCATAGTAGAGTATTCTTAGGGCTTAACAGGTGTTGAATTATTTTGAGGGGGGATTGTAGAACCCAATATTGATATCTATGCTTCAATATGCCCTTGGAATCACTTCAAACTGATTTTTCAAACAAGACTTATGTAATTTGAAAAAAAAAATACATACCTTTTTCTTGCTTTTGAGGAGCTCGATATTGAAATTGAATTTTCTCTGTGATTTCGGATCTTCAATATCTGAAATTTGGTCCTGTAGTATCCCTATGAATCTTCTTTCGAATTCCACAAGTCTGACCTAATGTGGATTCTTCAAGGCAGTGCTATTCCCAATCTCCCACAATGACCTAATTATGGACTAGTTCAGTAGAGCGAATTTGTACGTTGTGCCACGTGTCACTGTTTCCTCCTTCGACTCTGAAATTGATACATAGGGAACTGAAGTCTGTGTTATTTTGACCACTCTTTACAGAATTCAAATTCGATTCTCAAAGAGATATTTATGATGATTTTCCCAAGGTCACCTCTTTTAGATGAAATTAAGGAGCCTGGAAAAACCCTAACTTCCACAGATCATATCTCCGAAAATATTGGGAACCAAGATCTAAAATGTTTACATGAAGTGCCTCTAGATTTCTTCAAAATGGGTTTTGTTTTTTAGTGTCTTAACCCTCGTATAAAAAATGTTATAGAGAAAATGCCACGATGACCTGTTTAAAGCAGCGAAACCCTAGAATCCAAAGCTCTGATGCCAAATGTTATGAAACTAGCTCCAAAAATAGAAGTAAAGAGATATCAACGCCTTATAAATAGGCCACTTTGATGGGGAAACCTCCTTTAAATTACATAAATGAACAATTCTTGGATGATACAAATTTCAAAACCTCCTTTCTATATATAGGAGTCCATGAGTTCACAATATAATCCTAGCCGGCCTAACAATAATAATGTAAGGGCACAATAATAACAATATGGGGGTTATAGGGGTACAATGATAAAAATAAGGGGGATAGACTAACAAAAATAAGGGACTACACTAGTAATATAAGGACCTAACACAAAGGTTAAGGGGGAGCATCTGCTATGCTTCTAATAGTTTATTGTTGGATTTGTGGTTCCTTGATTACTCCTTGCTGCATGGTGGGTTTATGATGAGTACATATCCTTGGTAATCTATGGTTCTTACTACTATGACTACTAAAGATACATATGCTATTGTCATTATGCTTGAGTTATCAATGACACATGAATTTCATGTGGTGAAATTATGCATGATGCATATATGTTGCTTGAGTTGCACTTGGTTATCGATGCATGTACATGCTGCCTATGGTGTTTGATATTCTGCTTGATGATTTTGGCTCTCCCTACTTATGAAGAGAGTATGTTGACCTTGATGACATGAGGTCAAGGGGATGAGTTGCTAAGAGAGCTTGATTACATAATATTATGTTAAAGTTGATTGGTGGTGCTTGGATAATTGCATACTTGGTCACATGTTAATGATATTGGAGAGATTGATGCTACACCTTTTTACCTTACATGTTGATGATGAGTATGTTCACTATGACATCGATGTTGCTGTTATTAGATGTTTATGTTGCAAACTCCTATAAGGTGCATGGTGGTTGTTGATGATTATTATGGTCTTGATACTTCATTTATTGAGGTCCCTATTTGTGGTTAGAAGTGTCATATATGTCTCTTGATGAAAAGGTGATGAAAAGACCCATGTTGTAAATCATTGTAAAATTCAGTCATGTATGGGCTATTGGGATCAAGTCATGTAATCCCACTATTTTGGGACATTGATATAAAATTTGAGTCCAATATGTAAACCCAATATGTTGGGTATCTAATGTAATCATAGAGTCAATGGTGATAAAAAGGTCATATTTGGTTGAGTCATAAAGTCTTGTACTCTATTGAATATCTACATAAGGTTTAACATATGCTTAGGGGGAGCATGGTTAGTTTTAATGATTCATATTCAATATATCAAAACCACAATGATTAGCACCATAATTAAAGTACTTCATTCATCCTAGTTCATCCATCTGTTGTTGATGTCAAAAGGGGAGAGAAGCTTGGTGTTTTGAAAGAAGACTTGGTATTTTGGAGAGAAGCCTTGGTATTGGCATGTGTGTTTTTTGGTGTTGTCAAAACACCAAAGTGGTTTGGATCAAGTCCAAAGGGGTAGATTGTAGGCATTATGGTTAATGTGTTGTCCTTTATGGAAACATGATTGATAAATATGTACTTATGTCAACATTGTGATAATATTATTATTATGGAACTCATGCAGATACTACAGAGGTTATGGATAGAGAAATGGCAATATAGTTAGGGATGAATGAAAAAAGAAAATTTTGAGAAAGTATATGTAGTTGTTGTGAAGAAGGGTAGCGTACATATGCATTTCTTGTGAGTACAAGTCACATACAAAATCTGAAACATGGAAATTTGGATACCATGGGTCATTTCCATGGTATTGGCCCGTAGTAATTGGAGCAACAACGTTCACTTAATCCTCTCAACAAATAGTAATGACGTTACCAAAGTATTTACATAAGGTATTGGCTAAGGAAAAATCTATATAAGGAGATGGAGATCAAATCGTTAGGTGTGCAAGTTAATGAGTTATTCATGTGTGATTTGATATGAAACAGGTGTGCACCAGGGAGCAAGGACATGGTTCATATTTGATAGATCTGAAAGTGCAGTAAAGTATAATGAATGCACTTTCTTGATATAATTCTGCTTGTAACTAAAAATGATAGATCTGTGGTTGTAATGGTGCTATGATCTCAATATGTGACAGTGAAGGTCGTGACATGTAATTTGTGGTTACAATGAAGGTATGTCTCAATGATTTAAGATATGTACATTGTTTTTCTTCTGAATAGTCGTGTACATATGCATACTTGTTTTTGGTGAGTTGCATATATATTATGAGAAATATTTTTTAGTATGTTCATATCTATATGCAGGTGCTATGCATGGTAGTTGTATACATACAATAACTTTTTCTATGGAAGTCACGTATATATACTAGGGTTTGAACTATTGCTTGATGTTGACAGTTGGTGGTATATGTTCAGTTTGCTGTTGTTTGTCAAGATATCTTGATCATGTTGATCTCTGTCTGGCAGTTCTGATTGAGTTGATTTAGTTTTGAATCGATATATTCATCAGTTTCAAAGTTGTATAAGTATGATTGTGAATGGCTAAGTGATATGTGAATGGTTTAGTTGTTGATTGAACATTGTAGTGATTCAGTTAGCCAAATGATTAAGTGTTCAATAATATGAGATTTGTATGCAAGTTTTATGTAGAGGAAGCACGTATGTACGTGACTTATCTTAAAAAATGTCACGTATATATTATGAGCTTTATTTGTTCTGGTTGGCATCTATATTCAGTAGCTACTTTCTTCAGAAATTCAGTTAATCTACAGGTTTAGTGTGATTTAGTATTTCAGTTTTTCATATTTTGTTTGGGTTATTATTGGTGTGGGTGTAGTGTGAAAATTTGATGAATGGTGGTCTATAGGTTGTTTGATGATTGGTTGACTAGTGGATCCAGTGTGATACATTCTGAAATGAGGTCCACAAGGTGTTGAGGGGGTAGGATCTCCCTTACGGTAGGAGTCGGTAATTGAGATAGGGGGTTGTAGCTCCCTTCCAATGGGTGTTGGAGAACGAGTGGAGGCTATATCCTCCTGTAGGCAGGTGCTTTCATACTAGTAAGAGTCTTCTCCAGTACAATATTGTAAGAATATTTTTGTTATATAATAATAAAGAATACAAAGATAACGCCAACGATGGTTTTCTCTGACATTGGGTTTCCACCTAAAATCCTAGTGTTCTATGTGTGTTGCTTATGTGTTGTGACTTATATGTTCTTTACTACATACTCGATGGTTAAGTTAGCTAACGGATGAATTCTTAGACAAATTAAGTTAACTGGATATACGTTGTTTACATTCAATATAGTTACCGTTCAAACGAGAAAATTACATATTATTCGTTGTTTTGAGATAGCAAATAAATCACTCAAATTTGAAAAGTGGTTATTTAGAATACACCTTTTTTTTAAGCATATTTTTGACACTTTAAATTTTCTTATGCAACATTTTTTTTAAATGTTAGTGATTTTCATGCCGATTTTGAAAAATGTTGATATAACATCAACCCATCTTTTTTAGAGGACTCATTCTTGACACTTTGAATTTTTTAATGTAACAAGTATGAACATTTTTTTTTTAAATGTTAGTGGTTTCATGTGGATTTTGAAAAGTGTTGATGCAACATCATTCTTTTTTGTTTAAAGGGCTTATTTTTTACACTTTAAATTTTGTAACATATTAAGTGTGCATAATATTTTTTTAAAATGTTGTTATTTTCATGTCGGTAATAAAACATTAAAAAATAAAATAAAAAACATGACAAAAAAAATCAAATATACAAAAGACAAAAAAAAATTGTTAAAAAGAACAAAAATAACTTATTAAAAAAAAAAACCAAAAAACACATAGTTTAAGAAAAAAAAAACAAAAATGGGTGTTTTTAACTTCTAATTTTTTTTTTTTACTTTTTATTTTTTAATTATTTTATTTATTATTATAATTTTTTTTAATTATGTGTTTTTTTTTTTAATTTTTAATTTGTTTGTTTATTTTAACCCTTGATTTTATTTTATTTTATATTATTTATTTCTTAATTTTTTTTGTTTGTTTTTGTTTTTTTACATGTTTATGCTAGTTTGGTTTTTTTTTTTTCAATTTTTTATATATTTTGTATATTTGGTTTTTTTTGGTCATGTTTTTATGTTTTATTATTTTTTATTATTATTTTTTTTTCGATGTTTGAAATTTTGTTTTCTTTTGTATTTTTCATTTTTAATTATTTATATATTTGTTTTTTATTTTATTATTTTTTTGTTTTTGTTTTTCTGCAAGGTCTGTGTCGATGCTTGACTAGCAACCTGGTTCCATTATGTGCAATTTGATAGTTGATTTTAAAGTATTCATTATAATGAATCGAGTCTACCCCCAGAATGTGTCAATTTCATGGTTGGTATTTAATTTTTCATTACAATGGGTCGATTTCACCTACACTGCGTGTCAATTTGATGGTTGATTTTTAAATATTTGTTGCAATGTTTTAAGTTTGTATAAATTTTAATACAATTATGTATTTCTTGGATTCTCCTGATCTAACAATTATATTGCACTGTTAAATACAAAATCCTTATACTAAAATATTTGCAGAAATTTAATCACCAATTGCAAACACGTGAAGAAAGATCAATCACATATAACACGGATATTTTTACCCGGAAAGCATAAAGCTAAAAATCCCACTATCATATATTATGTATATATCATGGATCATGAAATAATCTCGTAAAAAACTCTAATCTAAGAGCTCTCGGTACAATGTACAATCGTCTCACACTGTCATACAAAAATTGGAAAATACATGTGCCAATTTATTGCCTCTTGACAGCCTTCCTCCACTGTGCAGTCCCTGTTGATCACAATCCCTGAATGAATGAGATACTACCTTGCCTTGATTGCGCAATCCTCATTGGAATCTCCAGTGTGTGTTTTGTTGCATGAGTGCACCCACTAATGTCACAACAGATAGTGAAACTGTCCCTTTCACCTATCTCTCAACTGGGTCTCCACTGGATCTGACATGCATGTAGTTAACAGTAGTAAAAATTCAGTTGCATGTGAGATCACTCCAAGTGAATTAATTTAATATTTAATTCACTAATCTCTCACTAGTGTATCTTTAGTTACAACTAGCACAACTGAGTTAAACTACTTTACAACTCACATAACTACACATCCAACTCTATTACAACTTCGAATCACTTAGTTACAACTAAGTCCACTTGCATGTCCCACCAACCAACCTTAGAACTCGTAATTCCTTCAATCAACTAGTTTGCCACATCAGTTAATTGAAATCAAGTGCTTCAAGAGAATAGATTATTATTTATTGTCCAATTATAATTAAGAGATAATAATAGCCGACATGCATTCTATTTTTAGACATGTGATCTATAAATAGACTTCGCCCATGCATCTAAAAATAGAAACTCATCTATAAATAGAATTTTCTCAACCATCTATAAATAGACTCTCGCTATAAATAGAATTTGCTCAACATTCTAAAAATATACATACACCTAAAAATAGCTCGTGGGCCCCACCTAGTGTAGGTGCTTGATTTTCACTAGGATCATCATCTCGTTGAATCTCAACACTCCCTCTCAAAAAGAAAGGGATTATCCTTCACCCTGATCTTGTCTCTATGGTATTCTAATTTTCTCTTGGTGAGCGCCTCTGTCAGAATATCTGCATCCTGATCCTTCATAGGAATGTACTGAAGCAACATGATCTTCCGCTACACATAATCTCTGATATGATGATACTGGATATCTATATGCTTAGATCTATCATGAAACACATGATTAATCGAGAGTTTAATGCAACTATGATTATCACAATGAATCACTATAGGATCTAAATGAGAACCAAACAAACCAACCAAGATCTTTCTCATCCAGATAGCCTCACATGTAGCTTGAATTGCTACCATGTAGTCCACTTCCACTGAACTGAGTGCCACAGATCTCTATTTCTTGCCGTACCAAGAACAACTGTAGGTTCGATATTGAAGATCCCTCCTGATGTGATCTTTCTGCCCATTGGGCTGCCCGCCCAATCTGCATCCTTGAAGCCATGCAACTTCACCTCATCCACCTGTCTATACCATAAGCCATACTTAGATGTGCCCCTGATATATCTCAGGAAATGATTTCCCGCCTTCCAAAAGAGCTTGGTAGGCTTAACCATCGCTTGTCTAAGTTGGTTCACTGCATAACATATGTCTGGTCTTGTATTTACTAAATACATTAGCGAACCCACTAACTGTCGATAGACAGTAGCATCCATTACCTCTCCATATGTAGCGTCCTCTTTCCTCCAGTCCCCTGGAAGAGGAGTATCCATGGGTTTATAGCCCTCCATGTGAAATTTACCCAGTATCGCCCTTGCATACTTGCCTTGAGACACAAAATGTTCACCATATCGCTGCCATATTTCCAATCTAAGGAAATAATGAAGGAGGCCCATATCCTTCATCTCAAACTCCTTTGCAAGGTCCTCCGTGCATGAGTGTATAAGATGCTCATCACCAGTCAGTATTAAATCATCAACATAAAGAAAAAATTATTAAAAGCTTACCCTCCACCACAATTTTGTATAGGTTTGCATCCGTATCACTCTTGGTGAAGCCAAGTCTGGTGAAATAGCTGTCGATCCAAGTGTACTAGGAAAAGGGTGCTTACTTCAGCCTATACATCGCTCTTTTGAGTCTGCACACATGCGACTCGCTGTTGAAGATATCAAATCCTTCAGGCTGCTCACTGTAAACTTCTTCCTCAATGATCCCATTAAGGAAATCAGTCTTCACATCCATTTGATGAATGTGCCTACCCATCTGTGCTGAGAGAGCAAGGATGGTCCTTATGGAAGAATATTGTGCGACAGGTGCAAAGGTTTCTTCATAAGCAATCCCCTCGATCTGTGAGAAGCCCCAAGCCACAAATCTGGCCTTGTATTTCTCAACACTCCCATCAACATCTTGCTTTACCTTGTAGATACATCTAGAACCTATCACTGATTTATCAACCAGCCTTGGAACAATTTCCAAAGCACTATTTCTGACAATGGAGTCATATTCCTCCACCATTGCATCTACCCTTATGGGCTCTTGCACTGCTTCCTGAAAGGAAGATGGCTCAGTCACAATAAATTTTCTCATGAGAGCGATGTATCCAGTGAATCGGTCAGGAGACTATCCCTGTCTGCGTTGTGAAGTAGGGACTCCTACATTCTGTGTCGCATCAAGCTTAAACCTCTCAGCTTCTGTGGTACACCTTCTGCTAGTTTTGATTTTTGGCTGTACGACAGTGGACTCCTCCACTCCATGAACCTCCTCCTCTAGCTGATCCACATCTAGAGACTCATCTTTGGGAACCAAAATTTCCTCCTCTGCATGCAAGTCTAGCTCCCTCTCAAGCCACAACTTCATGGCTTTCTCCTCATTGAATTTTATATCCTGTCACACCACAGTCATTCAACTATTTGGAAAATACACACGATAATTATGGGGTATTTCTTTGTACCCCACAAATATCCCAACTTCAGCAGTCGGCTCCAGCTTCTTCCTAGAATTCTTGGTCACATGCACATAAACAGATGAGCCAAAAATCTTAAAGTGAGAGACATCCAGTTTCTTACTACTAAAAGCTTCTTCGGGTGTAATCATGATAAGTACTCTTTGAGGACAACATTTTTGCACATAAACCGCAGTGTTACATGCTTCCACCCACAAGTGCATTGGTAGCACGGGGGTGTCACTCAATTAACCTATGGCATAGCACGTGCGTTCGTGGCATACTAAAGAATACCCTTAATTTGACTACATATTGGAAAATACCTCTAAAAATCACTTTATTTAACCCCCTACCAATACTAACCCATTGCATTTTCCCAATTTAAAAAACCCCTGCGTTCACTATATATTATAGGTATCTGTTTTTTCATTAACATTTTCTACACCCCTTTATATTTATATCCTTAACATAATGACATGATGCCTCTCTTATGACCTCACATGAATTCTACAATTCACATTTCTTCTTGTGATATACATAAGAGATGCATATTAGTATTCCCAGAATGTGATTACTCAATCCACACTCAAGCACATCTTACTATGATTTGTGGCATTTAATGGTCTAAGGCATACAAAGATCAACCATTTTTTAGGAAGATTGATTATGTGCATGTGTATACTAGCAATTGCACAGAGGGTGCAAGGGAACGCCGGAAGGAGGAGATGTGAATCGTTTTGTGGTATATGAGAGGTAAATTGTGTAATGACTGAAGGAGATGAATATTTTGTTCATTTGTGACGATATGGAATATTGGATTTTATTTTTAATAAAAATAAAAATTATTAATTTAATATTATTAAATTTTAATTTATTTGATTTTATTTTTATTTAATTTTATTTGTTTATTTGTTTATTTTATTTTTTTTTAATCTTTATTTTTTTTATTTCTATTTATTTATTTATTTTATTTTTATGTTTTAATTAAAAAATTTATTTATCTATTTTATTTGTATTTTTAATTTTATTTTTGTTTAATTTTATTTCTATTTATTTATTCATAATTTATTTTTTATTATTTATTTTTTATTTTTATTTTTATATGTCGATACATTTGAAATCTCTCGGGCCCACATCAACTTATAACACATGCCTTGTTAAATTATTTATTATTGAGTAGTTTTTTTGTTAGATAAATATGTAAATATGTATAAAAAATATAATTGGTCAAGAGTAATTAATGGAATTGTTTTTAGTGTTTTTTGGGTGTTTGAATTACACTTCGATTGTGTAAAGGTTATTCATCAAATTCGTGATTTTAGTAAATTTTTTCCATATGATAGAAAAATTAAATCCACAAGAAAACTTTCAAAAAATCAAACTAAAAACAACTAAATAATTAAATTTATTTTATATTATTATTGGATATAACGGAGACTGGCAATCTAGTGCTGAGATGGTGCAGTGAAGTGATTTACTGGGAAAGTGGAACTAAAGAGCAATTTTCTTCTTCAAAATCTAGTAACACCATTGGAGCAGTTTTACAAGGGATTGGAGTTTTTGGCCTCTTTGATAGACAGGGGACCATCATTTGGTCGAGATATAGTGAAGATTATATAGACCCAAATGTGAATTTGAGACTTTTGAGGTTGGATGCTGATGGGAACCTTAGAATGTATTCATGGATTGAGAAACTTCAGGTCTGGAAAGTGGCATGGCAGGCTCTGGAGAATCAATGTGATGTTTTTGGTACCTGTGGTTTGTATGGTGTCTGTAGCTTTAATGCCACAAGACCCTTTTGCAAATGCCCATTTGAGAGAGAAGGATCTAAGGCCAATGTTAGTTTGGAAATGGGGTCCGAAGGGGCCTACAGGAAACTGATGAAGTTGGGCAGTTGCAACGAGGGGAACACCCTAATGGTGATGAAACAATCACATGATCCATCAAACAACCAACAAACATGAAACAATGTCTAGTTACACATAATCTCATATGATCCGTCTTACCAGCCCATAAAAATTGTTTTATGGAACGGGGAATTTTTTCTAAGCACTAAAAAGCATGGATTTTCAGGTTTCATGTCAGTCCCAACTTATGTTGCCTCTTGATTTACTTATTTCCAAGTCATAAAATCCTCACAAGTATTCGTAGTTTGAAGAACATAAGTAAATTGGGCACTTTTTGTGAATGTTACAACCAATGCAATGGTCTCCCGTCAAATTAAGATCTCCTGGGGGAGCAATGATCCATTAAAAAAAGAGCACAATCATCCATAGACAGTGGGGCTCTAATAATAACAAAATAACACTCGCAACGATAAAAAAGAACACATTCACCCATAGACAGTGGGGGTTTAATAATAACAAAATAACAATCATGTTTAGACTGTAAATGTGCTCCCTCACACATTATTCATTGCTACAAGGACAACGACTTTCAAATCTGAGAAAAAAAGAATAACTTTCTACCAGAGGAATAAATACACTACCCAATGATTACTTCCCAAACAAAAAGACTACTATGTTCTATGCTTGAATCCTGATTTACTGCCTTCTAGTGATGCTAATCAACAAAATTGACAGACAACAAGATTTAGTAATGGAGATTCAAACCAACAATCTAAGGAATTAGTAGTGCATTGCTCGGTATATATACATCTCACTCAATAACAAAAGTTGCAAATTAGTTGTGGGAGCCGAATTGATCTCCACCCATTCATAACACATTATCATAATAACAGATTATCACATCGAATCACAAAAAATAAATTGGTTTATTGTAAGAGCGTAGTTAACAGGTAGTGACTGAGCTTCATGAACTGCAGAGAATGTCCTGCACTAAGGATTAATACAACACCAGAAACCCAACTCGGGAAAACTAGCCTACAATGGATAAGCTTTGTGTATTATTATCAGTGTTTTAAGAGAATTGCACAGTATGACTCTGTCAAGGCTATCAGCATTATGCTCTGCAGGAAATTTAAGGGTCTCTGCCAAACTATGTTCCTATTACCTGGATTCTATAGACAAATTGGGGCGTTTCCTGGTGGAATTCAAAAGGAGCATTGTATTTTACATACTCAATGAAATCATTCCCAATCATCATCAAATGCAATCATCATCTACTTAACACACTGCAAATTTCACATGAACTATCTTCCCAAGTGTCTTTCAAAGCAAACTGCCTCTTGATATTACTTGTTTCCAACCCATAAAATTCTCACACGTAGATTGGGTAGATTGGATATTTATCATATTTTGCATACATTCAAACAAGTTTCCCAGGAAAAGATAGAGATGGGAAGATAAAATGGGACTCGAATTGTACAGCCACCAAAAATAACTATCATTACTTTTTTCATGCCATATCAAAAGCTTATATTCAGTGTAAATCCTCCCTAGTGTGGGGAGTACAATATTTGAGGTCTGACCAACATTGCCCGTTCGCTTGTGCAAACGCAACAAAAAACTTATTTACCAGCCAACAAGTTTGCAGAGATTATTTCTCAGACAATAGGCCATTTATAAAAACCTCCAGGAAATCACAAATTAACTAACCAATCAATGTAATAATTGTGATACCTACACACTATCCTGAATTGCTTAAATCCTTAAAGGGACTCAGAATTGTGATTTATCCAGGTCCTCAAAATAAGGATGATCTAGTGCCTTCTTTGCTGAGATTCGCTTGGATGGCTCATAAACCCGCATTTCCTGCAAATCACCGAATTTAAATTTCTTTGGTTTACTATTCCAACAAAAATGCAAAGAAACAAAGAAAAACAAGGTTTGAGGGAGAGAGTAAGACTCTTGCAGACAACAGATCTAAACCGCTTGGTTCCAATTCTGGAACAGAAAAACTTATATCTTGAGGTTTCCATTCGAGGTAGATATGACAGTCCTTCAATTTAGTCACTCCTGGCCACACTTCTTCATTGGGAGTTCCTAGAAACCTGTTGCATGCAAAGATTGGAATAAGTTATGGCGCATCAGAGAAGAAAATCCAATAATCAAATATAGTCTCTTCTTTGTTGAAATCATAACCTGAAAATGTTCATAAGTTGTTGTACTTCAGAATCTTTCCTCCTCACGATGTGTATGACTATTTCAACATCAAGGCTTGCATGGAAAATTGGGTCGAGGACAGGTCCTGTGTTGCTGCAACAACCTTGAATGATGGGTTCGGCATCTGTAGGATCAAGAGGACTAGTTTCATCAGTGGATATCATTACATCTCGGTTCCTGCAATCTCATTTGTAAAGGTATGCCTTACACCAGAAGCAGTAAACAATCAGATTATTTCCATGTATCCTCAAACATCAAATTCGGACTCATCTTCCTTCTCTTCATTACCTTAAGTTTCAAGCATACATGGTCGCATCTGCATTGTAAGAGCAGTCTTGCCAATTGTGCTTTTTTTTCTTGCCATACAAGTAGGAATAAGTTGGTATGTTTTTAAAAGAAGAAGAAGAATGTAGGGGATGCTTTTTGTACATCAGTAAAGAGCATGTTTAAACTATTAGTATATATGGCTCTGGATCTCTCTGTTTTGCATATTTAGATTTGGATTAAGCAATTATTAAAATCATGTTTTTGTTTTAAAAACATTTGGTATATAATGTTGTAAAAGCATAAACAAGAAGCAAAATTGTTGTCAAGGAGCATGTATAGAGAGAGAAAATGTAGAGACTATACTATGGAGTAAAAACAAGCTAATCATGCCTTTGTTCATTGAAAGAGTAAAAGCCTTCTAAAAAAATCTACACTTTAATTTGTAAACATACAGAAAAATCGAGGTAAGTGCATGTGCCCATTAATGTATGAAAAGACCCAAGGCCAAATGATGAGCAAAGGATTTGAAACATGTTCTCCACCTGCCATAATTTATGGATAGATAGCCCCCAGTGTTTGGGAACTACTCTCTAAACAAGAAATATGAATTATCTGTAATTGAATTTTCTTGTGCAATTTTTGAAGTTCCCTGGAAGATTTCACAACTCGATACATTATCCCAATGGCAAAATCCAAAGAGCACAACACAAGGGATGTACCTCTCATATACCACAGCCATACTAACTCGCTGGGATTATTACTCATGAAAAGCAGGTTAGAAATGGGCAGAAAACAAATGGATAGCATAACCTAGTTTGGCAGTAAGTATCTGGTAAGACCACGTCTAGAAGCTCAAATCCATTGGAGCGTTTCTAAGTCTCGACAATTTCACAGGACCATCTATTCCCGTCGGCCATGTATCAAAGAAAGCTCTGACGTTCTATTCACCAAAAAAAATCAATTCACATTAGTTCATAGCCTCAGTAATAGATAAATTTTAAGTCCCTGCTCATTTAAAAGCAATAAATTTTACTTTCAATATTTATATCCTCTAAGCGTTCAGGTATCGAATTGAACCTGGAATCCAACTATCATGCTTAGCAGGGCAACATGATTCTCTCCAGCCTGCAGTGCAATCGGCTTCTCAAACGTAAACCCCCATTTCAAATAATCTCCAGTCTGAGATCCTATAAAACATCATCATTATGTTGATAATCTTTTTCTGAAATCAACCAGCCCATCCATCAATCCAATCCCATATCAAATTATCCAGTTTCACATATAACAGAAATTTAAGAAATTGACTTTCTTGTGCGAAATCAACCAACAGTAGGCAATTGCTCTAGAAATTACATAGGAAAATTAAAGATTTTACTCACCTGCGAAATTTCTACTGACAAATACATGAAGAAACCAATTTTGATCACATGGAAGAAAGACCTGGCAAGTCCCTCAACCCCATCTTATTTTCTCGTTTATCAGAGATTAAAAGTTGTCATTTCATAAACACAGAATGATACCTTATACCAGTTACTCTGCCAAAAACAGGGTCATAACCAACCTAGAGATTCTCTCAATTCCTGCTTGCTTTTATCATTTATGTTTTCTGTTCAGACTACAATCCAAAGTGATAACATGGGGCTTTCAGAGACAAGGCCCTCTGAAAGCATTATCAAGTCAAAGCCCAATAGGAGTTGTCAAAACACCAAACCCAAAAAAAATATTCCCAAAGGGATTGAAGCTGATGAGGCTTTTCATTTAATCGTGCATATAACACCCCTGCCTAAGTCTAATTTAATGACCATAAACCCTTAAAAAGTAAACATACATTTGCAAAAATCAAACAAGCCCCCTGATCGGTTTCAATCTAACACCCAGGACAGTTCGACGGCATATTTATTTCATTCACATAAACCTGATGATTTCATAACCACTCCAATTCAGCAATGCATTAAATATTGGGGGAAAAGAGTCAGGAGCCGACAGAACCAAAGAAGGACAATAGCCATGACACTGAAACAAGAATCGCTCATTTTGTAGATCTCAAATCAAGTGGCAATCAAGCAGAAGAGTAGGGCTGAAGAATAATGGTCAAATAGGAGTATAGTGGCCAAATTCCACACCCCTATCTTGAAGCAAGGGTTGTAATGAATACTCACCTCTGCAGGTGACCTTGCTTGAAATAAGTGAATGGTGTTGAGATTGAAATCCACGCCACCGAATACAATACACAGATCACCATGTAAATAAATGTAGAAAATTGATGCTTTCAAAAAGTCACGAATTATAAAACTGAGGCATGGTATTAAACAATTTAACATATCATCTATGAAATCTTTCTGCGTGCAATCTTGGACTGTAGAAAATTACAAATTGTTGAGGGGTTTACCCACTTTTACCTTGCATTAGTGACCACTAACATATAATAAACTGACTAAAAAACATGTTATTTTTTAGACCATTTTCATTTTTAATGAAGAAAACAATCGCTGTAAATCACTATTTCATTGAACAGAAAAAATTCAACAGTAGGGGAGATCAGAAGATTATAAATCCTAAGAATGTATCTGCTACCATAGCTCTGCGATACAACTAACTTCCACACATATGGAATAAAAAACTCTTCTGGGTGAAGTTCCTGCTCATAGGTGAATTTTAACTGGGTGAACATCTAAAAAACACACAAACCATCTATAATTAGGACAAATCAAACCACTAACAACAAATATAGAGAATAATAAAAGCAAATTAAAATACTGAAACATGACTCTTTCAAAACAAAGTTTTTTTCATATTACTATCGTCATTTTCTACCTTAAACACTAAGCATTATTTTTTGAGGTATCCTAGTGCAAATTCCACCTTTGGATGTTTCTCTCACATGGATCCATTCATTTTGACATATCTGGAGACATGTCACATCATCCAATGTATGTGGATTTGGAGGAGTTACATGTTTGCTAAGGGTTTTGTTTAGCATGATGAGTGTCTTGACGATTGCTGGTGTGTTCACATGTGCCATGGCACACTTCTTGGATATGAATTCATCGTTATGGCAGAAGGCATATGCTTCTAAATTATTTTTGGATAACATGCCATCCTTTATGCACACATTCCTAAATTGGCCTACCTGCTTTTCATGTATTAGGAATGTAGTTGGTTTACATGGATGAATGTATCATTTGTTTGATAGATCACTCCCACAGTATAATATTGGTTTGTCAGTGACGCCCCCGTGGTGACCACTCAATGACTCCTAGATATCACAATCTTCATCTGCATTTTTCTGTTTAGAAAAGTTGTAACCTAGAAAGATCACTCTGTTCTGTAGACCGATGACTATCTTTGCTTTAGTTGAACTGGTTTGATTGAAAAGCTGCATGACTCTCTCAAACAAACTTTGTGCTGTAGATTTGTGTAAGGGGACTCAAATCTTCAATACCCATACCAATAGCTATAATGTTTTAGTAATGCTTACCATCTTACTTTATAATGTTTGTGACTGAATTTTGGCAAGTTAATGATACTAGAGTGATTAGAAAAAACTAGTACTACAGTGATTCAAAATTTGTTTTCTTACTGGTTTTTGTGAGCATTCAAAAATTACAAAAGAAATGGAAGACTCTCTAGTGGAACACATATACGTTCAAACCCTAATTCACCACTTTGAATCAAAATTCTCATTCATGAAGCCTAAGCACACATCTAGAAATATAGTGTAAATAGTGGGTAAATATAATAATCATTAGAAAAGCATAAAAATGGGTGTATAGCTCAGTTGGTAGAGCCTTTGGTCGCAGGTTCGAGTCCTGGCATGCCCAAACACTGCAAAATAGCTGGTGAACTGGATTTACAAAAAACAATGACTATTTGCTTCCGCAAATCGCCCTGGTCAGGAATGGCTTTAAACTTCCTACAGCCTGGTTGCAAGAATGGCTCTAAACTTCCGACTACACCTTCTCTATGTGACCAGATGCATTTCAACTTTTCCCACTGTGCTGGCAGTCTTTCTAATTTATACCTTCTCAATGTGACCGAATGCTCCTAAGGCCTACTCACATGAAATGTTCATGATCACTAATGTTTTCAGATAGCTTCTAGTATCATTGAGATCATAAAGTGCTTTATAGCACGAATCCTGACTCACGTCACCTGATGTAGTGAGTTAGGCCTCTTTCTCCTCTATTACAGGTTATATTTGTTTTCCATGCATGAGCTCGGTTGATGCATGCAACTTGGGATTTTCTGCACAACTGATGACTTCATAACCTATATTTTTGGAACACTTGACTTCCTATGAAGAAGACTATAATCCCGATATTCTTGGTGGCCGAATAAATACTATTGACAGCATACGTGGCAAGCTACTTGTTGACATAATGCCATAAGTACGTGTGAATGGCATAGGACCATGGTATGGAAATTTCTGTTGGTGTTTTTTTTCTTACATATGTGAAACTGGAGCGAGGTCTCACTGATTGCAACCAGTCATTATAACTAGTACCACACCTCTGCCAATAGTTAATACATATAACCAGCATTCCATAATTGGACCAACCGTAGGGTAGATGCTTCATATAAGTTGTTTTACAGAGAAATCAAGACAGAAGAGATCAGGCCCTTGGGAAGCTGAGAACCTTCTTGCATCACCAACACGGATCTGTTGTGGAAATGTGAATTTAACCGCGGCTCTCTGTGTTATTCAAGAATTTCTGTCTCTCAACAAAGGCTACAAGGAATATGCTCAGGACACCGTTTTTAGTGCAATTTCCTCTGCAATTGCTCTGGAGTAACCTGCACCCAAGAAATTGAATAACAATGCAGTGGAAATTGAATCTCTGTTCTTAATATCTCAGTTAACGTCAGTCCTCTAACTTTGTATGCTCAGGACACATTTTTTAGTGCAATTTTCTCTGAAATTGCTCTAGAGTAACCTGCACCCAAGAAATTGAATAACAATGCAGTGGCAATTGAATCTCTGTTCTTAATATCTCAATTAACGTTAGTCCTCTAACTTTGTATGATACCAGGTTATTTTCCTTCTAAAGCGATTTCAAGGACTCTGATCTAGACTACAACACTGGGTGCAAGGGTGCAAAGGAAAAAAAAAAAGGAGATTCTCTAAGAGTTTCCTTGCTCACTATTACATAGGGGATCTGTAAGGATGGAGTTGTTTGTTGGGGTAGTGATGCCAATACAGATGTGACTAGTGGGAAGCCATTACACACTCCCCATCTAAAAGAATACAATCCATGGTCTGCAAACTCATTACAGCCTAGTGAACGTACATTTGAGACAAGCATCAATTCATTCCTTGTGATGGACTATTGATCAAATAGGTTGTATAAGCCTAGAAGGTTTTACACCATCCATGTAAAATTGAATCCAAAAGACACAGAAGGTCAACCCCTGCATTTAATAATTCTAGTGATGTAGCAAGCATGTTATCTAACTTTCGTAGGTGGACTGATTAGGCCATCCTCGCTGGCAAAAACCAATGGGTCTGCACTCCGAGTTGTCAAGGTTGGACAGGAAGAAAGGTCGAAGGGTGCCCTGCATTTAGTTCTGGTGTTGTAAAAACCATGCCAGCTAACTTACATGGGTGGATTGGCAAGCCACCATCACTAACAAAGAACGCATTCCACCCCCGGATCTGATATGCACCTCCGAATTGCCAATCTTGAACGCGAGGGAGGGTGGGACAGTACCCTAATTTAGTCTTGTTGAAGTAGAAAGCTAGCTTACATGTTAGTTTTATTAGTCTAAAACAAACACATACAAATAGAGATGAAAAAATATGAAGCAAGGGTATACAGAGCAAAATACTCTGCAAAACTACAATTTATTACATTTCCCTCTGTTATATTTTAAAATTCAGTAGTCTCAATTATAATCAACCATAACAATTATGTCAACCTCAGTTATTTCGTTCCAACCGAACCTATCAACCTCAGTTATTTCGTTCCAACCAAACCCAGCATTCTTCATCTCTAACTTCCTTCATTTTGCATATTAAAATAGAAATTACATAAAAGTGGCCATGGCTTCATCACCTAACATAAACCCATCTAAGCCCACAGTACAGGGAATTTCAAAACTGATGCATGGCTTGTGCAACTTTGGTGCCCCTTTCTATCAATTTATGACAGGAGGAAAAATTTTTACGCTGTGTTTCATGGGCAAATTGCCCTAAATACTAGCAAATCACCTTATGACAGCCCATCAAATCTCATCCGTCATATAATGCACGTTAGAGTTGGAAATCTTGAAATATGCACCTTAAAGTTGGAAATCTCCAAATTGGAGTTGTAAATTTGAGTTTTCATATTGGAGTTGTTTTTGGTGAGATTTTTTGAAAGTTTTTTTTTGAATTTTTTCCATTTAATTTCTAAAATTCAGCAGAAATTTATTGAAAATAGAAATTTGATGGGTAACTTTGCACAATCAAGTGTCTGAGGAATTTTTAGGGTCTTGAATCCATATATACAGTTTAAATAACAACAATCAAGATTCAACCTCAAATGTTTTTTTATTCCAAGACACCAAAAACTCCAAAAAAATCACACAAAAAACGACTCCTTCCATATTTTCCATATTTGATAAAAGTATTTTCCATATTTTATGAAAGTCAGCAATCCCAAAATGGGAGTCGTAAATTTTACTTCCATATTTTATTGGCATTATAAAATCATGTGAAATCCACAGGTGCATCGTCGAACTTTATAATCTCGAAATGCACATTAATAAGAATAAATGCACTTGAAACATGTCACTCTTATAAGAATAAATGCACTTGAAACATGTCTTTAACATCTGGAAAAAGAGTTTTTACAAGCTGCAGAAGAGGTATATTGGAAAAGGTTATACACTGAGATTTTTCATAGCCCATTTTTACAAGCTGCAAAAGAGGTATATTGGAAAAGGTTATACACTGAGATTTTTCATAGCCCATTTTACTCAATTTTACTTGATAAAAGTAAAAATAAAACCATGAAAACATGTCTCTAACATCTGGAAAAAGAGTTTTTACAAGCTGCTAAAGAGGTATATTGGAAAAGATTATACACTGAGATTTTTCATAGCCCATTTTACTCAATTTTACTTGATAAAAGAAAAAATAAAAACTGTATTATACACTCGTATTTTTTTCATAGCTCATTTTACTCAATTTTACTTGATTGTGTTAAAAATAAAACTACGGAACGTCTTTCTTGCTTAATATAAAGAATGTCAAACTTCATGTATATATGGTAGACAACTTTTTTAGCAAATGATGGATTTACCAATGTTACACATGATCCACATGCCCTTAAGACGACAAGATCCCTAAAGTGAGGTGAAATGTTTCAACAGTCTGGACAGCAAGTTTCACAAAAAAATGGACTTGTTGGCACTCCCTCTTGAAATTAGGATGTCTGCAAAACCAGGTTATACACTCAGATTTTTCATAGCCCATTTTACTCAATTTTACTTGATAAAAGTAAAAATAAAACCATGGAACGTCATTCTTGCTTTATTATGGAAGAACACAGCCCATGTATGATGCAGAGACAACCTTTTTTAGCAAATGATGGATTTACCAATGTTACACATGATCCACATGCCCTTAAGACGATAAGATCCCTAAAGTGAGGTGAAATGTTACAACAGTCTGGACAGCAAGTTTCACAAAAAGATGGACTTGTTGGCAATCCCTCTTGAAAGTAGGATGTATGCATGGCCCCAGCGATTTTTCAAAGAGAAAACATAAAACAGTGAAAAAACCAAAAATCTCAAGAATAAAACAGTTCACCTAACATAACATAATGACTCTACATATACTTTTCCATCTACATTTGACATTTTCACTTACCATTTGGAATTTCCCTTCGAGCTGTTGATTTCTCTTTGTGGAGACTGTCCAGTTGCCAAGGAAGAGGAAGAAAATGTTGTTTCTGGCCAAGCTACCATAGAGGAGTTACTGGAAGCTACAGCCAAGCCGCCATGACTAATACAGCAGCCACCAAAGAGATTCATGTTGCCGAATTTGGATTTTGGATAGATTAGGTTCAACTGTTAACAGCTTAATTTTAAGAGATTCGACAGTCAGATGTTCAATATTTAAGTGTTTAAAAGCCAAGGTAAAGCCTACAGTTTGGTGCTTAACAGCGAATGATGTCGTTACAGCCATTTAGACCCGGGTCCCCCCATCATCCGTGACACTCCTTAAAATTGGGAGGGTGTCTCCACAAATCTCCCAAGTGTGTTTCCCCACTCCCACGTCCCAGAAACTTAGTGGCACATTGGTTTTTAGCCTAATCTAAATCTATATAATGAAGTAAATTGTTGGTTTTGCTCGTCTATATTAAATTTTGCTAGCCTCTGAGCGTCCATCTGCTAATTCCCGTGCTCTGTGGATTTTGTAACTTACCGGCTAACAATGCTCCATACATTGTGTTTCATTAAATGCAATTGCATTTATATATTCCATGTGCGAAAGTTTCCTCCAATAATTGTGTAAAATCGACTCTCTCCATTGTTCCCAAAGTCAAAAGAAATTCAAGACAAACAATGCTGTTATTTCAAATTTGACACGAAATATTCTTTAAAAATACCTCTGTGTATGCTTTCGTCGTCAGGGAATCAAGGCACAGTTCTGCGTGGGTGTCCGCCACTTGTGGCCGCTAGTTCATGCACTTCCGTCTCTTAGGTTTTACAACCTCGAAGATTTTCATATTCAATAAGGCACTGTGGCCAGTTTCCCTATGCAATAGGGACAATCCACTCCACACTCGAGGACGTATATCCATAGTTCACACCACTGGCACCCATGTATTAATTTTTGGAATTTCTGACATGCAGCATTTGATAGAGCTTTCCTCCGGTTCAAAGAGAAGGTTTCTTCTATCGAAAGAAACCAATCTAAACCCTACGAAAAACTATAAAGAAAGGGAAAAAAAAAAGGGTGGACAGACAGATTAAAAAATGCATGCACCCTAAACTTCAAAGGTACAAAAATATGCATAGATTTACATACCTTGCAAGCAGTCACAGTTCTCAACCTCCTTCCTGACAACATCGAGCACTGAATCAATGAGCTCAGCTCCTTCAGTATAATGACCCTTAGCCCAGTTATTCCCCGCCCCAGATTGACCGAAAACAAAGTTATCTTGCCTGAATATTTGTCCATAAGGTCCTGCCCTCACACTATCCATAGTCCCGGGTTCCAGATCCATTAAAACGGCTCTCGGCACAAATCTACCACAGCTTGCCTCATTGTAGTACACGTTTACTCTCTCCAGCTGAAGATTGGATGTACCCTTGTACAGTCCAGTGGGATCGATCCCGTGCTCTTCGCATACAACCTCTCAGAATTTCGCACCAATCTGGTTCCCACATTGTCCTCCTTGAATATGCAGAATCTCACGCATCTTCGATTCGGAGCTCAGAATCACAATAAAGAAAACTGGAGATGGGCTCGAACCCAAATGAGAATGCAGTGAGCTCTGTAACGCCCACGACCCTCCTTGCTCTACCTGCAACAGTCGAACGCCCGCTCTAAACCTGCAACAGTCATGGTCTTTGCCTTTCCACGACCCTCCTGACTGCGCTTGGCCATAGAAATTAAAAAAAAATAACCCAAATTATAAATATTTTATATAATAAATAAAAAAACCCCCTCCCCCCTAGTTATACATGCAATATAATGTTTTTTGATTTTTTAATTTTTTTTACCGCAATATGAACGCACGTGATAATATATTGGTTTGTCAGTGACGCCCCCGTGATTGGTAGGCCCTGATCATGCAACATCGCTCATGCAACACCCACGATCATTCTGTTCTTCCTCTCCGCGACCCCATTTTGTTGTGGGTAATGATGCGCTATGAGTTCTCTTCAAATTCCTTATTTGCTACAGAAGAATTTGAATTCATTCAAGATGTATTCTCTATTAGTAATCAGCAATTTTTACTATCTGCAGATGGCTAAATATCAGTTCTAGGTTTCTAAAAACAAGATTCTTGAATATTCTGAGTTTTAGAAATCTCACTGCCTTCATTATCCTTATATCAAAATTTTCACTATTCTACTATTTTTCCATTTCATGGTTACCCCAACACTCCTTAAAGACCCCTCATGGGCTTGTGCCACTCATCTATATCCTATTTTCCCACCTATAACTTTAGCACTCTGATTTTCCTTTGCCTCACCCCTTCACTTTCAATATGGGGTTACCAAACAACTTTTCCTTCCCATTTTCACCAGGTTCCTCAAGGGTTGATGGTCTCAAAACTATCTCTGCAAGATTTTTATATAAATCAAGTACATTTGATTTTGGATCTTCAATACATTAATTTTTCAAAAAATCTATTTTTACGCTTGAAGATCCTAAACCAGATTTCAGTCAAAGGCCAAGTCAAAGGATCCTCCCACTAGGTCATTAGGGTTTCATAGGTTGTAGGGTCATCATTGGTGTTTTAAAGAACTACTTTTCATATGATAGAATATGGCTCGCATGTAATAGGCAATCAACACATGGTTGTCCAAGAAAGATCAGAAAATCCCTTGAGAAGATCACTTTATCAATTTCAAGTTCTACAAAAGGAACCTGTGCATTTTGACATTTCTGCAGGAGTGTTAAAGTGACTATCAACAGAGAATTGGTAAGGTAAGAGGCATGCTCCTCAATAAAGACATTCACAACAAAGACAGAGGAATTAGTTTGTGTTCAAGAAGAATCAGGGTTTCTAATCTTGATTGGGCAAGCAGTATGCCAAGCAAGGATCCAATGCAAAAAATCACATGAAGAGAAGTTTTTTATAAATTATAGATGAAATAGGGAAAAGGGTGAGGTGAACCAGACAGAAATAAATGAACTTGAAAGGGCTATAGAGAACTTAGAAGACAACACTGATGATTTTTCTCAAGCATCCCAGAAACCTAGGGTCTTGAAAAGATAGTCAAAAGAAGTAAAATGAAGATGTTAGGCCTCCATGATGACAACAAAAAGAAGATTTGAAAATATTTCTATGTGTGACATCCCAGAGTTTGTAAAAATTAAGTTTATCATGCCTAAGGATCAATGAGAAAAGTGGAGCCAAGGTTTTTAGTCACCTACCAAGCACTAGATACTTTGAGTTTTAAGGCAAAGACAAAATAAATTCTGAAGACGTCACTGTGTGTAAAGTTCCCAAACTTATCCGAATAGAGTTCTGTTATGTCAAGTGAACAAAATCAGGTTTGAGTTCCTTGGTGCAGGTAAAGGAATTTTTTGAAGTTGATATATGGAAGTATCGTAAAAGTTTCCAAGCTTAGCTATCATGCCTCAACTATCAGTGAGAGAGGTGAAATCAGTATTTTCAAGGCACTTGCAAATCATAATATAATCAAGAGAGGGTTTTAAGGGTACTGCCCTAAGACATCGTCTCATAGGTGTTTTAATGAGCTTTTCATGCCAAAAGAAGCCAAGAAGAGGTCAGGTTCATCATCTTACCTAGCCTGCAGAGAAAACAATGTAAAGGGTTGTTAGTGAGAAAATGTGAGAAAATGAGAGTGGATATTATAATGAAAAGCATAGAAATCTCTGAAAATTCCACTGTGTGCAACCCTCTCTAAAAAATTTCCAAAAGTGAAGATGTCAACTATCAAGGTGCAGAAAGAAAGCCATTTCAATGTTTTTATCACATGCAAGCAAGAAATCAAAGAACTATCAGTAAAAAGGGAGAGAGAATAAAAACATTAAAGAAGTGGGTTTCATGGTTAAAATTAAGGTTCCAAGGGCTGTATAAACTCTTCTAACACTTCAAAAATTCTTTCCTCACTTGCAAAAATCATCAGAGGCATCCAAGAGGAAAACTGTGAAGTTTCTAAGGCAATCTGGGAAAATTTACTCGGCGTTACGCATTCAAGGCGGCACCACGCGTTCAGAGTCGGGCGCTACGCCCTTGGAGGTTTTCACCGTGAAAATTAGCATGGTGTTGCGCACCTGTGTGCACATGCTGCGCCCTTGGAAGTGCGTTGCACGTTCACCTGGAAGACCGACAAGCCCGACAGAAAACCGGTACATGTTGCGCCTTCAGCCGCCCGACTCCACGTTTAGCCCATGCCGTTGCGCGTTCAGCACTGCGCCTCTGACCACTCGACAGGCCGTTCAACCACCCGTAAACACGTTCAGGCACTGCACATTTGTCCAAGAGGGCCTCTGCACTAGTTCAAACCCTCAAATCAACTCAAGGCCTCCTCAACCTGCCATCAAGGGTTTCTAGAACATTTTTAAGTGGTAAGTGGATGTCCTAAATCTCCTCTCCAAGCATTTTATGGTTTTTTAAGAATGGAAATCCTAAGTGAAGACCTAAGTTTCACACTCACAAACACTGGTTAAAACCCCCTCATCTCAAGTTGTCATCATTACCAATTTATTTCACAGTAGGGTTTGATATATCAGTTGGCTTGAATTTAGGGTTATTTAGCCTCTCATTCTACCCAATTTTCCCCTTCACTCATCCCTCTTACTCACTTGTAAGAAGCTGAATTTTTCATCACCATCTCATTTACCCTTTTCCACATCAATTTCACAAACAGAGCTAGGGTTTTCAAAGTAGCAGGTGTTAGAATGTCAAGAGAAGGAGGAAATGGTAGTGAAGAAGAAAGCCAAGTTCCCAGGAGGCATCAACACAGAGGGGAGAGGATTAATAGGTTTTAGCCTCAAAACATAATGGAACTTAATGCCTCTCCTATGACTGTCACATGTTTCCAAAATTTGGGGTGCTTTAATTTTTGTGAAAGAGTACAACAGGTACGAAGTCATCCTGAGCTAACTAGGCTCTTAATCCTTAACCTGCATGAGAAACAAGTCACTCTGGCAGGGGTAAACTTTGAGCTGTCATCGAATTTCATTTCTATTGCCACTAGAATACCTAGTGTTATTGAAAAGTGGTTCAAACAGGCTAGCTTAGACATAAGCCACTATGAGCCATTCCTCAAGCCTAGATACAAAGACTACAATAAATCTATATTCCCTTTTTCACATTTTCTTGAGAGGTATGCACCCATGATGAAGGTCATTATGAAATACTTCACATGTGAGGGGAGGTTTTCTAGGCTTTATTCCTACCACATATGATTTTTCATGCACTTCAATACGGTTAAAATATTGCATTTTCCCTACTATCTCTACAGGAATATTGACAAGATGTCTTATATTGTGCGAAAGAGACACCCTTCACAAAAAATGCAGAGCCTCTTTCACCATTCTCTCATAAATATGGTTGTGATGCATCTATTGGAGAAAAAGGATATTCCATGGGAGATTTTCATTGTCCATGAGGTCTTCACAAACCCACAACCTCATCCTCAACAAAACATGCCTTCATCATCTCATCCCCCTATCCTTACTCCTCCATCATCTCTTGATGAGCATGCTTCACCATCTACACATATCCCTTCAACTTAGGATAATCGTCCTT
Source organism: Pinus albicaulis (assembly GCA_034641835.2). Lineage (NCBI taxonomy): Eukaryota > Viridiplantae > Streptophyta > Pinopsida > Pinales > Pinaceae > Pinus > Pinus albicaulis. The sequence goes on along the minus strand of CM076575.1, from coordinate 206,747,985 downwards.
CCTCACCCTCTCCCAGTGAAACAGACAATGAGGGAAGTGATCATGAGCAGTCAAATGAGAATGAAGGAGAGGGCAATGATAAATCAAGCAATGATGAAGAAGAGGACAACAAAGAGGAAGAAAATGAAGAGGCAGAGGGCAGTGATCTCAGCATGGAAGAAACAAATGATGAAGGAAGTGCAGAAAGCATGGAAACATAAGAAAATGAGGATGTTAGCAATGATGAGGCAAGCCGCAGTGAGGAGGAACACAACAAAGAGCATGACATTCAAACAAATAGCCATGGTGACAGTCATGAGAATGAAAACAGTGAGGCTCCTAGGAGTAATGAAGAGAAAAATGAGGAGGCAGAAGGCAATGAAGACACAAATGAAGAAAAGGGAAAAGAAGACATGGAGGTAGATTTCAATGAAGATGAGGTAAATGATGAAGAAATCAACCAAGGTAATAATGATGCCAAGGTTAGAAATAGCTCACATAACCAAGAATAAATTGAAGCTAATAATAGTGAAGAGAATGAAGAGGCTGATGATAACAGTGAAAATCACAGTAATGATGCAAACATCAATAATGATGGAGGCAGTGAGAGTCATGACAACAGTCATGATGGCCATGAGGATAGCAAAAACAATGAGGCTCATAGTGGAAATGATGATGGTGCAGAGAGCAATGGAGAAGATAGTGAGGCTCATAGTGTTGACAAAGGTAGTGATGATATGGAACATAGTGAGTTTCATGGCAACGTTAAAGGCAATAAAGAAGGCAATGAAGAGGATAAAGGAACTACAGAGAGCAGCAAAGGAAAAAGCAGTAATGACATCATGAAGGATACAAATGAAGAAGTGAGCCAAAAAAATATGATCACAAGGATAGAAGCAAGAAATATGGCACTGAGGCAAACAATATTTCACTTCTTTCTTTGACATACCAAAGAGGAGAAAGGCATGTGTTTGCTTCCTCTAAAAGGCAAGGGGCCATGCCTTCCACATCAACAAAGAATCTTGACAAAGGCAAGGAAAAGGTCACTATTGGAGATAAGAACGGTAATCATGGAACTAAACAAAAATTTGAATTCATTGACCTTGACAGCGAAAATGAAGATGAGGACAAGGTTACAAGCATCTTGTTCCAAAGTAAGGATGCTCAATCAGAGACCTACCAAGAAAGATTTGCATGAAAAGTACTTCATTAATTATTATAAGGTTGAAAAAAAGCAACCAAAGAAGACAAAAAGGGACCTTGGCCTACAGAAAAATATGGCTAGAGACTATGCATTGAGAAATCAAATTGCAAGGGCCAAGCTCAAAAGAGCCCTTGCCAAATTTCAGGCCCTCAAGAAGGCAAAAGGTCAAGAAAAAATTAACCTTATTTCTGATGCTTCCATGCAAGCACCCTAGACATAAGAAGCAAGGAAAATCTAAAATTTGGGAACTTTTTGGAAATTTTGAATTTTTGATGATTCGAAGGGCCAAGGGCGCAGCACCCTTGTCGCTGCACTTTTTCTCAGAGCATCCTCAGGAGAAATGGTTTTCATTATTGGATTTTTAAGGGCGCTACGCTTTTTCTCAGGGCATCCTCAAGAGAAATACTTTGCATTTTTGGATTTTTCAGGTCAAGTACAACATGCTCACAAAATTTCAGGTCATTTGGAGTTGATTTGGTTTTCTAAAAGGGTCAAAAACACCTAAAATTTCACCTTTCCGCCATGTTTTCAGGGTTAGCATTGCGCCTTTACAAGCCTTGGGAGTTTTTAATTTTGGATAGGCAAATAAATTCCAACTAGAAAAAAAAAAGTAGTTTTGGAAAATATATTTGATGAGCTTTCCAACGAGCCATCACAAAGGTCATTTCGACATCAAGAAGGCCTTCAAAATTCAGCTGCAAGGTGACCCAGTTTTCTCATGCAGGCACTGCGCCCTTGGACCTCTATGCTCCGCTTTTGCAAAAAAGTCAACAAAACACATTGGAAGATATTTTTGGGATTTTTGAGGCAAATCAATCTAGAGTTGGTTGAGGAGTTATGTTTGAGTTATCTTTCATTTATTGTAATAGATATTATGTGCCTTGGGCCTTGCATGGCCTCTTTGGACATAAATGAGATTTATGGTGTATTTATGGTTTCCAAAACCCTAATTAGGGTTTTTTCCCTCCTTTTCTAAATAAATAGAGCATGGAGGTCTTATTGTATTTTTTTGGTTGGTTGCTGAGCATAATATGATATAGACTCTGAGTTTATTTTTGAAATTGGCTTTGGTGTCTTGTGATGGCTTTGGACCGAGCAGTTGTGGATTAAGCTCATTCTTAGGATTCATAAAGCTTTGTTGAATGGTGATATATTCCACCTTTTGTACAAGTTTTCTTTAGTTCTCATTATTTTTCTTTGATCATGGGATAGAAATCTTAGAGTAGGATATGTCTTTTGGCACCCTGCTTTGTCTGCATCCTTTGATCGTTATGTTTTCTTACTTGAAGTTTAACTGATGAATTCTTAAGTGCTCTTTAGTTTTATTGAGATTTTATGTTAAAAATCTAATTATTTGCAAGTAAGTTTCAGAGAATCCTTAACTGCTCTCTAAGTTTACTCATTTGTTTCTCTAAGGTCTGCTTAGTATTGTTTGGTTGAAGAATCCTTCATTGCTCTTCAAGTTTTTACTCTGCTAATCATGCCGAAAGATTTTCCTTGTTATTAGTTTGTTAAAGGATCCTTGATTTCCCCTTAACTACTATATTCACTCCTCCATGTTCATTTCACTCACTCAAAACCAACTTAGATCTATTTGGCCCTGTTTACTTTCCCTATGAAACACCCTTGAACTATTTTTTGCACTCTTCAAAATATTTGCAGACTCCATAGCCCAATGGATTGATCCTCTCTTAATCTACCTGTTCTTCTTGACAACCTATCCAACCAAACAAACAAACAAGAAAACCCTAATCCCTATAACTAGCCTAAAATGAAACTCTAAAATCAAACAAGTTAAATCATTTACATAAGCATAGAGAGAGCCCTCTTTGAGTCCAGGATGGCTAGGTCCTAGGACTCCAAATATTGGTTTGATGTTACCCTTTTCTTTTTGGTCATTTCCAATCTGCCAAAACTACGGGGACCTAACATAGTGGCGATCACGTTGGGACTCTTGAGTCCGTGTCATCCTAAGTATCCCTTAGGAACTCTCAAATCCCTGTCACACTTAGAAAATCAAGTGTTAGCCAAAAGTAGAATCTAATTGTTTCACCATCCTAGCAAAATTATGACTAAACTGGTGGACACTCATTAAAAACCTTAGTGTTGTATAAAGAGACTCAGAAAAACCCAAAAATATCTCTAGATTGGTTTTTGTCAATTGTTGGTGGTGGACCACAAGTACATATCCTCAAAGTAGTAAAAAACATCCACCTGGTTACTCCACTGACCTCTAGTAGGCCTATTGACTCCACTAGTTCTCATAGACTCCTCTAGGATTGTGTCAAATCGCTCCTAAGTAGTCTAAAGGCCTAATCACACATTGTGTGAATTCGGTAAACATTTAGAGAGGTCCGCCTTTCAAAAAAATTCCCAAACTTTTAGCTTCTCTATAGTATAGGTTTGAAATCTGGCTTCATGAAGAATTCACACCAGATCTCACCCTGACCGTAACCCTCTGATCATAGTTGATGACCTAGAGAAGATTTTGTGGAAGACTTCTAGGGTTGAAGATTCAACTAGTGTTATAACAATCCATAGAGCGATTTCTGCCCCTGAACATCTCACAGCCTTGCAAGATACCCAATTTGACTTACATCATCAAAGAAATCTATTCAGAACTAAGTATTAAAGTGGGATAGACCATACAGACCTTGAGCCCACAAATTTGCACCAAAATCTTAGTAGAGAAACCTCTCCTTCCACTCCTCCTGATTTTAAGCTTCTCCATCACTTTAGCTCATTTCGTTCGAAGTCTGCTCAAAATAAGCTTGTTGGTCCAAGTACTTCTGCTACACCCACTCATACATCCACTGTGAAAACCACTCCACTTCATCCACCTCCTCTCATAAACCCTCCCCTTGTAAATCCTCCTTGGATCCCATTACCTCCCATCATGGCAGCATGGTATGCCCCTCTGGTACTACAACCTTTACTTCCTTTTCCAAATGACTACCAATCCAAAATCCCTCATTTCACTCGAGCTAACTCTACCACTGCCCAACAACATGTAGACAAAATGAATGATGTTTTTGACTACATGGAAGTAGAAGAGGAGACCATGAAAATGAGGATTTTTTCCCAAAGTCTACGGGGAGAAGCCAAAAAATGGTTCAAAATCTTAACTCCTAACAGCATACATGACCTCCCTTCTCTTTATCAAGAATTCATAAATAAATGGAAGATTAAGAAAAATCCCCTTCAAATCCTTTCAGCGTATAACAACCTTAAAATAAATGTTGGGGAAAGTGTCCAAGACTACTGCACTAGGTTCAATAGTGTATACAATTCTCTCCCACCTCAAATGAAACCCCCATAGGGCCTAGCCTTAGTAAAATTCCCAAAAGGCTTTAATCCAGACATGGCCTACCAGTTGAGAGAAAGAGAACCCCTAACCTTAGAAGACATGCAAAAGGGAGCCATAATTGTAGCATCCAATCTAATTAAGAAGAGGGCTAGGATGAGGTCAGAAAAGAGAGTTATATAAAAATAGGACACTGTGACCTTAACCTCTTCTTTTGATGCTAAAATTGATAGCCTAGTTAGGACAATGGAAAGAATGATGGAGAGAATCAGCTTGAATGAGAGAACACCTCCTAGGGAAAACCAAGCCAATCCTCAAAACAGAAATAGGAACCAAAAGTTCAGGAGAGACCCTCTTCAAATCAGACAAAGAGTAAGTGACCAACAAATCAGACCTCCTTTCCAAGAAAATTATGTAGATGAAGAGGAAAGAGAGGCTGAAGAGCCGGAAGAAAACCGTGTAAATCTAATAGGCTCTGATAATGAGGATAACACTTTTCTCACTAAAGAAGAACAAGGTTTGTTTTCCTCAAATCAAACCGAAACAAACTATGAGGATTCTGAAGACCTCATATTATGATTTTAGAATGCCATCATGGAGGTTCATAGGCAATATGACCTTAGGAGTAAGAAAAACCAAGATGCCTCCAAGAAGAACAAACTAGACACTACTGTTAGCAATACCCCTGAAAGCACTCCTATGAGGACAACAGAAAACACAAACACCATGGCTAAGAAACCTGACCAAAACAAAGACAAAACTAGACAACAAGAGGGTAACCCTAGTTGCTCTAGTACACCAACTAATGGCCCTGAAAAAACTCTTTTGACTAAGGTTCCAAATTAGAATCAGCAAACTAAAATTGCAGAAAAAGTCATGGATGATAAGACTGATGTGAATATGTCAAAAACACAAACACCTTTCAGTTTTGAGGGAGAGATTTCCAAGATTAAAATAACCATACCTCTTATTGAATTGATAACTCAAGATGTGTATAGGTCCCAAGTTTTAAAATTTTTGAACAAAGGAAATGACACTAACACTCTAATCTTGACTGATGACGAACCAGAGTTGTTTTTTGGACCTGAGGTAGAGGGAAAGTACCAATAAAGAGTTGTCCCTCCTTTCTATATTAACTTAAACATCCATGACAAAATATTGCACAATGCGATGCTAGACTCTGGTGCTTCACACAATCTTATGCCTAAGGTAGTGATGGAGAGATTAGGCCTCGAAATAACCAAACCTTACAAAGAATTGTATTCCTTCGATTCAAGTAGAGTCAAATGTTGTTGCTGACATTCCCCTAAAAGTATGGCATATATTTTATCTAGATCATGGGGAGAAAAACTTCAAGGGAATCTCCAAATGGACATGTCATATGCTACCATCCCAGTCTTTAAGCAGACAAGGAGATTGTATCGGGAAACTCACATGAAATACATGGTAAGTAGCCAAGATAGGCCAAAAAACACCCCTCTCTATTCCATCCATTCATACCTTGACTCATTTATCTTGTACAATGAATATGACATTAATGAAAAAATAAATGAAAATGAGAAGGAGATAGGCCTACCAGAATAGTCAAATCAATCAGCAAATTAGGAGCATGAAAACCATAACTCTAGCAGCCCTGAACAACAACATAATGGCGAATCTGAACTTGAAACACTTTGGAACATGAGCTTTGATGGATCTTGTGGCAAAGCTGGTTCAGGGGCTGGTGTCTGGATACAAAACACAAATAAGGGTCACTCCTACAAACTAGATTTTCCATGCACTAATAATATTGCAGAGTATGAGGCTTTTCTCCTTGGTTTACATTTGCTAAAAAACATAGGAGCTAAGAAAATTTCTGTTCTAGGAGATTCCGAGCTGATCATTAGACAAATCAAAGGAGAGTATTCAACCAAAAATCCTAGGCTAAGTGAATATAGGAATGCTACCTTAGACCTCCTGAAAACTTTTGAGAAGTATGAACTTACCTCCATCCCTAGAGCTTAAAAAACCTTTTTCTAATGAACTTGTCTTTGCTGCCAACACTTGCCAAACACCTCATACAAATGAACAGTAAACCATAGAAGTCAAGTGCAGACCAGCAGTCCCGGATAACATAGATTATTGGCAAGTATTTGAAAATGAAAAACAGATTGAAAACTTCTTGCAGCCACAAACTAAGTTTGAAATGTCAAAATCAGACTTAATCCATCAAGAAGATTGTTTTGCTAAAGAGCAAGCCCACAAAACAAAGCCATTTCCTTATGCTGATATAAATTTTCTAGAACATCCTCTTGAGGCAGAATTATTTGAAGATTTAGATCAAAAATACCTTGAGGTTTTACAATGCAAAGATAACTCATTACCAAGAGGCCTTGCCCCATTAGAAGAGATGTTTGACTTTAATGATGTTGCTAAAAATCCAAAAATAGAAACCACCGAAACTGATGTGGAAGAGTGCAACATATGTAGCATAGGAGAACCCAAAATGATCAAGATGTCCAAAACTATGCCTCCTCACATAAAACAAAAATATATAGAGTTGTTCAAAGAGTTTAAAGATGTTTTTGCATGGGGGTATGAAGACCTTAAGTCTTATGACACAAAAATTATTCAACACAGAATTCCTCTCAAGGAAAATTAGAAACCATTCAAGAAAAAATTGAGAATAATAAACCCCATCTTAGTGCCTCTAGTTGAAAAAGAAATAAAAAAGATGTACGATGCTGGGATCATAGTCCCAATCAGGTATTCAGAAAGGGTTTCAAACCTTGTATCAGTTAGGAAGAAAAACAGGGAGATTGGGCTATGTATAGACTTTAGAAACTTGAACAAAGCCTCCCTGAAGGACAACTACCCTTTACCCAAGATGGATCATATACTGCAAATGGTGGTAGGTTCTAAAAGAATATCATTACTTGGTGGCTTCTTAGGTTACAATCAGGTACTAGTACTGCCAAGTGATTAGCACAAAACCTCTTTCACAACACCTTGGGGCACATTCATGTATGTAAAAATTCCATTTGGGTTGATGAATGCGGGGGCTACTTTTCAAAGAGCCATTAATATAGCAATTCTGAAGACATAGGTTACTTCATAGTGATATAACTTGATGACATCACTGTCTATTCTAAAACTAATGAAGAGCACCTAGTTCATTTGAGAAAGGTCTTTGAGAAGTGTAGGAAGTATGCCCTGTCTTTGAATCCTAAGAAAACACTATTTGGTCTTCAAGAAAGGAAAAATCTTAGGCCATATCATTTCTTAGGAAGGGATAAAGATTGAAGGTATATTACAAATCAACCACCCTAGGAAAATTAAAGAGCTACAATCTTTCATTGGAAAGATCAATTTCCTAAGGAGGTTCATACCAAACCTTGTTGAACTCCTAAGAGACATCATGAACATGCTGAAAGAGGATTAGGAGTCAAGTGGACCATGGAAGCCAAACAATCCTTTGAACTAGTAAAACAAGCACTCACCCATTGTTGGAACAGGGTCTCCTACGAGCGACGAAACTAGTCCGCTTTTGTATATATCTGATTATATTTAGTCTAGCATAGGGGTTTTAGGGTGGGTCAAAGCCCCAAAAGCATTGTAATGGGTCAAATGGTAAATATGGGGTCCGAAAATCACAGTTTGAGGATCGTAGGAAAGATTAGGCTAGATGGTTATAAATAGAGGAACATTTTGAATTGTAAGTAGGAAATGAAGAGCTATTGATGCGAATAGTGGTTTAGTTAGTCTGTTTGGGTTTTTGGGGAAGGACTCTTGCTGGTTGTGTGCGTGGAGATCCAGATTCCTGCTGTGCGTGGACCCTACTACTGTGTGCGCAGGATGGGATGGGTATTGTAAGAGGAAGTTGATGAATTAATGAATACGAAAGGTTGTTTGGGAACTGAATCTATGTGTACAGTTTATGCGAATCATTGGTAATTATTGTCTTATGCGTGTTTTATATTCCGCTGCGGAAGTCTTGTGTAAGTGTTTTACTGCATCTAGATATGTTCTGTTATATTTATGTAATGTTGATTACTGTCTTGAAGTATATGATTATTGAGCACCATAGCACGATTAACCTTGCACATGTGGATGCGGAAAGAGGCCCATAAGTCTTACTCGGGGAGATATGGACACCTCGAGACAGAACGCAACTCTGCTTGCCTTACCTATCCTTTCTCAGGGTGCGGAAACTTGGTTCCAGCACCCACCCATACTACTTTGGGTGAGACTTTGACCTGCGTAAGTAGGTCACTGAGGAAAGGGACAGTAGTATAGGGGTTGTTTGGTAAACATTGAACTCTGAACCTGGGTTAGGACCCCTGGAGCCAACAAATGGTTCTGTTGCCAGGACCTGGAACATTTTGAGAAATAGATCGGGTAATGACAAGAGAGTATTGACAACAAAGAAGAGCAGGTGTGAGTGAATGAGCTCCATTTTGGGCGAAAATATGACACGGAGCGGTAAGTACTATCGAACCAATCTAGAAAGGGGATAAATTTGGCTATATTTCACTGAAAGAGATAGTTACGCCAGCATCATAACCACGTAAGAACACAACCTCACCCGAAACCCCTCTAGAGTAAGACATGACAGCGCACTTCAAGTTACCTACCTTTAAAGGTGCAGGCGAGGAGGACATGGATCGATTCTGGTTCATTGCAAATTCGGTATGGATTGCGCAAGGGGTGGTGAGAGATACTGTGAAAAGGGTGCAACCATCCCTGGCGTTTGAAGAAATAGTGTTGGACTGGTACATGCGGTACATCTCTCAGAATGGGAGTGTAACTATTCAAGATATTAAGGACGCTCTGAAGCAACAATTCCGAAAGCCAAAATCTTACTCTCAGCTGGTAGCAGAAGTGAAGGACTTCAAGAAAGGTGCGTCTGAGTCGGTATGGGAGGCTAATCAATGATTGAATAAAGTAATAAGAGAAGGAGGGTTTAAGTATGACGATAGGCAGCATACCAAGTGGTTTATCGCTATGCTACTACGTCATTTGCGTATACCTATGGGCCACCAGACCTTTGGATCACAGGAAAAAGCCTTGGAAGCCTCCATGAAACTCGAAGCTGCACCTAGAGAAGACACTTCGGGAAGAGTATAGCAAATTCAGGAGCAACTCGAAGCTATGCACATGGAAATTCAGAGCCTGCAAAAGGAACGAGGAAAGGGATCTAGTGTAGACCTATGGTGCACACGATGTCAGACGTTTGGACATACGAAGGATCAATGCCCACTACTAGTAGATTACATACGGGCAAGTCTAGGCTCAAGCGGATCTGCGTTATGGTGCAATGACTGTCGGGTCGCAGGACTACACGATACGACCCAATGCCCTCGGCGAAGTACGGGTGAACTAAAACAACAACGGTGTAAATTCTTCCAGTTAGTAGGACATGATGAGCAGAACTGTCGCACTTACGAGCTGGTGATAGATCGAGGAAGTTTATATAGGGTACAATCGGACCCTGTGTCACCTAGATCCCCCACAAACCTCGGTGGCTCCCTAGCCAGGGGTAGGGGAGGTCGGGGGGAAGCACATGACAAGGATGTGGGCAACTAATCTGTTATAACTGCGGGGAGGCAAGACACTTTGTGAGGGACTACCTAAAGCCTACTAGGCAATCCTGTAAATATTGCCAGCAGCTGGACCATGAGATTGAGGACTGCCCGATCTTGATAACAAGAATGCGAGAGAAACAACCAACACCAACGCAGAATGTGTAAAGAGTTAAGGCTGAGCTACGAGATATAAATTCACGTACAACACGTAGAGGGACGGCCACGATGGGGGATACATGGGGTCCTCTGAGTCAATAGGCATCTAACAACCCAGGAAGATTGGACAACATTAAGACAAGACACTCTACTCTACAAATGCCTGCACACCTAGGAACGAATGACGAGGTGAGACCCTTCTTGCAGGCATGTATCACGCTATTACGCCACCCAAGGGCCAAAGAAAACCTCCAGGCAGTAATAGATAGCTGTGCAGGGCAGCCCCCCTTATCTCCAGAAGTTCGGGACATACACAAGTTAGGTAGATACGGGAAACGTACCGGTAGGAAGATGAGCCTAACTGCCCAGATCGGTAGCTATGAAATGGATCAGGTTGTCTTAAACTTGGGATCAAATGCCAACGTGCTACCTAAGCAAACTTGGCAGCGAATGGGAGAACCAAAATTAGAATGGTCCAATATCCAACTACGTATGGCCAATCAACAGAAGATTATACCTCTAGGAAGACTATTGAAACTCATGGTAGATATCGCTGGGGTGAGGGCCCAGGCTGATTTCGAAGTAATTCAGATTGTGGAAGATGCAGACTCGTACCCCAAGCTCTTAGGACTTGACTGGGCTCTTAGATTTCAAGATGAGCTATCAACAAGAAGACCACTCCAGCTTGTGCACATGGACCTGTGTGGACCTGCTAGAACTAAGACACCAAGTGGAGAATCCTATTTCATGCTGATAATAGATGATTTCTCCAGAATGACATGGGTTGCTTTTCTCAAGAACAAATCAAAAGCACTGGAAAAATTTAAAATATTCAAAGCAATAGCAGAAAATCAAACTGGATGCAAGCTAAAATGTATCAGATCAGACAGAGGAGGAGAATTCACAGATTATGAGTTTGCAGACCTATGTAATGAACATGGAATAAAGTAACAATTTACCATTGCAGGGACACCTCAGCAGAATGGAGTAGCAGAGAGAAAAAACAGGTCTGTACAACAAATGGCCAGAGCTATGATGCAAGAGAATAACATTACTCAAACCTTTTGGGCAGAAGCTGTACACACAACAATACATATTCTAAACAAAGCTCATTTAAGACCTAACAGTGACAAGACACCTTATGAGCTATGGCATGGTAAACCTGCATCAATCAAGCACTTTAGAGTCTTTGGAAGCAAGTGCTACATAAAGAACAATGATGAAAATCTGGGTAAATTTGATGCAAGAGCAGATGAAGGAATACTCTTAGGATATGCATCCAAGAGTAAAGGATACAGATGCTACAACAAGACTATTTGAAAAATTGTAGAAAGTATTGATGTAAGATTTTATGAAGAACTCCCAAACAAGACAAGAGATATAGACTACAGCAGCTATTCAGAAAATCATGAAGAAGAGGACCAAGATGATGAAGGAGCAAGAAAGACTTCAGAAGATACCGAACTGAACTCAAAAAACCCCTCAAGATACACTCAAAAGAACCATCCAGAAGATCAAATCATTGGAGACAAGAGTGTAGGAGTCCAAACAAGAAGGCAGCTGACAGAACAAACTGAAGAGGTATACATAGCCATGTTGTCACAAATAGAGCCAAAGAAATTCGAAGAAGCCAGCAAGGACAAGTCTTGGGTGAATGCTATGAATGAAGAATTGGATCAAATTGAGAAAAACAATACTTGGGAACTAGTTCCTAGACCCACTGAGAAGAATATCATTGGTTCAAAATGGGTATTCAAAAACAAAATGAATGAGCAAGGACAAGTAATCAGGAATAAAGCCAAGCTGGTCTGCAAAGGGTACTCACAAATTGAAGGACTTGATTATCAAGAAAAATTTTCCCCTGTAGCCAGAATGGAAGCTATCAGAATGTTCGTGGCATTTGCATGCTACCAAGACTTCAAGGTATATCAAATGGATGTAAAGTCTGCTTTTCTTAATGGAGATCTAGAAGAAGAAGTGTACATGGAACAACCAGAAGGCTTCTCATTGACAGACAAAGAAGACTATGTATGCAGACTGAAGAAGGCCCTATATGGACTGAAATAGGATCCTCGTGCTTGGTACTAAAGACTGTATAAATATTTGCAAAAACAAGGTTTTAAGAGAGGTGGAGTAGACAACAATTTATACATAAAAGCCCATGAAAATGAACTCCTGATTGTTGTTGTATATGTTGATGACATTATGTTTGGAAGCAACAAAGATGAACTAGAAAAAGGGTTTGCTGATGAGATGAAAACAGAGTTTGAAATGTCTATGATTGGAGAACTCAATTTCTACTTAGGACTGCAAATTCAGCAAAAGAACACAGGCACATTCATCTCTCAAGAAAAATACTTAAAAGAAATGCTGAAAAAATTCAAAATGGAGGACTGAAAACCTGTGACAACCCCCATGATCACGGGATGCAAGATGTGTGCTGATGATGGGACTGCAGATGTAGATCAAAAACTCTACAGATCCATGATAGGAAGCCTGTTGTATCTGACAGCATCAAGACTAGACATCATGCTAGCAGTAGGACTAGTGGCAAGATATCAAGCAGCACCTAAACAAAACCATCTTCTAGCAGTAAAAAGAATACTCAGATATCTACAAGGAACAATACAGTATGGACTTTGGTATCCTAAAGGTAGAAGCTTCACTTTAACAGCATACACAGATGCAGATTGGCCCAGTTTTGTTGATGACAGGAAAAGTACAAGTGGAGGTGCTTTCTATCTAGGAGAAAGTCTGGTGGCATGGTTAAGAAAGAAACAAACATCCATCTCTCTATCTACAGCTGAAGCAGAATATATAGCAGCAGCAGCATGTTGTACACAAGTCATGTGGATGAAGCAAACTCTTCAAGACATGAAGGTAAGCATTAATGAACCTATCTCAATCAAATGTGATAATACAAGTGTGATAAGTATATCTAAAAATCTTGTGCTTCATTCAAAAACCAAACATATTCCAATCAAGTATCATTTTCTCCGAGAACAAGTAGCTCAGAAAACAACAAAACTGGAGTATGTACCAACAAAAGAACAGACAGAAGATATATTTACCAAACCACTTGCAAGAGAACCATTTGAATATTTAAGAGATAGACTAGGGGTAGTATCTGTTGATGGTACTCTCTGAGATAAAGAGAAAGCACAGGTTCAGGGGGAGAACAAAAATGAAAATATCAGTCTAGGGGGATATCAGCCAACATGGAAAGTATAATACAGGTCCTCAGGATCAAAGGATTAAGGCAAAAGAACACCAAGTGTATATTCAAGATCGATAATCTTCAAAGTGTTATCTCAACAAGTCTTATATATCAGTCTGGAGCAGCATGGTACAAAGTCAGTAGAAGAGGGCTTAAACATAACTCAAAGAGAGGAAATGCAGATCAGGAAATGAGAAACCCTTTGCCATTGATGTCAAAGGGGGAGAAAAAAAAAAAAGGGCTTCTAAAAGAAAACAGAGGTTATTGCCATCAATGCCAAAGGGGGAGACTGTTGGAAATATTGTCATTAATGGCAATAAGGCAATAAGACAATATGGCAATAAGGCAATGAGGCAATGAGGCAAAGTAACAAACATGAATTAAAGAGAGAGAGCATAAGACAAATAGCTACAGAGGTAGAGAAAGCGAATATAATAAGAGGCAGAACCGTTATCAGAAGCAGAGGCAGAGGCAGAGCGACAGAAGCAGCAGAGGCATAGGCAGAGTGACAGAAGCAGCAGAGGCAGAGCAGTTATAAAATTCCAAGCCGGGCGTTATTTATATATATATATATATATATATATATATATAAATAAATTCTGAGAATCATATCATGTGTGTGTATGAACTATGTAACGGAGAATCATATCCTGTGTATGTATGAACTATGTAACGGAGCGATAATACAATGGAGATTCGGACGGAACCTTGTGTAAATAAGACGGAACCAGCACATGTTTGATGTTGCCCGGAGTTAGTGTTAATGCGAAGAAATTAGCGTTAAAATGGTGTATTTAACTATACGATGGAACCTTGCGTGGAATGAAGCAGAACCGTGACCCATATGAACAGTGACGGCGGTTTGGCGCTGGATGGTGGTATTCATCGCACCACTCTTATACGGAAGGCGGTATTCGAGGAGTTGCGAGCGATTCCATACAGGAATCGACATGTGGCTTATGGACCCATTACAAAACCGCTTGTTAAACTGCGCCATCGCACGTTATTCTTCATACCAGAGACGCCGAGCGAAATTGACACAAGCCGTTGATCTGGAAGAGGGCTATCCTACGGCAATCGTTCGCAGAACTTGCTCGGAGTCTAACCAAGGTGTGCGGAGGATAACCCGAGTACGACGCGCCATCGCGCGTTATCTTTCGCGCATATAGCCCGTGCGATATCCGTTGGATCGGGCAATGCAATGACAGTCGTTGGATGGCACATGGAATCAGCCAGGTACGGTGCATACGTTTGATTGGCTACATAGGTGGGCCCGAGGCGAAAATATATGTAAAGAATTGGTTTATTAATGCTAGTTGACGCATTATAAGGTCCGATGGAATATATATGAAAATATTACGTATAATAAAGTTTGAATATGATCCAGGCGCGTAGTTAAAGGATCGAGGGTATATGATATGATTTTATATGCGATGGACGGTCGGGTTATAGCCATGGCGGAATGTTGAATGAACATCTCAATTCTCTGAATTGAGACATAAAAAATACTTAGACTTGTTTATTTAAATGTGCCAGCATAGAATAAAGGAATGTGACGAGATTTCCCGGATTGGGAATACTGTAATGACTGAAATATGAATGAATTCATATGTATGGTTTTATAACCATGGAAAATTAAGTTTCCGCATTAATCCAAGTTTTCCCAGATCGACAGTTGGATTGAGTACAAATTTGTTGTATTCATTTTATATGCACACGGAAAGAGGAAGTATGAGGCCCGACAGAGGAAAACAAAGATTGCAGAGTTGAAGAAATGTACAACAAAGGGATTCAAAAGTGCAGTGAACAGGGAATATGCAGATGACAATGAACAAAGGTATGTAGAACAAGTTCTTAACAGCAGCAGGAAAAGACAAATCCAGTAAAGCTAAAATCCAGAAAAGGAGCTGAGTAAAATTGAAATATTTAATTAAGAATGTGAATGTAAATGTTGTAATTAAGTTTTTATTGTTTCTGATGCAAAGTAAAGTATCCTAAGGAAAAGACAAAATCCCACTGTAGCATGGAAATTTGTACATATTGTAGTAATTCTAAAAATGAGTTGGAAAAAGGAATAAGAAGACAGAAGCCAAAGAGTCATGACTGTTCACTTCAAATTCCTTGTGAAATACAAACAGTCATGTGAGAATTTCTATATATAATATCAATTTGATAAGCTCAATGTAGATAGAGGGAGAGAGAGCAAATATAGAGAATGCAGAATATAGAAGAATAAGGAAGAGAAGATTAAGAGAAGAAGAGCAGAAAAGAGAAGCTACAGAACAGAGCTAATATCTGAAGTAAATCAGCAAACATTTAGTTTGATAAATTGAGGAAGTTGGAGATTCCCTATCAAGTTGCAGCTTGATAGCTGTTAGTTGTAGCTGACTGAGGTTGAAGCCTCCTGTAGGATGGTGCCTGCAGAAAATTGAAGGGAGTTGGTGCTTCCTTGCAAGTTGTAGCTTGCAGAATTGAGGTTGGAGCCTCCTGTAGGTTGGTGCCTGCAGAAAAACAGTGGTGAGAGGGAGTTGGAGCTTTCCTTTGCATCACAACAATAATTAGATGTGGTTTTCTCCCTTTATGGGTTTCCACTTATATCTGGTGTCTCTGTGTATGATATTTATGTATTGATCTGATATGTATCATATGCTTAATACCTGCTGCTCTTATATTAAGTCTACTGTTATATTATACTAATACCTGCTGCTTACATTCTAAGATTACTCACACATTAAATCGGATATGAAATGAAGGTGTAAATAAGTTTAATGAAAAGTTTTAAAAGATCAGGAAGGTGTTAAACTGATTCACCCCCCCCCATCTCAGTTTAACTAAAGGTTCAACACTACCTTAACACCCTCGTAAGATACAATATGACCCAGATATTCCACCTCTTGTACTCCAAAGAAACATTTGGATGTTTTTGCATACAATTGTTTCTCCTACAATAGTTTGAGCACCCTGTCAACATGTTGAACATGATCCTTTCAAGACCTGCTATAGATTAGTATATCATCAAAAAATACTAGCACAAATTTTCTAAGGAAGGGTTTGAAAATGCAATTCATCAATCCTTGAAATGTAGAAGGTGCATTGGTAAGGCCAAAAGGCATGACCAAAAATTCATAATGACCCTCATGAGTTCGAAATGTCGTTTTCGGAATATCTTCAATCTTCATTCTAATTTGATGATATCCTGAACGAAGATCCAACTTGGTAAAATAAATTGCTCCATGTAATTCATCCAATAATTCATCATCACAAGAATGGGAAATTTATCTTTAATGGTGAGATTATTGAGCTCCCTATAATCTGGACACATGTGCCATGATCCATCTTTTTTGTGTACCAATACTACAGGAGCAAAGAAAGAACTTTGACTAGGTTGAATTATACCAGCCTCTAACATTTCTGCAATCATACGTTCAATTTCGCTCTTTTGGAAATAAGGATATCTATAAGGCCTGATGTTTGGAGGAAAATTTCCGGGAATCAAATGAATAGCATGATCATGATCACGAATAGGTGGGAGTCCTTTGGTAGTTTCAAACACCTTGGAATGATTGTCCAAGAATTTTTGGAGATCTGCAGAAATAGATGATTTTGATTTTGGAACTTCTAGTAAGAAAAATTGTGCAATTATGCCTCGTTGTTCTTTATTTAGAAGCTTTGTCATGACATTAGATCTTATTATCTTTCCCATCTTCCCTACAATACCCCGTAATTCAACTTCATTACCTTCTAAAAAAAATTCAAGAAAATTTCTTGAAAATTAAAAGCTACCGTCCCCAAATATTGTAACCATTGTACTCCTAGTACCACATCAACATCTCCCATAGGAATAGAAAGCATTGGACTATTAAATACATATTCCCCCATGGTTAGCTTGATATTATTGCATTTTTCAGAGCAATTTATAGTTCCTCCATTTGCAACCATCACTTGACATTCTGGTGCTGGGTATAGGAAACAATTCAATTCCTTGGCTACCTTACAATGAATAAAATTATGGGTACTACCTGAATCAATCAACACTATTACCTTTTTATTCTTGATATGTCCTTCTATATTAAGAGTTTGAGGAGTGATAATTCCTGCCAATGCATTACATGATATGGTCGGACTTATTTCTTCCTCTTCCAGGGTTGGTTCCTGGTGTGTACCCTCTTCTTTTGAAAATTATTTTTCATTTTCTTCTTCCTGTTAGTCATCAGTATTTTTCACCTGTTGATGATGACTAGTTTTTAAAGCCAAGTTTTCTAGAAGCTGATCTCCAATTTGTCAAATTTTTTAGCTAGAAAACACCCCTAAACATTTTGTCCTCCTACCTTTTCAAATCAGCCTATGATGAGAAAAAACCTAGTTGTCAAGCCCTATCTAGTCTCAGTCATATAAGCTTGTCCATCAGTTGTCATAAGCTAAAGTAATCTGTTGTCATTCACCCTCATCCCCAGGTCATTCATTAACCAATTGTTGATGAGAATGTCAGCCACCCTACCTCTGGTCATATGTCATCTTAAGATCTGGTCATACCAAAGAGAATACTCCAAATCTGTCAAAGATATCCCCTAGGTTAGGTAGTGGCGCTTTAGGAAATCCTCCCTTTTCAAACTATCCTAAGACAAAATAACCTCTGTCTAATACCAACCAGTTATATATGGCCTTGCTATTCTGCAAACAAATCTTGATACACCCTTAGGTCATGCCACTAACAAGTCTTGGTGTCTCAGCAGTGCGTGTTTTAAAAGCCAAACTCATATTGTGTTGATCTATAATGTTTCAGTGTCTTTTTCAAAGCAAAGATGTACCAGTGTTACAGAAGACATTATTAAACTAAACATGAGAAGACAGCTGCTTCTCATGTTGTTTTGAGCCTGGGATGAAAGTACTAGTTAGAGAGGTAATTCAATGAAGTTCTGCAAACACAGTCAAAAAGGTTAGTGACTAATGAATATCAAGTAATACTCTACAGATACAAGTCATGTTGCTCCTGGGGTCAGAATATTCACAAGAGTATTCTATCAACAGGATACACATCTCAGAGCATGCCCCTCATGGCATATTGTCAATTTTTCACTTTTATTACTTACTGTGATATACCAAGCAGACATAGGCATTACAAGGAAAGATGACAGTTTGAGAAAGGGATGAAATGTCACTTGTTGTTAACCTCCTCCAAGCATGAGAAAATGGTTGGGTGACTGTGTAAAACCTCCTCCAAACATAAGCAGATGGTTGGGTGACTGTGTAAAACCTCCTCCAAACATGAGCATATGGTTAGGTCATTGGTTGTAAGCCTTCTTCATTTAAAAGCAGATGGTTTGGAAATATGATTAAGGCCTCCTTCATTTAACAAGAAAATGATCAGGAACAGAGGTGTAGCCTCATTCAAAGCACACAAGGCTAACAATGCTGCAAATGGCCTAAAAAACTTGTTCACACCTTTTCTCCAATGGAGGAAACCACTGATACAGTAGTGATGTTTCAAGGGATGCTTACATAGTTTCACTGTTGAAAGACAGAATTGAAATGTAGTGGGAAACAATTGAATGATCATTAGTATAAAATGGTGTTAAACAGAGGACAACCAGTGGTACTATGATAAGTTAAGAAGCTTTGTATGTCATGTCTACAAAATCCTCCTTCAAAGAGTAAACAAAGGCTAGAATGCCCAAGTTTACAACAACCTCATCAAAATGACAAAGAAGATAGTCTAAGCCTTGCTTCTGAAAGAGACTTTTGAAAATGAACACACACAAACAGTATGTGTGAGGAAAGGGTATGACAAATGTTTTTAAATTCAGAGAAAACACTCAAAGAAATGAAACATACTACTGTCATAAACAAGGACCTTTTTATGAAACATGTGAAAAAACCTTGCTGTTGCATATGATTGCATGAAGGGTCTTTAAAGGATTTTATTTTTGATAAACAGATGTTTTTCAAGCATGGGTAAGTACATATGAGGTTGTTTCCATGGTCAAGGAAAATGTCAAAATAATTGTTGGCATAAAACGCCATAACCATGTTTTATGTTGATTAAAAAGAAAAATCTTTTTTCAAAAAAGAATACACCCTCCAAAGAATGTTATGAAGACATTTTATTTTTTCAAATAAAAGGCAGAGGAGACCGTTCCAAAGTCTCATTTGCAAATTTCAAAACACAAAGAAATGCTCCCTCATATTTTTCACTGGAGAAGCAAGAGACTTTGAGCTTTTTCATATTTTTCAGCTCTTAAGGCCTGCGCAACATGCCTGTAGTTTTGTGCGGCGCGCCTGTGAGCGCAAATACACAGAGATTCAACGGTTGCGCAGCGCACTTGTAGCAGCGCGCGGCGCGCCTGTGCGCCCGTTCATTCACTGCCCGAAGCCGACCCGACTGTTATCCACTGCATGATGCCCTCTGCTTCAAATGTGTCGCTCCTCCATTCGCTTTCCAAAAAGCTCTAAAAGCTCCTCCAATGATCAACCACGGCCCTTAAGCATTTATTCGAGGTATTCTCCATTTCCTCTTGGAAAAATTCAAAGTTTGAAGGGGGTGTTTTGCGGTGTTTTTCCCTAAGAAGGAATAATGATTTTGAAACCATTTCATCATCTAAAACAATGAGATAGGCATTGTTAAAGAGACAGAGTTCTTGTCAAAATTGAAGAAATTTTTCTTTTGTTTGGAGGTCTCAAATCAATTTGGAGAGTGTCTTAACAGTGGTTTTAAGGGAATTTTGTCATTTAAAAAGCAAAAGAGAGAAGCAGTGATTAGAGGTTAGATCCTTTGGTTAAAAAATTAAAGAGTTTTGTTGCTATGAATGCCAAGGATTAGTACAGTGATAGGTGAGGTGTTTTTATCAGTCTTAAAGGGCCTTAAATTCCTTTAAGAACAGTGATAGCCCACAGTTTCTAGACAGAAAATATAGAGTTGTAGAGGTCTCAAGTTGGCTGGAAGGTGTCCTAACATTGTTAAAATAATAACAAACACTATCTGCAAAATCAAAGGGGAAAGCAGTGATTATAAGGTGAAGGCTTGGTCATATAAAGTGTCCTCTCCGTATTGTGAAATAGTGAACTTTGTGCAGCCACCAGAGTTCCAAAAGCAGAGTGTGTTGAAAGGTTTTTTAGTCTGTTGGAAGGTGTCTTGTTTGCTTTGTGAAGAACAGTGAATAGCAAAAGAGCATTGTTTGGAGGGAAAGGTGTTTTTTCAAAACAAAAGAGTTCTTTCTCCAACAAGAAACCACAAACACATCTTTTCAAGATCTTTTCCAAGCACAATGATAAATTTATTTTGTTTTTCATTTGACAAGTACTTGTTTGATTGAAATCAAAGAGGCACAGTGATTTATAAAGAGGGAAAAGTGTGGTGTTGGGAAACCATTTCAAAAACCATTTGAGACATTTTGTCTTAGTCAGCTAGCAAAGAGTATCCAAAACAAAAATGCCTCCCAGGCAAGACAGCAGAAATGGCCCTCACAGGAGGTTTGAACTTGTTTCAACTAAAGAGGTAAATGCTCATCCATCGGTCCTGTTTAACTTTCATGAAGTTGGATGTCTAGAGTTTTGTCAAAGGGTTTAGGAGGTGAAAAGCTATCTCCCCTTGACACATATTTGTGCTTTGATATTGTTTTTCTTTGAGATTGCAAGGGAAACACTTTCATCTGGCAGGCTTGGATTTCAAGTTTTCTCCTAGATCCATTTCCAAAGCTACCAAAATCCCTTATGTCGGGGAAAAGTGGTTTAAACAAAACTACCTAGACTCAGAATAGTACAAACCCTTTTTGAAGCCGAAGCATCGGGATACATTTCCATCCATCTTTCCTTTCTCATATCTGTTGACTAGTTATTCTCCCCTTATGAAGATAATCATGAAATATTTCACATGCGAGGGGAGATTTTCTTGGGTCTATGCTTACCATGTACGGTTGCTCATGCATTTCACAAGAGCCAAATTGTTAAACCTCCCTTTATTCCTCCATAGAAGTATTGAAAATATGGCCTCCATTGTTCAAAAAATACCTCCTTCTCAGCAGTCAGCTTGCCTTTTCCATCATTCCCTCATCAAGATTGTCATTCTTCATCAACTTGAGAAGAAGGGAATATCTTGGAACACTTTCATTGCACATCCAGATTTCGCCACTGTTCCTTCATCCCATGCATCTCCTTCACCTTCCACTCAGCATATTTCGCCTTCTTCAAGTAAGCCCATTCCCAAGAAGCTAAAATTTCCCATGATTAGTGAAGAAGAGCAGCATGATGAGGAAGAACAGCATGATGAGGAAGAGCAGCACAGTGAGGAAAGGCAGAAAAGTGACGAAAAACACAGTGATGATATGCAGCACAGTGATGAATAAAAGCACCATGAAAAAGAGAAAAACAATGAGGAGGGAAATGATGATGAAATTGAACAGTTTGATGAGGATATTGGTAGCCCTCACAGCAGCAAAAATGATGAAGATGGATCCCAAAACATTGAGAGACAGAGCCTCAAAGTCCTAAAGAAAGCAAGGACAAGAGTAAAGAGGGCAGCCCTCAAAAAGACATGCAAGATGACAGTCAAATCATTCATGAAGAAACTCAAAACAGTGGCAAGAATGATGAGGGAAGTAGCAAGGGAAAAGAGAAAATAGAGCATGTGCTAGCTATCTCTCCTAGGCAAGGGGCCATGCTTTCTTCTCCAAAAGTGACAAAGCCCCGGACATCAAAGAAAATAGTGCCTCAAAATATAACTCCAAATGTTACTAGGGCCCTCCGAAGCAAGGGGGATTTTCCCAAGCAACCCATTGTCGAATTACCCAAGAGGAGGAAGACCAAGAAGGCCATCCAAAGCAAGGGAAAGGAGAAAGAAGAAAGTAGCCATGAGAACGAGAGGGAATTTCACATAATTCAGATCCAAAGTGATGATAGCGACAATGAGGCCTGCATCTTAGGGTCTCTCTTGATCAATAGAGAAAAATGAATTTATGCTTTGAGGGTAGATCTAGAGAGGTCTAGAAACTTCATTCACTTTTTGCAAACACAAAACAAACAGATGAGTGTCCACATGGCGGTATATGAGACACGGGCCATCAAATATAAAAAAGAGGCCTCCAAGGCGCAAGTTAAGTTGGAAGAACTCATGGACGAGTTCAATGATAGCGAAGATGAAGATCAGCCAAGAAGAAAAAGGCCAAGGACCATGGGACTCAGAAGAGCCTTAGAGAAACAAAAGGAGGAAGAAGCTGCCCTTTTCCAATCTTTTCCTCTCACTACTTTGTTCACCCAAGAGATAGAAAACAATCGAGAAGCATGGCTTGAGAGGGTGAATGATCACTTGGAGAAGAAGTTGGAAAAGGCCACTAGAGATTTGGACCTTCAAAGGAGGATGATCGGGCACTATAAGAAGCTTAATCAATTCGCCCGACGGAAATTGAAGGCCACACAGGGAAAACTCAAGGAAGCTCAAAAGAGGTTCCTGGAACCAAAAATGAAGAAAGACACCTCAAAGCTCCAAATTTTGGCCTCAAATTCTTAGCATTTTTCTGAAAACCCTTGAGGGTCATGCTCGCCAAAATTGGGCGAAATTCAACAAGTTTTGGTTTTTTGTCATTTTTGGGCTTCTGGCTAAAAATCGTGGGCATCGCCATTTCTGTTTGGGACATCCTCAAAGGATGAAAATGGTATCATTGGATGCCATAATTTTAGGTGCATCTACTCAGAAATTTTCAGATCAATTGAACATGATTTGGTCCCCCAAAATGGTGAAAAACACTCACTTTTTCCACACTTTGCTCCGTTTATCAGCAAAGTCTATTTTTTGGGTTTTTACACACAGGTCAATTTTTGATAGACTTCCATTGGTCAGTTTGGAAAAAACTAAGCATTTTCAGAAAATATACATTCAGAGCTTTCCAACGAGCCGTCACGTGCCTCGTTTTGACATCGGGAAGGCTTCCAAAAGTTTCCCACAAGACATAAGACTTTCTGCTGATATTTTTATGACGGTGATAACCAGATTTTTCCAAAGTTAATTTTTCCTCATTGGCGTTTATCTATTTTTGGCTACATATTAGGAAAGTCAATTTATTTTTCCTTTTTAATACTTTAGATATTTATTAGATATTTTGTGCCTTGGGCTTTGCAAAGCCTCAAGGACAAAATCAGATATTTTGGATAGGCCAATGAGATTGCAAGTTGAACTAAGAGGTTTTCCTCACTTTGGCCTATATATTCCAAAGGCTTTCATTGTAAACAAGGTTGAACTTGATGATAGAAGAAATATATGGTCATATAAGCTTTGGAAGAAATACTTGTCTCATGCTTTTGGATAGTCTCTTGGATGTTCTTGGATGATGAAAGAGGATTGTTGTTGGATTCCATGACTTGGTAGAATGGTATAGTGTTTCTCTCTCTGTTTTGTTTCCTAGTATTCATTCATAAATCCATGTTCTTGCTTGCTATAGGACAGTAGAGAATAAATTTGAGACATGCCCTTGGAGGCACCTCAAATTTCCTGTTTCTTCATAGCTTCCATGTTTTCTTCATTCTTAGTCACATTAAAGAATTCTTGATTGCTCTTTAATAACTTAAGGATATTGTTGCTTGTTTCATTCATGGTTTTGTGCATGCTAAGTATGATTCATACATGCCCGCCATCATGGCTGGGTCAGCTCCACCTCCAAATCCTTCTTTTTCTTGTTTGATAGTCTGGCTAGTAATGAGTGTTCTGTACTGATCTTTCCCTTTTCCTGAAACTATGCATCTTGCTTCAAAGTGCCCAATAGCTTGAAATACTATGCTTAGGCGTTTCCTCATAGTGATTTGAATTATTTGTTTGTCTTAATTGTCTTTCCCCAAGTTCTGATAGTAATTTCCTAAAGTTAGAGAGTCATATATCTCTATGCATTGCTTGAATGTTTATTTCTATGAATTTATCAGTTTATAGTTACATCTCTCATGATTAATGGTTAGCCCTACCATGTTTATGTCAGCTATTAGGCTATTTATGTTTGAAATCCTTTGTTCTTCACAAATTTAGTGTCCATCCCACTCCATTTTACCAAAAGATCCATTTTACCTTGATCAAATGTGTCTCTTCAGCAACTTTTGTATCACCTGATTCAAAGCTTTCACCTTTTTTCAATTCCAAGAACAAAGCATCCACGATTATTTTTATTCATTCTAATTCTGACTGCCTACATCATCTCATGCAAACCTTAAAAAAAAAACCAAAACCCTGCATTTAATTTAGCTAAAAATAGAAACAAGAAGCTAAACACACAGATATCCTCATTAAATAGAGAGCCCTCTCTGAGTCCAAGAAGGCTAGGTCCTTGGGCTCCAAAGATTGGTTTGATGTTACCCTGTCACTTGGCTTGCCAATCAGCCAAATCACGGGACCCTAACATAATGGCGATCACGGTGGGACTTTGAGTGATAAACAAACTTAGATTCCCTAAACATTTCAGCAGCCTTAGGAATACTATTTGATTGACTTATCCCACCGCTCACTAACATAATGGCGATCATGGTGGGACTAACTGAGTACATAACAGTCTAGCAAACTCTTGTAGATTCATTAGTCTTTCAAAATTTAAACAGGCAAGCATTCCATACAATCATTTAGAGTAAACTCTTTTTGTTTTCACCACCCTAGCAAAGTGATGAACTGTGCTTAGAATTACCTCACAGGACAACTATATAGTTTAAGCATGGAAAACTGGGAAAATCTCAAACATCCTCAACAGATTTTCTTGTGTGTTATTATGGTGTGGACCATAGCTATCTTCATGGAAACAACCAAGTCTCCACCCCATAAATTCATAATTTCATTCTTCAATAGACTACAAAAACTCCATAAAAATCGTAACTATAAATCATACCTTTCTCATGACTTTATCCTTCTACACACTAAAATTCTGTGCAAACTCTGTGATCAGTGACAAACTAAGTATAACTTAGCGATTCAGAAAACTTCACCTAAACATAGGAGATAAACAGAAATAAACTTGCAAATAAAACCATTAGCTTGTTCATACAACCTAGCAAACTGTTGAAACCAAGTAGTAACTCTTCTTTGCAAGTCTTCACCTCAAATTTTGCTAGAAAAACTTTTTCCCGAAAGCATCTTTGATAGTTTTGGTGGTGGACCATAGTTCTCAAAGAAATCCACCTGGCGACTCCACCAGCCCTCATTTTTGTTTTGACCATCCTTCACATTATCAAAACCTCGAGAGAGGCCATTCATCCAAAACAATCACAAATACCATCCTCTCTAAACTCTAAATTTGAAATCTGGCTTCACAAAGAATCTATATCAGATCTCATCCGGACCCAAATCCCCCTATCATAGTAGATGACCCAGAGAAGATTCTGTGGCAAGCTTCCGAAACTGGAAACTTAGCTACTGATAGGTCCATCCATAAAGCAAGATCAGTACCTGAACACCTCACATCCTTGCAGGATTCCCCATTTGACTTAAAATCAACAAAAACACTTTTTAGAAGCAAGTCACAAAGTAAGGTAAACTTCGACGATCTTGAGCCCCTAGATTTTCCATAGAGTCCTAGTAGAGAAGCCTCACCTAATACACCTCTCAACTTTCAGCTTCCCCATCCCTTTGGCTCCTACCACCCCAGATCTGCTCAAAATCAAATCACTAGCCCAAGTACATCCGCCACACCCATCCAAACCACTACTGTTCAAATCACCTTAGCTCATCCTACAAGCCCTCATATTTTAAATCATCCATTAGCTCCCGCCATGACCTGAAGGAAGCAACTGTGGAGCCTACAAAATTACCGATCTTTCACATCATATCTCCAAAAATATTACAAATCAAGCTCTGTGTAAATTTTGCGAGACGATGTTCCTCAGATTTTGGCTGTGATTTAAAATTTCGCTTTTTGAAACCTTATTAGAAAAAAACGTTATAAAGTAAAAATGCCACGCTAACCGTTTGGAGCAACTAAACCGTAACTCAAAGCTCGATACCAAATGTTGTGAAACCAGCTCCAAAAATAGAAGAAAAGAGATATCAATGCCTTATAAATACGCCACTTCGAGGGGGAAACCTCCAATACATTACATGAATGAACAATTCTTGGATGATACAAATTACAAAACCTCCTTTCTATATATAGGAGTCCATGGAGCCACAATGTAATCCTAGTGGGGCCACAATGTAATCCTAGCCGACCTAACAATAATAATTTAAGGGCACAATAATAACAATATGGGGCTACAAGGGTACAATAATAACAATAAGGGGGTTACACTAACACCAATAAGGGACTATACTAGTAATACAGGGACCTAACACTCATTGAATGACTTTTTTTGTGCACATTGTTGTACCTTAAATATTGGGTGGAATACTTTTTCTCCAACACACGTAGTTGCTGAAAAGTATAAAAATCTGTATAAAAAAATGTGACGCAAATCATATTAGACTTCCTTTTAATACATAGTGGTAGAGATTAAAATTAGCTGAATTGAGCAACTATAATGAAGCAAATGAAATCAAACAAACTACTCATGGTAAAACAGAGAATATAGTGTTGTATGAAATCTGCTATGAAATTTCCAGAACTATATCAAATCATCACTGTTTCTTTGTATTTATGATTGTAAAAATGGTAAGAGATAATTCATATGGAGGTTTTTAGCTCAACCAAAGAAATAAATACCTTACTACCCTACATTCATCAGGTTGTCATTAACCATCAACATAGTAAAACACAAAGAAATACATTAGTTTTCAAGCGCCCACCAAAATTCTCTCCACGCTTTTCTCCTTCTTATCTTTCCAGACTTACATCTGCCACATTACATCAACCTAATCTATGTTTGTTAATTCAAAACATATATATCTAACATATTAATTCATGACAGACAAAATTTAATACACAGGACAGATAAACATGACTTTCTGAACTTTACAGAGTTTGCATGTAGTAAATAACTCTTGTAGATTAAATGATTTCCCATACAATTTTACTAACCATGCATTAAATTTCTATTTGACTTTAATATTTTAATATGTTGTGGAATGAGTTATGTACTCTTGTTCAGAACTTCATTTACTCCATGTCCTTTAACATGCAAACTAAATCCGAAACCTGCAAAACATTTACTGAGGTATGGTTGATGTCAAAGAATTAAACGCGGTGGTTGAGATTAATTTTCCAACACTACCCCTTAATCACAACTGCCACCATTGACCATTCCCAAACAATTTATGAGATAAACAAAATTTTCACGTGCTAATGGCTTTGTGAATATGTCTACAAATTGTTCTTTTGACGTGCAGTGCTGCAACACAATCTCACCATTGTTAACTAGTTCTCTTTTGAAATGATATTTAGCATCAATGTGCTTTGTCCTCTTTTGAAAGAAATATTTATTTGATAGTGAAATTGTTGAAATGTTGTCAAAAAAAATAGTGGTTGTTCCATCTTGTTCATAACATAAATCTCTCAACATTCTTCTCATCCAAATTGCTTGACATGTTGCTGCTGTTGTGGCGACATATTCAGCTTATGCTATTGAAAATGACACTATCAGCTGCTTCTTGGAAGCCCATGAAATGGCTCCCAAACCAAAATGAAAAACATATCCTGACGTGCTCTTTATGTCATCAACACTTCCTTCCCAGTCACTGTCAGTGTAACCAACCAGCCTAAAATCATTTGTTGCACTGTACAAAATGCCATACTCATTTCTCCCATTGACATACTTTGATTTTTTTTTGCTGATTTCCAATGTGTCTCTATGGGTGTCTCCATGAACCTTGACACCAAACTTGGATTGACATTTTTGTTGCAATCTTCCTTTCCCAACTTCAACCCCCTGACTGTTGGAGTTGGTGTTGGCTTGCTATTCTCCATATTAAACCTATCTAAAATGTCTGCGACATACTTTTATTGAGAGATAAAAATACCATTCTATATTTTCTTCACTTCTATGCCCAAAAAATATCTTAAGAACCCCAAGTTAGTAATTTCAAACTCAACTTTCATGACTGCTTTGAAATCAACGATGAAGAAATCATCACTCCCTGTAAAAATCAGGTCATCTACATCCAAAAAAACAATACGAAGCTTACCATCACTTTCTTTAATGTAGAGTTTATGCTCACTGTCAAATTTTTCGAACCCATTTTCCATAAAGTAAGCATCTATCCTGCTATACCATGCACACGGTGCTTGCTTCAGCCTATAAAGAGCTTTCTGCAACCTATACACCTTGTCTTCTTGTCCTTCTACCTTATAACCAGGTATTTGCGCAACATACACCTCCTCTTTCAACACTTCATTCAAGAACTTTGATTTTCCTTCCATTTTATATACTTTCCATTTATGTTGCATGAAAATCGACAAAATTGTATGCATTGTCTCCATCCTTGTGACTGTCGCAAATGTTTCAACATGGTCTCTTTCATACTGTTGCTTTTATGCTTTGACAACTAGCCTTGATTTATGCCTTTCAAACTTTCCTTCAATTTTTCTCTTGGTCTTATAGACCCACTTGACTCCAATGTCTTCTTTTCCTTGTGGAAGGTCACTAACTCCCATATGTTATTCTGTTTTATTGCTCCTATTTATTCATCCATTGCTGCAACCCATTTCTCTTCTTTGACTGCATCCTCAAAGTGAATTGGGTCATCTACATGAAAAAACAATTCAAATAAGGAATTCAGACCAGAACTGCTATCAACTTAATTTTTCTCATAAATTTCACTTAAATTTCTGAATTTTTATCCTCTTATGGTTGCGGAAGATGGGCTTGGTGTTGCGCTAGAAGTAGATGGAGTTGCGGATATTTGTGGTGTGATTGGAGAAGCACTTGCTTGACTGTGCAACATTGTCCTATTATTTATTTGTGGTGTCACATGTTGACTGCTTTGTTGAGCTTGTATAGGTGTAGGAGGAGTCACTGTTGAGGAACTACCTATTGTGGTCAGTTCCTCTTTGTCTTCTTGTGGTATACATGTCTTCACTTTGAATGTCTTCTCTAAACTTCCATCCCATGCTTCCTATTCTATGAACTAAGAATATATGATAATTTTTACCTTCTTGTTTGATGGACTGTAGAGCTTGTATGCCTTGGATTCATCACTGTCTCCAACAAATATACATTTCTCTCCCTTCTTTTCCAACTACTTCCTCAACTCATATGGGACGTGTGAATATGCCACACATCCAAACACTCTCATGTGAGTGATATTATGCTTTCTTCCACTCCATGCCTCTTCAGGAAATATGTTATTCACGCTCTTGGTTGGGCACCTATTAATAATATATGTTGCACAAGCGACAACTTCAGCCCAGTAATAATGGTCCCATTCTTCCTTTCTACGACACCATTTTGTTGAGGTGTATACCTAGTTATAAACTGCTTGTGAATTCCATGTGCCTTGAAAAAATGTAAGAAGTCACTTGAGATATATTCTCCACCTCTGTTAGTCCTCAACACTTTGATGTAGTGTCCCCTTTTCTTCTCAACAAGAGATTTGTATTGGCAGAAATTCTCAAACACTTCACTTTTATGTTTTATGAAGTAAACCTATTTCTTCCTTGTATAATCATGTATGAATGTCAAAATATAATATCTTCCCCCAATTGATGGTGTTTGCATTGGTCCACATAAATCTGAATCGATAATCTCCAAAGGTACCTTTGCCCTTATTGACTTTCCCGTTGGAAATGATTCTCTATATTTTTTTCCCAAGATGCATCCTTCACATAGGTTGTTTGATTTTTATATGAGTGGAAATCCTTTCACCATGCCTTTCCTATGCAAAAAATTCAAACATTCAAAGTTGAGATGACCAAATCTCAAATTCCATAACCAATTTTCATCTTTGACCTCTACTTGAAAGTCTACTTTTGTGAAAGTTGCAAATTTTCTTTCATTCTCTTGTGAATTCATTGATAGTTGTGCTTACGCGCCTTCTTCCTTCAAATATGACCTTAGCTTGAGAGGAAACATTCTATTGTTTGTCATCTAAACTTTTGCAATCAGCTGCCTGCTTGGAGACTTATCCAAGATTGTGCACAGAACATTTTTGAAAAAGACATTGTAGCCCCTTTGCATGAGTTTTCCAATGCTTATGAGGTTGTGCTTCAAACCAGGAACAAAATAAACATCTGAGATATAATTCTTCTCTCCCTTATTTTTTTGAATGTCGAATCTTCCTTTTCCCATGACAAAAAAAATTCTATCAGTCCTTAATGTCACTTATGATTTCACATTTTCATCTAGATTGGAAAACATTTCTATGTTCCCAGTCATGTGGTTGCTACACCCTGAATCTAGAAACCATACATCTCATTGTTTTTCTTGTGCTACATTACAAGCTGAAAACATGCTATCATGGTTTTGATTTTCCTTTATGAAAATTGCACTTGATTTGCTAATTATGTCATATTTCTTCTTTCTACATTCATTTTCATAATGAATATTGGACACCTAATCCTCTATGGGTATCTATAGAAGGAGAATGGACAAAAGGAGTCCAAGAGACCACTTGGAATGTGAAACCAAGGGTCACTCCCATGTATTATATATATTCATATTTATGAATAATAATTCAACTCATGCATATATTTCCCTATCTTGCCTATTATTTCCTATTTGGAAGTTGTGTTCACCATAGCTAAGTTCAACATGGTATCAGAGTAGGTTCTTTCCTAGCCTGCTTAATTGTGTGAGAGCCACAGGTCTATTCCAACCCTTGTTTTGCGTTTCTGCAAAGTGACATTTCCCTGAAAATTATGTGCATTACCTTGGTTGAGACTAAATAATTGAATTTCTGCTAGAGTTAGTTGTTGAGTATTACTGCCTGGAGAAACTATGTGATTACAATAAAATGAATGTGTGCATGGCGGATGTGGTAAGCATGTTTAGAAGTGTGGTTTATGTTTTGTGAATGGTAGATCTGAGGATCATACATATCTGGTTTAGATTTCTTTATCTTTTTTAATACCAACTCTCACCAATTAAATGATAACAAACAATTTTATAACTACCAGAGTTAAAAAAATATTCCACCACTACCGGTTTCTCCTCATACTTACCGACTGGTGTTCGTGCCTCTCCAAACTACCTGTCTAAATTGTGGTTTCGCATTGTGTGTCGGGCTTCACTATATCGTGGCTCCAATTATATGCTAGGATTTTGAATCGTGCCTATAATGTGACTTCTCATGGCTCCTTGCTCCGCTCGGTTCCATATACCACTGCTCAGTTCTATTACAATATACATCTTCTCACTCCCATTAAAATACACCAATTCTCTCTCCCGTTATAATATACCACTGCTCGCTCCTACGTGGTATTACTTCCTTCGACTCCAGCACCCTCGACTCCCGGTTCACACTTCGGTCCCTACCACTCTGGTTCACACTCTAGTCCCTTGGTGCTCATTCCTCCCATCGTGGCCGGTGCAGAATCGTGACTGTGTATACGCATGATTTCTCCGCTTGTGTCATCAAACCCATACAAATAGTTAATAATCCTAACAACCACCAAACCACTCTATATGTTGTAATATATACCACTGGTTTATCCCTCCGTGGTAATAAAACACTCATCCTTGGCTCTAGAGATCCCGCATATGGAAAAAGTGATGAAACAAAAATCTATGGATACAATGATGTTGTCATTGTGCTGGCGATTCACCTCCTCCTTTGTCGTATAAGTTGAATCCATTATTGCAGAGACCGGGATAATTAAACAAATTGCAGCACCATGTGAATCCATAGTGCTCGAAGAATGTTTACTGCTCCATCGAACTCCTATCTCGACACAGTCATAAATATCATGACATAATGACTACGACCTCCCTCCGTCGACCTCTTCACGGTGTAAAATCATTTGCAACTATTGCTAACTAGTCTGAATAGTGAATCCCATCTACTGGCTATGGAATCACTCATAATGGAATCCATTTGCACTAAAATTTCAAAGCCACAATACGCTTATCTGTGTAAATAAAAACCGCTCACTCCAAGAGATCTTGTATCAATTTAGGGATTTTTCATTGTTGAACTTCTGGAGTGGACAAGAAAGTTTTCATTGCAGACCCGAATATGACCTCTGGTCCAACTTGCCGAATCCGAACTAGCAGAGCCTCCATTGAATGACATAGGAAGACTCCATCGAAGCCTAAGAGATTAATTGTAAGCTGCAACCATATTGGATTGGTGTTGATGCACTAAATAAATTTGATTATACCTAGAACTGTGGCACCTTTTGGAGTGATCGGTGCTCCAAATGTAGGAATTGTTTCATACTCTTGCTAGAGATCAGCAATTGAGCTGATAAGTTAAACTCATGATCCAAACATTTTCTCAGATTTTTGTGAAGAAGCGGAATTTTTGGATACATGTTGCATTAGCAGTGTCCATCACAGTCCCCTTGCATTACCTAGAATATTTTGGCCACATAGAGTTTGGTTTTTGGAGTTTCCCTTAGTATTTATTCTGAAGCAGTACAGTAAGGTCAAACACCCCAGTTTTTTAATGTCCTCCTTTTGCTAAGTTCAGTGATTGTTTGTGTAAAACAGTTCTTTTTTAAGGAGAGAAATCATTAGTATTGTTCGCCTTAAAGGGCTGTTGCACACTAGTTGTTAGTTTCACATTTACAAAAATATTTTGCAGTGACATTGTATTGTTAGTGGGCGTTGTTTCTTCTCTACAAGTTCATAGTTGTGATTGTTTTTTTACTATGGAGAAAATTCATGGATTATTAGATTTATTAACAACTCTAATCTTATCTACTAGTAGAGACACGGTTCAAATCATCGACACTTTGTCTAATATTAAGGTTTTTCTACGAGATGCACAAGAAAAAATTGATTTTTTGCAGCTTGAGCCACAGCTACCGTAAGATGAGCTTTAGCAGAAGAGTTGTCATTCTGAACTTGTTTTTGTTCGGAACATTGAGACAAACTCCCATTAGCTCACTGAGCCCAATACAAGAGCATATTTGAATGCGGAAGCAAAAATCCATCCTATAATTCCCAAGCCCATCATCAAATTTTGGGAAGAGCTTGTCCATAACAAGCACAGAACAGGCCTCGGATATGACAAGGAGTCTTCCTTTCATATTCCGGACTACTCTAAGCCCATCAAATTTCAGAGTGCCTAATTTCTTCATTATAGCTCACCTACATCTGTTCTAAATTCCGCTCCTCTTCCATAGCAACAACAACAATAGATTGTAAAATTCCAACACTGTGATCGATTTGGCCATATGAAATATCACTTTTTTTATCTTAACACATGCAAGCATTGTGGTCGTCACACCCATTCTTCACACAGATGCTTCAGAAACAAGCCTCTTGTAAGAAAAAAGATTCATCTTGGATGGATCGCTTCTTGGCAAAGGGCATCAACAACCAAGAAGATGTTTAAGTCATATGTTGGAACTTGTTCTAGAATATTGAACAATCTTGGAGTCTATTTTTTGCCATCATCTCACCTTGTATCTGACAGCGGGGGAAATGGTGGTCATCTACAAGCTTCGAAGCCACATCAAGCAAGCCTGAGCCACAATCTCTCATTTTAGATTTAGAGTTGTAGCTAGAGCTATAGAAGTTCAAGCGAGCCTGAGCCACAACCTGTCATTCCATATTCAGAGTTGTAGCCAGAGACACAGCTGCCCATGAGCATTCATTTTGTTGGTGGACATCCTTAAACCATCTATGTGAGGTTGATATTCTTCCTCTTCAAAGAATTCAGGACACTTCCTTTAGGAGAAGACTTCAGCTTCTTGCGAGTTTCAGAAGAGTTCCATGAAATGCATCAAGAATTCTAGAGTTGGTGGTCATCCTTTAACCATCACAAGTTGTAGACCTCCCTTCTTCTAGGTTGAAGGTCTCCCTCTTCAAAATATGAGGAGCACTTCCTCTAGCAGAATACCTCATCTTCTTGTCGGATTTGGAAGATTTTCGGGAACTGAACTTAGCATTCCAGTGTTGGTGGTCATCCTTAACCACCTCTTTATGCAAACATTTCAGAGATCTCATTAAGCCTAACTCCTGCCATGCATACTTTGCAGATTTTTATTAATGCTCCCTTCATGGACTCACACATACCCCTTTAGATTCAGGGGGGGATGTTTTACACCTAATCCTCTATGGGTAGGTGTGGAAGGTGAATGGAAAAAAGGAGTCCAAGAGACCAATTGGAATGTGAAACCAAGGGCCACTCCCATGTATTATATATATATGCATCTTTGTGAATAATACTACAACTCATGCCAATATTTCCCTATCTTGTCTATTCTTTCCTATTTGGTTGTGTTCACCATATTTGAGTTCAAAAATGACCATACATCTTACAATAATGACATTGAACTTGAGATTTATCATACCTCTGACATTGAGCTTTATTCTGGCTTGAGACTTGTCTTGGATTTTGATTGCTTCCACTTCCACTTAAAATTGAAGGCCTATCTCTTCCACTTCTATGTGGGCTTCTTCCTCTTCCTCTAGCATTTGATCTTCCTCTGCCTCTACCTTAACCAAATGAAACTTGTGTCTTGAAGGCATGCTCAAATGAGGAGTTTTTTGCTCTATTTAATCTGTGTTCATGCGAAATCAGTGATGCATGAAGCTCATCCACTGAAAATTGTGAGAGATCTTTTGTCTCTTCTATGGCCACAACTATGGCATCAAACCTTGCTGGAAAACTTCTCAAAACATTCTCAACTATTCTCCTTTAGCATAGTTACCGATAAAATAGGAAAATTACCTGGTACCTATTTTTTTGAGGTAGAAAAAAAAGCACCCGATTTTGAAAAGTGGTGATGCAAAATCACCCTTTTTTAGAGCATATTTTTGGCACTTTAATTTTTTTTTTAATGTCATGATTTTCATGTCGATTTTGAAAAATGATGGCGCATGATCACCCAGTTTTTTTTAGAGGGTTAATTTTGACACTATACATTTTGTAATTTCTTCTTCTTTCGTGAGATGTTTATTTTTAAGTGCATTTATGTACTTGTTTTTTTTGTAATGAAATCTTAATTTTTTTACATCATTATTTTTTTTTTGAAAGGATCAATATTTAAAGTTTGCATTTTCTATATGTTTATGTATTTTTAATTAATATTTCAATGCACATCAAATAATTGTCGCTAAAAAACTAATATTTTTAACCATATGAAAAAAATAGACATTTTCAATATAAATAGAATGAAAAAAATACACATTTTGAGACCTTTTGTTTAAAAAACATGTTAAATAAACTATTTTTGGGGGAAAATCATAACAAAAAAACCTAAGAAAATAACATTTTTTTATGAATTTTTTGTCAAAAAGTAATAGTAATCACAAGTTTTTTGAAAAAATAAGGATTCTTCTCATACAATATCAAAGTATAAACATTACAGGTAAAAATGATTAATAGCTCTCAAAATTGAGCTTTATTTGCAAGAATAACTTAAAGCTCATCAATAATATCAACTAATCCATGTTCAACATCTTCTAGAACATCATTAATGTCTTCTTCCACAACATTTTCTGCTTCATTTTGGTCATTTTCATCTTTTAATGGATCTTTCATGTCTACAAATCTTCCAAAGTATCATTTTCCAATCATTCCATATAATGGTGGTTGAGGTTCCTTTGCTTTTTTTTCCACATGTGATTCATTAAAATCCCCTTTCCTCAAACCAACTTCTTGCATTGCATCTTGAAGGAATTGAAGAACATTAATTCTTTGTTGAATAAATTTGCATTCCACTCGATCTTTCTCAATGAAAATGCAATTTCTTCCTTTCTTAGGCAACATGCTAGTGTTGTACCTGATCATCAAGCACAAAAGAAATAATTAAGAAAATTATTATAAATACATAAAAAATAAAAAATAACATATTTAAATTCGTTTTTATACAATAAAACTTACCTAAACCTGAGAATAAATCCAAAACCCAATCTCCTTCATTTGAATGTAGATTTATAAGATAATTAATCAATGTTTGTGGTTTTTGATAAATGTAAAATATATATCCTTTTGCATATTCATCTTCATATGTTAGTCTTCTTACAATAACATCATGAACCAGTACTTGACTATGAATCTTCCCATCTACTTGATTCAGAAGAATAGGCGCATATCTATCCTCTTTTGTCCAACATTCAACATGGATGAACTCCCAATCATTTATAATAGGTTGATCTTCGGAAGAAACAAGATTTGACTTCTTCCTGTAACATAACATAGTAAAAGTTCAATTAAATTGTACATAAATAAAAAAAATTAATGGTAAACTAACATACAATTTCAATGTCTTACCATGTATGTTGCATCCTTGAGTTTATTTTTCCCTTGAAACTTGTTAATAACATTGAAAATTGTGTGTCTGAATGAAATATCACAAATATCAAAAGTGGTGATGTTGTGACTTCTTGAAAACCCACAACCACTTTACTAAAATCTTCATAATTATATGGTTCACTATCATATGCAATGTTTGGGAAATTGAAACCATGAGGAATACTGCAATAACTAGGACATATTCTCTTTCGGTATGAGTTTTGCAATGTCTTCACAATCACCTTGTATTATTTGATATTGGATATTGTCGAGCCCATTCCAAATGAGATGATTAAGAGTAAGATGAAGTTCAACATTCATAAGACAATGCTTTCTCATCTTTTCCAACTTAATTTTTTCAATAAAACTTTTGAAAATATCTGGTACTCCATTTCCATCCTTCTTTGAAATATTTAATGACATAAAAAATATATGTGTATAAGTAATAAAATAAAAATAGTTTACATATGAATAAAATGAATGTATAAATCAACATACCTTATTGAATGCAATATAAAAATCTTTAAGTGTTGTTGTAAAACTCGATTATGGGTAGTGGCGCACAACATCATTCAAAATGTCTTTAGTCAACATTTTAACCATATGTTCTTGTATTTTCATATAAATCTTCTGACTGAATAAATAAAGTTGAAATTATTAATATAGTGATATGTATAACAAATTATACCAACAAAATTATGTTTTATTTAAATGAAAATTATAATCGAAGGAAAAGAAGAAATAATTCAATAAAATTACTTTTGAAATTTTGTGCACACTTCATCCATTGATAATTCACCTGACTTCACATGGGATAGTACTGATTTGACTAGTTTCTCATCCTTCACTCCTTGCATTGTTCTCTAATATTTGATAGTCATATCCTATGGAATTTGCTTCATTTCAGGACATGTCTTACTGTTGGTACATATTATGGGTCTACCCTTTTTAACCTTCTGATTCTTTGTGGAAATATTATCCCACAACTCAAAAAAGTCATCAATCAATTCCCATATCTCTCAGTTCTAAATTCCAACTAAAAAATGCTATCCACGCTTCTGAATATATTTGAATGCATTTTTTCATCTTTTGATTTGATTTTGTCACCAATTTGATAAGATTTTTCCATTAAACATTCCTTCCGAAAGGTTAGACTAAATTTTGCCTTATCCCCACCATATTTTTCTATGAATTCATTATGAATAAATTTGACCCTTTGGATGAAAGTCATTTTCATTATGTACTCATTATCTGCATTATGATCCCATGCCAATAA
Source organism: Pinus albicaulis (assembly GCA_034641835.2). Classification (NCBI taxonomy): domain Eukaryota; kingdom Viridiplantae; phylum Streptophyta; class Pinopsida; order Pinales; family Pinaceae; genus Pinus; species Pinus albicaulis. The sequence continues at coordinate 206,709,995 of CM076575.1, read as the reverse complement.
TTTTGATTATGTTTCTGTTAAACCAACGTAAATGATGCATTTCATTGTTTGAAAAGGATAGTTATTGGGATATTCTTCGATCAATTGTCTTTTAGCCTCTATCGAATGGTTCCCTCCAATTACATAATATTTATAATCAAAACATTATATCTTGCCAAATGCCTCTTTGTTGGGAGCCCGACGTGGATCAACAAGAACCACATAATCCACCACATGCGCATATGGATTGAACTTGAACAATGTTTTTAGATTATGTACATCTAGGCGATGTGCCTTTATAATTTGATATTGAGATTTTCCTTCATCTAGCCTATAGAATTTGCTGACATTAAGCTCAAATGTTTGGTCACCACAAACTAATTTATTCTTCCTCAACTCAGATCGAATGGAATTTTGTTTTGTTTTAATAAAGCTATCCTCTAACTCATCACCTGGCATTATAATTCCTCTACTTGCTTTAGAGATTTCAGTTTGTTCTTCATTGGTGCTCACGACTTTTACAGGTTGACCAAAATTTGATTTCTTCTTCTTACCGGTTAATATATCCCTTTTTTTTACAAACAAACTCTTCATCATCAGGTAGAAGAGAGACATCTTTGGTCATTTTTCTTTTGGTGTTTGATTTGTTTTCTCTTTTGCACAATAGTTCTAATCTCCTCCTACTAATTCTATCATAATTTTCAGCTTCATCTCCCGCATCTTCAAAGGCAACATGTTTATGTTTACTAGATTGACCCACCTTAATGAGTCTTGGTTGATACCCTATTTGTACTATTGCACTGTCATGAGCTATTTCTCTTTGCTTCATTCTCCTTTCTTCTTCTGTGTTTGTGTGGAAAGTCTTGATCACAGTCATAAAATTTGGCTCCATATAATAAACACCCTCAAACATGTTTGAAAGAGGCTCAACAAAATCCTATGAAGCAAAATAAAATATGTCAATGATCAATAATTTATAAAAATTTGAATGATCCTTACAATAATGCATAGCGCAAATATAAATAAGCATACATACAATGTTATCTACAATGTTGCTTACGATTTTTGCACACAATTTTGTAGGTGTTTCATCTATGTCATGACCTTTGATAGACGATATCTAACCTTTTCATGTTTATTAGTCATTTTTGCAAGAACATAAATAGTGTTTGTATTCAGCACCAAACATATGTCTATGACTCTACCCATCACCTCATATGATTCACCTAAGTGAATCATACCACAAATCAGATAGATATGTATATCATCGTTTCATTGTCTTCAAGATACCATGAAAAATATGTTTTATTTATTTCCTCTGCGTTCTTCCATTCAGAAAAATTCTTTAATGAGCTTGACTTTTATTACGTTTTTCAATTTTTGTGTGTTCAACAGTATTCATAGTGTGTCCATCAATATCCTTATTGCATCCAGCAATTTTAGATTTGGCAGTTATTTCCATTAGTCCAGAAACACTCACATACATATTTTTTGATGTCATCTTCCTAATAAAAAAAAAAAAAAAAATATATATATATATATATAAGTTAATGAGAAAATACATATCTTAAATAAATCATTTTTTTAAAGTTTTCCAATATAAATTTAAAATTAATCGAAAATTAATGTCTATAAAATAATTTAAAAAAAAACAAATTTATTTGTAAAACTATATAAATTTAAATTAAAAAATAAAATTAACTATACAAATTTTCGAAATATAACTATATATTTTTAAAATTATAAAAACATATATTTTTTTCATTTAAAAAACAAGATTTTTATATATATATATATATATATATATATATATATATATATATATATATATATATATAACATTTTTTTAACACATTTAAAAAAACTTAATTTAAAAAAAAAAATTAATATAATCTTTTTTATTTAAAAAAAACAATTTGAATTTAAAAAAGTTTTAATATTATTTTTTTTTAATTTAAAAAAAAAAATTAAAATTTAAAATTTAATTTTAAAATTTTAACTCTATAATTTTTTTATTTTTTTTTACCGCCGCTAGGGCCGGAGGCTGGCCAAGCAGCATTGTGGAGCGCTACCTAGCTGGCCTCTGGCCCCTAACTAGGCGGACGTCGATTTCTAGCAAGGCGGCGCCATGGAGCACTACCTAGCAAGCCTCTGGCCCCCCACTGGGCAGAGGTCGATTCTGGAAGCCGAGGGTTGGAAGCCTGCCAGGCAGAGCTCCACAACGCAGCCTGATTGGCCTTCGGCCCTAACAACGGTAATTTTTTTAATTTTTTTTTTAAACATTTAAATTTAATAAATAAATAAATTTAAATTTTTTTTTTTTATTTAAAAAAAAGATTAATATTAAAAAAATAAATTAAATTTTTTTACTTGATTTTTTTTAAATATTTTAAAAAAACTTAATTTTTTTTTTAATTTAAATTATTATTTTTAATTAAAAACTATATTTATAATAATAATAATAACATTCATTTAATAAAAACTAATTAAAAAGGCATTATATATATATATATATATATATATATATATATATATATATAAACAAAAAAAAATCTATATTTTCTTTAAATAAATAAATAAATAACATTAAAATATCTAATGTGATTTAAAAAAAAGAAAATTTAATGTTTTAAAAGAAAATAAATAAATTGTTTGCATTTTTATAAAAAATAAAAATAAAATAAATATAACTGCTTTTTATGTGCATAGTTGTTTTTTTCTTTATTGTTTCATGAAAGAACTCAGCAACCCTAAAAAATAATTTTTCCTAAATTTTTGTCCTGAAAACCGTAAAAATTTGAGTTTTTTTCCCATTTTCTTTGCTATAAAAATATTAAAAGATAGGGTTTTCGAACATAAAAACTGTAAAAAAATAGTTTTGGAACATAAAAACCATAAATATAAATATATATATATATATATATATATATATATATATATATATATATATATATATATATATATATATATATATATCTCCTCAAATTCATCTTTAATTGGACAAAAGAGAAGGAAAACTAACCTTTCAAATACGGAAAAAACTTGTTCAATGTGTTATCAATGCCAATGCAACGCCTCCACAAAATTTCTCCAACAAAACCCATAAGACTTGATGTGATGTGAGGAATAAAAACAATGATTGTTATTATATAGTGAATATTGTGTTATTGCTTTAGCGTTTCACGAATGTGGGATTAAAATTAAAATTAAGAAAATTAATATGTAGTTAATATTATAGGTTTATATTAACTTTTATTCAATGTTGGCAAAAAAATAAAACACGTTTTAAAAATTTATTTCGATACGTAGTCAATGTTAAATCATTCAAATAAAAAAATTATTGTAGTTTGGAAAGAATGCATGAAAGGAATATTTTGTGGATATTTTGAATAGAAAGTAGGGTGAAACATTTGAAGACCAACAATTTAGTAAAATGTTTTGAAATACATTTTAGACTAATGTTTTGGAGGGAAATATTTGAAACGAAAATTTTGGAGTGAAATTTTTTAGCAAACAATTTTGGGGGAAAAATTGGAGGGAAAATTTTTAGCGATAAATTTTTATTTTTTTTTTGGGAGGGGGGGGGGGTGGGGGGGGGGATTTTAGAGAAATTTTTTTAGTCTTTAAGCTATATATTGTAATTGGGAGAGAGTGCATTTGTATCATTCAACATCTTCTTGTTGAAATTCATGGGCTCATCTAATAGTTAAATTTTTCTTTCTGCAACATCAACATCTTCGTCATGCAACAACTCTATTCAGATTTATGAATATAACAGGAGCTTGTTCACCATGAATAGAAAGTCAAATTTTCGACTTGGTTGTAATCCTAACGATGATGAGAACATAATTGATGAAAGGCAACAAAAAGAAATTTTTGTAAATCGAGAGTCAGTTATTCCACGTAGTCTTAACCCTAAGGATTATGAGAGCACCGGTGATGAAGAGCATGATGAAGAATTTCTAGAGTCAAAATTTTCACTTCATCCTAATCCTAAGGATTAAGAGGGCACCATTGATGAAGGGGGGATGAAGAATTTCCAGAGTCAAAATATCCACTTCGTCCTAATCCTAATAATTATGCGAGTACCATTGATGAAGGGGGGAATGAAGAATTTCCAGAGTTAAAATATCCAGTTCGTCCTAATACTAAGGATTATGCGAGCACCATTCATGAAGAGGGGAATGAAGAATTTCTAAAGTCAAAATATCCACTTCGTCCTAATCCTAAGGATTATTCAAGCACCACTAATGAAGGGGGGAATGAAGAATTTCCAAAATCAAAATATCCACTTTGTCCTAATCCTAAGGATTATGTGAGCACCACTGATAAACAAGGGAATGGAGAATTTCCAAATTAAAAATATCCACTTCATCCTAATCCTAAGGATTATGCGAGCACCACTGATGAAAAGGGGAATGAATAATTTTCAGAGTCAAAATATCCACTTCGTCCTAATCCTAAGGATTATGCGAGCAACACTAATGAAGAGGGGAATGCAGAATTTTCGAAGTCAAAATATCCACTTCGTCCTAATCCTAAGGATTATGCAACTACCACTCATGAACGAGGGATGAATTTCCAGAGTCAAAATTTCCACTTCATCCTAATGCTAAGTATTATAAGAGAACCACTAATGAAGGGGGGGATGAAAAATTTCCAATAAATAGAGATTCAAGGCATCCAATTATTCCTAATCCTAAGTATTATGAGAGTACCAATGAGGAAGGGGAGGGGCGGGATGAATAATTTCTAGTGAATATAAATTCAAAGCTTCCACTTAGGCCTAATCCCAAGCATTATGAGAGCACCACTGAGGAAGGGGAGGATGAAGAGTTTCTTGCAAATGATAATTTTAGAGGCACAGATCTGAATAATTCATTTTCTCTATGTGAGTATTTCAAAGACACTCATGGTGATGGAGAATTGAATCCTCCAAGGGAAGATTTCGAAAGCATGGATGAAGATAGTGAATAATTTTGTCTAAGTCAGGGTTTCAAAATCTCAAATTATTCTTGTGAAATTTTTTCTTCAAGTGAGGATGGTAATGAATATTTTCCAGGCAATGATGTTGATGAATTTCTTAACTATAATGAGAATGATGATAGTGGGGATAATATTCCTCTTAATGGTGATGAAACTTCTTCTACAAAGGATAATGGAATGATGAAGCCGTTGCAAGCAAATATTGTAATTAGGAGTAGGAGTAGACCTTTTCATATCAATCCAAAATATTCTAGTTATACAAGGGTTAGGACAACATATCTCACAAACAAAAATATGTCGTTCATTTGATTTCAAGTGAATGTTGTCGAAAGGATTGCTTGAAACATATGGATTTAAACTTTGCTTTGGAGAAAAGGAAAATCTATTTTTAATGAATAAAAGCATGCAAAATTCATTAATAGTGGATTTCATGGAATCTACACTAGAAGGTTATGATTATCATATTGGGAATGTATTGCTTTGCAGAAAGGCTTTCAAAATTTTGCATTCAATTGGTAACTTTCATTTGTCAAGAATCCAAGAAAGCCTAGAAAATGATCCCACATATTATTTAGAAGTACGTCATAAACGGGAGGTTAGGTTTTTAGAAAATAATGCTATGTCATGGATGAAAGACTTCTTTTCAAAACATGGAGAGTGTAAGCCAAATAAAGACGTAATAGATATTCTAGATAATTTCTCGAGAAGAGAAATCTACAGCTTATACAAAGACTATGCAGAAGGTTCTTAAGGAGATGGTAATTTTATTAAATATTCATATTTTACAAGGGTATGGAAGAACAAATTCAACAATGTTTGTATTTCTAAGAAGACAAGGATGGGGGTTTGCAGTACAAGTGCTTCTATTAAAGAAAAAAGAGATAAATGTCAAGGGGCATAAAGAGGTATGCATTCAAAACATTATTTTTAAAATTTGGATAGTTATCAACAATGAAAATATATTTATTCATATGTTATTTTATTTTATGTATAGATTCTGTTGTCAAAGAACTTCAAGAGCATCACAATCAACAAACAAGTGAAAGGGAAAAATTGTATAAACATCGAAAGGAGTGTTATGACAATCCAAATAAATATTTGGGTTTGATAATTGATAGTATGGACCACAAGAAAACACTTCTACCATATTTTGTCTGCGTGCCAAAAAAATTACATGAGGAAAATTTCATTCAGTTTCACTTGATTGGTTATATGATCTTTAATGAGAATATGTTGCCAAGGGTTTACTTCACAGCTCCAAATATTCATAATGATGCAAATCTGACCATAACTATAATCCATGATGTGGTTACTCATTGGTTTGGTATTCTTCCTGAAATTATGTATGTACAATTAGACAACACAAGTCATGAAAACAAAAATCAAGTTCTTTTTGGGTATCCAAACGTGCTTTTTCAATTGGGAATTTTTAAAGAACAATGTAAACTTTGAAACAGGAACTGAAACGAGCACCCACTTTTTTGAGGTAGCAAAAACGTAATCCGATTTCGAAAAGTGCTCATCTAGAATACATTTTTTTTGTTTAGTATATTTTTGACACTTTAAATTTTCTTATATATCAAGTGTGAACAATTAGTTTTTAAATGTTAGTGATTTTATTGTTGATTTTGAAAAGCATTGATGCAGCATCGACCCCTTTTTTAGATGGCTTATTTTTTATACTTTAAATTTTCTAATGTATTAAGTGTCGATATTTTTTTTAAATATTGATGATTTTCATGCAGATTTTGAAAAGCATCAACATATATATATATATATATATATATATATATATATATATATATATATATAAGACATTTTTGACACTTTAAATGTTCTTATGTCCTAAGTATACACAATTGTTTTTAAATGTTGATTATTTAACAATTTTTTAGGTTTTCTTACGTCTCTTCATGTTTTCCTCCTAGGATGTTAGTTTTTTAAGAGTTTTCTAAACATGTGTTTTTTTTCCTTTGCAAATTTTTATCTTATAATGAAATTTTTAAATATTTTTTGAAAAATAAAAAATTAAAAAAGTAACAATAAAAATATGTAAAAAACAAATATAAAATATATAAAAAAGACCAATTTTTTTTTTTTTAAACATAAAATATGTTTAAAAAAAACAAAATTAACTTGTAAAAGATATATTAAAAATAAATAAATAAATAAAAACACAAAAAATTAAAAGACAATTAAAAAAAAAATGCACCATTCTCAGTTAAAAGTGCCACCATCCATATTATGAGTTAGGAAGATCTATTTGTTATCTTATGGGCTATAGAGGAACTCTTGATGAGTGTGCTCTGCAGAATGATACATACATATTCCCTCAAGGGACAAATGTGGTTAGGATCAAATAAGGCATGTTATCGTCCAACATTTATCTTCTACGAGGATGTAAATATTGTACAGTTATGGAGTTGTATGTCTGAAGGGATCCATGGTTACTCATCTTCACTCCAACGCAGACCGTTGATCCATTTTACAATCTTTGGACCGATGGTGGCACTTAGGAAAGATGTAGAAAAAACCCTAGCACTGCACACACACTCCATCCTTTCCTCCTATTGTTGTCATGTAAAACACAATAATATGTTGAAACCCAAATTTTACAAATGAATGAAATAAAAAATATATATAAATTATAAAGCAATAATATATCCTAACTGGAACTGTGGTATCTTAATTAAAGAGAGACGTGTTTTTTTATGTTCTAATAGCAAGAAGACATTAGAAGAAGCCAAAACTTCCTTCTAACATAAAGTATGATTTCCTAGACTGTAAAATAATAAAGATCGAAAACTCTAACCCTACGAGTTGATGTAGTAAAGGAATGTGCACCCGAAATAGTATAGTTGGCATGGATACTTACTAGGCCCAAAAAAATTTCATACAAACTCTCTTCAAAGTACTTATTAGACCATTACAAAACTTAATCCATGCCCTATGTTTTTGCTAAGTCACACTATCAAAATTTTAAAAAATGGGATGTAAATAAAATTCATAAAAAATAGAATGAACATTTATAAATTTAATAATAACATACATAAAACAAATTTAATAATTTCTTATATGTAAAACGATTTTAAATTAGTAAAATAAATAAATAACTATCTAAAATTACTAGTTCAGCAATTTCCATATACATCTATATTTTAATACATTTTTGTTTTTATTTTGAAGAATTGAAACCTCTATTTATACACATTAATCTTTAAAAAAATATTAATAATAATAAATATATAATAGTAATTTAAGAACCTTGGATTTAACTCTATAATGAGGAAAATGGTTTCTATTTACATATGCTAAGCCTCTAATTGTTCATTGAAACAATAACAAAAGTGAAAATGATATGTTTCAATTAAATATATTACTTTAGCATTTAATTTATTATTAAAATATTAATAAATGTCAAAATGATACGTTTATATAAAGCAAACATTTTTTTTTTAATTTAATAATTTGTACCCAATAAAAAACTTTTTTCAAAATATTAAATTTTGATGAGAAGGAAAATAAACTGTATTCATCTTATCACAATGGATTAACATATCTTTTTGCAAAAAGTTATTTATGTGCAAAATTGAATGTGGGTAGAAAAGGGCGGAGAGTAAAACAGACTATATAAAGTATCAACATATCACTTTACCTTTACAGAAATTGAGAAGGAAAACAAACCATATTTCAAGTAATTAAGTTAAAACCCCAAACAATATCTAAGCGATGACAAAATATAGAATAACATTTAAAATGTTGTTGACTCATTTGAAAAACAAAACAAATCACCATTTTCTTGACAATGGATGGGTTGTTGCCATTTGTTCACATTTTCCTTGTAATATTATAAGATAGATAACATGTTGAAGAAGAGAAAAACAATCTCAAGATGTATATAAAGGAATCTTCATAGACTATGTCATTGTCTATACATGTTTTTGGCATAGTTACCAAGTTCGATTTGGAATTCGAATTCAAATTCGACTCGATACAGAAAAAAAACGACTCAAATTCAATTTTTTTTAATGAAATATAAAACATTTTGACTTTTTTTTAACCCATCATTATTTCAACAATGAAATAAATAAATTTCCACATAAATTGATAAAATTGTTTCACCGGTCTAATAAAACGATAAATTAAATTAAAATAAAAGACTTACGTTCCAGATCACTATGCACCCGAAAACTCAACAAACTTATATAAATTAACTATGCATCTCGGGGTCTCTCCTGAAAACTCTATAAATTTTAAGAGCCCAATGATATATTAAGGGGCTGGGAGTAGGCTATAATGCGACTTGTCGAAGATTCCGATCACCCGAAAAGCTCATTACTCTGTCATCGAAAAAATGTGGATCCTCCGTCATTTTCCTCCTGGTCAGCGCGACGTCGCGGCTCCGTTACTCCTCCGGCCACCGTCTCCGTTACCCCGTTTGGCTGTTGCATGCATTAATTATGCTGTCTACCCCACCACACTTTACCAGCCTGCGAATTAATTTTCAAATTTGTCTGCAAAAATCCATCCTCTGTTTGCGACTCCTTGTCCAAAGCACGAACGGAAGAAACTCTGTCAAGGATCGCTGCCTAGATGTACGTAATGACCAGAACTTCGATCACAAGATTTTTTTTACTATTACAAGACTCAAGGTTATTGGCCCATTTGATAATTTAAGTCAACTCCTATTTCTGTTATATATCACAAGAAAAAAATTTAACCCCGTATTGACAACAATGTTTTTCTGTCACTGATTCATAGAGGCTTGAATGATCTTATTGCATATATTCGGTGTTGCCACAACATGTCTGTGAAGTGTTTAACAACATTACTGATCTGATTTTATTAACGTTGGGTTGAAAATAGCTAAGTTTTAAGAAAACAAACATTAGCAATCTCTCTTGGTCTTGTGGAATTGACTGTTTGATAAAAGTCTAGCAATTTTAATTTTGTTGTTATCCTATGCAAAAGGTCCACTCCGATCAGAAGAAGTATAATCGACTGTTGGATTTGGAATGCTTGCTTTTTATGTATTTGACAACATTAGTATAAGACTTCTATAGAAAATAGATGCTAAAAGAGTTTCTCTGCCTAAATGAAACATATGCCACTGTAACTCAGATATATATGTCACTCTGTACTGTGACAATTCATTACATCAAGTGATTTACAAGACTTCAGCAAGGATTTTCTGAATATTGGATGCAAAAGAGTTGGTCCATCGGAAGAATATATGTTACTCCTGTGTTCCTCTCAAGGTATGCACACGATTCTTTTGAGTTCTACTGAGATTGTTTGTCATGGAAGGATTATATATCCAGTTATCTCATTTCCTTATTATTGTATCATAAATATTTGAATTGATGAACTGAAAGAATTAATTATTTCTACATATCTACAATTGCAACCGTTCAACCAACAGCATAGAGATTACAAATAGCCAAGATTGGCTCTGGTTCTCTATCTTTTTAGGTGCAAATATCCCCCGCATTACATCAACATTCAATAAACTAAAATTTCTACGCTTGAAATGCATCACCCTTAATGCTTAAGATTGACATTTCCATGGAGCCAATACCAAATATTCCTTGTGGGTTTGCAGCCCTGAACCAGGATAGAGGATACTAACCTCATAAGATGTCACTGAGCATTCTGGATCACAACAACACACATGTCTCACCTCCATTAAATATGCTGCAAAAGGAAAATAATTATGTGAATACTACAGGCAATTGGTAACCGTTCAATTTTCGAAGTACCCTGTTACAAACAGAAAAACCAGAGTGATAGAGCTAGGACTGGAGATTTATTTATGCACATTAAATTTGTATTTAGGGATTTTTTTGAATATAGAGAATATAGGTGAATAAAAAAGTTAAAATCCAATAACGCTCAATCCTATCATTAAAAGTTGTTATACAAAAGCCCTAAATGGAGGGCACTCTAATACACATGCTAGGATATATAAAGGTCATTTTTCTAGCACAGCGTAGTCTAAAAGGACAAGAAAGATTTTCTTCCTTAATAAAGTATAATTTTCACCATCTATTGCAACTTTCTTCACTTTAATGGCCCACAATGTAGGTTGTACTAAGTTTAAAATCAGTTTCAATGCATATGTACTCAAAAAGAAGAAAAGAGTAATTGTTGTGCATACTAAGGGAAAATCCCCAAATTTGACCTGCAATAAAGTTGATGCCCACTTACCCACTTACAACTGTAGCGTGCTACCAAAAACACGAAACTTGGGAGAAAATTTAGAGAAACAGAAAATACAAGGAAGTGACAAGAACATAACCACAATTAAAATGTCCTTAAAGTCTAGATCTTTGTCAAGAGCATGCAAGCATGTTAACTTTTTAGGTGAGAACCAAGGGAAACCTTGAGGGTCATCATAAATAACACCAAAATAAATTTCGAAGGTTGAAATGTTTGTGCTTAAAGAAACTGCAAGTGATTATGATTTTTGAATTGAGGAAAATAAATTTTTGGAATTAAGGATATAATATATCAATAAAGCTTTCATCCTACCTAATCTAAGGTAGTTGTGCTTGATATTCCACTCAAAGTCCCAGTGCCTCTTCATTCTTTAGAGTCCAATATGACCAACCAAATGAAGCCTTTTCATAAGCTTGTAATTGGGCATCACAAAACTGTTGATATTCCAACCTTGAAGCTCCTTGCACCTTCCACTCGTTTGTCCATTCACCTGGGACACAGTGTCAAAGCTAACTCAATCAAGAATAGAAAACAAACCACAAAATTTATTAAGATCATAACATAGCATACAAGGGATGGATCAAGGAAGACACTTTCATATTACCAACAAATATGAGAGGACCATTTGTGTTGTTTAGAGTTTCCACTTGGGGTTCCATGTCCTTCAAGATGAAGTCGATATTAACTTGGGAAGTCTTGTTATCAAAATAATCATCAAAAATATTATAGTAGTGAACATCGACAATGATATTTGAAAACACATCATTTATTTGATACAGCTCATGTGGATCAGCATTTTCAATCCTCTGGCACATGATAACATATGTTGTGGAAGAGTGTTTCCGCACAATTTCATAGCCATTTGAATAATAGGAAGCCAAAACATCCACAGGAACAGTTGTTGCTAGAGGTTCATTCAGCAATTCAATACGCATACTATTGTTACTATATCTGCTCAGAACACAGTAACAGCATTAGGACCTTGGATTATATTCAAGCTATTGCACATAATAAAGCCTAATTATTTTAAATATATGTCTCCCACACACAAGGAAAACTTTCCCTTATATACAAAAAGGTCTTATCTCGGTTCTCCAGCACTAGATGCATCTGTCTGCATAAAATCTCTACTACGAGAATTCTTTATCACAGACAAATCTGATATTCCTTTCTACAAAAATTGACTTTAGCAATCTTCCTAAAACTCCATATGCACTCCTTTATGAACACATTTAATGATTGCTACTTAATGTAAGTACATTTGGCAATCCATAAATATGTGCATTGGGAAATTTGAGTTCCTATATCTCTATCCTTAAAAATCAATTTCTAAAGAATTTCACTCTACTAGAAAATAAAAAATTCCATGTAATGATTTTTCACAGTACAGAGTGACATATATTTATGAGTTACAGTGGCATATATTTCATTTAGGCAGAGAAACTCTTTTAGCATCTATTGTCTATAGAAGTCTTATACTAATGTTGTCAAACACATAGAAAGCAAACATTCCAAATCCAATAGTCAGTTATACTTCTTCTGATCGGAGTAGCCCTTTTACATACAATAACAACAAAATTAAAATTGCTAGACTTTTATCAAATAGTCAATTCCACAAGACCAAGAGAGATTTCTAATGTTTGTTTTGTTAAAACTTAGCTATTTTCAACCCAACGTTAACAAAATCAGATCAATCATGTTGTTAAAATCTTGGCAGACATGTCGTGGAAACACCGAATATATGCAATAATATCATTCAAACCTCTATGAATCGGTGACAGCAAAACATTGTTGTCAATATTGGGCTAAAAAAATTTCTTGTGATATATAAAAGAAATAGGAGTTGACTTAAATTTTCAAATGGGCCAATAACCTTATCAGTTGAGTCTTGCAACAGTAAACAAATCTTATATCTGGAATGCTCGGAAATTAATCGAAGCTCTAGTCATTACGTACATTTGGGCAGTGACCCTTGACAGAGTTTCTTCCATTCGCGCTCTGGCAAAGGAGTCGCAAACAGAGGATGGATTGCTGCAGACGAATTTGAAAATGAATTCGTTGGCTGGGGTACGCAACGTAATTAAGACATGCATGCAACAGCCAGCTAGATAGATGAGGTAACTGAGACAGCTAGCTGGAGAAGTAACGGGACATCATGCTAACCAAACGGCGAAGGGGGCCACATTTCTCCGATAACAGAATAATGCACTTTTCGGGGGATCAGAATCTCTGAAAAGTCGTATTATAGCCTACTCCAAGGGGCTGAGTCCTCTTAAATAAGGGATTTCTTGTTATTAGTCAACTTTAAGAGCCCAATGATATATAAAGGGGTTGAGTCCTCTTCAATAAGGGATTTCTTGTTATTAGTCCCTGTCGCCTGCGGCATGGCAGGGATTATAGTAATCAAAATGGATATAGTGTATTAGTCCTTGCACATAAATTGATACATTTTAAAACCTATACTATATGTTTTGTTATATATTAAGTCTCACCACATTTTCTTCAACCAATCAACTACATAATTTTTTTTAATTGACCAATCAGTACAATTATCATCTTATTTGGCCTCATACAGAGGCAAGTATAAGGCGAAACTTACTTGAAACTTAAGATAAGTAAGAGCAAACAATGAAATTTTTGAAATTTTCACTTTCAGATAAACTAATGTTAACTTTAGTTCTAAATATTAAATGCTATGATAAAATGTTTGAAAGTTATTGCTCCCTTTGATCAAAAAATAAAAAATCATTGTCCACCGAAAATAAAAATCATTGTCCACTGCTTACGCCTGCCACAGGTTCTGCTACGCTTGCCACGGGTTCTGCTACATTATAACAGTTGTGCTTATGCTTGCCTTCACACTGTCATTGTGCTTTCTTCCTTGGCCTTTTCATTCAGCGCTTCTTCAACTTGAAGAATAGGCCAAAATTCTTCCTTCTCGCTGCAGGTCTCTGCAGCACCTACCTCCGGAAGAAACGGAGGACTTCATTCAGTGAGTCCGCGATCTCCCTCTAAACGATCAAAATGAGGTATCAGCTTAACTGCGACACATTCAGAACACTGGTATACTTTTTCCTCGCTATACATGTATTTATATCTGGAGGTTTACCTGCAATATGAGATGGCGGGAAGTGTGAGCTCTCTCCCGCAGGTGGTTGGAAAATAAAATTCTAAGACTATAAAATTTATCTCTACGATCATTATTATTGAGGTGAAGTTATTAAATCAAAACTGAATAAAAGTACCCAAATGAAAGCAGCTTCGATGAAGCTTTCAGACGGTCGAATTTGCCTGCGATGCACTTGTCATCATGATAACAAGTTCGACTCCACATGAAATCCAACTCAGTTTTCTGGACGAGCTATGCATGACTCTGCATGTGAGAATGTTCTCTCTCGATCCTTTGTTTCTATGAACATTATAGAACTTTGTAGAATCAAATATTCATTTAATTTCATATAATCAAACAACAATTTACTCCAAATCTCGCTAAATGTTTTACTTCCAGATTTAATATTGATCTTTAAATGAGATCATACATCAAATTTTCCACTAAAATTTAACCATTTTTTGCAATCTACAAGACATTCTTCATGCGAGAACATTAGCTAAAATAATCACAGTGAAATTCAACCAAATTTTGAACTCTAAAAGGAATTTCTTACTTTTGATCGTTTCTTAGAAAATTTGGGATGAATTTACCAAATTTCGCAACCCATAAGACAGTTTTTTTACATTATATCATTACTGTAAAAATTTCGTGAAGATTTTACCAAATTTCACAATCTAAATGGCATTCACTCTCATGATAACTTAAATTTCGCAAGAAACTTACCCAGCAACGGGAAACAATGTTGTACATAGTCGTGGCATATTTCAAACACAACAAACCTTGGCCTCTTTCTATCTTCCACCATAGCCCCAGCCCCACTGCATATCCCCTATTTGAACCCCGGACCTCTATCCAAACCCTGAATTCAAGGTTACAGAGTTGCCTATTTTAAACCCCGGTCATTGCCACTATAGATCTGCCAAAATCAAACGCCCTGACATATACATTTACAAACCCTATCCAGCTGAAAAACTACACGAATGCGCACTCAGAAAAAGGGTTTCTCCATACTCATAAAATTGAAGATGTGGGATGTTGTAAAGACTAAAGATCTGACATTAATATACCTCAAATTTCTCAATTCAGCAATTTGCGCGTACGAACGTGAGGTGCCGCAGAAAGCGGACTAGCGGCCGGGCAAATCGAGATCTTCAGAACTGGGGGTTTAGATGAATGACATAGTCAATTACGGAAAAGAAAATTACAGAGAGGTCATATTGGCTTTCCCTTGTTTTCATTGTGCAATATTGGCCTGTTTCGCCAACCACTGAACGGCCTTGAATCCATCATCGAATGCACAAAGAATCACATTTTCAGGCCAATTCACCCGGATATCCGAGGAAAAAACTCGTTCTTTTCCAACAGGAACCTTTCTTCTTCATAAGGAACACCCTGAAGGACCTCATGTTCATTGTCCGCACTTGCCCAATTGTTCAACCGTGGAGGCAAGAAACAAACGTTCAACATTTTGGTGAGGAGCTGCCGCAACTAGATCTGATATGAATTCCATGGAGCTCGACATAGAATTGGAAGGAACCAAATGATCCCATCTGCCATAGTTGCTAGCTTCAGCCTCAACCACAATTCGACCAGTGGAGGAAGCCGAACATAGAGTATTCTAGGCCAAATGTAGCCTTAAAATTTTGTTTGCTTGGTTGACGACACTTGTAATACATGCAAATCTGGTAGTTCACAAGTTAATACTTTGTTTATTAACGGCTTTATTATATGTGTTTGGGTTCGAACAAGCTCAACTAAGACAAAATCTAGTTATCAACTGCGTTGTTGGAATATCTGAAAATTCCAGAACAACAATGGAGAGAGTAATACTCTCCTCTTCTAACACAGAGAAATATAAAAATTTCACTCACAGGAGACAGAGTTTCACATGAAATTCTATTTCATTAACTTCAAAACAAAACTATTACAAATCTGGACTACTTCAAAAACGCAGTGCTCAGAATAGACTTCACTGTCTCAACAAAACAATACATTGTCTGTGTATTTCTTATGCTCTGTCTCTGCTTAAAAAAAACGCTCTGTTTTAAAAACGAAGCACTGTTGTGCATAAAAAAGAAAATTAAATTACATAAGCCTCTCGGGCTTTTCACTTTATATATATGCCACACATATAAAAAAATTAAAACATAAAAACGTAATAAAACTTAAATCAAATCTTAAATCCGCCCTGTAGAAGGATCGGGTCCGGTCTTTAAACGAAACACACGACCATCCAAAAGTTCTGATGGTTGATCTGGAACGGACGCGATGAGACAATTAACTCCGCTATGGTAAAGTCCATCAGGTCTGGGCTTATCAAAGAAAAAACGGTTCAAATGAAAACTCTGATCTCTGATGGACGATTGAACGCGATTGCAAATTCTTAACTCCGCTTTATAGCATGGTCGGGTCCACCATTGGTTAATGCAATCGGGGCATAAACAAAAAACCTCCCGATTCACACTTTGCGATTGTATATGAACATGCCGTGTGGTTTGTGGGACCACCCGCGAACCTCGGCTTACAATGGAGGGCGATTATAATGTAAGTTCCGATTGCGATGTGTGCGATCGCATCGGGCCATAAAATAAAACAAAGGCTTTGAAATTTATGTGAGCCGTTCCGCTTGCGGAACTCGCCACATCAACAAGACACTACAAGTTAAACTTGCGATTACTTCCTAAGTCATTAACTCCACCGATTATATTGGTAAGGATTTAAAGCCTAATTCAACCTGTAATCAAAGCTCTATGCTACTAGCGAGACTTTGAGTCTGAGCATTAAACTCTGCTCTTAAGAAATCGGCTACCACCTTAGATTGAATATCAAAGGGGTCGAATATTATATGCTTTGTACTGCACCTGTGCGGGCTTTCCAATCCTTTTGAAATTGCATTAAGAAAGCGGCAACCGCCTTTGCTAAGGCTTCAAATTGTGCCGTTGTTCAGTCACTTTTGCAATTACTGTTGAATGACATTAGTAGTTGGAATTAATTTCCAACACTCCCCCTTAATTTCAACTGCTGGGTTTTTCTGCATACCCAGGAATTTCCTGAAATGATCAAAGCTTTTATGCGCAAGTGGCTTTGTGAGGATATCTGCAAATTGATCCTCTGTTCTGCAATGTTGCAAAACTATCTCACCATTGTTAACCAATTCACATATGAAGTGAAATTTGGTGTCAATGTGCTTTGTCCTTTTATGAAAAACTGAATTTTTAGACAATGCAATAGCTGAGCTATTGTCACAATAAACCACTGTCCCTTTTACTTGTTCTTCGCATAAACTTCTCAACATTTTTCTCATCCAAACTGCTTGACACGCTGCTACTGTAGCTACCACATATTCCGCCTCTTCTGTAGACAACGCTACAATGGGTTGTTTCTTAGAAGCCCATGAAATGGCTCCTGAACCCATGTGAAAAACATAACCGAAAGTGCTCTTCTGATCATCTACACATCCAGCCCAATCACTGTCCGTGTATCCAACTAAATCTGAACATTTTGAAGCAGTATTTAAAATACCAAACCTTTTTGTACCTTTAACATACCTCAGAATTCTTTTTGCTGCCTGCCAATGTGCTTCCTTTGGCTTTTCCATGAATCTGGAAATCAAACTAACAGCATGCATTATGTCGGGCCTAGTTGCAGTCAAATACATGAGGCTGCCAACTATGCTCTTGTACAAGCTAGGATCAAAATCCTTGCTGCTGTCCTCTCTGCTAAGTTTTAATCCCATCACTATGGGAGTGATTGTTGCTTTTCTTTCCTGTATATTAAATATTTCAAGCACTTCATTAACGTACTTTGCCTGTGAAATACAAATCCCATTTTCATCTTGTTCTACTTCTATTCCTAAGAAGTATTTCAGCAAACCCATGTCGATCATTTCAATCTTCTTTTATGACTGTTGTAAAATTTTCAATAAGGTAATCATCATTACCTGTGAAAATAACATCATCAACATACAAAACTACAATCGACATTTTTCCATCTTTTTCTTTGATGTAGAGGGTGGGTTCTCCCTCACACTTTTCAAATCCATTTTCCAGTAGATAGGAATCTATCCTACTGTACCACGCTCTTGGTGCTTGCTTCAGCCCATAAAGAGCTTTCTTCAACTTGCACACTTTGTGCTCTTGGCCTTTCTTTTCATAGCCAAGAGGTTGTTCAATGTAAATCTCTTCCATTAACACTCCATTTAGGAATGTTGACTTCACGTCCATTTGGTAAACTTTCCACTTATTTTGTGCTGCTATGGACAACACTGCTCTCACGGTTTCCATTCTAGCAACCGATGCGAAAGTTCCTCATAATCTATCCCATGTTTCTGTTTATAACCTTTGACAACAAGCCTTGCCTTGTGTCTCTCTATTTTTCCTTCAGCATTACTCTTGGTCTTGTAGACCCATTTAACTCCAATGACATCATTACCTTTTGGGAGTTCAACCAAATCCCAAGTCTTGTTTCTTTCTATTGCATTTATCTCTTCATCCATAGCTTCTATCCATTTCTTATCCTTGATAGCTTCTTCGAAATGAACAGGATCATCAACATGACAAGATAAAGCAAACAAAGAATTGATACCTTCATTTGCTATATCTTGCTCATATATGTCTTTTAAATTTCTGAACTTCTTACCTCTTTCATTAGGTGTACAAATGCTTGAAGAAGCACTTGAATTTCCTCCTTGTGGTGTGCTTGGAGAAGCACTTTCATTTCTCCTCAAGGGTGTGCATTGCTGCTCTTGTGTTGGTGCTGCTGTTTGGGGATGTATTTCAGCCAACTCATCATTATTTTCATCATGAGATAAACAATGTTTAAACATTCATTGTTTTCTCTATGCTTCCATCCCAAGCTTCCTCTTCAATAAACTGAACATCTCTGCTCACAATAAACTTCTTGGTGGATGGGTTATACAACCTATAAGCCTTGGATTCCTCACTGTATCCAAAGAAAATACATTTCTCCCCCTTGCTGTCCAACTTCTTCCTTAGCTGATCCGGTATGTGTGCATAAGTCACACATCCAAATACCTTCATGTGTGTGACACCTTGCTTTGTGCCACTCCATGCCTCTTCCGGCACTTTGTTCATAACTGCTTTTGTAGGACACCTATTCAAAATGTACGCTGCACAATGTACAGCTTCAGCCCAATAATCATTTGGAAAATTCTTTGCCTTTAACATACTCCTTTCCATGTCCATTATGGTTCTATTCTTCCTTTCGGCTACTCCATTTTTCTGCGAAGTATATCTAGTTGTAAAGTGTTTATGAATACCATTTTATCTACAAAAATGTAGAAAATCTTTATAGATATACTCACCTCCTCTATCATTCCTTAGGACTTTGATGTGCAGCCCACTTTGGTTTTCCACAAGTGCTTTGAAATTGCAAAATCTTTCAAACACTTCACTTTTGTTCTTCAGAAAGTAAACCCAAGTTTTTCTTGTAAAATCATCTATGAATGTTAGTATATAGTGGCTACTAGCAAGTGATGGAGTTTGCATCGGTCCACATAAATATGAGTGGACAATCTCTAAGGGTGTTTTCGCCCTTATGCTTTTCCTAGAAGGAAAACTTTCTCTGTGTTGTTTCCCCAAGATACAACCTTCACAAACGTTGTCTGATTTCTCTATCAATGGTAAACCCCTTACCATTCCTTTTCTATTCAACAGATTAAGACCTCCAAAGTTGAGATGTCCAAATCTCAAGTGCCACAACCAATTATCATCTTTTGGTTCGCTTTGGAAAGCCTCTTGTGCCATTGCTGCTATTGTTTCTTCATTTTTCAGATATGCTCTCATTCTGAGAGGGAACATCCAGTTCCTTATCATCTTCACTTCAGAAATACATTGTTTGCTGGGTGGTTTATCCATGATGGTACAAACATCATCCTCAAAGAAAAAATTATACCCCTTATGGACTAGCTGTCCAATACTTAAGAGGTTACACTTCATTCCTAGAACATAATAAACATCTGCTGTGGATTTCTTTGCACCTTTCCTTGTTAAAATATTTACAATCCCTTTTCCCATAGCATAAACTTTGCTATCAGTTCCTAGTGTGACTTGTGACTTCACACTCTCATCTAACATAGAAAACATTGCTATGTTTCCTGTCATATGGTTACTACAACCGGAGTCTAAAAACCATAAATTCTCATTCTTTTCTTCAGCCATATTACAAGCTAGAAATAAATTATCTTGGCTGATATTTTCTCTAGTGAAATTTGCACTAGTTCTATTTCCCATATCATGCTGCTTCTTTCTACATTCATTAGCATAATGACCATATTTCTTACAATAGTGACATTGGACATTGGATTTATGATACCTTTGTCCTTGAGCATTTTTCTGACCACTCTACTGGCTGTTTTCTAGGCTGTGGATGTGATTTTGACTGTTGCACCTTCCATGTGAATGTGAAGGGTTGTTCCTTCCACCTCTATTTTGGCTTCTGCCTCTTCCTCTTCCTCTGCCTTGCCCTCTTCCTCTTCTGAAAGACATCTAGGTCTTAAAGGCATGCTCAAGAGATGGGTTTTCACTCCTACCCAATCTCTGTTCATGGGTTATCAGTGATGCATGTTGCTCATCCACTGAAAACTTTGTGAGATCCTTAGTCTCCTCTATGGTGGTGACAATCACATCGAATCTTGAGGGTAGACTCCTCAAGAGTTTTTCAACAATCCTCTTATCTTCAAGAGTCTCTCCATGAGATCTTATTTGTGTGACCATTCCAATCACATGAGTGAAGAATGAGTCAATGTTATCTGACTCTTTCATACAGAGAGTCTCAAAGTCTCTCCTCAACAACTGAAGTTTTGTTTTCTTCACTTTTTCCATGCCTTGATAGGTTGTCTTAAGAGTTTCCCATGTTTCTTTGGATCTCTTGGCTGCTGCTATCCTTGGAAACACACTCTCATGTACTACTTGATACAATAAGAAGAGAGCTTTGGAGTCTTTCTTTTTATTGCTCTTTAGCATCTCTCTCTCTGCCTAAGTTAAATCATCAAACTCCTTTTCATTTGTTGGCTCTTCAAAGCCATCCTCAACAAATTCCCATAAGTCTTGAGAAGTAAATAAAGCTTTCATAGTTATTGACTAGTAGTCATAGTTTTTCCCATTAAACAGTGGGAGGTGGATATTTCCCATACCCATACCAGTGCTGACTCCAGCCATTCTGCACTCTTAACTATGATTCAAAAACACTTGACTATGTATATAAAATAACTAACTGTTCTGCAATAGTAACACAAAAAATGTATAGAGAAATACCTTGAATTATTTTTGGCCGAGTCTTCACACTGCTGGAGAAGCTGTTACAGCAAAGAACTCCTTTCCTTCAGCTTCTTTGACCTTCAAAGAGCCTGGACTAGCTCCGATACCATGTTGGAATATCTGAAAATTCCAAAACAACAATGGAGAGAGTAATACTCTCCTCTTCTAACACAGAAAAATATAAAAATTTCACTCACAGGAGACAGAGTTTCACATGAAATTCTATTTCATTAACTTCAAAACAAAACTATTACAAATCTGGACTGCTTCAAAAATGCAGTGCTCAGAATAGACTTCACTGTCTCAACAAAACAATACACTGTCTGTGTATTTCTTACGCTTTGTCTCTGCTTAAAAAAAACGCTCTGTTTTAAAAACGACGCACTGTTGTGCATAAAAAAGAACATTAAATTACATAAGCCTCTCGGGCTTTTCACTTTATATATATGCCGCGCATATAAAAAAATTAAAACATAAAAACGTAATAAAACTTAAATCAAATCTTAAATCTGCCCTGTAGAAGGATGGGTCCAGTCTTTAAACGAAACACACGACCATCCAAAAGTTTCAATGGCTGGTCTGGAACGGACGCGATGAGACAATTAACTCCGATGTGGTAAAGTCCATCGGGTCTGGGCTTATCAAAGCAAAAACGGTTCAAATGAAAACTCTGATCTCTTATGGAGGATCGGACACAATTGCAAATTCTTAACTCCGCTTTATAGCATGGTCGGGTCTGCCATCGGTTAATGCAATCGGGGCATAAACAAAAAACCTCCCGATTCACACTTTGCGATTGTATATGAACATGTCGCGTGGTCTGTGGGACCACCCACGGACCTCGGCTTACGGTGGAGGGCGATTGTAATGTAAGTTCCGATTGCGATGTGTGCGATCGCATCGAGCCATAAAATAAAACAAAGGCTTTGAAATTTATGTGAGCCGTTCCGCTTGCGGAACTCGCCACATCAACAAGACACTGCAAGTAAAACTTGCAATTACCGCCTAAGTCATTAACTCCGCCGATTATATTGGTAAGGCTTTAAAGCCTGATTCAACCTGTAATCAAAGCTCTGCGCTGCTGGCGAGACTTTGAGTCTGAGCATCAAACTCTGCTCTTAAGAAATCAGCTACCGCCTTAGATTGAATATCAAAGGGGTCGAATCTTATCTGCTCCGTACTACACCTATGCGGGCTTTCCAATCCTTTTGAAATTGCATTAAGAAAGCGGCAACCGCCTTTGCTAAGGCTTCAAATTGTGTTGTTGTTCAGTCACTTCTACAATTACTGCTGATTGACATTCGTAGTTGGAATTAATTTCCAACATGCGTTACATTTAATTTCATATATAAGTCTTGGAACAAAACATTTAATAGCACGTTATAAATTTTAAAATATGTATATTGAATGATTTGGCCTTTTCAAATGGTTATACACCACCTTACATTCGGTAGAAATATGATTTAATTTCTACGATCTATTTATACATTCGTTACCAGCGTATGATTTAAAATTCATGGTTACTAATAGCAACTCTATGCTACACCATCATAACCTAAACTATTCATATAACTATTTTTAGAAGTTCACATCACGTATTTTCAGATGAATCTGAATTATAATCGTTAAAATAATTTGTTTAGAACAGAAGACCATCTCGCCAGGATGAAGGGTTTTGTATTGAATATAATATCCCTTTCCAAACCCATTACCTGTCCCCAAATATTAACACAAATATTCATATTATTTCACACAACATAATTCCAAACTTTGAATATGATTAGTGAGATTCCGTGGGCTCCTTCAGATGAATTTTGTTCCACAATTGAACAATCATGGCAGTGGAATTAACTGGAATTACAGTCAAGTCGTTTGTGACAACAAAGTTGGCACTTCTCTTCACATATCTCGTTGTATATATTGTATCCTTGGCGGCTGCAGCGAGCGGTTTGTCTGCTAACTTGACTTCACGGTTTACCCAATTGTCGCAGGGACACAGTGAAGCTCCGCTTTGGGTACTGAGATTGTGTGTATAGAAGCCAGACCCAGCGTTGTTACCCATATAGTACCTGGGAGGAGTTGCAGGGGCAATGGGAAAGGAAAGTATTCGAGTACATAGAGAATATGCATATTCAGGTTACTAAATCAAAAGGATGGATATGTCCCTGGTCTCGTAATTCTTTAAGATAGCGAGTGCGGTCGATATCGATAAAAAATTGTGCAATTTGCATTCATGGCAGCTTTGTGTTTTTTAAAACTGAGAACAAAAGAAATAATTGCCATAACTGATAACAGTGCACCCACCAAATATTTCTTTTTCAATGGCCTCATGAGCAAGTGCAATTTGCATTCATGGCAGCTTTGTGTTTTTTAAAACCGAGAACAAAAGAAATAATCACCATAACTCATCAACAGGTTTAGCTAGGGGGCACCATACCCATATACCAGATTTTAATACTTACATGTAGTCTCTGTATTATGGGTATTCTACAACTTGCACAGATTCTGGGGCATAGAAAAAATATGTTTATTTCTAATATCAGCTATATCATATGTAAAAACATTCATAGTTGCTACACTCTCAGGGACTTGCTGCCTCTGCAGCTCTCCTTGTTTTAGGTATGTAAAGCTTTCCAATTCTCATATAATTTTCCTACCGTATGATGCCACTACACGTCACTACCGTGTAATCAAATTTGATGTTTTATGTACCGGCACCATATTTATTTGAAAATGAATGGTGCTTGGCCTCTCTATAGATGTCAAGTAATGCGGATTAGTTTTCTTCTTTCATTTATAAATTGGTAAATTAGATTGAAGATATGTTTGACTGCATTGACATTGAACATGGAATTTTTTCTCGTCAAATTATTTTTTGAATTAGCGACATCAATGAATGAACTACATGATGAACGATTAAGGTGTGTGCGTTGGTATCCTGAGTTCTCAAATGCTTGGTATTGCCACATTCTGCAAATGGTTTGTGTTCCCTTAATTTAGTTGGTTTCATTGTCATTAAATTATCCTCACTCTATCCTATAGTTAGATCAATCTTGTTTCCATTTCAAATCGTCAAATTGCTTCCATTATAAGAGAATTGACGGTTCCACTGTAACCAGATTTGCTTGGATGGAACTGAAAGGGGTCTCAACTCTCTCCAATCTTTTAGACATATGGAGTGCGACCTGTTCACATATTTCAACGGTATCGATTTTGATTTCAAATATATGATCATTGTCTTTTCACTTAACGAAATGTGGGAGGAGGAAAGGCGGCTGTCAAGAAATCGGTCAAGCTAGCTATTAAATGTATGATCATTGTATTTTTGACGTTTCAGTGAGTTGTTTGTAGTGCGTTTTTTTGAAGGCTTTTCTGGTGGATTTTTCCCGTCTAATTTCTTTAAAATCTGGCAAAAATTTATTGAAAATAGAAATTTGATAGATAACTTGCACAATCTAAGTGTCCTAGAAATTTTTTAGGGTACTGAATCTATATTTACAATAAAAAAATTAATTTAAATAACAAAAATCAAAATTTTACCTTAAATTTTTTCACTGGATTCCGACACCAGAAAATCTCATCTCCATATAAGTCAAAATTTAAATAAAAGGCATCACTCTAAACTGTCACAGCCGCCGAGCGGCCCTCGGCTTGGCAAGCCGATTCACAGTGCACACTTTGTGGCCATGACTATAGAGTTTATAACTCAAATCAAAAACTTTGAAGAGAAATCATAGTCCCAACATTGTTTTTGGGAATTTCTGTCAACTTGCTTTTGAGGAGAAAATTATTTTCTAATTTATTTTGATAAATTTAATCTTTACTTCAACCAATATCAATATAGATTTATCTTAATTACAAATATAACATAATCTAAAAAAAACTATAAGATAAGCATCAATGAAAAGTACCTATCTCGAGCAGTCGTATCGCAAACTATTTAGAAGGGTGTTGATTCACATAATCGAGATGCTTTCCTTCCATTTTCTAACCTCTCCTATCACGATAGGAATAAAGTTCTAGATGCTTTCATTCCATTTTGAATGGAATAAATATAGAGGAATTTTTTTTTCATGTGGTGTACTGGTTTGAATGTGAGAATGAAGAACACCAAGAAGGTTTTTTTATCACTGAAATCATAATCCCGCCAGGAGCTGATTTTGATGTGAAATAAATAATGTACGTTGGAATACTACGAGCATAAGCGTTTTTTTAACCAGAAAGATAATTTCCTCAGTGGGTTGGAATCTCAAAATAGATTTAATAACTTATTAAAATTAATTGTGTTTTCACTTTCTTATTTATTTTTAAAACCTCAACAAAAGATTTTGATTGTTTGGCAAAAAAATTTGGTTGTTTGAAAATTTTTTTAATAGTATTTACAAAACACCAAGCCATGACGATCATCAATTTACTCATCAAATTCCATCTCATTTTCACTATAAATATAAGAATAAAAAATAGATTCAAATAAATAAATAAATGGAAGATTTTATCAATATTTAAATGGTATTCTATATTTTGTCAATGTGTAAATGTTGTTTGGGTTTTAACTTAAGTATGGTTTGTTTTCTTTCAAAAATTCTGTAAAGGTAAAGTGATATGTTGATACTTTATATAGTTTGCTTTCCTCTTCACTCTTTTCTACCCACATTTAATTTTGCATAGAAATAACTTTTTGCAAAAAATATATTAATTCAATGTGATAAGATGAACATAGTTTTTTTTTTTCTCATCAAAATTTAATGTTTTGAAAAAAGTTTTTTATTCCATACAAATTATTAAATTTAAAAACCATAAATGTTTTATACAAACATAACATTTAAACTTTTATTAATATTTTAATAATCAATTAATGCTAAAGTAATATATATAATTGGAACATATCATTTTCAATTTTATTATTTGTTTCAATGAACAATTAGAGGCTTACCATTTGTAAATAGAAATAATTTTCCTCATTATAGAGGTAAATCCAAAGTTCCTAAATTACTATTATATCTTTATTATTATTAATATTTTTTTAAATATTAATGTGTGTAAATAGAGGTTTCAATTCTTCTAAATAAAAATAAAAATGTATTAAAATAGAGATGTATATGGAAATTGTTGAATTAGTAAATTTAGATAGCTATTTATTTATTTTACCAATTTAAAATGGTTTTACATATAAGAAATTATTAAAAAAAAATTATGTATTGTTATTATTAAATTTATAAATGTTCATTGTGTTTTTTATGAATTTTCTGTACATGCCATTTTAAAATTTTTTATAGTGTGACTTATAAAAAACATAAGGCATGGATTAAGTTTTGTAATGGTCTAATAAGTACTTTAAAGAGAATTTGTATCCAAAATTTGTGGGCCTAGTAAGTATCCATATCAACTATACTCTTTTGGGTGCACATTCCTTTACTACATCAACTTGTAGGGTTAGAGTTTTTGATCTTTATTATTTTACAGTCTAGGAAATCATACTTTATGTTAGAAGGAAGTTTTGGCTTCTTCTAATTTCTTCTTGCTATTACAACATAAAAAACACTTCTCTCTTTGAATAAACTACCACAATTCTAGTTAGGATATACTGCTTTATAATTTATTATTTTTTTATTCCATTCATTTGTAAACTTTGGGTTTCAACGTATTATTTTATTTTATATGACAATAATGGGAGGAAAGGATGGAGTGTGTGTGTAGTGCTAGGATTTTTTCTACATCTTTCCTAAGCGCCACCATCGATTTAGAGATTGTAAAATGGATCAAGGGCTTGAGTTGGAGTGAAGGTGAGCAACCATGGATCCCTTCAGACATACAATGCCGCAATTTCACAAGCCATCCATGCAGAAGATAAACGTTGGAGGATAACGTGCCTTATTTTATCCTAGCCACATATGTGCCTTGAAGGCATATGGATGAATTATTTTGCAGAGCGCACTCATCAAGGGTTCATGTTTTTTTTTCAATGTTTTTATTTTTTTTCTTTTATATTTTACGTTTTTATATATTTATTTATTATTTTATTTTATTTTATTTTTTCCTACTAGGTCTATATCAATCCTCAAATAGCAACTTGATCACATTATGTGTCAATTTGATTGTTCATTTTAAATTTTTCATTGTAAAAGATCATGTCTGCCTGCACAATGTGTCAATTGATGGTTGATATTTAAGTTATCATTACAATGAGTCGAGTTTCCTACACTGTGTGTTAATTTGATGGTTGTATTTTATTTTTTGTTGCAATGTGTCAAGTTGTCTTAGGCTATGATTTTAAAGTTGTCATATTTTTAGTATTTAAAAAATAAATTACTCCTGGAATACTGACTCTTTCATTCATGTGTTCATTTTTAAAGTTTTTTTAGTCAAAACAAATTCCATAATATCATGGTTGAGAAATTTTCAAAACTTTAAGGTTTTCCAGCATTCCAGTATTCGAGCATCAACATTTTTTGTTTTTAGGTTGTTTTCATGTTTTTTTGGAGTTTTTTGGCTAGATTTCTAGTTTTGAGTTTATAGTTCCCGTTTCAAAGTTTTCATTGTTAAAAAGATAAAGGTTGGTTTCTTTCTTTTTGGGCATACTCATAACCATATTGATCAAATGTTCAGTCGTTTTTCAGTAACATTAAGGAGGAAATGTATTGGGAGCCTGCCATCATTAATTGCAAGTATTAAGAAATCATACATTCCAGAGCCTGTTTTTCATACATTGGAAGAAACTATTGACATGCCAAGGTTTATTCTGGGATCGCATGGTGAGGAGAAATGTATTGAACAACTTAATGACATTAGCTTCGAGCATCAATTTCGTATTAAAAAAATTGATGGGATAACACTTATATGGGGCAAGAAGTATTCAACTGCTGCAGAATGGGGGCCATCATCAGCTTTAGCATTTTTTAAGTTCATTCTAGAGCGTCCAATATTTTCATCAAAGGTATTGTTATAACAGTCAGTTGTTGAAATCCATAATGCACGAAGGCATAAGAGAGATATAAATTATTCTGAATGTCTCAAGGAAATTAAAATATGTATTAGATATACATATGAGTACTTTGATGTTGCTTATTCACTTTGGTGGGAGTATTTTCTCAATAATCAAAGTGATATGATTTCAAGATCAATAAATGAGGATACACTTTTGAAGACTCCATTTTTTTTGCTACAAAATATGCCAAATGAACATGAGGAAACACACATTGTTGAACAACAACAATCCCAAGGTATTATTAATTCTCCACAGGTAGAGGAAAGAGAAATATATATTGGTTCTAGAATATCATGTGCACAACATGAAGCCATGGAAGACCTTTACAGGGGTTCTATGTAGGATGTTAAGGAGGGTTGCATCATAGCAATGTTAACAAATGAAGATCCTCTTGGCTATCCATTCTGGGTTGCCAAGGTTATAAAGGTAATTAATGAAAATGAATTTATTACAGTTGTTGAAGTACATTGGTATGCCACAAGTACCCACCCATTCGATGGTGTGTACAAGCCAAAGATGGTAGTTGAAAAAAAATTGGCAGAAAGAGAAAAAGAAAGGGCACAAATATAAATCGTTGCTACACAGATGTCTTAAAATTGGAGGATGTTGACATACATATGTATTACTTCAATTTGAAAAAGAGAGGAACTCTTCACTTGAAGACCATAAATAATTTGAATAAATTGCTACCAAAAAAAATAGTGCTAAGATGGGACTCTGATGAATGTAGTCGTAGATCTACAAGACATTTGAAATCTGAAATGGTGGGCATGTATGTTGACTCAGATGGAACACTAGTTGATGAAAGAGAATAATATGGATCATCTTCATCTGCATCCAGTCATTCGTATGAAGATGTAGGTTTTGATGGTGTGCTAGAACCTATGATTGATTTTGAATAATTGTCTAAGACATTTTTGTGTAATTGATGTTTTCATGGTAACTTGAAATAAATATTTGAATTCCATATGATCTTACATGAATTTATGAGGAATTTCTATGTTTGTTGAATTATATGTTTTAATTATGAAGAATTCATCTCTTTAGAATATCCACAGTGCAACAATGAATTACAAAAATAATTTATGTTATATTCAATATACCAAAGAAAATATTTTCATTAAAACTATAAAAAAAATAGAAATTAATGTTGAATTTTTAGATTATGCAATGATATTGCCATGATATTACGTATTGGGAACATTTGGTATAAGAAACTTTTAAAACTTTTAAATAATTTATGTCTCATTGAAAGGGGACACTTCATTGTGAAGGTTGATTTTTAGGTTTTGGTTGCAATTAGATAAGTTGTATTAGGCTAAGATTTGAAAAGAGATATATTTTTATCCTTTAAAATAAAAATTACTATTGGAATAATAAATATTTCATTTACTTTTTCATTGTTTAAAATTGGTTAAGTCATCAGAAAAACTGCGCGCTGCTCCCCCCTGTGCTCTGAGCAGCTAGGGTTCCTGGTGAGTCTCTGCGCCGCTCTGGCTGCTGCGCCCCTGCGCACAGCCCTGCGTTCATCCTCTGCTGCACGATGGGGACGCCTGGGGGCTCTGCCCCCCCTCCTGTTCTGCCTGAAGTCTCAGCCTTTCGTACTTTGATTGCTACCGGATCAAAACGCCCCCCAACAGCTATTCAGCAGAAGTTCATAAAAAAATTGGATTCGATCCCTGCTGTAGCTTTGCCTGAGGAGGAAACTTGTAAAGCGGCGCTTAATCTGGCAGATAAGGGCCTCATTGGTCAGTTTACGGGCCTTTGGCCGTCCCCCAAATCCGTGGAGGAGTGGTCTCAAAGAAACTGGAAACCACTGATAAAAGACGACGTCAAGAGCTACTTCGTGGGCAAAGGGTTCTTCGTTTTCGTCTTCGAAAATCCGGAAGACAGAAGTTTAATCTTCAGAAACGGTCCCTACTTCATGGGGCCGCAAGGCTTGTACTTAAACAAATGGACGTCGGATTTCGATCCTACTCAAGACGTTCCTTCAGCTGTCCCGGTGTGGGTGAGACTCCCCCATCTGCCTCTACACTGCTGGAATCATAAATCGCTTCAAGTTATTGGGAATGCGCTAGGTAAATACATTGACCAAGCAGTTAGAAAAGATCAGTACTCTTGTGCCCGAATTTGTGTTGAAGTCGACCTTGAAGAAGGCCTCCCTGAAGCGATCAAGCTAACGGCAGCAGGATGGACGCATGTCCAAGAGCTCGACTACGAACAACTTCCCTTTAAATGTCGACATTGCCACGGGCATGGACACTTTGCAAAGCACTGTAAGAAGCGCGCAGAGGAGCAATCGGATAAACAAAACAAGGATCAATGGACTCTAGTCCAGAGAGCTGGCCATGCAAAAAAGGATACAGGAAGAAGCGCCGCCTCTGGAGCTAGGTACATTCCTACACCCACTCAGGAGGCGGAAGAAACCTTAAAAGAAGCAGAGGGTGCACAGATTGACCCAATGAACACTGCTACAGAAAATGAGATTCAAATAGAAGCCTCCCCTCCAAGCAACGAGGGAGGCGTTGCCACCCAAGCTGAAGTGCCCCTTGGCAGCCCTCCCAACCCTACTTATGCAGAAGTCACAAAGAAAAAGGCAGCAGAAAGCTCAGATTCCTCAGAAGAAGAAATCTACGAACGCCCATCAAAAAGAGCTGGAAGGAAATCCCGCAAGGAGCAGAGAGAAGAAGAAGCTGAAAGGCTCAAGACACAAGGAAGCCAGTCCACGATTGAAATGTCGATCGGAAGAAACAGCAGGTCCAGGCCACACAAGGGTGGCACCACTCCGCTATTAGGTAAATAATGAAGCTAGTCTCTTGGAATTGCAGAGGACTGGGGAACCATGTAAAAATAGACGCAGTAAAGGACTTAATGAAAATGGAACCTGCAGAAATCCTCTTGCTCCAAGAGACAAAGATAGCAGGGCAAGCTCTGCTTGAAATCAGTAAGTCAAAATGGAAAAAAAGTGCAGGCATAACGGTCAGTGCGAGGGGCTCATCGGGAGGACTGGCAACTCTTTGGTCCGAAGATAAACACCAGCTGATCAAAACTCATGAGACCCAACACTGGATCTACACAGAAATCCGTCATCTTGCAAGTAAGTTGAAAATATCACTTGTCAATCTTTATGTCCCTGTCATTTATTCAGAAAAAAGAGAATGTTGGCACTCGTTGGCAGCTTTTTTAGAGCAAGAATCCCCCAACAATATCATTCTCGCTGGGGACCTCAACATTGTTCTGAAAGCTAAAGAGAAAAGAGGTGGCTCCTATTCCAAAGACCACATGGTGGCCATCGTTGAAGAGCTTGCACAACAGTGGGATTTATTGGACCTTAACCCAACTCAAGGACTCTTCACATGGTCGAATAATCGAACCGGGGCAGAGCACATTTCTGCCCGGCTAGATCGTTTTCTTGTTCAATCCTCTCTCCTCATGAACAAGAAGATCTTAACAACTAAGATCCTTCCCAAGCTCACCTCTGACCATAAGCCTATTCTGCTCTGTCTAGAGGACGAAGAGGACCTGGGCCCCATCCCATTTCGCTTTTCCCCACTGTGGATTGAGAGGGCTGGCTTCTCTGAAACGGTGACTGCTGCTTGGGCCTCCTCCATCAATGGTTCTCCCAGCTATGTTTGGGAGAAAAAACTGAAGTCCACCAAAAAAGCGTTGAAGGAATGGATTAAAAACCCAGCCCCCAACCCTACCACTGAAAGAGCTGAAGCAGTAATGACTTTGCATACCATTCAACATGAAATGGAAAGCAAAACCATAAACGAAGATCTGCTGGACAAGGAAACAAAAGCCCAGAGAGCTGCCTTTCAAACCTTTAGAAAAGAGGAGGAATACTGGAGAATAAAGTCCAGAAGCTTATGGTTAAAAGCTGGGGACCGTAATACTTCTTTCTTTCACAGACAGTATCGTGCTAGACTGTCAAGGAACCATATTGCAGAAATTAAGAACGCTGATGGACATATCTGCAAAGGCCTCCAACAAGTCAAAGAAGCTGCAGAAACGCACTTTAAAAATCTATACAGTGTGGACACCCAAAGTGAAGAAGAAGAAGAAGCAGATTTTCTCGGTAACATCCCTCCCCTCATCTCTCCGGAGGACAATTCTGATCTTTGCAAACCTGTCACTGAGGAAGAACTAATAAAGGTAATCTGGTCCATGGATTCAGACAAGGCCCCAGGGCCTGATGGCTTCACAATACATTTCTACAAAGCATGCTGGGGTATAATCAAACATGACCTGCAAAAGATGATCTCGGGATTCATGAAAAAAGCGAAAGTAGGGGGCAGCACCAATTCAACTTACTTAGCCCTCATCCCCAAAGACACTAATCCGGAAACCTTCTCAAGATTCAGGCCAATCTCGTTATGTAATGCCTCCTACAAGATCTTGGCAAAACTCTTGGCCAGTAGATTAAAGCCCTTGCTACCAAGACTGATCTCTAGCTCCCAAGGAGAATTTGTTGAGGGCAGGCACATTTTGGATAATGTCATACAAGTGCAGGAGACCATACACACAAGCAAGCAAAGTAAGGAGAAAGGCATGCTCATAAAGCTAGACATGGCAAATGCATTTGACAGAGTCAACAGAACTTTCCTCAGCAAAGTTTTGCTCTCCTTTGGATTCTCTCCTCAATTTGTAAACCTCATCAAAGCCTGCACGGACAATCCATGGATTGCCCCGCTCATTAATGGCAGGCCTACCAGCTTCTTCCAAGCTAGGAGAGGAATTAGGCAGGGATGCCCGCTCTCCCCCTTCTTATATATATTAATGGCTGAAACGTTAAGTAGAAAACTTGAAGCAGAAAGAAGGGCAGGTACTCTTCCGGGCCTCAAACCTACCAGCAGAGTTAACTCCCTGAATCATGCCCTCTTTGCAGATGATTCGATACTTTTGGGAGGTGCCTCAACCAGAATTGCCAAGGCCTTCGAATCAGTCATCAGAAAATACTGCAAAGTCTCGGGTGCCCAAGTAAATGAAAGGAAAAGCGAAGTCTTTAGCTGGAATACTGGACAACAGGAGCTCAATAACATAGCTAATATTCTAGGTTTCAAAGGGCATTCTCAATGGGACAAAGTCAAATATCTCGGGCTTCCTATTATTTCTGGAACGAATAGGAGGTCGCTTTGGACTGACATCATCTGTAAACTCAAAACAAAAATCTCTTCTTGGGGTGGCTTCTGGCTAACAAAAGGAGGAAAGGTCATCATGATTAAATCACAACTGTCTGCTCTTCCAATCTATCAAGCTGCGTTCCTGCTTGCCCCCAAGATTGTAATGGATCAGATCTCCACGCTCATAAGAGACTTTCTCTGGCAAGGAGGTAGGGGAAACGAAAAAAAACTTCATCTGGTCAACTGGGAAATAGTAAAAAACTCAAGAGAAGAGGGCGGCCTTCAAATCCGAGATCCCTCTCTGGTCAACTTGGCCCTCGGTTGCAAAACTCTGTGGAAGATGCTCAAAGAACCTCAGCATCCTGTCAGCGCTCTGTTGAGAGCGAAATACACAAATAGGGCAGCGCTCAGAGATATTCAACTGGGCTATACAGCAAATAGCACGATGCTGTGGAAGCTTTGTATCAAGAGCAGTAAAATGTTTAAGCGATTTGTGTATAGGATCCCTGGGAACGGGAAAGAAACCAACTTATGGCACGATCGCATAATGGATAGAGAGCCACTGAAGGATAAAGCAGAAATTGCCGAATTAAAAGACTGGTTAACCTCCGAAGGCAAGAACAGAGTTTCGGATATTTCGACTTGGGATGCTAATGGAGATTGGACCGGCTGGGCAATCGATCCCCCTGTTCTGTTGCACGCACAAAGTATCAGATTGATTGACATGTTGGAGGACGCAGCACCTATTCACAGCAATTTGAAGGATCGATGGGGTTGGGGAACTTCCGGAGAGTACTCTACTGCAGCTGGCTACAAAGCCTTTCAGACCTCTAGGACTAGTAAGCATAACGCAGAGTTCTGGAAAAATGTTTGGGAACCCTTGGCACTCCCGAAAGTCAATTTCTTCTTCTGGACATTGGTCCATAATAAGATACTAATAGGTGACAACATGGCAAAAAGGAATTTCGCTGGTCCATACAGGTGCGCCCTCTGCAGGAGCAACAACGAAACTGCACAGCATCTTTTTATTGAATGTCATTTCGCTAAGGCAGTATGGGATCTCCTGTTGCAGGATTTTCACATAAATTCTCCAGCACATACCTCTGTCTCGGAGCTTTTTGCAGATTGGAGACAACTTTACCCTCATAGTATTCCCCAAAAGTCCTTCTGGCGCAAAGTCTGGAATGCTCTCCCTAAGTTTGTGTGTTGGCAGATTTGGATTGCGCGCAATCAGATGATTTTCAATGAATTGACCCATACTCCTTTGCAGGTGGCTGCAAAAGCCAAATCATTTCTTTTGGAAGCAGCCCATCAGCAGTTCTACAAAGAGGATCCTTTGCTACAGCCGGCCGAGAAGAGGTGGCTAGAACCTCTTGAACCCCACCGCAGAATGTATCTCTACCCTCCCCTTTTAGCTTCCCCTTCCTGGAGAAAGCGAGATCCAGATGCCTCCTTTCAGCAATGGTGGAGAGAACAACAGAAAAATACCATCTTCTTTGACGGGGCATCTAAAGGGAACCCTGGACCTTCCGGTGCAGGCGGGATTATATACTCCCCAAAAGGCGCTTCCCGGGACTCATTCTACTGGGGTCTCGGACTGAAAACTAATAATCAAGCGGAGCTTTTAAGTCTGCTCAAAGCCTGTCAAATTGCTAGGGAGAAAGGGATCAAAGACATACAGATCTTCGGTGATTCGGAGATCCTCATCAAGAATCTGAACACGGAAGAGAAATTCAGAAATGCAAGCCTAAACAGGGTCCTGGAAAGACTGAAAAGGGTTCTCACAGCTTTCAATACCTATAAATTCTATCACATACTGAGAAGCTCAAACAGTGAAGCAGACTTGATGGCCAACAAGGGGAGCGCAACGCAGAAAGGTCTGCTTTTTATAAACGAAGAAAGATTTATAGATTTGCCTTGTTAATGTCAAGTCTTAAATTCAGCTGCTGTTGGAATCCAAAGATGTATTCTGGGTCGATAAGGCACAGCCCTGCCCACTCTTTTTCTTATAAATAAAAATCTCATAACCGTTCAAGTTAAAAAAAAAAAAAAAAATTGGTTAAGTCATATAATTTCTCCATAATTTCATGGTTCAAGTATGTTAAAAACTTAACATTTAAAACTTGTCATTAAGGTTTTTATGTGCTACGATATTTTGTCTTTAATGTTATGGTTGAAAACAATTACAATTTTAGGGTATTTTAGAGTCAAGATATTTTTATCTTTAGCAAGATGGATGAAAATTGTTGGAAATGATAAGGCCTTAAGACATGAAATTTTTATATTTAACATCATTTATACAAATTTTTAGAATTTTACGATTTTTCGATTTCAAAATATGTTATCTTTAATTCCATTGTTAAAAAGTGTCAAAATTGTCACACATTTTTTTTTTGTTATGCCACCATCAACACTTTTTGTTTCGAGGGTTTTTTTTCATTCCTTTTTTAAAGAAACAATTTCGTTTTTTAGCATAATTTTAAAAAATGTTGAAATTTGACGCTAAAAAAAAAACAAAGCATTCTGGAATACACACTTTTCGTTTTGGGGTTGTTTTTTCATGCTATTGAGTTTTTTTGGGCTAGAGTTCTCATTTTAAGGTAATAGTTCTTGTTTGATCTGTAACTATATTCTTTCCTCGAATGTCTCACCATGAGACCTAAAATTTTGAGTAACCAACCCAATTACATGTGTAAATAATGAGTCTACTTTCTCAGACTCTTTCATACAAATTTTCTCAAAGCCTCTTCTCAACATTTGTAGTTGTGTTGTCTTCACCTTTTCCATGCCTTGGTAGGTTGTCTAGAGGGTATCCCATCCTTGCTTGGACTTCATTGTTGCTACAACCCTTGGGAAAATATTTTTATGAACTGCTTGAAAAATGTAGAAGAGGGCTTTCGAGTCCTTCTTCTTGTTGTCACTCAACACATGATTTTCTCCTTGTGTCAAAGCATTGTATGCTACTGCATCTGCTGGTTCTTGGAAACCATTCTCCACCAATTCCCAAATGTCTTGAGAAGAAAACAAAGCCTTCATTGTAATAGCCCAATAGTCGTAATTTTTTCCATTAAACTGAGGTATTTGTGGATTAGTCAAGCTTGTGTTTGTTGGTGCCATTTTCACAATGTGAAAAAAAAAAAAACTTTCATACTATGTAAAAATTTTCTCCCTGCTAACAAAATTTTAGAACACCTTTTAACTCCTCAGTAAAAACACTTGTGGTAATGAAATTTTAAACCCACTTTGATACCATGTTAAAAACATTTAAAGACATGGGAATACTTTTCCCCAACACGGAGTTGCAGAAAAAAAGTAATCCATACAATGCAGTTGCAGAAATAAAATCATGTGAGACTTCTTTTTAATACAAAGTGGCGGAGATTAAAATCAGTTGACTTGAGCAACTATAATGGAGCAAATGAAATCAAACAAATTACTCATAGTGAAACATAGTAAAACAGAGTGTTGGCGGTAAAATTCACACGTGAAATTTCAAGAACCATATCACAACTAACAATAATTTATATTACGATTCAAAAACACAAGAGATAACTCATATTGAGGTTGGGGGCTCCTTCACCAGTAAAACAAATTTTCTTATTGATTTACGTTCACCAGGGGTTGTGGAATTAACACACAGTAAAACACAGTAACATATTATTTTCACGTGCCCACCAAAATTTGCTCCACCTCTTTCTCCGCATAATTCTTAGACTTACATCCTCCACATTACATGAGACTACACTATGCTTGTTAATTCAAAACATATCAGACAACATTTAATACAACAGGATGGAAAAACATCAACATCATTTTTTGAACTTTCCAGATGAGTAAATGTTTTCCCATAAGTTTCTATTGACCATTAATAAATTTCAACTTGAATTTTAATTAATTTACTCTATTGCAGAATGGGTAAAATGTACTTTGCTCATAATTTCATTTATGTGATGTCCTTACCTCATTTATGTGATATGCTTACCTGCAAACACAATCCACAATCTGTGAAACATTCACTGAGGTACGGGTGCTTGTTAATGTATTTAATGTAGTGGTTGAGATTATTGGATATGAGAGGATTAGTTTCAAGATGTGGAAGGGGGATGTTGTGTAACCAGCTCCAAAAAGAGAAGAAAAGAGATATCAACGCCTTAGAAATGAGCCACTTCGAGGGGGCAACCTCCAATACATTACATAGATGAAAAATTCTTGGATGATACAATTTACAAAACCTCCTTTCTATATATAGGAGTCCATGAGGCCATAATGTAACTCTAGTGGGCAAGTAAATGTATCC
This sequence comes from Pinus albicaulis, assembly GCA_034641835.2. Taxonomy (NCBI): domain Eukaryota; kingdom Viridiplantae; phylum Streptophyta; class Pinopsida; order Pinales; family Pinaceae; genus Pinus; species Pinus albicaulis. The sequence goes on along the minus strand of CM076575.1, from coordinate 206,672,017 downwards.
TTAGCCACCTAAAAAATAATAATTTCTAAGTGCACAATAATAACAAAATGGGGGTTACACTAACAATAAAAGGGACTATACTAAGGATATAGGGACCTAAAATGCCCCTCTCCTTCAAAAAGTGTCTCCCTAACGCTCGAGTAGCTCCCCGGTGCTTCGTATAAAATTTCTATCCTCCCATGTGGAATCTTCAAAGGTAAGTTCTTCCACTTAATGAGATACTCTGAAATTGATCGATTCCGTAGCTGTCGAGTTCTTGTTTCCATGACCACTTCAGGTTCCAATATGATTTTTCCTTCCTCATCAAGTTCTAGCAATATTGTTTGAACTTTTCCCACGATCACCTATTTGAGATGCAATTCAGGAGCCTCAAAAAGCACTACCTTCCACAGATCATATCTCCAAAAATATTGCGAACCAAGCTCTGACATTTTTTGAAGAATTTCCTCTAGATGTTAGCTTCGCACCATACGAATTTCAGATTCTGAACCTTCTTAGAAAAAAAATTATAGTGCAAATGCCACGATGACCTGTTTAGGAGCTTGAAAAAAGACCTAACTTACACAGATCATATCTCCAAAAATATTGCGAACCGGGCTTTGAAATTTTTAGACAATCTTCCTCAGGATTTCGGTTGCGCACCCTAAAAATTTCAGCTTCTGAAACTTCGTAGAAAAAAATTTATAGCGAAAATGCCACGATGACCTGTTTGGAGCAGGGAAACCCTAGAATCCAAAGCTCTGATACCAAATGTTGTGTAACCAGCTCCAAAAAGAGAAGAAAAGAGATATCAACGCCTTAGAAATGAGACACTTCGAGGGGGCAAACTCCAATACATTACATAGATGAAAAATTCTTGGATGATACAATTTACAAAACCTCCTTTCTATATATAGGATTCCATGGGGCCATAATGTAATCCTAGTGGGCAACAATGTAATCTTAGTCGACCTAACAATAATAATTTAAGGGCACAATAATAACAAAATGGGGGTTACACTAACAATAATAAGGGACTATACTAGTGATATAGGGGCCTAACAGGGGATCCTTAAATGATGAGAGCATATTTTGGATCCCCAAATAGGAAGAGGTTTAACTAAATACATATCCAACTTGAAATGAGTTTAAAAAGAATGCATGAAACCGCCACCATTTTCATGGGCTTTATCACCACTTTACCGCCGATGTGTAGCCTCACTTCATAAGCACTTGCTATGAGCTTCATAGAAAACACTTACAATATTCCATTCCAGGGGAGGGAGAGCTGCTATAACCACTATGAACATGTAGGCAGGATCATAACTCAAGTCCAAGAGCTTTGATTAGTTCTTCTCTCCTCCTTTATTTTTATAGTGCAGGTCTAATCTTAGGTTTTTCTTTGTTAAATGGCTCGGGCTTGAGAGTTTTTAGGCCCTTTATCTAGAGGGAACAAGGATGGGGTATAGTGACAGGATAGGTCGCTCCTACCCAAAGCTTCACCCACTTTACCTTAAATATTGAATAGAACCAACATCAATGATTTAATGCACCTAGAATTGTTGAAAACATGTGGCATATTCTTGTGCGCTGCCTAAAAATAATTAATATGCAGATTAAGAAAGGAAAGAAGGTGCTCGGTTTTTCACTCTCATAGCCAATGTGAGATCTTCAATTGCGAGGAATTGACATTTCTCCATTTGCAGATGCAAAAGCCACACACTTCAAATGTAAACGCCACACAAAAACCTTGCAGAATAAACAAAAAATCCTACAAGCTAGACCATGCGTCGAGGAGCTTTATGCACAAACAAAAAATATCACAATAATAATTTAATAGAATAAATAGTTGATACAAATCTTTGAGACAAGATGAAAATTTTAAGATGATTTTTTTTTGTCTTAAATAAATGTCTCAAAAACCCCTTCGATGTAGTAGTGCGCCTAGAATGAGCACAAGTCAAACCAAGACAACAAAGTGACACCATATGGAGTTTTGAACTTCAATGATGGGTTGTGGTAGTGTTGTGGAAGTGAGAGACTGTTCGTGTTCACCACCAACCACATTGACTAGTTAACCCCGGTACTTTTGAGGCGTGGTGGTTTGGAGTCGGGTCTGGTCCAGGGATGGAATTTGATAAATAAATTTCTAGTCAAAACAGGAAACTAATGAGATTTATGGAAACTGACGATATTTTTGGAAGCCAATGAATTCGGTCAGGTCGGGCTTGGAAAAAGTGCCACTCGAGAGAAGGGTTAAGGCAACAAGGTGAGGAAAATAAGGGAATTGTTCTCCGCAAGCGATTTTCATAGGAAGCTAGGAAGAAAGAAGCTGGTCTATGGCGTCAAAGGCTAATTCAGTATGTTATGGTTCTCATAACTTTAGTTTTTCAACTACTTGCTACGTCTCATAGTAACGCAGGGGAAATCTTGTTCATGGATGGTTTCAGTGTCTTGCATGTAGTCAATCGAGTCAGTGGTTGTGTGATGTATCAATTAGGGAATGTATTGAGTCTTCTCTGTACCAAGTTTATGGAAGGGGTCATCAATTTAGATTGCATGTTGGTTCAGATTATTCCGGGTCCGGCAATTGAACCCTATTTCAGAACGTCAACCCCTCTCTCTTGCGTCGTTCACTCAAACTTTGTCTACTGGTCATGAACCCTATTTAAGACCCTTCCGAGCCTACACAGTCCTAAAATATTTATCAAAGGCTTATGCTGGTTTGATTTTAGTGTAAGAATCCCCTTTCTGTTACCTGGTGAGGATCAATTACAAATCCTCATGCACTCATCTCTGTGGGGGGCTCAATGTCTGGTTTGGGTTATGAGGATAACCAATGTGGCTGACTCATATCAAGCCTATGAATAGGCTTGCATGTCCTGACAAACTGAATTCCCATAGCTAGCCTGCTCAGAAAAATTCTTCGATGTTTGGCGTTCGAGTAAACTCTATTTTCTCTCCTAGTCCTGGCCAACCCAGTAGTAATAAAAATTGTGTCTGTAGCATGGTAATTTGGAAATTATGTCTACGTAATAGGGTTCCTATTGTTGAAAATGCAGCAAGATGATGGAGCTTAGTGAAATGAAGTCGCCTTCACTAAGTGGGCCCGCAGGCTATTTTTGGCGCAAAGTCTATTTTTAGACTATGTCTATTTTTAGACATATGGAGCATGGTCTAGGAGTTGCAGTATGCTATTCTTGGATGATTGGTTGAGTTGGTAAAAGATGGACCTATTTTTATGAGCACATTTAGGTCGAAGTTCATTTTTAACTTATCCTATGTAGATATAGAAAAGCCAATATTATTTACCTTTAATAATATTGGACTCCCAAAACTTCCGCCACTTTCTCGAGCACTTCGCCTGAGCTACTGATGTGGCTTTCCATGTATCCGAGTGAAAGGAATTATGCTATTCCTTTTGTTTGGTGAGCTTCATAGTTGACTTCCAAATAGGGACTCTCACAAGAAGCCAGGAGCGATGGGGAGCGCTGAGCCGTGTCTTGGGCGAACTTAGTTGAACTAGTTGTGATTAGTTTAACTAGATAATCAACTAGTAATGAGTGGAGTGAATTAAATATTATTTAATTCAATAATTATTAACTCATTATTCAACTCAAGAACACATCAGTTCACTACAGTGCATGGACAGTTCAGTGGAGACCAGTGAAAGAGGTAGATGAAAGGGTTGAGATAGCTATCAGTTGTGGCATTAGTTGTGCATGAGATTTGCACCACAATTGGAGGAAATTACCCATGAGGATTGTGCTGTCAAGCTAAGGAGATTCGAACCTTGGATCTCTCATTAGACCAGCCTTGATTGCGCAATTGAGGCAGGCAATTAGTGGATGAGTTTTGAACCTGTGACTTGTTCAAAACCAAGTTAGTTTGTGTGTAACTTTATGAGACAGTACTGAGTACTTGTGAGGAGTATTGTACTGAGATTGTTACATGTTATCTTCCATCTTAATATACAAAATAGCTGGGGGTTTTCAGCTATAAGCTTTCCCCATACATACTGTGTAATGTGTGTGATGTTTTGATGATCTTTTTGATCGCATGCCGCTTGTTTATTTCCGCATGTGTGATGATCTGAGTAGAAGAGATTATGTGTTGCATATGAATTCGAATTAGAAAGTGATCGGGATAATCTCAGTGGATAAATCTTCATTATTCAGCAAATTTCTACATGGTATCGGAGCTATTGGAGCAAAGATTGATCATCACAGTGATTACAAACTTATTTCGGTAGACAGAGTCTGCATGCGGGCCAGGTAGCCTCTGGATCCATCCTTTCCTTTGAAAGGTGATACATCCAGTAAATGCCCCTGCAGTCGATCTTTGTGCTAGAAATAATTTGTTCTCACAGATCAAGAGCGGTTGACCTTTGATTTTGGAATTCAAATTTTGCAACAGTTTGTGTTCTTGGTGCCGGAGTTGAAAATGTCTTTCAACGGTTTGCGACTCGAATATGCTCTTGAGGCAGTTCGAATTATGTTGCATGGAAGGATCGCATGGAGGCAGTATTAGAAGATAATGGACTGAAGGAGTTCGTAGATATGGATGTCCAAAAGCCCACTGATCCTACTGAAGTCGAGGTTTGGCAAAAGAAGATGGCGAAATGTCGAAGGATTCTGTTGGAGGGCGTAAAGGATCACATTGTATCCAGCCTGCATGGAAAATCTTCTCCATATTTGATGTGGAAAGCGTTGACAGATCTATTCCAGAGTAAGAGCGACCAAAGGAAGCTGGCGCTCAAGGATAAGCTCAGAAACATTAAGATGGAGAAAGGCGACAGTACTGCCAATTACCTCACGAAGTTCACTCAATGCAGAGATGAGCTGGGAAGTGTGGGGGTGACTATCGAAGAAGAGGATATGGTAGACCTGGCTCTCCTTGGTCTTCCGAAAAGTTGGCATGCATATCAAGATAGTGTCAATGGTCGGGAGAAGTTGCCGGGATGGGAGCGACTTTGGGCGGATCTCATGCAAGAGGAGATAAGGAGGACTACCAGGGATGGATCTTCATCAAAGGTATCTGATGAAGAAAATTGCACTTTGGCTGCCAAAGCAAAGAAGGGGAAGAGCAAGAAAACTTCTCATTCCGGTGCTAAGGGAAAGAAGCAAGACATGTCTAAGGTGAAGTGTTTTCACTGTCACCAACACGGACATTATGCCACAAATTGTCCACAGAAAAAGAAAAACAAGCAAGTGAGAAGATCTGCAGATGGAGAGGCTTTGGCTTTGCAGTTCGAGCTTGACTTTTCGCTGATAGCATGCTTGGTTTCAAGTGTGATGGGATTAGTATGGTTCTTGGATAGTGGTGCGTCATTTCACATGATCGGAGATCGAGATCTGTTTTCAGATCTGGAGGAAAAAGATCTTGGAGTGCACATCGAGATGGGAGATGATGGTAGATACAGTGTGACTGGTATCAGTACCATTTCCTTTGAGAGGGATTCTGGTAAACCTTTCATATTGAAGGAATTTTTGCATGTTCTAGGATTGATGAAGAACCTGATCTCTGTGGCGATGTTGGAAGACAAAGGGTATGATGTGGTCTTCAGCGAAGGAAAATCATTCCTGCGCAGTAAGACTACTGGTGAGACCAGGAAGATAGGGGTTCGAGTCAAGAACCTTTATCAGTTGCAAGTAGATGGCTACGCAGCAATGGCATGCAAAGCGAGAGAAGTGGTGAGCCGGGATGATGAGGGCGAACTGTGGCATAGGAGATTGGGCCACCTTTACCAAGGAGCTTTGAAGATCCTGCAACAGATTTCTACTGGGCTTCCTAAGGGCACTCTTGCGTAGTCAGATCAGTGCAAGGGGTGTACTTTGGGAAAATATGTGAAAGCCACCTTTCACGAGAAAGATAGTCGCGCCACGACGATCCTTGAGAGAGTTCACACAGACGTGTGTGGTCCTTTCTCAGTAGCTTCGATAGCAAAGCACAAGTACTACGTGATCTTTGTTGATGATTTCTCTCGAAAGTGCTGGATCTTCTTCATGCAGAAGAAGAGCGAGACATACTCTAAGTTCTGTGAGTTCAAAGCACTGGTCGAGAAGGAATCGGGGAAGAAGGTGAAGGCTCTCAAGAGCGACAATGGTGGTGAATTCATCTCGGCTGAATTCAAAGACTTTTGCAGCGCAGAAGGGATTCGGAGAGAGCTCATCGCACCCCATAACCCACAGCAGAACGGGGTGGCTGAGCGGAAGAACAGAACGATCGTGGGTGCTGCACGGGCAATGTTGCATGATCAGGGCCTACCCCTTCACTTGTGGGCCGAGGCATGCAATACAGCAGTGTATGTGCAGAACCATTGTCCTCACAAGGTTCTTGGCATGAGTACACCAGAGGAGGCTTATTCTGGCAAGAGGCCTGATATTTCCCATTTGCGGATTTTCGGATCTCCTGTCTACATGCATGTGACAAAGGATGCAAGAAGGAAGCTGGATCCAACTGCTGAAGTTGGAATATTTGTGGGGTACACCGATACACCTCATAACTATCGAGTGTATGTGCCAGACAGTCGCAAGACTGTTGTGCGACGGGATATAAAATTTCAGGAGGAGAAAGCCATGCAGTGTTCGCTTGAGAGGGAGCTACACTTGCATGCAGATGAGGAGCTGCTAGTTCCTAAGGAGGAGCTTTCGGATGTGGATCAGCCACAAGAGGAGGTTCAGGAGGTGGAAGAAACCACCCAGGCAGCGCCAACCATCAGAGGGCGCATGCGCACTACAGAAGCTGAGCGACTGGCTCGGGATGCAAAGAAGGTTGTAGGACCACCTACAGCACAGCGCAGACAGAGACAGTCACCGGATCGGTACACTGGATACATGGCTCTTATGAGTCAATGTGTTGTGACAGAGCCATCCTCTTTTGAGGAAGTTGTGGAGGAACCCGCATGGGTTGATGCCATGATCGAAGAATATGATTCGATCATCAGGAACAGTGCATGGGAGATTGTCCCAAGACCGGTTGGGAAATCAGTTGTAGGTTCGCGATGGATATACAAGGTGAAGCAGGCGGCTGACGGGAGTGTGGAGAAGTACAAGGCGAGATTTGTCGCCCGTGGCTTCTCACAGATCGAGGGGATTGACTATGAGGAGACTTTTGCACCTGTCGCAAGGTACTCTTCCATACCGACGATCCTTGCTCTCTCAGCGCAGATGGGGTGGCACATTCATCAGATGGATGTGAAGACTGCGTTCCTCAATGGAGTTATTGAGGAGGAGGTGTACATAGAGCAGCCTGAAGGTTTCGAGATCTTCAGCAGTGAGTCGCATGTGTGCTAACTCAAGAGAGCATTGTACGGGCTGAAGCAAGCACCTCGTGCTTGGTACACTCGGATAGACAGCTACTTCACCGGGCTTGGATTCTCCAAGAGTGAGGCGGATCCAAACCTGTACCAGATTGTGGTGGAGGGGAAGCTATTGATCATCGTACTGTATGTAGATGATCTGATTTTGACTGGCGATGAGCAGTTGATACTTTCATGCAAGGAGGATCTTGCACGAGAGTTCGAGATGAAGGACTTGGGCATCCTTCATTATTTCCTGGGATTGGAGATTTGGCAGCGCAGCGGAGGACTGTTTGTTTCTTAGGGCAAGTATGCCCGGGAGATTCTGGAGAGGTTCAACATGCAAGGCTGCAAGCCCGTTGACACTCCTCTTCCTGGTGGTTGGAGGAAGGAGGATGCTACTTCAGCGGAGGTAGTGGATGCCACTGTCTATCGACAGTTGGTGGGGTCGCTTATGTATCTGGTCAATACACGACCCGATATATGCTATGCTGTTAACCAGCTTTTGCAAGCTATGGTTAAGCCTACCAAGCTCTTTTGGAAGGCAGGAAAGCATGTATTGTGTTATCTTAGTGGCACATCGGGATATGGTCTATGGTACAGACAGGAGGATGGAGCGAAGCTTTCTGGCTTCACTGATGCAGATTGGGCAGGGAGCCCAACGGACCGTAAGAGCACATCTGGAGGTATTTTCAGCATTGGGTCGACAGCATTTTCCTGGTACAGCAGGAAGTAGAGATCCGTGGCACTCAGTTCAGCAGAGGCCGAGTACATGGCAGCAAGCTTGGCTGCATGCGAGGCTATTTGGATGAGGAAGATCCTCGTCGGATTGTTTGGGTCGCACTTGGAGCCTACTGTGATTTATTGTGATAACCAGAGTTGCATTAAACTCTCGGCTAATCCAGTATTTCATGATAGATCCAAACACATCGACATCAGGTACCATCATATCAGAGATTGTGTTCAACGGAGAATCATGATGCTTTCATATGTTCCCACGGAGGATCAGGATGCCGACATCTTGACGAAGGCGCTCACCAGGAGCAAGTTCGAATTCCACAGAGGCAGGATAGGGGTTGCAGATAATCCATATCTTGCCGAGAGGGAGTGTTGAAAATGCAACAAGATGATGGAGCTTCGTGAAATGAAGTCGCCTTCACTAAGTGGGCCCGCAAGCAAATTCTGGCGCAAAGTCTATTTTTAGACTATGTCTATTTTTAGACATATGGAGCATGGTCCAGGGGTTGCAGTATGTTATTCTTGGAGTATTGGTCATGTTGGTAAAAATAGATGGACCTCTATTTTTGTGACCTATAGGTCGATAGGTCAAAGTCTATTTTTAGACTGCCTATCCTAAAAATAGGGAAGTCAAATATTATTTACCCTTAATAATATTTGGACTATAAACTTCAGTTTACTCTCTTGGAGCACTTCAGTTCGAGCCTTGGAAGTGGCTCATGCATCTGACAGAGGAATTACGCTATTCCTAGTGGTTTGGTGAGCTCATGCATGGTTGACTTCAGTTAGGACTTCAGTGGCAGAAGTTTGGTGGAGTTGATGAGACAGTTGGTGGAGTTGTGTTCGGTTTAACTTAGTTGAACCAGTTGTGATTAGTTTAACTAGCTAATCAACTAGTAATGAGTGGAGTGAATTAAATATTATTTAATTCACTAATTATTAACTCATTATTCAACTCAAGAACACATCAGTTCACTACAGTGCATGGACAGTTCAGTGGAGACCAGTGAAAGAGGTAGATGAAAGGGTTGAGATAGCTATCAATTGTGACATTAGTTGTGCATGAGATTTGCACCACACTTGGAGGAATTGTCCATGATGATTGCGCTGTCAAGCCAAGGATTCGAACCTTGGATCTCTCATTAGACCAGCCTTGATTGCGCAATAGAGGCAGACAATTAGTGGATGAGTTTTGAACCAGTGACCTATTCAAAACCAAGCTAGTTTGTGTGTAACTTTATGAGACAGTACTGAGTACTTGTGAGGAGTATTGTACTGAGATTGTTACATGTTCTCTTCCATCTTAATATACAAAATAGCTGGGGGTTTTCAGCTATAAGATTTTCCCATACATACTGTGTAATGTGTGTGATGTTTTGATGATCTTTTTGATCGCATACCGCTTGTTTATTTCCGCATGTGTGATGATCTGAGTAGAAGAGATTATGTGTTGCATATGAATTTGAATTAGTATGTGATCGGATAATATCGGTGGATAAATCTTCATTATTCAGCAAATTTCTACACCTATGACTATTTTGTTTATGCTTCATGATGTTGGTTGCATGGCAACAAAGATTATGGTTCTGCCTGCAAACACGGAAATAATGGGCCCCACCAGTGTTCAAATGAATTATGTTATTGATTTTTTTTTGTCATATATAGGAATGTTTCAAATTCTCACTGAGATGATACATAAGCTGTCAGTAAGTGTTTTTCTGCTCAAACACATGGCGAAAGGCCAAACAAGGAAAAGATAGGGTACAGGAAAAGGGAAGCAGAAGCTTCTGACTCAGAACGTGGGCCCAAGAAAGCGTGGCAAGAAAACTAAAAAGGAAGTCATGGAGAATATTTTTGATTTGTATGCAGCTGGAAACCCACCACAGATCCGTAACACAATTTAAGGATGGGAAAGAGAAACAAGCTAGAAAGAAGAAGACATAAAATGGCAGGAAGCCAACATAGACTGTTACACCATTTTTTGGTCATCTAACCTATTATCATTAGATGGACCCAAGTACAACATGTAAGACCAATTTTACCCTAAGTAAAATTTCTTTCGCTATGTAAAATAACTTAATAAAACACATTTATTAAGTTGTTTATGGTCCAAATAGGAAACCCCAAAAGGAAATATTAAACAAATATTTATTTGTTTGATTTTCCTCATGGAATAATCAATTAAACAATAATTTAATTATTATTCCAAGTTATATTTAACCCAAAACAAGGAAATTAATTAGATAAATCCTTATTTATCTTATTGTTTTCTAGGAATAATTATTTAAATCTTATTTAAATAATATTCCTTGTTAAATATGACTAAATCATTTATAAATAATTAAATAAATTATTATTTATTTAATTATCATTCAATCACTTCCTTAAAATAATAAATAAATCATTTATTTATTTATTATTTATAAATAAAGGGATTTGACCCAAGTTAAATACCTTTTCCCTCCAACAAATATAAAAAAATATTCCTAAAGGGTGGTTCTAGAATTTGGTTAATAATATTTTATTCATGCACCAAGTTCTAGACTACCCTAATATTTTGTTATAAATAGAAGGGTTTTCCCATTCATTTGTCACCTTTTTTTGCCTCTTAGATCACTATGGATCTATACTCTTGGTCTGACTTTGAGCCATTACCATTGTCATATTTTCTATTATTTTCTTTGTGAGCTCCCTTTGAGTTCTATGTTTGTCTGGGTTTTCTACACCAACAAGAGAGAGAAATGCTAGATCTGAAGCACTGAGGACTTTCAAGAACCCATCCCATTGAGGAGAATTGGAAACACCTTTCTTGTTTTCCTCTCAGGTGCCCTTAATATAAAAATTATTTCAAAAATATTGTTCTTGTCTTGTTTATTGGATGCATGGAGCAAAACCTTATTTTTACTGCTTAATGTCTTTTTACGCATAGATCTGGATTTGTGCAGCATTTATCTTGATCAACTAACTGCAGATTTGAAGATATTGGTAGCCATATTTGATGTTAGGGATATTTTTTATGCGTAGCTAAAGTGGTCTTTTTCCGACAAAAGATTCATACTAACATAGACTTTATTTCGGACCCTAGGAACACAAGAGGGAGGCTCTATCTCTTTCATCAATATATTCACAAATATTGTATTCTCAAATGTGTTTTGGCGAAGGCTATGAGCAGTATGAGGGAAATGGAAGGAAATCCTAATGTGGTTTCAGCAATGCAAGAAATCAAACAGAAAATATAGAAAATTGGAATATCTCAGTACCATGCAATGGCCAGAATTGGCAGAATTAAACACTAGCTTCAAGCAATGCAACAATTAGATATGCCAAGTTCAACTGCAAAGGACCCGACTCCAACTGACTCTTCTGATGGATGATGGATGACACAAATTACTAATATTTTTTAATTATTTTTGCGTCATGTTTTTATTATTTATTTTTAAACTTTGATGGACATAGCAAAGTAGATATAGCGGAAAGTAGAGGGAAGAAACAATTCCAATACTGGTTGGATTTTAACTCGTTAAGGTGGCCAACAGACCTGGTTTCCTTTGGGCAGGTTGAGGCCACTAACTGCTTATGGATATGTACGAAAATTTGTCTCTTTTTTTTCTAATAAATAGAAAATGATAAGGATCTACAAAATTTAAAAAAAAAACAGTTTAAAAATTTACTCGTCAAATATAATTTAAAATCCTTCCTTAAAACTATGAATATGGATTGGAGAAATATCAAAATCTATTTTGAAATTCCAACTCTATTTTGTACAAACATATTATCGCATGTCCTTATGCACCTTCCATGCATTCAAGACTCTCACCCACAATTATCTAGACATAGAAAGCCATGAACTATTTCCAGGGATCAAATGTTTGATGGAGACAGCAGAGATGACACTAATGGATGAGAAACCATCCTAACTATGCTCTCCAAAACCTAATTGAAGCTTTGCGTGAGGCTCAAGATTAAAGACCTACTCACCCTTTCAATGACTTATCATTTGGTTCATTTAGGTCATGTGGTGTTTTTTAGTGCATAAATCATTACTAGTGTGTTTTACCTTTTTCTCTATTAGCTAGTGTTTGTGTGGTATTATTTTTAATAAAATCATTGCAATGTGGTACTGGAGTATTGATATGTTTGTACTTTTTGTTGTTTTTGAATTTAAATTTTTTTGTTGCTTTTTTTTTTCATTTTGATCATTTGCAAAGGGAGTTTTCCTAGCCTTACTTCGTCACTAGGCTACTGGGTCTATATTATGTCTCTTAAATCAAATCAGTGATACTACTTGAGTTTCTTCAGTTTTCTAGTTTACTTAACTGTGAATGCGACTTTTCTCAAATGTTGTTCTTCGGTATCAACTTTTCTTTCGAGTGAGAATGAAGAATTAACCATAATTATTCAGTCTAACCCATAAATAAGGGAATCGAGGACTAATTAATTGTGGAAACTTGTGAGACAAGGTAAACAAACATCACAACACATGTAAAGGAAATTTCTTTGGCATCAAAATTGTCTTGGAAATAATTTTTTAAAACAATAAAATTAATTTAATTATATTGAAAAATGGTTTATTATAATTATACTAATTAAATGGTTAAAGTAAACAAACATCACAAACACATGTAAAGGAAATTTCTAGGGCATCAAATTTGTTTTGAAAATAATTTTTTAAATCAATAAAATTAATATAATTGTATTAATAAATGGTTTATTATAATTATACTAATTAAATGGTTGAAGTATAGTGTAGGTTTCATTTTTTACTTTTTAATGTTATGGAGTGATGTATAAAAAGTGGTTGAATTATAATGTAGGTTTTATTTTTCACTTTTTTTTTTCTAAGTTTGACTACTTCTATTATATCATATAAAACAGAAAATTACAGGTCTCTTCCTGTGGATTTGACGAGTCCAATCTAGAGGGAAGTTTCAACAGTTTTCCAACAGAAGTTGGACTAACCCAGGTGGGGAAACTAGTCCTTAAAAACAAAAGAGGAACTGCTGCCCGAAGTGGGAAACCAATAGATTTAATAACCAAAATAAAACAAGAGTCAAAGAGTAGACAATTCCAAAACATGAGCAGACTAGAGAGTATTAAAAAACTGAGACTAAGGTGAACCTTCATTATTTTTTCCAAAGGTAGGAACTTCTTCCTCAATCCTACACACATAGAACCCATCATCGGTCTCCTTGCTCTGCGCGTGGCGAGAAGATTGGGGACATGGTGATGCTGGAGATTCGAGCTTCTCAGAGGAGGAAACTTGCAAACCGGAGTGTGCCATCTTGTTTTCTGCCTCATGGTCCGAACTACTACCTTTACTATTTCTTGTGTTGTAGTTGGAGCCCTTGCTGCCACTTGAGGTTGATTGCACCGGGAGAGCCTTCATATTGCGATGAATAAAAGCAGGCTTGGGCGGAATGGTAGATTTACGCAGCCTCTTCTTGCTATAGGAGCTGGAAGGCGTTAGAGAAGGAACAGGGAGCTGCAGGGAGAGCTGGGCGGTCAAGTTGACAGGGGGATTCCTATTCTGCTCATCCCATCCAACTGAGAGGTTCAAGTCACGACCCTAGGAGAGTGACAGAGGAGGATGGGATGGATGGCCATGCCCTCTTGCCCTTCTGCATCTCATTCTATGACATCGAGGCGTTATTGTCTGAGGAGCATAATCATAGGACCAGGAGGGAGTCGTGGAGAGCGCAGGAGAAGAAATGGCTCCAGAGGGGAAGCTGAGGTTGGCAGAGTGAGGACCATGTGCCAGAGGCGGAGGGGAATTAACAGACAGATGCACCAAGAGAAAGAGAGAGGGCCAAAGCAAGGACGAATGAACAGAAGTGGTGGGCTTAATTGCCATGGAATGCGATCTTAATGTGTTGCAAATCTGGTACGTTGAAATGAACGTGGCAGAGGTCGATTTTATGACTCCCTCATGGAAACATTTAACATTGTTATGGTCTTCATGTGCGGTCACGTGGGGTACCCAAGTGTCACTCCACATGGCAGGCCCGTGGCACACGAGCTCAGTGGCGGGCGCCCACATCTGGGGGTTTTTCACTTTTTAATGTTATGGAGTGATGTATAAAAAGTGGAAAATAAGGTTTTCAATGTATTTCAATCAATCTATTAATTAGGTTGCAGTTTAAAATATACAACTAATTATGCTTAAAGTTATGGAAGATATGTTGGCATGTGGTGTTATGTTATGTAAACAAAAATAGTAAAATAATAAAATTAAAAATAGTTTAGATCTATTTTAACTTTGGATATGAGAGATTTGCACCTCAAGGGATTGATTGTAGAAATTATATGCACTAAGCATGCATATGTCCTAGATCCACCTGAACTCACACTATTTAACTTTATGCAAGATACTGAATCTATTCCACTTGTTAATCTTTTGCAGAAAATTTAATTGCACACACATGTGAAGCATAAACAAAAATATTCAATCACACATAACGTAGTTTTTAACCGGGAAAGCCTGAAGCTGAAAACCCCAACTATATATTATGTAACATGGAGATCATATGAAAATCTCATACAAACATACAAAGCTTATCACAAGCTCTCATTATAGTACAATCGTCATACACTAATCAGGCCTAATCTTGCAAATCCATGCACCGATCCTTGCCACCTTCTAGCCTGCCTCCACTACACAATCTCTGCTGAAGAATAGCTCTGAGTGAATTTGAATTACTCCATCCTTGACTGCGCAATCCTTATTGGAATCTCCACTGAGTGTTGGATGCAATCAATGCATCACTATAGTCACAACAGATAGTCTATCTTGCCCTTTCACCTATCTCTCCACTAGTCTCCACTGAAACTGCCAAGCACTGTAGTTAACTGTTGTTTTTTTTCAGTTGATTAATGAGTTATTATTTTTGAATTAATTAACTAATTAATTCATTCCACTCTCACTAGTGTATCAATCAGTTAGACTAGATACAACTAGCTCAACTGAGTCTAACTAAGTTAAACTGAATACAACTCCATAACTACTTCTTCCAACTATGTCATAACTCTGCCACTTGAGTTCTAACTGAGTCCTCCATGCATTAGCTCCAGTAAACCCTTAGGAATAGCATAATTCCTTTTGTCAACTGTAGTGCCACATCTGTGCACTGAACTGAAGTGCTCCAAGAGAATAAGTTGTTGTTTAGAGTCTGATTATTATTAAGAGCTAATAATAATCAACATGCATCTATTTTTAGATTGATGATCTATAAATAGACTTCGCCCAATAATCTAAAAATATAATTTCATCTATTTTTACAATTTGACCAACCATCCAAAAATAGCATCCTGCAACTTCTGAAATATGATTACCATGTCTAAAAATAGACTTGCGCCAAAAATAGCCTATGGGCCCACTTAGTGAAGGCGATTATTTTCACTAAGCTCATCATCTTGTTGAATCTTAACACTCCCTCTCAACAAGATAGGGATTATCCTCCACCCCGATCCTGCCTCTATGGTATTCGAATTTTCTCCTGGTGAGTGCCTTCATCAGAATATCTACATCCTGATCCTCCGTAGGAATGTACTGAAGCAACATGATCTTCTGCTGCACACAATCTCTGATATGATGATACCGGATATCAATATGTTTAGATCTATTATGAAACATAGGATTAACCGAGAGTTTAATGCAACTCTAATTATCACAATGAATCACCGTGGGATCTAAATGTGAACCGAAAAAACCAACCAAGATCTTCCTCATCCAGATAGCCTCACATGCAGCTAAACTTGCTGCCATGTATTCCGCTTCCGCTGAACTGAGTGCCACAGATCTTTGTTTCTGCTATACAGCTGTCATAGATCTTGTTGTGTAAATAGATGTTGTGACTCCTAGAGACGACCTAGAGTTGCCGTAGACGAGTGCCTAGGACATCTTATCATAGCAAGGAGCATATAATAAAACTTGGGTGTCAATCCAAAGAGCTCTCTGCCTATCTCTTGTAAACAAGAAATTGATTTAAATGGGACCATAAATTACGAAGCTGCCATAGGGAAAGTAATGTTGCGTGACAGATGCGAAAGCTCCAACAAGCATCGAGACGGTTAAGGGAACAATTTACGCTAAAGAGGGCCGATTCTAGTAATATGCCTGAAATCAAATATCGGAGGGTGTATGTTTTGAAATAAATATAAGAAGATATTAATTGTCTTACAATGCATACAGATATAACGAACCTACATATGGATACATCATTAGAAATCACATGATAATGTGTTTACAAAGCACCTCAAAGCAACTAATATAGCAGAAAGATGGATGAAATGAACATGAAACAGTATATCATGCCTGAGCCATATTTAAAGCGCTTGACTGATCCAAGTATGGGTATCCAAGTATGGGTATCAACTAGGATAAATCCTTCCCTAAAATCAGTGAGCCGCTCACATTCCAGTACATGATACAAGAAGATGGATAAAATGAAATGTTGTATTAAACACATAAAAATAAGTTACATACTATGGGATACCAAAGACCAGAATCCTCTAATACGGATAGAACTCCTCCTCACTGAGACACTACGGGCTCTAAGCCTTCATACAAAAACTTTCACAAGATGTATACAAAAATGCCTTTCACTGCACAATTCTCTGATAAAAATCTGGAACCCTTACAATGTCTTTTTTCAGTCTTTTTATAGACGAAGAAGGAGAAAGACCTAATAAAGAAGTAGGTGAAAATATTTAATTTTCTTAATTTGAACAAAGTGGCGGAAACATTCGCGCCCATAGTGTCGAATGACTAGGTAATACTAGTTGTACTTGACAACCTGCTTGCAAAAATAAATGCACTGGGTAGAAAATATCTTTAGGAACACGGTATAAAGATAAATTCACATGAACATTCTGTCCTTTCTTGAAGAAAATTCGGCCGAAATAAAACCTGGAGGGTATTGTTTTCTGTGCTGGGTACCCTCGGCCTTCTAATCCCTAAATTGGGGCTTGAAACATTGAAGGCTGATTATTGAATTTCTCCATCTTCCACTGAAATTCTTTATCTGCACCATTAATATCCTCATCTGAAAAATCTTTGATTTAAATGACTCCGGAGGGTCTGATAGATTTTGAACCTTGCTGTTTTAATGAGATTCATGTCACGGCAACTACCCAGGGCTTTCCTTCATAAATTCTTCCTCTGTAAGCCAATCCTTAGATGCATCTTCGACTTCTGTAATGGAGGCAGAGATTAATGGCGATTTCTCGTCGCTGCAACTTGCAAAACCTGTAAACATGTTAAATAAAACCAGACACAGGGGCGATGACGTGACGGGATCCATGGACACGGTGGTGCAGACTTGTCGAAGTGGTGAAATGGGGCGGGGTCAAATGAAAATGATGCTGCAGACATGGCGGAACGGTGGAATGATGCAGGTTGGCGGAGGCTTTTAACGTAAAACATTACAATATAACCTATGAACGGAATGCATGCATGGTGGAGGAAAATGTGATGGACACGTGGGGTAAGTGACGTGGGGGAAACTTGGTCAACAGCCAGTCATACAAATGATCTGGGCCATACGATCACAGGACGAGATGAACAGTCCAAAAAGCATTGGAGAGCGATGGAGTGGCGGGCCCGGGACACTGTACGCCTAGATTAATATCCGTGCAACTTTGTAAAGCGACCACCGTTGGATGAAGGCCCCCAGATTTGACGGTGATGCTAGATTCCGCTGCGTGACTTCAGTCGATCATTAACGCGCAGGGGGCGGGCGGTATTGAGGCCATACTCTGGGACACTTGTCACGTAACGTATGGAATCGCTGGCCCAATGAGGAATACCGCCTGCCCTGGATAAGTGGTGCGGAAAAAATAGGCTGGTTTTTGCAATGGGTGCAGGCGCGGGGACCACAGGGCACGGACAGGCTGCGGACCGTTGATCTCTGGTTTGATCGGAAGTTTGAGAATACGCCCGATGGCTTTATGCGGTAAGCGCCTTCGGGTTTGGCGTTTGGTCTCGGTCCGCAGTCACATGGGGAACGGAACAAAGGGGCTATAATTGAAAGGGGCTGGGTTCTAAATATGTTTTCAAATGCGAATTTTCGGTCAGCTTAGTGCATTTTTGGGATTAATGAGAGAGTAACGATATTAGGTAGAAAAACGTGTGATTAGGCCAGACAGAGGGGTTGCGGATGGCTCAAGAGGATTTATTATCAGGATTTAGGCATGATGCTGGTATGATCAACATCGGCTCCATCTGGGGACGACACGTTCATCCTTGGGCGTGTCGAGAACTGTGCAGACCTTCCTGATCATCTTTTAAGCTGACTCTATTCTCCAACATTTCTATTTTTCACCTGATATTTCATTTCGACACCCATATTATTCAAGTAAAGGTACAAAAAAACTAATATACACTATGGTACATCAGGCTCTCGCTGCCTGAATCAGAACTGGAAATAGGGCTTTAGAAATTGACCATTTACAGGGGCATCCAACAAGTCACCCTGTAAATTCTCCAATGTGAACGTGTTATTGCCTCCCTGTTTCACAATTTTAAATGGGCCGAACCAGAGTGGGTCAAACTTGCCATGTTTTCCTTTTTCGGCCCTTCGGATGTCCCATCTGAGCACCAGATCTCCAATTTGCAACTTCCTGTCTTTTGCATGTTGATCGAATATGTGTTTCATTTTCTCCTGATATTCTGTTAATCTCCTATTTACTTGCCCTCATGTTTCCTCTAACTCTACCAGTTGATTGATTCTCCTGACCATATCATCAGGTTCCTCCTAACTTTCTTGCATGAAACATGCCACTGGTAAGGCCAGCTGCACAAGAAACACTGCTGCTTGTCCATATACCAACTCATATAGAGATTTCCCAGTTGCTCTCTTACTGGTGATTCTATTAGCCCATAGAGAAAATTTCAATTGAGAATCTCAATTCTTCTGATTCTCATTTATAGTTTTCTTCAAGGCCCTCACCAAAGTTTTATTGTAGGACTCTGCCAAGCCATTCCCCTGTGGGTAGTAAGTTGTGGAGTGATTCAATGTAATATTATACTGCTAGCAAAAATTTACAAATTTTGTAGACTTGAAGGCATGTGCATTATCAGTCATTATTTTAGCAGGACAACCAAACCTAGATATGATGTTTTCCTCCATGAATTTGATTATCATGGTATCTGTAGCATTCCACGCAGATATGGCTTCCACCCATTTTGTGAATTAATCTGTGGCTGTCAATATCCATTTATGTTGTCCACTTGATGGGGGATTTATTTCTCCAATAAAATCTATTCCCCATTGTTGAAATGGCTCGTTAACATGAACTAGAATCACGGGCAGAGCTTCCAACTTCTGTCTCTTAGAAAATTTCTGACACTTATCACATGCTCTGACCCAAGTAAAAACATCTCCAAATAATTTTGGCTAGTAGAAACCAGCCTTCAGGATTTTATGAGCTGTAGACCTCCAGCTATAGTGTCCTCCACAGATTCCCTCATGAAATTCCATCATTATACTCTCTATTTCATCCTCTGTGAGGCATAGGAGTAGGATTCCAGAAGGATCTCTCCAATATAACTGCCCATTAGCAACTATGTATTTCTGTGATTTTAGTCTTAAAGCCCTGTATTTTTCTTTATCACAACTTGGAGGACAGCTAAGTGTCAAAAGATATTCTACTATTTCTTTGTACCATGGACTAGTAAGGTATTTTATATGTGCTTTCTGAGTGGCTACCTCCAGTCCTTGCTGTTATTTTTCATTCTTAGACTCTCCATTTGCTATCATGGTCAAATTTATTCCCAGAGCCTGATATTTTGATTCGGATAAGATTTTAGCAAGTCCCTATCCTTTGATCAGCTTAGTAGGGCGAATATCCAGATCATACTCCTGTATTTTTGCAATCCATCTCCCTCTTTTCCCTTCACTGTCTCCCTGGATAAGAATGTATTTAACAACTGTTGTAGGGACAAATGCAGTATTGTGGGACTGCAGAATGTACATGCGAAATGCTTTGAGGGATTTTACTAGGGCATATGTCTGCTTCTCGAATATGTTATATTTCAATTCTGCATCATGAAGCACCTGACTGAAGAAGGCAATAGGTTGCTCATATCCTTCTTTGTTTTTCTGTAGCAGAACTCCAGCTACTGTATGAGGTGATGCAAAAGAAAATATCATAAATGGTTTAGTATAATCTGGCCCAGCTAGTACAGGGGCTTTAGCAAATGCAGCTTTAATTCTAACAAAGGCCTCCCGTGATTCTTGTGACCATTTCACCTCATTATTCTTCTTTAGCATATTTGTTATATGCCTAACTATCTCAGCATAGTTAGGAATAAATATTCTCAGGAAATTTATCCGGCCTAGAAATACCTGCACTTCCTTCTTATTTCTGGGGAGAGGGATGATATTTATAACCTCTACTCTTTTGGGATCTATCCTTACCCCATCTTTAGTTACAATATGCCCCAAAAGTTTGCCTTCCTCTAATGAAAATAAAGACTTTTGTGGGTTAAGAGAAAGACCATACCTTCTGCATTTTTCAAAAGTTCTTCGTAAATGCTCAATGTGTTCAGCATCATTTTTTGAAAACACCATGATATCATCAAGATAAACAACCAGAAATCTGTCATGTTCCCAAACAAAAGAAATGTCCATCGCCCTCTGAAAGGTAGCCCATGCATTAATCAATCCAAAAGGCATCCTGGCATACATAAATGTGCCCCATGGTGTGGTGAAAGAAGTTTTCTTCTAATCCTATGGGAGTACAGCCACCTGGTTATAACCAGAAAATCCATCCATCATTGACATTCTAGAGGCTCCAACCACTTTCTGCAGAATGTGATCCATCTTGGGGAGTGGATAATTATCTTTTAAGGATGCTCTGTTTAAATTTCTGAAATCCACACACAACCTTATTTCTCCATTCTTCTTTTGGACAGGGACTAGATTTTCTACCCATTCAGAGTACCTCAGTGGCACAATTATTTTGGCCTTCAGCAACTTCTTAATTTCTTTCTCAATAAAGGGAAGCAGCATAGGGTTTATCTATCTAAGCTTCTGCTTATAAGGTTTGGCATCTTCCCTCAGAGGAATTTTATGCTGCATTATACTAATATCAAAAGTTTTTAGGTCTTGATAGGACCATGCAAACACATCTTTATAAGATTGAAATAATTTCAGGTATTTTTCCTTATACTCCTCTGGAACCTTCTTGGATAACTTTACAATTTTGGGATCAGCATTAGTACCTAGATTCAGATCTTCCAGCTAATCTTCCTTCACCACTTTACTAGGCTGCAATGGGACATAATTCTTATCAAATAGTCTTTCTTGAGGCACCAGACCTCTAGGAATGACATTTCCTTTCAGCTGCAGCACTTTACTACCCGCCATTTTCTCTTCCCAATTGTTCTTTGGAACATTTTCAGTCTCATCTTCTTCACAATCATCAATCTCCATATTAGAGAATTCTCCCACTGTTTCCAGGAATCTCCTCATTTGTTCCTCATCTTCAAACATCTGCTAATGCTTAATATTATCTGGGATAGATGGTCTATAACGTACCTCGATTTCATACCTCAGGAGAAGGTTCTGGGGAGGACGGAATGTACTAGCAGCCACGGCAAGCGAATCTGCCATTCTATTCTGCTCCCGGGGCATAAATTGGATATTAAATGCTGAGAAGAAATTCTCCACCATGTCCCAAACTTCGTTCCTGTATGCCCTCAACCGAGGGTGCTTGGTTTGACATTGATTCCTGATTTGTCTGACCACCAACTCGGAATCTCCCAGAAATTTTAAACATTGTATGCCCATGTTCCTAGCTGTTTTCAATCCCAATAACAGTGCTTCATATTCAGCCACGTTTTTATTAGCCTCGTATTCCAATTTAAAAGACAGTGGCACCCATTTTCCTATAGGAGAGATTAATAATACTCCAGCTCCGTTTCCTTCTCTTGAATTTGCCCCATCAAAATGTAGAGTCCAGATTCCTGCTTCATGGTTCCCTGAAGGTTGCTCAGTCTTGATCTAGTAGAAGGACGGTTCATGAGCAAAGTTTTGATCTTCTTCCAGCATCAAGCATGAAAAATATCCTTCTTGACTATAGATTGGTGAGTTCTCAGAGCTGTTAGCCTTAGTCACCATCTTGACAAATCTGGTTTCTCTGTACAATCTCCTTTCCTGGCCACCAAAAATAGGGATAGTGGCATAGGTTAAATCCATATTGAGTGATCCACCAATTTTTGTTCCCCGGGATCTTGACAACAACATGCCAAAACGAGCTGGGATGTCAGCCACCACAATGTCCGTTACTATACTTTTTGCGGGAATTTGGGCCAAATTGACCACTAAATCTTTAATCATTCCCAAGCATTTAACTCTTTTGGAATCAAACGAATAGAGGTCTTTGTATGGGCGTGTGATTTGTAGTCCTAGTTGTTCCATGACTGATAGAGGCATAAGATTATGGGAAGCTTCGGAATCTAGCATACAGTTGTGTAATAGCAGGTCATGAATCACTAGAGACACATAAAATGGAGGAGTAGAGGGATCTACCTCCTCGACATGTGGGCCAAATACAACCATGGGTCTTTCTTCTTGGAGGTTAATACTGTCTGGAATTATTGGTGCTTCAGGAGGAAACAATAGAGAAGTAACTTGAGATTGATATGTAGGTTGTTTCAACAGCTCAGTCAAGGGGACTGGGATTTTGACTTTCTCAAGTTCCTTTTGCATATTAAAAGCAGGAGGGGACTTTTCTGTTACCACTTCCTTTGATTCTTTATTTTCAGCTGAAGGTTTAACTTCTTTTGGCACAACCTTCTCATTAGGAGGAGTGACTACTTTTGAAGAAGAAGGAATTTGATCATTAGACTGCAGAGGATTGTTTGGAGGACCCTTACCTTTGTCTGTGACTTTCTTCATTGTTGACTCCTTTTGAGCAGGTGCTTCCTTCTGGGGAGGCTCTTCTTCTTGATCTTGAGTCTGAGTCCTCTTCCTTGAAGATCTGAGATCATATTTTCTGTTGAAATGTGCTTGCATGAAATCATTAAACTGTTTGCAATAGTGATCAGTTTCTGCATCTTCTGTGTCTCTGATCTCTTCTTCTTCTTCGTGCAATGGAAATTCTACTTCATCATGGTTTGATAAAGCAATATTTGAATCTTCTAGCTCATAGGCAGCATCTTCAGCAGAGTCATCAGCTGGGCCTTCTAAGTATAATGGGTGTGGCACTTGATCCTGTTGTTCCTTTGCTTCCCTTGGCAATATTTGCAGGGGTGGCTTTCTATACTGAGGATTGTAACCTCTGTTTGGAGCATTCTGGAAGTTCTTGGAAGTTGAGTTCTTGGTCTCCAATTCAAGCTTGACCAATTTATTAGAAAGATTCTTAATCATTTTGTTGATTTCTTCCATTCTGTCTGTATCCTTATCCTGATTAGAAGTAGATACTTCCTCTTTGCCTCTTCTTCTGGTATCTTGTTCAGCTTTCCCTTTTAATTTTCCAGTGGAAGAAAAATTTTCTTCCAACTCAAGAGCATCTGACTGAGCATCATCTAGGGTGGCAGGCTTTCTTTCCCTGAGAGAGAAACCAAAATCTGAGTCAAAGGCTACTATGAAAACAACTTTGGCAGCATTCTGATGAGGCTTCATATCGGCAGGAAGGTTTAGATATAACTTATTAAATCTTTTGATAAACTCAGATACCCCTTCATTATGTTTCTTCTTAAGTGCATTGAACTCAGTAAGACACTATCCATGATCTTTCTTTTCTCCCCATTTCGTGAGAAAGGTAGTTTCCATATCGTCCCAAGTGGTTACGGAATGGTTTCCTAATGTTTTGAACCATTTTCTGGCTTCACCGTCTAGGGATTGCACAAATAGTCTTAGGACTACATCCAATTGTTCTACATTAAAGTTCTCTGCAAAAGAGCAAAAAGTCTCAAGGTGTTTCTGAGCATCAATTCATTTTCCCCAATGAATCTGGGCAAGATCTTCAAATAATCCTGTGGAATATCATTCAACACTTGAGGTAATGCCAGGGGAGCATATTTGTTGAACAAAAAATCTGGAACATTAGCCATTGGAGGAGGTGGGGGTTGTGCAACAATCTGATGTACAAATGGAGGGAAAGGAGGAGGTGGAAGTGGAGTATGAATAATAATAGGAATATATTGTATAGCAGCCTGAGGCGTAGATGGGAACAGTTCACGGTTAACAGCAGCTACTTCGGTGACTTCTTTAACTTCTTCGACCTCAGGAGTAGGGTGAAGATTTTCTTTAATTCTAGCACCTCCCCTGGGTGGGCTATCTGAATAATATTTTGTGTCTCCCACAGTGGAGTCGAGATTTTCGACTAGAACTTCTTAAGAGGAAGAAGATATATAATCTTCTACGGAAGATTCAGGGATTTCAGCACAGACTGATTTCTTTTCTTTCCAACTTCTCCTATGTATAATCTTCTCAGGGTCAGACACTAAAGGTATCTTTGACTGTGATGTATCTGACCTCAAGTGTGGCTTTCGAGGAGCCAGGACTACAAATAGATTTATCAAACAAACAACAGTGGAGTCGCCAAGGTGAGAGATATAAAACTCTTCAACTCTCTGTGCTCACCTGATTAGAGAGTGAATATGGTTTGTCGAGGCCTAGGGATAATGATTTTCTTAAATTCGTCCCCGGAAATGGTGCCAGAAAGATGTTGTCGACAGATGTTGTCGCTCCTAGAGACAGCCTAGAGTTTCCATAGACCAGTGCCTATGACATATTATCATAGCAAGGAGCATATAATAAAACTTGGGTGTCAATCCAAAGGCTCTCCTGCTATCTCTTGTAAACAAGGAAATTAATTTAAATGGGACCAGAAATTACAGAAACTACCACATGGAAAGTAATGTTGCAGCGACAAGATGCAAAGCCCCAACACAAAATCATCAGACAGTTAAGAGACAATTTACTGTAAAGAGGGCCGATTCAAGTAATATGCCACAGAAATCAAATATCAGAGGGTGTATGTTGTGAAAGAAATATAAGAATATATTAGTTATCTTTGGTCTGATACCCAGATACACAACAGAACCACATATGGGCTTATCAATCTAAGAATCCATACATGACAATGGCATTTTAAAAGCACCCTCCCAAAGCAACTAATATAGTAGAAAGATGGATGAAATGAACATGAAACAGTATATCATGCCTGAGCCATATTTAAAGCGCTTGACTAATCCAAGTATGGGTATCAACTAGGATAAATCCTTCCCTAAAATCAGTGAGCCACTCGCATTCCAGTACATGATACAAGAAGATGGATAAAATGAAATGTTGTATTAAACACATAAAAAGAAGTTACATACTATGGGATACCAAAGACCAGAATCCTCTAATATGGATAGAACTCCTCCTCACTGAGACCCTACGGGCTCTGAGCCTTCATACAAAAACTTTCACAAGATGTATACAAAAATGCCTTTCACTGCACAATTCTCTGATAAAAATCTGGAACCCTTACAATGTCTTTTTTCAGTCTTTTTATAGACGAAGAAGGAGAAAGACCTAATAAAGAAGTAGGTGAAAACATTTAATTTTCTTAATTTGAACAAAGTGGCGGAAACATTCGCGCCCATACTGTCGAATGACTAGGTAATATTGGCTGTACTTGACAACCTGCTTGCAAAAATACATGCACTGGGTAGAAAATATCTTTAGGAACACGGTATAAAGATAAATTCACATGAACATTCTGTCCTTTCCTGAAGAAAATTCGGCCGAAATAAAACCTGGAGGGTATTGTTTTCTGTGCTGGGTACCCTCGGCCTTCTAATCCTTAAATTGGGGCTTGAAACATTGAAGGCTGATTGTTGAATTTCTCCATCTTCCACTGAAATTCTTTATCTGCAACATTAATATCCTCATTTGCAAAATCTTTGATTTGAATGACTCCGGAGGGTCTGATAGATTTTGAACCTTGCTGTTTTAATGAGATTCATGTCATGGCAACTACCCAGGGCTTTCCTTCATAAATTCTTCCTCTGCAAGCCGATCCTTAGATGCATCTTCGAATTCTGTAATGGAGGCAGAGATTAATGGCAATTTCTCGTCGCTGCAACCTGAAAAACTCGTAAACATGTTAAAGAAAACCAGACACAGGGGCGATGACATGACGAGATCCATGGACACGGTGGTGCAGACTTGTCGAAGTGGTGAAATGGGGTGGGGTCAAATGAAAATGATGCTGCAGACATGGTGGAACGGTGGAATGATGCAGGTTGGCGGAGGATTTTAACATAAAACATTACAATATAACCTATGAACGGAATGCATGCATGGTGGAGGAAAATGCGATGGACACGTGGAGTAAGTGACGTGGGGGAAACTTGGTCAACAGCCAGTCATATAAATGATCTGGGCCATACGATCACAGGACGAGATGAACGGTCCAAAAATCGTTGGAGAGCGATGGAGTGGCGGGCCTGGGACACTGTATGCCTAGATTAATATCCATGCAACTTTGTAAAGCGACCACCGTTGGATGAAGGCCCCCAGATCTGACGGTGATGCTAGATTCCGCTGCGTGACTTCAGTCGATCATTAACGTGCGGGGGCGGGCAGTATTGAGGCCGTACTCTGGGACAATTGTCACGTAACGTATGGAATCGCTGGCCCAATGAGGAATACCACCTGCGCTGGATAAGCGGTGCGGAAAAAACAGGCTGGTTTTTGCAATGGGTGCAGGCGCGGGGACCACAGTGCACGGACAGGCTGCGGACCGTTGATCTCTGGTTTGATCGGACATTTGAGAATACACCCGATGGCTTTATGCGGTAAGAGCCTTCGGGTTTGGCATTTGGTCTCGGTCCGCAGTCACATGGGGAATGGAACAAAGGGGCTATAATTGAAAGGGGTTGGGTTCTAAATATGTTTTCAAATGTGAATTTTCGGTCAGCTTAGTGCATTTTTGGGATTAATGAGAGAGTAACGATTGGTAGAAAAACGTGTGATTAGGCCAGACAGAGGGGTTGCGGATGGCTCAAGAGGACTGATTATCAGGATTTAGGCATGATGCTGGTATGATCAACAGATCTGATACTGAAAATCCCTCCTGATGTGCTCTTTCTGTCTGTTGGGCTTCCTGCCCAATCTGCATCTGTGAAGCCATGCAACTTCACCTCATCCGTTTGTCTGTACCATAAACCATACTCAGATGTGCCCCTGAGATATCTCAGGACATGCTTTCCTACCTTCCAAAAGAGCTTGGTAGGCTTAACCATCGCTTTTGAAAGCTAGTTCACCACATAGCATATGTCCGGTCTTGTATTGACTAAATACATGAGCGAACCCACCAACTGTCGATAAACAGTGGCATCCACTACCTCTGCCAATGTAGCATCCTCTTTCTTCCAATTTCCTGGAAGAGGAGTGTCGATAGGCTTGCAGCCTTGCATGTGAAACTTCTCTAGTATCTCTCGGGCATACTTTCCTTGAGACACAAACAGTTCACCTTCCCGCTGCCATATTTCCAATCCAAGGAAATAATGAAGGAGGCCTAAATCCTTTATCTCAAACTCCTTTGCAAGATCAACCTTGCATGAGTGTATCCACTACTCATCACCTGTTAGTATCAAATCATCAACATAAAGTACAATGATTAAAAGGTTAACCTCAACCAAAATCTGGTACAGGTTTGCATCTGCCTCACTCTTGGTGAAGGCAAGTCCAGTGAAATAGCTGTCGATCCGAGTGTACCAAGCACGGGGTGCTTGTTTCAGCCCATACATTGCTCTTTTGAGTCTGCACACATGCGACTCACTGCTGAAGTTCTCAAATCCTTCAGGCTGCTCAATATACACCTCTTCCTCAATGACCCCATTAAGGAACGTCGTCTTCACATCCATCTGATGAATGTGCCAACCCATCTGCGGTGAGAGAGCAAGCATGGTACGTATGGAAGAATACCGTGTGACAGGTGCAAAGGTTTCTTTATAGTCAATCCCCTCAATCTGTGAGAAGCCTCGGGCAACAAATCTTGCCTTATACTTCTCGACGCTCCCATCAGCAGCTTTCTTTACCTTGTAGATCCATCTTGATCCTACAACTGATTTTCCCACCGGCCTTGGAACAATCTCCCGCTAATCGTTTCCGAAATGGAGTCATACTCCTCCACCATGGCATCTACCCATGTGTCTCCCCCCCGTGGCCGCTTCTTCCTGGTAGAATATGGCTCTGCCACAATACACTTGCTCATAAGAGCCATGTATCCAAAACATATCGGCCGTGACCGGCCTTTAATCGTGCTGTGATGTAGGGACTCCTACATTTTGTGCCACATCCACCTTCAGTCTCTCAGCTTCTGTGGTACGATTCTTGCCTTCTTTGATGTTTGGTTCTTTATGAGTGGACTCCTCCACTCCATGAATCTCCTCCTGTGGCTGATCCACATCCAGAGGCTCATCTTTGGGAACAAGAAGTTCCTCCTCCGCATGCAATTATAGCTCCCTCTCAAGCGACAACTTCATGGCTTTCACCTCATTAAATTTTATATCCCGTCGCATAACAATCATCCCACTGTTTAGCAAATACACACGATAGTTATGGGGTGTTTCTGTGTACCCCGCAAATATCCCAACTTCTGCAGTCAGCTCCAACTTCTTCCTGGCATCCTTCGTCACATTAATGTAAACATGTGAGCCAAAAATCTTCAAATGAGAAATATCAGGCTTCTTACCAGTAAAAGCATCTTTGGGTGTACTCAAGCCAATTAATTTATGAGGACAATGGTTTTGCACATAAACCGCAGTGTTGCATGCTTCCGCCCACAAGTGCATCAGTAGGCCCTGATCATGCAGCATCGCTCGTGCAGCACCCACAATCGTTCTTTTCTTTCTCTCTGCAACCCCATTCTGCTGTGGGTTATGAGGCGCTATGAGTTCTCTTTGAATTCCTTCTTTGCTACATAAGTCTTTAAATTTTCCTGATATGTATTCACCACCATTATCGCTCCTTAGAACTTTCACCTTCTTCTCCGACTCCTTCTCCACCAATGCCTTGAACTCACAGAATTTTGAGAATGTTTCACTCTTCTTCTGCATGAAGAAGATCCAACATCTACGAGAAAAGTCATCAAAAAATATCAAATAATACATGTGTTTTGTTGTTGAAGCAACCAAGAATAGTCCACACACGTCTGTGTGAATTCTCTCTAGAATCACCGAAGCACGGTTCTCCTTCTCATGAAAGGTGGTCTTCACAAAATTACCCATTGTACAACCTTTGCACTGATCTGACTGCGCAAGAGTACCCTTGGGAAGTCCAATAGAAATTTGCTGCAAAATTTTCAAAGTGCCATGGTGAAGATGGCCCAATCTCCTGTGCCATAACTAACCCTCATCCCATCTCACCACTTCTCCTGCTTTGCCCACCATTGCAGCGCAGCCATCTACCTCCAGCTTGTAGAGATTCTTAATTCGAACCCCTACCTTCTTGGTTTGAACCGTTGTTTTATGTTGAAGGAAGGCTTTTCCCTCACTGAAAACAACATCATAACCCTTGTCTTCCAGCATTGCGACTAAGACCAAGTTCTTCTTCAGACTTGGAACATGCATGACATTCTTCAACAAGAACAAATTACTAGACTCCCTCTCAAAGGTAATGGTCCCAATGCCTGTCGCACTATACCGACCTTCATCGCTCATTCCTATATGCATCTGGAGGTCCTTCTCCTCCAAGTCACTAAACAACTCTTTGTCTCCCGTCATATGGAAAGACGCACCACTGTCAAGATACCACACCGATCCCATGCAGCTTGAAACCAAGCATACGATCAAGGAAAAATCCAGCTCAAATTGTGAGGCTAAGGCCTCTCCAGTTGCAGATCCAGCAGCCTTCTTATTCTTCTTCTTCTGTGGACAGTTAGTGGTGAAATGTCCATGCTCGTGACATTGAAAACACTTCAATTTGAACAAGTCCTGCTTCTTGACTTTCACACCAGATTTAGAAGGATTTTTCTTCCCCTTCCCTTTCCTTGCTTTGGCAACCAAAGCGAAATTCTCTTCATCTTCATTTTTTTATGAAGATCCATCCCTGGTAACCTGCCTTATCTCCTCCTGCACAAAATCCGACCAAAGTCGCTCCCATCCTGGCAGTTTCTCCCGTCCATTGAAAGAGTCTTCGTAGCTATGCCAACTCTTCGGAAGCCCAAGGAGAGCCAAGCTCACCAAGTCTTCATCATCGATAGTAACCCCTGTTTGGTCAATTTAGTGTGTCCTAAATTGCTGCATTTAATTTGTCAATCCGGGATTTGTAAGCTGATGAAGTGCGGCGCACTATATGTGCAAGATAACCTATTTCTTAACTTTTTGTCGTTTTTGGTTTTCTAAGATGAAATGGAAATTCTAAAATGAAAACAAGTATGGTTATGTTTGTTCAAGGAAATGATATCCTCTATAATTATTTACCAACTTGAAACTTAAAAAGGAATTTGAAAATTACAATGACAAAACTTGAAATGAAATGAAAATGCACTGCTGAAATGAAAAGATGCTACTAATATAATGAATCAAAACAGTGAACTAGTGAGCATGAAACCAAAATATTCTTGCTGCTGTCTAAACACAAAATAAATTATGCTGAAAGAAATCCAAAAGTTGCAATAAAGTAAATTTAAATCAATTTACATCAACTTGTCTTCTGATCCCTCATCATTAGTCCAGCTATGATTTTCGGAAGTAACCATAAAAAACTTGAGTAACTGATATCTAATTTGCAGAAAGTAAACTAATATCAAACCATACATTCATAATTCAATCCCTCACCATCAGTCCACCTATGGCTTTCGGAGGTAACTGAAGATGTCATGCACAATTTAATATATCTAAATTTGCAGAAAGGAAACTAATACCAAACTACACATTTCATAATACAATCCCTCACCATCAGTCCAGTTGTGGCTTTCGGAGGCAACTGAAGATGTTATGAGAAGTTTAATATATCTAAATTTGCATAAAAGAAACTAATACTAAACTACACATTTCATAATACAATCCCTCACCATCAGTCCAGTTGTGGCTTTCGGAGGCAACTGAAGATGTTATGAGCAGTTTAATATATCTAAATTTTCAGAAAAGAAACTAATACTAAAATACACATTTCATAATACAATCCCTCACCATCAGTCCAGCTGTGGCTTTCAGAGGCAACTGAAGATGTTATGAGCAGTTTAATATATCTAAATTTAACTATCGAAGCAAATGAGCAAAATTGAATTAAACAAAGCAGTACTGAAATTAAACAAAAACTAAGAAAAACAAATTAGCAGCAGAACAATGTTAATCCCATGTCATTAGTCAAAAATCTATGAAAATGCCTGGGCTGCCTATCTATAACCTGAAACAAGAACACTGATCGGTGATTAACAACATAAAACATAAAAGACAGAAGTGAAATGGAAAGCATGAAAGTTTATAAACATAAATGAAGCATATATACCATGAAAGATGCAATGTATAAACATGTGAATGGATTATGGCACAATGAGCTTTAAAGAAATAAAACAAGAACTATACACTAATGCACAAAACCTTAGCTGAGCAGGGGCCTTCTACACCAGCCTTGGCAACAATCTTCAAGTACGAATTAAGTCTGAAAACAGAGTCTTCTTATATTAAAATGCAGTCATAACAGTAAGGTGGTATTACGGCACTAAGGCAGCGTAATTACATTACAGAGCAGACTAATAAAAGATAACAGAGACTAACATCGACTAACTCTATATGCATATGCAAACGCGTTATATATAACAAAAGAAATATAATTGTCTCCTAAAGTTTATGCTGGTGGAGAACACGTAGACCATTACGTCCACGGATCTAGGATCATGGCCGTATTGCAAAGTAAATCTATGAGGAGTGGATGCTTGAATTCGGCTATGGAGCCATGCACAGATGTCAACTTGTCCTCCGCAAGCTCAGAAACGGCCATATGAACCTTCACGTGACACGAAACAGAGTCATGTCACCGTGAGACTCTATGGTTGACTTCCATGTGGACACCTTTGACCGCGGCTTCTTTAGATGAGTTTGCTCGAACCAATAGGACACGAACCATGTCCACATCATTTCTGACTTGCCCATGTGGCTCGTTTTTCCTGTAGACACCTGTAACATAGAGTTTCACAAAATAGTTGCGGAAAGTTGCAGCAGCTGCGGAAAGTGGCAAGATTCCGCAGCTAAATGAACAAAATCTAAATCAAACAACAGACACAAAAATATAGTTAAAAACCATGTTAGATGCTCTTTTGCAATTAACATACAATGATATTGACAACTTGGGAGGTTCAGGTGGGTGAAAAAGGTATAGAAAAGTGTATGGAAAAGATGCAGAATTGAGACTCAACATACCCCCACTGTGAAGGTGTTGCATGTCCTCATGCAACCAAAATTTTGATATTCCTTCCTTAGTTCATATGCCTTGACACTTCAGCCAGCACATCCAAACCTCTCCTCCTCTTCCTTGGTGCTGCCAATATTCTGGGTTTCTTCATTAAGCACCTAAATTTGATATTAACGAGTGCTCTGCTCAAATTCTGGCATTTCCTTTTCAATTTCTTGTTCTTCTTCTGCCATATTCCTAGATGTAGCATGGTATTATCATGGATGATTTTGTCTAGTTTGCCTTGTTCTTTCAATGTTTCATTTTCATTTTTGATGTGTCTATTTAAAAGCTCTAGCTCAAAGACTTCCTGTTTTAGTGATTGGACTAAATCATCCTGTACTGTATGAGGCTGAATGGACGAAGTACTGGGACCTGTAGCTGCCTTTTCCAAAGATTCTATATAGTCATATAATTCCTGGCCTGTTTGGGGTCTATATCGTGTATAAAATATTGGGTCACTTTCAAAATGGAAGGAGAGTTATCTTCAAAATCTGGCTGAGAAGGGCTATGGTCAGATGGGGACTGTTCAGATGTCTCCTCTCCCAAATCAATGAAATGAGGACCCTTCATTTGTGTTTTCCTCAATTTCCCCTTAAGTCTGCTGCTTCTTCTCACACGCTGTGGTACACTATTTTTTTTGTTTTTGTTTCCCTTTTTCTGTCTTCTTGGCCACAGAGGACTGTTTTTGAAGATAAATTAATCTTTCAGATAACACTTGGTGATCTTCTTCTTCGGAAGAAGGGGTTTTATGTATAGCCTCAATAGTTTTTCTCTCTTTTGGTGTTATTGGCTTCTTACCTTGATTTCTTTCTTCTTCCTCTTTGACAGTCTCTCTTCCCTATCAGTTCTTTCAATTGTAGTAGTAGGAGTATTTTGGATTTCATCAATTGTTCTTTTTCTCCTACTTCTTCTTGATGTGCTACCTTCAGGAATTTCTTGAGTAGGAGTAATTTGGGTTTCATCATTTATTCTTTTTCTTCTACTCCTTCTTGTTGTACTACCTTCAGGAATTTCCTGAGGTTCCTCAAAGAATTTTCTAACCAAAAATTGTTCCCATGTGTCTTTCTTTTCCTTTAACTCCTTTTCAATCAAAATTTTTACAAGGCCGTGGTGATATAGATGGGGTTCTACATCTCCTAAATGCTTCTGAACAGTCACGGACATTTTCTTCAAACTATTGAATAGAAAATATGGGAGATTGAGTGTTTGATTATCTAGAAAATTCATCAGTAACCTGGTATGGTACATATACATGGACCCAAAACGGCCTTCACAGGTAATGAATTTCTGAACAACTAGCAGCAAAGTAGCCCATTCCTCTTTCAATGCATGCACAGGAATTCCTCTTTTAAAAAACAGTTATGTCCATACCTTGGTTTCGTAAGATTGTTCTCCATGCTTCATCACTGATGCTTTTATTCTTAAACCAACGCTCACCCTCTTGAAGAAGTTCCGTGGTTGTTGCTATAGATGCTTCATTGACCGCAAACTTAAGGTCTCCAATCTCTGCTTCCAAGCCATTAAACTACCTTGCGAATGCCTTCGTCACTTCTTTATGATAACCTTTGAATTTCTGGATAAACCGCAGCCAATTTGCTTTCTTCAATATATCCCTTACTTGCGGATATCCCTCCATAAACTTAGGTCCTTCCGGTTCTGCTCTTAGCAATTTACCCATTTTTTTTTTTCTGCTCTTCACAAATTTGCCTGCGTGAGGGTTCAAATGGAAATAGAACGGCTGAATGCACAGAGATAAGCGCAATGACTGTGGGTAAATATCAGAGAATGGATATACAGATTATAACGTAATAGAGAGCGGAATGGAGTGAACAGAACAGAGAGGGGTTTTCGTGAGCACAACAGAGAGCACGACAGAGAGATTAATAGAGTATAACACATCCGGCAGCATTTTGAATTTTGGTGGCTTTGGAATCTTTTCCTTTTCCTTGGTCTTCAACTGGTTACTCTTTATTGGTGTCTTGAATGCTCCATGTCTTCATTTTTGATCCTCTCACCTGCATTTTATTTCATGATTATGGAAATAACTTCTGACTGTACATTCTTTTGAAAACAGAGTAGTAGCTGCGGAATCTGCTTCTGGCTGCGGAAACTGGAGTCAGCTGCGGAAACAGATGTCAGCTGCGGAAACTGACACGGCTATTATTTGGATGGATGGAGATGAACAGATGACAAATGACCAGATGGAAATGGTCATGAAAAAGATTTTTATTGATGAAATGGAATGAAACAGATAAAATGAAATGGAATGGAGTGAAATGAAGTGAAATGAAATGGAATGAAGTGGGATGGAATGGAGTGGGTGGTCACAAGACTTGTGAAATAAAAGAGAGATTTTTTTGGAAAACATAGAGTGTCAGGTGTTCCTGATTTTCACCCTATATTTTCTGTATAAGACTGCCAATCAGTGATTGGTTTTCAGGCTTATACCATTTTTTTTTTTTTCTTTTAACTGAAAAGAACAAAAGCTAGGCTGGTGGAGAAGAAGAATTCTTCTGTACCAGCCTGATTGCAAAACTTTCTTGAAACATTTTGACAAAATCCTCTTTTGAGAGTGGCTTATGATAAACTTTCAATCTATGGCCATTCACAATAAGAGGAGTTTGAAACTCATCAATAGTCTTGATTCTTACCGCTCCATTGCTAAAGATCTTGTCAATCTCATATGGCCCAAGCCAATGAGTCTGAAATTTTCCTTGGAAATATTTAAACTTGGAATCAAATAACAATGCCCAATCTCCTTCTTGAAACTTCTTCTCTTTGATGTACTTGTCATGCCATTTAGCTCTTTGATATTGAACTAGATCAATTCTTAAAATTGCTTCTTGTCTGATCTCATCTAACTCATTCAACTGCTCCATTCTATGCTTTTGGGCTTCTGATAAGTCCATCCCCAACTGAACTGCTATCTTGAAGGTCTTGACTTGGAACTCAATGGGAAGCAAGACTTCTTTCCCATAAACAAGTTCATAGGGAGAATGTCCTGTTGTATTTCTCCATGTAGTTCTGTAGGCCCACAAGGCTTCAGGAAGCCTTTCTGCCCAATCTCTTCTATGTAGATGAACAGTTTTGGTGATGATGCTTTCAAGAACTTTATTTGTGGACTCCACTTGACCATTTGCTTGCGGATGGTAAGGAGTAGATCTTCTGTGCTTGATTTTGTATTCTTCCATCAATTTCTCCACCAAATTGGATGTGAATTGGCTCCCCTGATCTGTCACAATTTCTCTTGGAACACCAAAGTGAGTAAAAATATCCTCATAAAGAAAATGAACAACTGAATTTTCAGTAGCAGATACTAATGCTTTGGCTTCTACCCATTTAGTAACATAATCAGTACAAACCAATATATACTTCTTTTTCTTAGATGGTGGATTAATAGGTCCAGTGAAATCTAAAGCCCATTTTTCAAAGGGTTCAATGAGTACCTGTGTTTGCAATGGCATTTCACTTGAAAGGGTAGGTTTCCCTACTCTTTGGCAGCTGTCACACCTTTTGACATATTGTTTTGCATCTTTGAAGAGGGAAGGCCAATAATATCCTAAAGAGAGGATTTTATAGGCCGTCCTTTTGTCTGCAAAGTGTTCGCCGCATGGTTCATCATGACATGCCTTAAGAATATCAGGCATTTCATCTTCCCTGACACATCTTCTGATCACAAGATCTGGCCCTGTTTTAAACAATTCGTTAGAAATCCATGAATATCTTGAACTCTCCTGAATAATTTTTCGTTTTCTCTTGGAAATAATTGTGAAGGTAGTTTCCCTGTAACCAAATAGTTAGCAATATCTGCATACCAAGGGGTCTTAATAGTTACTGCAAACAAATATTCATCAGGAAACTTATCTTCTACAGGAGAATCTTCTTTAGTATTATGAATTCTAGACAAGAAATCAGCTACTGTATTCTGTTTTCCTGGTCTATCCAACACAGTAATATTGAATTCTTGCAAAAGTAAAAGCCATCTTGTCACTCTGCCATTAGTAGCAGGTTTGTTCATTAAATATCTAATTGCAGAATGGTCAGTATGAATAAAAGTTTCATAGCCTGTTATGTAATGTCTAAACTTATTAATTGCATGAACAACGGCTAAAAACTCTTTTTCAGTCACAGTATAATTCAACTCTGTGGGAGTCAAATTTTTACTGGTATAATAAATGGCATAAGGAACTAAATCTTTTTGACCCAACACAGCTCCTAGAGCTGTATCTGAAGCATCCGTAGAAATATGGAAAGGGAGTTTCCAATTTGGTCCTCTCAAGATAGGTGCTTCGGATATTCTTGTTTTCAAAGTTTCAAAAGCTGATTGACAATCAGGATCCCATTTGAATTCACAATCTTTTGTAAGCAATTTGAAGAGTGGAGATGCTATTTTAGTGAAGTTTTCTATAAATCTTCTATAGTAACCAGTAAATCCTAGAAAACTTCTAACATCTCTTTGACAAATTGGAATAGGCAACTTGGAGATGACTTCAACTTTTGATCTATCAACCTTAATTCCATCTCCTGAAATATGATGTCCTAAAACAATCCCTTCAGTAAACATCATAAAGCATTTTTCATGGCTTAATGAAAGGTTTGTTTCTTTACATCTTATAAGAACTTTTTCCAAATTTTCTAATGCCTCTTCAAATGAATTACCATAAACTGTAAAATCATCCATATAAACCTCTACACATTCATGGATTAGATCAGAAAAAATTCCTAGTACTGCTCTTTGGAATGTTGTAGGTGCATTACATAACCCAAAAGGAAGTACTCGGTAGGCAAAAGTTCCCCATGGACAAGTAAATGTGGTCTTATCTTGATCTTCAGGTGCTACCTGAATTTGATTATAGCCACTAAAACCATCCAAAAATGAAAAGTACTTTTTACCTGCTAATGTGTCTAATGCCTGATTGATAAAAGGCAAAGGAAAGTGATCCTTCAAAGTTGCTTTGTTCAATTCCCTGTAATCAATGCATACCCTCCATTTACCATTCTTTTTAGGTACTATAACCAAAGGAGAAACCCATCGGCTATCTGAAAGTGGATAAATGAAGTTTACATTGAGAAGTTTTTGGAGCTCTTCTTTCACTATCTCCCTAAGATTTGGATTCATCCTTCTTTGAGGTTGTCTGATTGGTCTATTGTTTTCCTCAATATAGATATGATGGATACAAGTCTTAGGATCAATACCTTTCATGTCAGTATACTCCCATGCAAATGCAGTAGAATGTTTTTGCAAGATTTTGGTTAGTTCTTCTTGTTGTGATTCTTCCAAAAGTTTGTTGATATTCAGTGTTTTTCCTGGAAAAATCTCAATAGTAGAACTACAAAACTCTTCCATAAAGTAAAGAGACATTTGTC
This sequence comes from Pinus albicaulis, assembly GCA_034641835.2. Classification (NCBI taxonomy): domain Eukaryota; kingdom Viridiplantae; phylum Streptophyta; class Pinopsida; order Pinales; family Pinaceae; genus Pinus; species Pinus albicaulis. The sequence continues at coordinate 206,634,232 of CM076575.1, read as the reverse complement.
TTGATGATAAATATTCTATGTCAGATTCCAACTGAAATTGTGTGGGGTCATATTCTGAAGATGTCTCAAAACTTTCTAATGTGTTCAGAATTTGACTATCCTCACTGATTTCAGAAATGGTAAAGACAGGTTGTATAATGTCCTCATCATCGACCCATTCATTGTCTCCTAATTCTGTGATTGCTTTTGCTGGAGGATACAAATTGAATTTCTTTGTCAAATTACCATTAGAAATGTACATGTCCCCGGATCTACAACTAATAAAAGCATCAGCTGTGGCTAGCCAAGGTCTTCCTAAGATAAGTGGGTGCCCTCCTAGATTACTCTTGGGAGTCAAAATCATAAAATCTACTGGATATTCCCAAGAATATAAGGAGACTGAAATATATTCTAATACACCATCTGGTTTGATAATTGATCGATCTGCAAGTTGCGGTAAAGTAGGTGTAAAAAGAAGATTAGGAATTTTTAGCTGTTCCATAGTCTGTCTACTCATAATGTTGATAGCAGCCCCTAAGTCAATCAATGTGTTTGGAATTTCTATCCCATTTATATGTGTCTTGACAATTGGACTTCCTGGATCTACATACTTTTGCATGGTAATTTTTCCCATCATAATATCTGCAATCTTTCCTACCAGGTGGATTCTTCTTGTGTCTTTTAGTTTCCTTCCCGGTCTTTTGAAACTCAACTCCTTTATGGTTTTTGCTAGAATAGGAATCTCTCGAATGGCTTGTAGCAAGGGAATCTTGATACAAACATTCTTCAATTCATCTAGAAAGTCATAGTTAGGCAACAAGATTTGTTTTTCCACCCCTTGTCAATTTGTAGTTTTCAGGAAAAGGAGGTGTAGATGAAGATGCAGGTTGCTTAACTATAGGAGTTGTGGGTGTTGACTTTTCTTTTTCTTTTTGAATGCTTGAATTTTGAAGAGATTCTTCCTAAGAACCCTTATTGACTTGAAGAGAATCCTCCTCAGAGGTATCTTGCTCTTGAATATCTATAGAAGGTTTTTCTAAAACTCTACCAGATTTGAGTTGTACATCGTTGAGAGGAACAATCATATAGGTAGGAAATTTTTGTCCTTCTACCATGTAAGTATTCTGAGGATTCTTATTATTAGGATTTGGCAATGGCTGAGCTGGAAGTTGACTTGTCTTTTGTTGGTATGGGAGCATGAGTTGAGGATTTGGATTTTGTTGAGAAGGTTGTTGTTGTGGAAATGGCAATGAAAGTTGTGGATTTGGGTTTGGAAGTTGTGGAGCTTGTTCATTTTGAAAAGATGGAGGATATTGATAAAATTGAGTAAATCTCCCATAAGGATTTTGCATCCCTTGTACCCATGGCTGATATGAATTTTGATGTTGAGGCCAAGGTTGTTGCCAAGGATTCCAATTTGGTGGGGTTTGAAAATTCATAGGGTTGTTAAAACCTTGAGTTTGTTGTCCCTGCCAAGGTCTTCTTGCAACAAAACAAAGAGATTCTACTGAATTTGGGTCTTCTTGAAAAACAGCTTTGAGTCCAGGAATTGAAGGACAATACTTGATCTCATGATTCTCTAAGAAAATCATACATGTTTCTACAACTTTTTCATCCAAGGGACATTCCCTCAAAGCATGTTTCTTCCTACATTTTGGACAAAATATGGCTAAAGCGTCTGTTTCTGCTTTCTGCTTGTTTTGGATTTTAAGGGTGTCTAGTTGTTCACTAAGGCTCCCTAAGATATCAGTTTTGAACTCATCAAGCATGTTACCAATCTCTGCCCTACTTACTGATCCAGTTGCAGATTTGTTAGCCCTAATAAGAGAAGGATCCCTAGGCCCTTTTTCTGTTTTAGATTTTCCTCTTGAGAGATGGACACATAGTTCTGTTATATCACGAAGTGGGAGTTGAGAAATGTCTCCTTTCCCCATCATGTTTAAAATATCTATCCATTCATCTCTAATGGCTTTTAATATGAGGGCTTTCAAGGTTTCATCATCTAAGTTGCTCATCTTTGCTCTTTTCAAGTTGTATTGAAATCTTTAAAGTAAGTCTTCCAAATTTTCATCTTCTTTTTGCATCATTTTGAATACCTCATCCTTGTGATTGGTGGGCATACAATATTCCAAGTATCTATCCAAAAAATTTTGTTTCATATCATTCCAAGTCCTAATAGATTGAGTGGCCAATCCCATGAACCATTTCAAAGCAGATCCCTTCAAAGTTGAAGGAAACAGTTTGAGTTTTTGAGAGTCTTCCATATAGTCATAGGTTCGGCACACGACTTCAAACTCAAACAGAAATGTTTCGGGATCCTCACTTCGCAATCCATAAAAGTTAGGGAGGACAGATGGTGAGATATTTTTCATCGTTGTATGAGTTTCCTCATCAACTATAGGGAATCCAAACAAGTTGTCTCCTTCCCTATTTCTTCCATTATTTCCTTCACCATTGTTGTCTCCATTGTTTCCTCCTCTTATACCTCTACCTCTACCTCCATCTATTACTTCCTCTGCCATGATAGTTTCTTTAGAGTCCTTAAAGTCCTCTAGTTCTTCTACCAAGGGAGGATGAGAGAGAGTCTCTTTGTTTTCTAAATGAGATTGAGTAGATGGTATAGGAGAATCCTCTAATTCAGCTGCTCATTGAGTTCCAAAAATATTAAGGCTAGGGGTAGATGGTGGTGAATCTGGTCTATGCCTTGAAGAAGATGGAGTTGTGAAAATCGAACTCTTGGCTTTAGCTATAAACCTTCCCCTAGAATCTCTTGCTCTATGCATGTCATTTTTTTTATTTTAAAAAAAAAGTTGGGCTAATAATTCTCTTTCTGATCTTCCAGATCACACTAGGTGCAAGAAGAGAGCATACTTGAGAAATTACTAAACCAATAACTCTCTTTTCTGATCCTCCAGATCACACTAGGTGCAAGAGGAGAGCATACTTCAAGAAGTTATCAAGTTTTCCCTTCTTTTATGATTTTATGTTTTTTTTTTTTTAAGAAATTGGCTACCTAGTTACACTTCCTCGGCAACGGCGCCAAAATGTTTGGTCAATTTAGTGTGTCCTAAATTGCTGCATTTAATTTGTCAATCCGGGATTCGTAAGCTGATGAAGTGCGGCGCACTATATGTGCAAGATAACCTATTTCTTAACTTTTTGTCGTTTTTGGTTTTCTAAGATGAAATGGAAATTCTAAAATGAAAACAAGTATGGTTATGTTTATTCAAGGAAATGATATCCTCTATAATGATTTACCAACTTGAAACTTAAAAAGGAATTTGAAAATTACAATGACAAAACTTGAAAGGAAATGAAAATGCGCTGCTGAAATGAAAAGATGCTGCTAATCTAATGAATCAAAACAGTGAACTAGTGAGCATGAAACCAAACTATTCTTGCTGCTGTCTAATCACAAAATAAATTATGCTGAAAGAAATCCAAAATTTGCAATAAAGTAAATTTAAATCAATTTACATCAACTTGTCTTCTGATCCCTCATCATTAGTCCAGCTATGATTTTCGGAAGTAACCATAAACAACTTGAGTAACTGATATCTAATTTGCAGAAAGTAAACTAATATCAAACCATACACTCATAATTCAATCCCTCACCATCAGTCCAGCTGTGGATTTCGGAGGTAACTGAAGATGTCATGCACAATTTAATATATCTAAATTTGCAGAAAGGAAACTAATACCAAACTACACATTTCATAATACAATCCCTCACCATTAGTCCAGCTGTGGCTTTCGGAGGCAACTGAAGATGTTATGAGCAGTTTAATATATCTAAATTTGCAGAAAAGAAACTAATACTAAACTACACATTTCATAATACAATCCCTCACCATCAGTCCAGCTGTGGCTTTCGGAGGCAACTGAAGATGCTATGAGCAGCTTAATATATCTAAATTTGCAGAAAGGAAACTAATACTAAACTACACATTTCATAATACAATCCCTCACCATCAGTCCAGCTGTGGCTTTCGGAGGCAACTGAAGATGCTATGAGTAGTTTAATATATCTAAATTTAACTACTGAAGCAAATGAACAAAACTGAATTAAACAAAGCAGTACTGAAATTAAACAGAAACTAAGAAAAACAAATTAGCAGCAGAACAATGTTAATTCCATGTCATTAGTCAAAAAGCTATGAAAATGCTCGGGCTGCCTATCTATAACCTGAAACAAGAACACTGATCAGTGATTAATAACATAAAACATGAAAGACAGAAGTGAAATGGAAAGCATGAAAGTTTATAAACAGAAAAGAAGCATATGTATCATGAAAAATGCAATGTATAAACATGTGAATGGATTATAGCACAATGAACTTTAAAGAAATAAAACAAGAACTATACACTAATGCAAAAAACCTCAGCTGAGCAGGGGCCCTCTACACCAGCCTTGGCAACAATATTCAAGTACGAATTAAGTCTGAAAACAGAGTCTTCTTATATTAAAATGCAGTCATAACAGTAAGGTGGTATTACGGCACTAAGGCAGCGTAATTACATTACAGAGCAGACTAATAAAAGATAACAGAGACTAACATCGACTAACTCTATATGCGTATGCAAACGCGTCATATATAACAAAAGAAATATAACTGTCTCCTAAAGTTTATGCTGGTGGAGAACACGTAGACCATTACGTCCACAGATCTAGGATCATGGCCGTATTGCAAAGTAAATCTATGAGTGGATGCTTGAATTCGGCTATGGAGTCATGTACAGATGTCGACTTGTCCTCCGCAAGCTCAGAAACGGCCATATGAACCTTCACGTGACACGAAACAGAGTCCTGTCACTATGAGACTCTATGGTTGACTTCCATGTGGACGCCTTTGACCACGGCTTCTTTAGATGAGTTTGCTCGAACCAATAGGACATGAACCATGTCCACATCATTTCTGACTTGCCCATGTGGCTCGTTTTTCCTGTAGACACCTGTAACATAGAGTTTCACAAAATAGTTGCGGAAAGTTTGCAGCAGCTGCGGAAAGTGGCAAGATTCCGCAGCTAAATGAACCAAATCTAAATCAAACAGCAGACACAAAAATATAGTTAAAAACCATGTTAGATGCTCTTTTGCAATTAACATACAATGATATTGACAACTTGGGAGGTTCAGGTGGGTGAAAAAGGTATAGAAAAGTGTATGGAAAAGATGCAGAATTGAGACTCAACAACCCCCACCCTTCCCAGTTCATCCTCGCAGTGGACAAACTTCGTGAGCTATTTTGGAATATTGTCGCCTTTCTTCATTTTTATTTGTCTGAGCTTGTCTTTAAGTGCCAACTTCCTCTAGTCACTTCTGCTTTGGAACAAGTCTGTCAAAGCCTTCCACATTAAGAATGGAGTGGATTTCCCGTGAAGACTGCACACAATGTGGTCCTTCACACCTTCCAACAGAATCCTCCTCGTCTTTGCAGTCTTCTTTTACCATCCATCAAGTAATGTAGCATCGCTAGATCTCGGCTTAGGAACATCGCTATTGATGAACTCCTTCAGCCCATTATCCTCCAGCACTGCCTCCATCCTGTCCTTCCAGGCTATGTAATTCAAGCTCCCATCAAGGGCATACTCCAATCTCAACCCGTTGAAAGAAATTTCAATGTATACGATTTTTGCACCAAGAATATTCTGTAGAAAATTCGAATTGTCCACCAGCACAAACTCACTTCACGATTGCAATCTTCAATCAACAATGCTCCGATACCATGTAGAAATTATATGCACTAAGCATGCATATGTCCTAGATCCACCTGATCTCACACTATTTAACTTTATGCAAGATATTGAATCTATTCCACTTGCTAATTTTTTGCAGAAAATTTAATTGCACACACATGTGAAGCATAAACAAAAATATTCAATAGCACATAACACAATTTTTAACCAGGAAAGCCTAAAGCTGAAAACCCCAACAATATATTATGTAACATGGAGATCATATGACAATCTCATACAAACATACAAAGCTTATCACAAGCTCTCAGTACAGTACAATCGTCATACACTAATTAGGCCTAATCTTGCAAATCCATGCACCGATCTTTGCCACCTGCTAGCCTGCCTCCACTGCACAATATTTGCTAAAGAATAGCTCTGAATGAATTCAAAATACTCCATCCTTTACTGCGCAATCCTCATTGGCATCTCCTTCAGGTATTGGATCTGTCCAGTTCATCCACTATGATCTGTGAGAGATCGTTATCTTGCCCTTTCACTGTCTCTCCTTTGGTCTCCACTTGAAGCCTGCATGTGCGCCGTTATTGTTGTATTAATTGTTCACTTGATTAATGAGTTATTGTTTGTGAATTAATTAACTAATTAATTCACTCCACTCTCACTAGTGTATCATTCAGTTACACTAGATATAACTAGCTCAACTGAGTCTAACTGAGTTAAACTGAATACAACTCCATAACTACTCTTTTAACTATGTCATAACTCTGCCACTTGAGTTCTAACGGAGTCCTCCATGCATTAGCTCCAGTAAACCATTGGGAATTGCGTAATTACCTCAATCCACTGATGTGCCACATCTATGCACTGAAACAAAGTGCTCCAAGAGAATAAGTTGTTGTTTAGTGTCTGATTATTATTAAGAGCTAATAATAATCGACATGCATCTATTTTTAGATCAGCGATCTATAAATAGACTTCGCCTAATATTCTAAAAATAGAATTTCATCTATTTTTCCAACTTGACCAACCATCCACAAATAGCATCCTGCAACTTTTGAAATATGATCACCATGTCTAAAAATAGACTTGCGCCAAAAATAGCTTGCGGGCCCACTTACTGAAGGCGACTCTTTTCACTAAGCTCATCATCTTGTTGAATCTCAACATTGGTCATTTTAGGCACTTGGTAGATTCAGAGTTATGGATCTAAACTAGTTGTATACACAAATAGTTCATGTTTTTATTTGTAAAACAAAATATCATAGTTATGTCTAAATAAATATATAATTTAATATATTTCACTGTTTTCAAAGATAATTAGACATGAAGAGGTCCCAATGAGTGAGTCTTAATAGTTCATTTTTTTTTTAATTTGTAAAACAAAATATCATATTTATGTCTAAATAAATATATAATAAGAAATTGGTGGGTGGGGAGCCAAGTGGCACAAATTTAATTTTTTAAATTTATTAAAAGTAAGGGACCAATTTTTAAATAAAATTTGCTTATATATAATTGAATGTTATAAATAATAATGAAAAAATTATCATGGAAGAACTTGTTATAATTGGAATAATCTCAAATTCCTAGTTTTTTAAATTTATGAAAAGTCAAGTCAGCATAACAAACTCTAATACACTATAGTTGTTCATAAGAATTAAGAATAAACATGTGGAGTAACTTATTATAATTGGAATAATCTCAAATCCCTAATGTTTTAAATTTATTAAAAGTCAAATCAACCTAACAAACTCTAATACACTGTAGTTGTTGATAAGCATTAAGAATAAACATATGGAGGAATTTATTATATTTGGAATAATCTCAAATCCTTAGTCAAATCCCTAGTTTTTTTAAATTTATTAAAAGTCAAGTCAACCTAACAAACTCTAATACACTATAATTGTTGATAAACATTAAGAATAAACATGTGTAGGAACTTATTATAATTGGAATAATCTCAAATCTCTAGTTTTTTAAATTTACTAAAAGTCAATGCAATCTAACAAACTTTACTAACTATATTGTTGATAAACACTAAAACTAAACAAACCATATTACTTTGAGAATCAATATAACTCTTCCATTAAAACAATAAAAATAAAAATAACCAACCTAACCTCAAATTGCAATTTGCAAGTATCACTTAATTAGCCATTGTGATTCCCACTTTGCAAATCAATGGTATAACACTTCTTATTTGCCAATTTTAGCGCATTTTATAGAGTTTTTTCAAAGACGAGGAGTTATTTAACTAAGCTGTACATCAAACGTTAACTTTTAATTCAATTAAAATACGAAAAAACAGATTATACGCCGTACAACACTGACAACGGGGTCTGTAATTATTCAAGTGTCGTCACGTTTATTGCCGTCCGATTCGAGGAAGTTGGAATGAAGAAAAGAACGTTGGATTAGTAACGGTTGGCAAATGTAGGAATTCCAGCTGTCAAGAATATTTTAAAAAAATAAAATGAGAAACAACTAATGACATTACCCATCATGGCTGGGTCTGACGTTGTGAGCGTGACACTTAAGCATGTGAGGGAAGATGATTGCGTGATTCCACTATCCGGCGAAGACGGCGGTTTGACTGTTTATATTGCAGGGGGAGGCGGTTTATTAGTGTCTGTATTGCGAGGGTGTTCTTGCGCTCTCTTGGCGTTGGGATCTTTTTTTCTGGTTTTCTTGATTTCCTGGTATCCGACAGCGACGTTTCTTGATTTTCTTGGTATCCTACAGCGACATTTCTTGTTATTCCCAGAGATGGACGCCTCCACAGTTTCCTTTACGTTGCTGGTGCTCTTCGTGGCCTTCTTGTTGATGAATCTGTTCGCACCTTACGCCAATGCGCAGGCTGCCGCCCCTGCTGCCACGTCCGACGGTAACAGTTTGCCCTTCCATTTTATTTCGACAATTGGGGTCTTTACGGGATTTTGACATCATGTAACGGGGATTGAAGGAATGTGTATTGTTTTTGCAGGGACGGCCATCGACCAAGGGATAGCATACGTGCTCCTGTTCCTGGCGCTGGCTATCACCTACCTCATCCATCCCCTCGACGCCTTCCCTTACAAATTATTCTGAGCCGCTGGCGATTCGTTATTCGTTTCTTGACAGAGGAGCGAAAGGGGCCTGGCCCCAATTTGTATTATAGATGGAACCATGAGCACTGGATTTATCTATTTGATGTTGTGCTGGATCGATTTTTTATTTTTTATTTTTCCATTTATATTTGATTTGGAGATGTACATATATTTGATTTACAATTTGTCTTAATCTTTAATTTTTCTATATCGATGAATGCTGTTGTAAGCCATTAGGCTACTTTTGTTGCGCTCTTTTGAAGATGGCTGCGGCTTTTCGCAGACGTCAGACATTATTGCTGTTCGATTATAATGAAGTTGTTGGATATGTGTGGCACAAATAGCTGAGGGTGTTAAAGAAGAATATTACAGCTGGTCACGAATGTTTAAAAAAAAAAATTAAAAATTGTCTCTGAACTATTGAAAAATTTAGTTGAATTTAGGTGGGATTAATTATAATGTTAATAAAAAGAATTGGTTTAATTGGGGATGTTATTGAGAATTGTGATGTTGTTACTTGTTCAACTCATTTTAATGAAATTTAAATTAATAATTTTATGGAACAAAATTATGGTTTGTGTTTTTAAAGAAAATATATTTTTAATTAAATAAAAATTTAATTTACATATTTTTGTACTAAATAATTTTTTATAAAAATATTTTATATTGCCAATAATTTTTTAGCAATCATATATATTAATCATATTTTTCTTTTATTTAAATATATAATTTAATTTACATATTATTATATTAAATAATTTTTTTTAATATACATATTTTATATTGCCAATAATTTTTTTAACAATCATATATATTAATCATATTTTTCTTTTATGTTAGTAATGATTTAATTTACATATTTTTGTACTAAATAATTTTTTGTTAATTTACATATTTTATATTGTCAATAATTATTTTTTTAAAAAGCAATCATATATATTAATCATATTTTTATTTTATTTAAATATATAATTTTTTTTAACAAATATCCAACACATATATTAATCATATTTTTCTTTTATTTAAATATAGAATTTTTTTAAGAAATATCATAAGATTCCATAATGTTCTTTTTTAAAACCTAAAGCAACTAGTTTTTAATTTGTAAAATGAAACATCCATTTATAACTTAAAAATCAACCAATTTTTAAATTGTAAAATGAAATATCCATTATAATTTAAAAGTTTGTTTGCAAGAACATCAAGATATTTTTTTTTTCAGAAGGAAAAAAACGCTGTATATATTAAAAGAAATATATGACAGTACATGATCATCAATACAATCTCAAACTGTTATTAAAACAACGAGAAAACCCCATATGCCAAATACATCCAGAATACACTTCTGAAGAGAAGTAGTTCGATGTTCATGGCCAACAACATAACGGATAGTATAAAACATATCCACGAGATCATCCCTGTATACATAGAAAAGAGCCTGCAGAGAGAATATGCAGCATCATATTCATGAAATAAAAAGAAATAAAAGATAACTGAAATGAAAGAAGGCAAACAAAAAGGAGAGATCCATAGTGTCTCCATGACTGATAAAAGGCTGTCTTGCTAGGCAAAAACCAAATCAGGCTCGCTTGAAATACATCATGCATGCATGACATATGGAGTCCGAGTCACTTGATAATAATGGTTGATCCACTTTGAAGAAGAAAAAAGTAGCCCTGGACCAAGCCAAAACCCCTGCACAACAAAACAGGCTCGCTTGATGAACTGTCCTGAAAACAAAATAGCACCTGCAAAAAGATGAGATTGGTCCCCATGATTGGGGGAGATCCGGCTCCCCAACTCGATCCGGAGATCCGACAGCTTACTGCATATTTGTAAAGATGAATTGGGGAGATGTGAAAATGGTCAAATTTATAAAATAAATCTATTTTGAAATTTCAAATTACAGTCAAATATATTCTCCTCTCCTTTTGTACCTTTTATAAAATAGATCTGTTTTGAAATTCCGGACAAATCTATTCTCCTCTCCGTCTGTACCTTCAAGACTCTCGCCTGCCTGCAATAATCTGTTGCAGGTGAGAGGTCGTCCCACCTGTGCTCTCCAAAACCTACCGAATTGAAGCTTTGTGCGAGGCTACAGATGAATGGCCAACGTGGTATTGGAGTATTGATGTGTTTGGTTTCTGAATTTGAAATTTTTTGTTTGCTTGTTTTCCTTTCATCATTGATCATTTTTTAAGGGAGTTTGCCTGCGGTTTCCCCATCGTTGGGTTATTGAAAATATAGATTTTGTATCTTAAATCAAATCAGTTATACTACATAAGTTGTTTCAGTTTTTTGGTGTGCTTAGTTGTGAATGTGACAATAACGTGTACACACTTTTTCCCAACGTTGCTATTCGGTATCAACTTTTCATTCGAATGACAATGAAGAATTAGCCATCATTTTGTAGTGTGGGACCCATGAACCAGAGGGTCCAGGAATAATTGTAGTGTGGGACCCATGAACCAGAGAGTCCAGGAATAATTAATGGTGGAAACTTGGATTTCTCGGGTATAAAAATGTTTTGAAAATGATTTTTTAAATCAATAAAATTAATATAAATATATAATAAAAATGGTTGAAGTATAGTTGTAGGTTTTATTGGAAAATAAAGTTGTCAAGGTATTTCAATCACTTTATTAATGTGGTTGTAGTTGATTGGATATAGTTGACTATGCTTAATCTTGATTTACTTGGTTAAATGTAGTAAAAATAGTGTTTAGAAGAGTAAATTATGGTTAAAAAACTAGACTAGATTTATCTTAACTTTAGATCTACCAAGCAGCTGAGAGGGATCAAATCTCTCTTTACTCTAAAATAGGTTTGAATCTCTCTTTACTCTAATAGAGGTTCCAATCTCTCTTCACTCAGATCTCTCTTTACTCTAAAAGAGGTTCAAATCTCTCTTTAATCTAAAAGAGGTTCCAATCTCTCTTCACTCTAAAATAGGTTCGCAACTCAATATTTGATTCCTCGCTTGGTATATCCAAACTTAAGTTGGGTATAGCCTGGTTATATAAAACATATAATTCATTTTTTTTGTTTTGGTTACATTTATGCCCATGGGGCTTTGGATTAGTCATGAATGGGTGTTTTTTTAAGGAATTCCATGTGAAAATATCACTAGTTCAAATACCCCATGGGTGTTTACCTGAAAAAATACAAAATAACATTTATAAATATAGTTTAACATTCTTGCAATACTAGATTTAAATGATGGAATCTACTAGGAAAAATAATAATCGCAAAATAAGGTGATATATTCTACCATAAACAAGTCATAGAAAAGATCATAGAAATATAACTAGAGCCAAGAGGAACATTTTGTAGAGGAGCCTTGCGAATTATCCTTAACTCCTAGCAACCTATATCCAATTCAAATCTAGCCCTAGCGAGTGGAATTTAGCCCTAGAGAGTGCATTCGATAATAAGAAAATATAGCCCTAGAGAGTGCATCCACTTCTTCATAGGATCCTTCTAGACATGTTTAAAGGAAATCTAAGTGAAAAAGGATAATAATAGTTTACTGCTTTGGAAAGGGAGCTTAAGAGAATAAATTACAAGATCGTAGAGGCCCTTGATCCGATAAATACCCCCTTGAGAATCTCCAAAACATTGAACAAAATGAATGCCCTTATGAAGGCTCGTGAGATTTGCAATGTTACTCGAAGAGAGACCCAACCTAGCCAAACATGAAATGTGTGAGAGTTTGAAATGTGGATGATCCTCTTGAAACCCCAATAAGAGGTGGTACCTTGAATTGCTCCAACGAAACAAGCCCAAGGTAATTTGAGGGGACAAACAAGGGACAACATCCAAGATTTACAAACTTTGGACCACAATGTGAATGGCAGTGGGAAGTTTACCTTCAAAGAGTGACATTTTGAGTGAATCAAATGAAGAGCCATCTCAATTGCATGGCCTTGCCATTGAAAAGGGATCATGATGGACTTATTGTATTTCTTTCCAAGATTCTTTTGCAAAGAGGGGAAGAAAGAACTTAATTTCCACAAATTTTTGTGCCTCCATGGAAATAGACCAGGGTCCAAATCTTGAACAAGAGCAATGTATCCAACTTTTGGACTGTAGTTGCTAAACAGGTTTATAAACTGGATAAGTTGGTCAACACGATCCACTAAGAGGAAACAAAAAAAATTGTAGGGATTTGATTATAAGATTCCTACAACTATGTGAAGTCATTGTTAACATGTAAATCCTTGTTGTAAATTGAATAAGTGAGACATGATACAAAACCATGTCTCATAACATGATTTAGAAAATAAAATCCATCATCATTAAGTCTATGAATGAGTATAGGAGGAAGAAAATGTTGATTTTGATATCCAATCCATGGGTCCTTGCCTAATAGGACTTGTGAGCCATCCCCAATGCACCAAATCTATTATCTATCGATTAGACCTAATAACTTGGATTATGGATTTCCATATAATAGAGCAATTCGATAATTTTTTGTCTTTATCCTTGATCCAATCCAAAATAGAACATGTGGGGAAATTGTTTTTCTTTTATACCATATGCCCAAAGACCATAACCTTGAATTAACCTCTAGATACTTTTTGCAGCTAGGGCTTGGAGAACATGAAAAAAAAATTTAGCCCCCACCTACCTAGAGCCTTTAGTTTCGCCACCTTTTCCATGAGGCAAGCACTATGGGATTTTTGTCTTCACATCCTATGAAAGAAATATGAAAGATAATTGTCAAATTTTACCTAAAATGCCTTTCTAATATGAGATAAAGAGGTCCATTGGACCAAAAATGGCTTCAAGAATTGCTTTTATGTTATGCAACCAACTCACAAAATAGAAAATAATAATAATAATAATAAAAATAAAAATAAAAATAAATTAAAAAGAAGAAGAAGAAGAAGAAGAAGCATACATCAACAACATGAAAAATAACCTCTTCGAGGGGGGAACCTCCTTTACATCACATAAACGAACAATTATTGGATGATACAAATTACAAGACCTCCTTGATATATATATGAGTCTAAGGGGCCATGATATAATCAGAGCCTACATAAAAATAATAATGTAAGGGCACAACAATAAAAATAGTGAGCTTCTATAGGGAAAAATAATAACAATATAGGGACTACATGGGCACAACAATAAAAATAAGGGGGGTACACTAACAATAAAAATAGGGGCTACATTAGTATTAAAGGAACCTAACATTCCCCTCTCCTTCCCAAAACTGTTGTCCTCAGCGCTTGCGTAGTTCTAGATGCTTTTTTATAAAATTCTCATCCTCCCATGTGGAATCTTCAATAGGAAAGTTCTTTCATTTGATGAGATACTCTGAAATTGATTGATTTCGCAGTTGTCGAGTTCTTGTTTATGTGACTGCTTTAGGTTCCAATATGATTTTTCCTTGCTCATCAAGTTTTGGTAATATTGTTTCAACTGGGAGCTTGTCACTTATAACCTTCTTTAAGCATGAAACATGGAAAATTAGGTGCACTCGAGAAGATGCAAGAAGGTCTAATTTGTATGCTATAGTACCAATATTTTGCAACAACTTGTAAGGACCATAGTACTTTGGTGATACTTTATTATCCTTCTTAGCTAGCTTGAGGGACATTTGTTTGTATGGTTGTAGCCGTAAAAATACACAGTCACCTACAACAAAACTTCTTTCGTTGTGATGCTGATATGCCTATTGTTTCATTCAATTTGTGCCAAAGTGAGGTTATCCTTTAAGAGTTGGAGAATTTGTTATTGATGCTTAATGTGATCTTCCACTGCTTGAACCTTGGAATTTTCTCTTAAATATGATGTGATCGATGGTGGATGATATCCATAAAGTGCCATAAATGGGGTCATTTTTGCTGCAGATGGAAGGAAGTGTTACACCACCATTCAAACATAGGTAACCACTTGACCCATTATGTTTTTTTATCAGATAAAAAGCAACGAAGATATCCTTCCAAACATGTTTTCACTATATTAGTTTTCCCATCATATTGAGGATGAGAAGATGAGCTGTGAGCTAATTGAGTACCCAGACAAGAAAATAATTTAGTCCAAAAAGTTTCAGCAAAAATGGGATCTCTATTGCTTAGAATAATCTTCGGGTTTCCATGTAGCTTTTGAATTGTTTCCATAAATGCAGTAGCAACCTTACTGGCTTTAAATGGGATAATGCACAAAAGTGTGCATACTTGGTAAGTCTATCAACTACCATCATGATGAAACTCTTTCCTTCAAACTTGGGTAAAAATATGAAAAAATCCATTGAAAAATCCTCCCAATGTTGACTTGGAATGGTTAAAGGTTGTAATAGACTAAAGGTCTTAATTATCTCCACTTTACTTTCTTGGAAAACCATACATTCCGCCACAAACTTTTGAATGTCAGATTTAAGTCCATCCCAAAAAAAATTCCTTCTTGACCCTGAGGTAAGTTTTTAAAAACCCCGAGTGCCCTCCAAAGGGAGAGGTGTGCAATTCCAAAAGAATATTTTGTTTGAGTTGGGAATTATTACAAAGATATAAGTGATATTTGTACCATAATGAATCAATTTTCCAGCTAAATGTATCAAATTTTCTGGGATCTTGTTGCAGCTTTTGAATGAGTGTCCACACTTCTTCTTCATTCTTCTATTTATCCCTTGATTTCGTTATCTAATCTAGTTGGATAATAGAAATGACACAAAGCAATGCTTCCACATCCTCATCCTTTCTTGAGAGTGCATCTGCAACAACATTTTGTTTCCCTTTTTTGTAGATGATTTCAAAGTCATAACCCAACATCTTTCTGGCCCATTTTTGTTGCTCTTCTAAAGATAACATTTTTTCCAAAGAGTATTTAATACTATCATGATTTTTTTTACCTTGAAGTGTCTTCCCATTACGTAAGGTCGACATTGATTTAGTGCATGTAGTATTGCCAACATTTCTGCTTCTCATTAATAGGTTTGTGTAAATATTTTTCTTTGAATGGACAGATTTCAAAAGCAATGGGTCTTCTTTCTTACATTAAAACAACACCAATTCCATTTCCTGAGGCATCATATTCCACAATAAAGGTTTTTGTGAAGTATGGCATAGGTAAGACCGATGCTTAGCACATTGCCTCTTTAAGATGTTAAAAGGTCGTAGTTTCTTCTAAAGTCCAAGAAAACGCATCTTTCTTTAGTAATGTTGTTTGAGGTGGTATTATTCTCCCATAATTCTTAACAAACTTACGATAATACCCTGTCAACCCAATAAATACTCGAAGATGCTTTATGGTTGTGGGGATTTTTCATTCCTTAATGGATTTAACTTTGTTATGGTGTACCTTAAAACCCTGATGAGATACAATATGACCCAGACATTCCACCTCATGTACTACAAAGAAACATTTGGAGGTTTTTACACATAATTTTTTCTCCTCCAATATTTTGAGCACCCCGTCAAAATGTTGAACATGATCCTTCTGTTGGGCGTAATAAACAACCTAACATTTAATTGTCAATCCAGGAGTTCGTAAAATTAGAGGTGCAACACTGGAAATGCCATAGAAGGACTTCAACAACCTACACTAGTTAATTCAATGACACTACACCATTCTGGAAACTTGATTCACTCAAGAAAAATACTTGCCACAAACTTTGTTAAACAAATAACACTACACCACTCTGGTACTGGAATAAAATAATGATTCGTCAAATTTTGATAGAAAGAAAACAAGCTTTCCAATTAATTCGGAAAGACCTGGAAAATAAAACAATATGTTCTTATGACTAATCTCAAGTGCTTAGGATTCAAAAAGAATAATTTAACTGTTAACAGATATATTTCCCTTTTAAAGTGACCTATTGCTTAACTTGAAATGGGTTTTTTTCCTGCACTGAGTAATTTGTTCTGGTACTAAGGTTTCGAATTCCTGCACCAGAATATTACATTCATGTACCCGGAACTCGTTATTCTTAGACTAAGTATTTCGGCCTGTACCAGGGTATCGGTTCTTGTACCAAAAAAAAAATCTTGTACTAAGAAATCAATATTCTTGTACTGAACTTCCAAACCACTTGCATAAAATATAAAGTGTGCTAACGAGAAAGTGTTTGCAAGGCAAACCAGAGTCGTTACACCAACCTTTGGTCATCTAACCATTTAAAATTAGATGGATCGAAATACATCATGTAAGACCAATTTTACCATAATAAAATTACTTTCAATATAAGAAATAATTTAATAAACCATAGTTTATTAAGTTATTTCTAGTCCAAACAGGAAACACCATGAGGAATGATTAAATAAATCCTTATTTATTTGATTTTCCTCTAGGAATAATTAATTAAACCACTGTTTAAATAATGTTCCTGGTCATATTTAACCCAATTAATGAGAAATAATTGGATAAATCATTATTTATCTTATATTCTCTAGGAATAATTAATTAAATCATTGTTTAATTAATTTTCCTTGTTAAATTTGACTAAATCATTTAGGAATAATAAAACAAATCATTATATGTTAAATTATTCCTTAACCCCATACTTGAAATGATAAATAAATCATTTATTTGTTTATTATTTATAAATAAAGAAATTTAACCAATTTAAATTCCTTTTCCTTCCAACAAAATATAATAAAATATTCCAAGCAGTTAGATCCAGATCTTGGTTAATATTTTATTATGCACCATTATCAAGGATAACTCAATATTTTGTTATAAAAAAGAGGGGTTTCCATTCATTATTTACCTTTGATTATTTTATCATGATCGGACTTTGATCCTCTTATCACTGTTATGCTTTGATCATTTTTTATTATTGTTTTGCTTCTTCAACTCCCATAGAGTTCAACACGTCTTGGGTTTTCTATCCGAAACCGATTATCCTCCACCTCATTCTGTCACCATATCAGGCACCAATGTAGGTGTTGGTCCTCAAGCTGGTGGTAGCCCCGACCCTAATTCTGGAGCTGCTACTAGTGGAACCACTACCATAACTGTTCCAACTACTCCTTTGCTACCTTTTATGGAAGGTTTAAGCCTCCTCGATTTTAGCTAGTTAATTAACGACCCTATGCACCATGATCCATGTTGGCCTGTTATGCCAACTAATATTCCTTCTGACATCCTTAAGTTTGAAGGAAACTCTAGAGAGGACCCTACTAATATGTCTGCTCCTTTCACATGTGGTGTTCACCTAATTCTATCACTGATGACTCCATCCTTCTTCTGTTATTCCAACAAACGCTCATTGGAGACACTACAAAGTGGTATATGGACCAGGCCTCTGCCTCACATTCCACTTTTGTGACTCTTACTAAAGTGTTTATGTCCTACTTCCAGCTACCCCTCTGATACGATACCAATACCGAGTTGTTGACCACATTCCGTCAAACTTCTTCCACCCGCCTTTCTGACCATGTCCAAGAATGGTGTAGAAGGAGGAGCTTATGTCGAGCTCCCACATTCGATGACCGTGTCTATATGGATTGGTTTCTCAAAATTATTTTTCCTTCTATCGGTAAATATGTCGCATCTCACTTTCCTCAGAAAGAGGAAGAAGCTCTCCAAATCACGTTGAAATATGACTTGATCTACGCCCAATCTGGTTATGTTTATACCATTTTACTGGATCTTCCTAGACCTTGTGGTGCCAAAGAACTGGGGGCATCTCACGCCGTCTAAGGTATCATTGGATATCTTTCACATTCGTTTACTCATCCTCCCATGGGTTATGGTTTCCCTCAGGGAGGGGTCAGCTCCTCTAACACTTATGCCCCTCCCGACAGCATGTATCCAGGACAAAGCACATTTGCTCCATTGCATCAACCGATGCTAGGGCCTGTTGTTGCTCAACCTGTTTACCCCAAGTCTCAACCTCCTTTCTATCCTTATCCACAACACGGTGCTCCAGCCCCTATGATATCTACACCCCATCCTCCCATGCCTTCTCAACCTCTGCTGCAACTTCCACCTCCCCCTCAGAGTCAGGTGTATGCACAGCAAAGTGCAACTCATCCACCTAATTCCAAGAAAAATAGGAAAGTAAACCAAAGTAAACCAGCCCCAGGTAATCAATGGCGCCAAGGTAACCAACCAAACGCACCCCAAGGGAACCAGCCTAACATTAATAACCAGAAATAGAGTGATCATCCCAAGCAGAACAGGCCTCTTCATACAAACAATCCTTGTTCATGTTGTGGTGTCCATGGCCATTATACTCATGATTGTCCCCTGTTACCCCATATGTGCCAGTTGTGGGAAGCACAAGCAACACCTAGAAGACAGAAAGCCACTGCTTCAGCTCCTCCAAATACTACACCAGTTCAACTGAATTTTTTCACTAATCCTTTCCCTTAGCAAGGATATGTGGCTGCCCAACCCCCTCAAGGTCAAGACGCCCCTCAACCTTCACAGTCTGGTACCCCTGAATACCAGATTCTCATGATGAATTCTGAAGAGGTTAATACCGTTGATGTTAGCCTTCAAACTTGGTTGCACCAATATGGAAAGTCACCTGCTTCATCTACAACTGAGTCCCAAACTAAATTTTACATAGTCCATTTCGACACCCAATTCCTCTTTACAAATTCCTTAGCCACGAGAAAAGGTTATTCCCAATATCCCCAAAGGGCCATTACAAAGAAATGTTGCTTTTGCCAAAACCGCCCACACTTACAACATAATAGATGACTTGGCACAATCTCCTGCTGCCATGTCAACATTGGAAGTCCTCCAGTCATGTCCTTCGCAACATAAAGCTCTATTATCTGAACTGGGCACTATGGATCCTTAAGATGATCGTTTGATCATCTTTGATGTTAACAAGTCAAAACATCCCCCCTTACCTTCATCCATCACATTCCAAATACCTATCAAGATTCGTAATGCTCTTGTCTCGCGTTGTATCAATGACGAGGGCGCATCCACCTCAATGATGTCTATCACTATTTGGAATAAACTCAAATCACCCGACTTAGCCCCATCCACCATCACCTTGCATGCTTGGGACAGTCACCCTTCTCAGCTCCTTGGCATGTACCACAAGTGTCCTATCACTCTTACGGGAAAGATTTTTTGTATTGACATTGAATTCATTGATGCCCCCTTGGATTACAATATCCTCTTGGTTCGTATCTATAACTATGCGACATCTTCTGTCGCATCTGCAGTTCACCGTAATATGTGCTTTCCAGACAATGGAAATATTGCTACCATTGATTAGTTGACATATTACGAACCAAAGTCTCAGACCTCCCTCAAGTCTATCATATCTTCAGTGGTTGATAAGCAATCAATCACACCTCTCACCTGTGTTTCACCTAGAGTCTATAAAGATTCCACCTTACTTGGTGCATTCCCTGGTCTCCCTCCTCTGATTGTTGACCCCAGCTCGTCGAATTTTTTCAGGATGCAATCATCTCAGACTAGCCACAAGCGGTTCGGTTCAACCAACCAACAACCAGCGCGTTTGCAACCTGCTGGTGGTAACTCAACGAAGCCTTTAGGACCTTATTTTCAAGGACCTTCTTGCTATGTTGGTGTCTCTTCCACTTCGTTTCAACCAGAAATAGTTTCCCCTAGCCTTAAACAGTTGGGAGCCATTCCGCCAGGCCATTACCCTTTCGATTAGATACTATTTTTCACTCCCCCCTTTAGAGTCTTTTTGGTGCCTATTATGGCTACGTTGAGCCTTCCCAATTTGACCCTGGGGATCCCAGTCTGGTACATTGATCCCCCAGCCGAAACCCTGCCTGGTTAGCTCAAACCTTATACTTCTTTAACTTTGGACCAACTGGTCGCTATGACACCTCCCTTTGCTTCAGTACCTCAGCCACCTCAATGGAAATCTACTCCTGTTGCAAAATCCTCTAGTGAGGGGGGCAAAGCTAGAAATAAGTAACCTAAGGATAAGTGTTGAAGAGGTAAATCCCCTCTGCAGACAGAGGCGATCCCTACTAGCCCAAATCGGGTCTAGAAACAATCAAACACGCTACAATGCAAGTTCCTAATTGCAAAAATAAAAGTGCGATAGAAGGCCTACCTCAGGTCCAACGTTGTTGTCGTTGCGGGGAGGACAGTGCTCTCGATCCCTTGCTCCGACAGGTCACAATTCCACCACTTGACGCGATCGAACACCTGCACGTACAAGAAACAAGATGAACATATGAGCGTAAAACCATATAATTGCAATTATGTGTTAGTCAGAGAGGACACAACTCATAAACAAACATGAACAACACGAGTGGAACTATAATCGTAGTCGCTTATATTAATGAAACAAAGGATGATACAACCTAGCTCTGACACTGAAATCCTCCTTCGGAGGGTCGCTAGCGGAACACGTCTCGAAAAAGCTTGTCGGGGATGGGACAAGCCTCTCTCTTCGGATGTCTCGACAATAATCTCCTTCCTTGGATTTGGCCTTAAGGGAATGAATCAAGGCTCTTGCAGCATTAGGCTCTGATGGCTCTTGGGAACTAGCTTGCAAAAGAGATGAGCAAGCTTTTATAGATGGAGGAAGGGGAGTTTGGATCCCTATAATCATGGGATTGGCCCTATCCTCAAGGAAGCTTTCATGAGAGGTGGCAAACCACTTCCTCTACATGGAGATCCGGAGCCAAACCACCCAACTCAAATTAGATACCAGTTTATGGATTGGTTAGGACGAAACTTCCGCCATTTATTTTTAAAAAACACCCTTTATTAAGCCTAGTGTGAGTGCGACTTTGAGACAGAGCACCAATTGGCGCGCCCTCTTTGGAGTATTTCCCCCATTGGCACGGGAATAACACTGGCTAGTCGCACCAAGGATGAAAAGGCTATTTTTAGGGTTTTTCACAAGGAGATGTCTTCAGGGGAATGAAAGTCCATGTCTAGGGGAATTCCATGAAAGTGTTTTTAGATCATGTCACTGCTCACAGGTCACGGAGTAAGCCCTCCAATGTGCGGGACAGGGAATTGTAGTGACAGTGACAAATTGCTGTGTAACAGATGCCCCCTAAAACATGAGGCCCGAAAGAGAGAGAGGGGTGAAATGCTTTATGAGAACGTGTCCAACTGAAAACACCGCCGTCGAAAAACCTGCGTAGAGAGGTACAACTGATATCTCAGATACATGATATATGTGGTATGGGTGCAACCATCCATAACAGAGTATACAATAATCCAGATCCAAGGTATGGACGCATCCATCCAGTGAGGAATGATAAATAGACTCAGGTATGGTCGCAGCCATCCAATGAATGAGTCATGTAACCAATCATAATAATCCACAAAATCGCAGCCTGGATTATAACAAACAGAATCCAGGGTCTTGCACTCCATCTCGACCCGAACAAAGTACAAGTTCAAACATGTGAATATGTGAGCTGAAGTCGAACATGCAAGAACATCGCCTGATTACCAGCCAATGATCAAAGCTGTTAACAGACGTGAGAGGTACCACTAATGATGACAATGGCCCTCAAGGTACTATAGGTACAATCTACGGCATGTGAATCAATGAGTTGGTGTCAAAAACCTGTAGAATCACTCGATCGGAGGCCAATAATGAAAACCTCACGTCGAACGCGAAGAACCTGCCATTGAGGCATGCAGGCTCCAAGGTACCAGAAGGGAGTCTCTAGATCAGCTTCCTGGATAATGAGCTGAAGTCGACAGGAAGTGACTTTGATCGAAGGTGGGCCATAGTGTTTCCCACATCATCGACATGAGACAGAGGAACATAATTTCTTTGTGAATTAAGATCAGATGAGAATCAGAGGAAGGTTGGTACTTGCATAGGTCAACTTCTCTTGAACATATAAACGGCACGACAGTGGATTTGGCAGCATTTGACATCAAAAGAGCAAGAGTCATGGTGACAAGGCAAAGAGCAGATGAGAGGTCAAAAGGGATCACCCAAACCCACGGAGGCAAGTGGAAAACCAGATGAGATGTCCCCAACCCGACACGAATGCGGAAAAGTGCCATGTTCAAGAGCGACATCTGCCCAGGCCGACAATGATGCGCGGTTCCATTTTTTACCATTTACGGCGAGTACCTCTTTGTTTACACAAGCAAAAAGGATACCATATGCTTTTCATATAAGTCGAGTCCTTCGGACGAATCCATCCTAGTATATTTAACGGAGCCTAGGAAGGAGAAACTCGAATAACGTCATTACGGTGGATCACGATGTCATCGGGGTTTAACGAGTCGCAAAGGAATAACTCAACATCTTTTCATATTTAGAGAGTTTGAAAAGACGAGCGGAAAAGTAAACTCCAGGTCCCTTTTCGTAAATAGTTTCTCAGATTCGAAAAGGTAGAAAACTATGTCTGAGAAAACCTCCTAGTCGCGATAGGCTAGGGTATTCCTTTTTCGTAAATAATCTATCCCAGCCCGAAAAAGGGGTAAACGTATACTGGGTAGATGTCGCTTCGCAACCAATTTAACGAGTTCAAAACGACAAGTGACTCGGCAATCTTTTCAATTTTCAAGAGTCAGAAAAGAGCTGAAAGTTGACTCCTCCTAGAGGAACGAGTGGTATAAAGGGAAGCAACTGGTTCCGGTAATGGTGGAACTTCTCAGAACAAGTAAAGGTTAAGAGGATGGCTAACAAGACCACTCATCGCAGCGGTTCCTCAGGAATTGGTAAAACAACCAAGTGAAGGCATATGATCGGCCAAGCAGATAGTGATGATGGAGTGAGAAAACCAAGGCTCATCTAGCAAAAACAGGCTGATAAAATGGCAATCACAAGGTAAAATGGGAAAGGTTTAATTTTTACACAAGCTTGAAATTAGGAAACTCTGCTTGAAGTTGGTTTCATTTTTACACAAGCTTGAAACAAAGATAAACTATGCTTGAAACCAGTTTCATTTTTACACAAGCTTGAAACGGAAACAAAGTATGCTTGAAAAAGTAAGCATGCCCCCGGCATGGTGACTCAATTCGAGGTACATGCCCCCCAAGCTTTAGTCCATATGAAAGGCAGATGGAGTGAAGGTTCAATTTACGAGATCAAAAGAAAGACTCGACTAGGATTTTACGAGATATGATCAGAGATTTGAATTGAAAGGGAACATGTTTCATTGTTTTAACGAGGTTGACACATTAAAGTTCCTAATTGCAACAATTAAGGGCGATAGAAGGCCTACCTCAAGTCCAACGCTGTTGTCGTTGCGGGGAGGATAGTGCTCTCGATCCCTTGCTCCAATAGGTCACAATTCCACCACTTGACATGATCAAACACCTACACGTACAAGAAACACAACGAACATACGAGCGTAAAACCATATAATTGCAATTATGTGTCAGTCAGAGAGGAAATAAGTCATAAACAAACATGCAAAACATGAGTGGAACTATAATCGCAGTCGCTTATATTAATGAAACAAAGCATGATACAACCTAGATCTGATTCTTAAATCCTCCTTCGGAGGGTTTACAGTGGAACACGTCTCGAAAAGGCCTGTCGGGGATGGGACAAGCCTCTCTCTTCATATGTCTCGACAATAATCTCCTTGCTTGGATTCGTCCTTAAGGGAATGCATCAAGGCTCTTTCAACATAAGTCTCTGGTGGCTCTTGGGAACTAGCTTGCAAAGGAGATGAGAAAGAATTTATAGATGGAGGAAGGGGAGTTGGGATCCCTATAATCATGGGATTGGCCCTATCCTCAAGGAAGCTTCCATGAGAGGTGGAAAACCACTTCTTCTACATGGAGATATGAAGCCAAACCACCCAACTCAAATTAGATTCCAGTTTATGGATTGGTTAGGATGAAACTTCCATCATTTATTTAAAAAAAACTCCTTAAAATGGCTGGCGCAAGTGTGACTCAAAGACAGAGTGCCAATTGGCGCACCCTATTTGAATGATTTCCCCCATTGGCGCGGGTACTGAACTGTCTTCCTGTGCCAATGCAAAAAGGGGTGTTTTTAGGGTTTTTCACAAGGAGTTGTCTTCAGGGAAATGAAATCTCATGTTCAGAGGGATGTCATGAAAGTGGTTTCAAGTCATGTCACTGCTCACAGGTCATGGAATGAGCCCTCCAATTGTGCGGGATGGGGAATTGTAGAGACGGTGACAGGTGCTGTGTGAGATGCCCCCTAAAGCATGAGGCCCGAAAGAGAGAGGGGTGGGAAATGATTTACGAACGTGTCAGCCCCCCGAAAACACGCGTCGGAAAACCTGCGTAGAGAAATACAGGCGATATCTCGGATACATGATATATGTGATATGGGGGCGTAGCCATCCGCAACGAGTATACAATAATCCGGTCCAAGGTATGGATGCTGGCCATCCGGTGAGGATCGATAAATAGACTCGGTATGGTCGCAGCCATCTAATCGGTGAGTCATGTAACTAATCATAAGAATCACAAAATCGCGGCTGGTTATAACGGAGGACGAGAATCCCGGTCTTCGCTCCATCTCGAGACGAACAAAGTACAAGTTCAAGCATGCGAATATGTGAGGTGAAGTCGAACATGCAAGAACATCGCCTGATTACCAACAATTAATGAAAGCTTTTAACAGACGTGAGAGGTACCACCAATAATGACAATGGCCCTCAAGGTACTATAGGTACAGTCTACGGAATGTGAATCAGTGAGCTGGTGTTGAACACCCGTAGAATCACTCGATCGGAGGCCAGTGATGAAAACCTCACGTCGAACACGAAGAACCTGCCATTGAGGCATGCAGGCTCCAAGGTACCAGAAAGGAGTCTCTAGATTAGCTTCCTGGATAATGAGCTGAAGTCGACAGGAAGTGACCTTGATCGAAGGAGGGCCATAATGTTTCCCACATCATCGACGCGAGACAGAGGAACATAATGTCTTTGTGAATCAAGATCAGATGAGAATCAGAGGAAGGTTGAAATTTTCCAGAGGTCAACTTCTCTTGAACATATCGGCTGCACGACAGTGGATTTGGCAGTATTTGACATCAAAAGATCAAAGGTCATGATGACGAGGCAAAGTGCAGATGAGAGGTCAAAAGGGATCACCCAAACCCATGGAGGCAAGTGGAAAACGAGATGAGATGTCCCCAACCCGACACAAATGCAAACAAGTGCCATGTTCAAGAGCGACATACTGCCGACACGACAATGATGCTGGGTCCATTTTTCCCCACCATTTCTGGCGAGTACCCAAATTATTTTTGAAAACAAGCTTGAAGGGGATAGCATATGCTTGTCATATAAGTTCGTCCTTCGGACAAAATCCATCCTAGTACATTTGAAGAGCCTTAGGAAGGATAAAAACTTGAATATCGTCATCACTACGAATCCAATGTCATCGGGGGTTTAACGAGTACGACAAAGGAAGAACTCGACATCTTTTCATGTTTTAGAGGTTTGAAAAGACAACATAAGTAATCCAACGAGTCCCTTTTCGTAAATAGTTCCTCGAGGATCCGAAAAGGCCAGAAAACTATGTCCTAAGAAAAAACCTCCTAGTCGCAATAGGCTAGGGTATTCCTTTTTCGTAAATAATCTATCCCAGCCCGAAAAAGGTGTAAACGTATACTGGGTAGATGTCGTTTTGCATCCACTTTAACGAGATCGAAAACAACAAGGGACTCGGCAATCTTTTCATGTTTAAAGAGTCAGAAAAGAGCTTAAAGATGACTCCTCCTGGAGGAACGAGTGGTATAAAGGGTAGCAACTGGTTCTGGTAATGGCGGAACTTCTCAGAACAAATAAAGGTTAAGACGCTGGCTAACAAGACCACTCATTGCAGCGGTTCCTCAGGAATGGGTAAGACAACCAAGTGAAGGCATATGATCGGCCAAGCAAATAGTGACGATGGAGTGAGAAAACCAAGGCTCATCTGACAAAAACAGGCTGATAAAATGGCAATCACAAGAGGTAAAATGGGCAAGGTTTCATTTTTACACAAGCTTGAAATCAGGAAACTTTGCTTGAAGTTGGTTTCATTTTTACACAAGCTTGAAACAAAGATAAACTATGCTTGAAACCAGCTTCATTTTTACACAAGCTTGAAACGGAAACAAAATATGCTTGAAAAAGTAAGCATGCCCCCAGCATGGTGACTCAATTCAAGGTACATGCCCCCCAAGCTTCAGTCCATATGAAAAGCAGATGGAGTGAAGGTTCAAATTACGAGATCGAAAAGGAGCTAGAAGTTTGAAGTTTTACGAGATCTTATCAAAGACTCGAATTGAACGGGAAAGTGTTTCATTATTTTAATAAGGTTGACACATTAAAAGAACTATCCTCAGTACACCTTGTTTCATGGTTTAAGGAGCTTGGTACAAGACAAGGAACTCTGCTCCAAAAACCTTGTTTCATTTTTTAAGGAGCTTAACATAAGACAAGGAACTCTACTTTGACTACCTTGTTTCATTTTTTAAGGAACTTAAGACAAGGAACTCTACTCCAACAACCTTGTTTCATTTTTTAAGGTGCTTGACACAAGACAAGAACCATGCTCTGAGCGACCTTATCATAATGAACAAGAAGTCATTTCTTCCAAGAGTTCCACACCCGATGGAAGGAAAACATCTTGGAAGTCTGGACCCAATGCCCACAACACACTATGCATGATGGCATCATCATTGAGTACAGGCACATGGTAGGTAGCCACATAGTTGACCTGCAGTGGGGCAGATACAATGGGTGGATAAAAACCAGGAAGGGATGATGGCGGGCCAGTTGCCACATCAGGACCAAAGAATGAAAGTTGATCAATGGTCACAATCCGTCCTTCATGTGGAAAACAAACCACATGAAAAAGGGAGGAGACAAGCGCTCCCATGGCATAGGTGTAATCGCGCCCCAAGAGAAGATTGAAATCCAAGGGGCCTGGAATAACCATCACGTCCATATGGATGGTTTTACCTCCCAAAGTAACAGGTAACCTTGGAAGGATCCCTAACGGTTGACTAGTTCTTTTGTTAAATGCCAACAGATTCTGCGTAACAAGCGCAAGCGGCGGCGAGCAAAAGGCTTGCCAAGTAGTTGAGGATAAAATACTAATAGTACATGCCTTTATTCTGGTCGTACCCAGCACCATTATAGACGAATGAGCCCCCCAATGTGCGGGATGGGGAATTGCAAGGATGGTGACAAATTGCTGTGTAATAGATGCCCCCTAAAGCATGAGGCCCGAAAGAGAGAGAGGGGTGAAATGCTTTACGAGAATGTGTCCAACTGAAAACACTGCCGTCGGAAAACCTGCGTAGAGAAATACAACTGATATCTCAGATACATGATATATATGTGATATGGGCGCAACCATCCATAACAGAGTATACAATAATCTAGATCCAAGGTATGGACGTAACCATCCAGTGAGGATCGATAAATAG
Source organism: Pinus albicaulis (assembly GCA_034641835.2). Taxonomy (NCBI): domain Eukaryota; kingdom Viridiplantae; phylum Streptophyta; class Pinopsida; order Pinales; family Pinaceae; genus Pinus; species Pinus albicaulis. Next base: position 206,606,176 of record CM076575.1, on the reverse strand, counting down.
ACTCAGGTATGGTCGTATCCATCCAATCAGTGAGTCATGTAACTAATCATAAGAATCCAAAAAATCGCAGCCTGGATTATAACAGACAGTAATCCAGGGTCTTGCGCTCCATCTCCACCCGAACAAAGTACAAGTTCAAGCATGCGAATATGTGAGGTGAAGTCGAACATGCAAGAACATCGCCTAATTACCAGCCAATGATGAAAGTTGTTAACAGATGCGAGAGGTACCACCAATGATGACAATGGCCCTCAAGGTATTATAGGTACAATCTACGGCATGTGAATCAATGAGTTGGTGTCGAACACCCGTAGAATCACTCGATCGGAGGCCAATAATGAAAACCCTCTGCAATGTCAGCTTGTAAAGACATAGTGAAACGCATAAGCTCAAGATGCTGAGAAGAAGTCTAATTGAGCTTACTGGATGTGAAGCTGAAGTGTTGAGGCAGACTTTGATCAGATGACCATAGTGTTTCACATCATTGAAAGTGAGCGGAAGACACTATCATCACTGTAGATCAAATTAGATAAGAAATGAAGGAAGGTTAGAAATTTTAGAGATTCAACTATATTGTGAGACATATCTAGCAAACCAGATCAGTTTGTGTGTTGACATCAAAAGATCAAAGGTCATGATGACGAGGCAAAGAGCAGATGAGAGGTAAAAAGGGATCACCCAAACCCATGGAGGCAAGTGGAAAACGAGATGAGATGTCCCCAACCCGACACAAATGCAGACAAGTGGCATGTTCAAGAGCGACATACTACCGACACGACAATGATGCTGGTTCCATTTTTCCCCCACCATTTCTGGCGAGTACCTCTTTATTTTTACACAAGCTTGAAGAGGATACCATATTCTTGTCATATAAGTCCGTCCTTCGGACGAATCCATCCTAGTACATTTAACGAGCCCTAGGAAGGAGAAACTTGAATATCGTCATCACAACTGAATCCAATGTCATCAGGGTTTAACGAGTTTGAAAAAAGGAAGAACTCGACGTCTTTTCATGTTTAGAGAGTTTGAAAAGACAGCAGAAAAGTAAACTCCAACAGTCCCTTTTCGTAAATAGTTCCTCAGATCCGAAAAGTTAGAAAACTATGTTTGAGAAAGCCTCCTAGTCGCGATAGGCTAGGGTATTCCTTTTTCGTAAGTAATCTATCCCAACCTGAAAAAGGGGTAAACGTATACTGGGTAGATTTCGTTTCGTGTCCACTTTAACGAGATAGAAAACGACAAGGGACTCGACAATCTTTTCATTTTTAGAGAGTCAGAAAAGAGCTGAAAGATGACTCCTCTTGGAGGAACGAGTGGTATAAGAGGTAGCAACTGGTTCCGGTAATGGTGGAACTTCTCAGAACAAATAAAGGTTAAGAGGCTGGCTAACAAGACCACTCATCGCAGCGGTTCCTCATGAATGGGTAAGACAACCAAGTGAAGGCATATGATCAGCCAAGCAGATAGTGACGATGGAGTGAGAAAACCAAGGCTCATCTGGCAAAGACAGGCTGATAAGATGACAATCATAAGAGGTAAAATGGGAATGGTTTCATTTTTACACAAGCTTTAAATCAAGAAACTTTGCTTGAAGTTGGTTTCATTTTTACACAAGCTTGAAACAAAGATAAACTATGCTTGAAACTGGTTTCATTTTTACACAAGCTTGAAATGGAAACAAACTATGCTTGAAAAAGTAAGTATGCCCCCAGCATGGTGACTCAATTTGAGGTACAAATGAGAATCTACTTAATGCATGCTTTTAATAAAAGAGAATGCACCCAATGTGATGTTCTAGTTTTCAATCATTAAACAATGTAATATAAGTTCAATGATGGATCTAAAAAAATACTTTTCAATGCAATGTGATCTAATGCATTCTAACGAAAAGAAAACTTTGAGACAAAAACTAAATGAATGCAAATCCTGTTAATGAAGGATGAAGGCAAAAGGGATGCAAACAAACACTAAGAATGCAATCGTTGTTTCAAACACTTTGTAACAAAATTCCTCCAAAGTTGACAAGACATATGAGGTCAAACATAGAGAGGACTTCCAAAGCATGAGATCAAAACAAGGCATTCTTTCCCTTTTACATCAAGAAATCATGGAGAGAAAACATTCCAAACAATGAGCAATGTAATCTATGCTCATACAGGGAAAAGACAGGAAGGGAAAGACACACTGGTGAAGGATTTAGGGAAAAAATCTCAATTTTCACACACCCTGAAATTGGCAAGACTTTGTCATTGACAACTAGCGCCAATTGGCGTGACTTGCTCACTGACAACTAGCGCCAATGGAAAATTGGCGCGGGTTGCTAACTGACAACAAGCGCCAACGCCTGAAAATGAAAAAACAAAGAATTTCTCCCAACCAAGACCAAACTCACCACTTCAAGTAGAATCTCTAAGACTCAAATGAACCATGTAATCTAGGCTCAAAGCGAGACAAAGTGGAATTTGAATGAAGAAGAAGCCAATCACTCAAATAACGCAATAAAATGATAGACAACCACCAAATTAATGCAGAGAAGCAATCACAAGGTTGAATGAACAGATAGAAACCACAAACTCCAAAGGGATGCTTGACGCACAATAGCACCTAGATGCCCTAGGGCTAGGATGCAAAATCGATAGAAACGGGCAAACAACCAAAGGATGAAGGTCACAGTCAGTCAAAAAGGGCTCCAGAACACTCAAACAGTCGAAAAAACAAGACCAAACACCCAGATCAGTCTCAGAAGGCTCAAAACACAGTAAACCCTAGCACCTTATAGTATTGGCGTGACTGTAAGGCTGAAACTAGCGCCAGAATAGAATTGGCGCGAGTGATACACTGAATACATGTGCCAGTGGGCGCGACTATCACACTGAAAAGCGCGCCAATTGAGTTTACTAAGGAAAAATGAAAAATAAGCAATCCAAGAAGCAGACCAGTGATGTTGGAGTTTAAACCAAAAGCCAAACTCATAAAAAGAGCCAGCCAAAAGAGCTGATCAAGCAAGCAAAGTCAAGAGTCGATCGAAAGACAAGACAATACTCCAAGTGTTCAGTTCATAAACTAGACCAGAGATTGACTGAAGCAGCATTGATCTACTTCGCTAAAGTAGAGCAAGAGCATTTTGGAGGCTATCTGGCTAACTTCAGGCTCCGTTTGTAGTTTATAAAGCAAACAACAAGCTAACTCCCTAGCGGAGTCGCCAATTTGTTGAAGAGGTAAAATGGGGATGATTGCCTTGTTTTGATCTCATGCTTTGGAAGTCCTCTCTGTGTTTGACCTCATATGTCTTGTCAAATTTAGAGGAATTTTGTTACAAAGTGTTTGAAACAACGATTGCATTCTTAGTGTTTGTTTGCATCCCTTTTGCCTTCATCCTTCATTAAGAGGATTTGTATTCATTTAGTTTTCATCTCAAAGTTTTCTTTTCGTTAGAATGCATTAGATCACATTGCATTGAAAAGTATTTTTTGAAATCCATCATTGAACTTAGATTACATTGTTTAATGATTGAAAACTAGAACATCACATTGGGTGCATTCTCTTTTATTAAAAGCATGCATTAAGTAGATTCTCATTTCATCAAAAAATGCATTGAGTGCATTCTTATCATTTGAAAAGAAAAAGGAAATTGTGCATAGATTACAATTGCATAGTTTTCGGAAAAGAGGATTTTGCATATATTACATTGCATTATTCGCATCGTTGAATGTTTGAAATTACTTTTGGATAGTGAAAGTCATCTAGTTTGGAAAAAGTTTCGGTTACAGTGTTGTTGTTTATTGCATCATTGTTTGAAAATCTTCCCTTAACTAGATAGCATTCATCGAATTGAAAGACTTATTTTCTCATATAGCTGCATTTAGGAGATTGTCATATGACATGCGCTAGGGCCTGAAAACTGAAACATAATTGAAGATAAACATTAAAATTTATTCAATTTACACTAAGGCAGTATTGAAACATTAACGAAATATTTAGAGGTCTAGGCTAGAGACGTGTTCCGGCGTCTTTAAACCTAGTAGCTGTCGTTCGCCTCTTGGCTTTAGACAACACTAGTACGGACTTGTGCTCCTCGTATCGTCGCGTATATAAAGGGAGACCCCACTAGGTTTCTATACTTTATCCATAGGAAGCCGAGTCTGCCGCCCTATACCTGTGATACATCGAACACAGCATTCAGGGAGATTGTCTGCACGTACGTCAAGTCCTTGGTTGATTTATCTTTCATTTTTGAAACCAAGGTGTATATTGCAGTTCACGGTTATTTGGTACACCCTTTTCCTAGAATTCCTGAGCAGTCATTTCGATCTTTTCTGACTCATTAAATTTGAAAATATCATCAAGCGCTTTTCCTTTCACGCTTGTTTCTAATCTGAAAGCGATAGAGTCACCTTTTGCCTGTTTCTCGACTCCTAAAAGATGAAACGGTAGAGTTTTGTTTCAATGTTTTAAAAATTAACTGCCAACGAAATATTCCTGAATAGAGTTAGTTTCCTTAGGGTGTTGTTCTAAGATCTTTTCTGATGGAAAATTTTCTGGAGTTCACCAACCAAGGAATCCCCTCCGATGGGAATCCGGGTCCTTTTCCTCCTTTTGGAAATGTTGGCGCTCCTTATATGGCAACGTTATCCCTTCCTGGGTTAACTGTTGGGTTGCTTGTTTGGTTGTTTTCAACCTCTGTGGTCCCAAATGTCTCGGCTACTGTTCAATCAGTTCCTCCGCCTGAGCAACGTCATGTTGATTCCAAGGTGGACCGCTCCCCTTCTTTGCCTGTTTCTGTGTCCTCCTCTTCTACTTTGTCTGGTGAAAGTCTGGATTTGAGTAACCAGGTGGCTAAGAAGAAGAAGAAGAAGACAAAGAAGAAGAAGTCTGATAAAGGAGAGGCTAGCTCTGCGGCTATTGCGCCTAAGAAGTCTCCTCTTGATAAACCTTCCAACCCTCCACGGAAAGTCAAGTTCCCTTGCATGCTGTGCACGGGAGACCATCTTCTTCGAGACTGCCCTGGCATTCCCAAGGTGCTCGAAGTATGGTCCAACGGTCATCCGCTATTGCCTTTGGCTTCTGGGAGTCAAGTTGGGGGCACGCCTTCAACTGGTGCTGGTAAGTCTCCTAAGAAGCAGGTTAAGATTACCAATCCCTGTAATTTGTGTGAAGGGCACCATGCCATTCACCTTTGTCCTTATATGGATGAAGCCAAGAGAGTTTTGGACAACTCGACTGTTTCTGCACCATGCCTTCCAGCTGGTTACAAGAAGCTTTCTTTGAGTCGTCCACCAGCTGATGCCACGATTGGTCAAGAGTCATCTTTGGTCGATCCCGTTCCCTCGAAAATTCAAATTCAGGAATCCGTTCCCGACCAACCATTGTTCGTAGGATCGGTTGAACTGGCCCCGTCTACGGTGCACCAGGTCTTTTCCATTGAGAGTGGACCTCACACCCCCCATGTCCTTCTGGTTTCTTCAGATTCTTTGGACTTGGAGAAAGATTCTCCTATCCCTATACCTCAAGAAGCTGCTCCTCCACCTCCCGTGATGGAGGTCCCAGAGGATACTCCTCCCACCTTCGAGATGGAGGTCGTAAAGGATGCTTCTTCTTCTTCTGTAACACCAGGGGAAGACCATATCGGTTCAATGGTAACCCCTCCAAGTAGTTTAGTCGCTTCCTTTGATTGGAATTGATTTGCAGGATACCGCCTTCCGTCTTATGTGCCTTTCGAGATAACAGTACAGGCCTTTGGTCTGGTCGTACCCAGCACCATTATAGACGAAGGCGCGTCTGTTAGTATTTTATCCTCAACTACTTGGAAAGCCTTTCGCTCGCCGCTGTTTGCGCCTGTTACGCAGAATCTGTTTGCGTTTAATAGAAGAACTAGTCAACCGTTAGGGATCCTTGTAAGGTTACCTGTTACTTTGGGAGGTAAAACTGTCCATATGGATGTGATGGTTGTTCCAGGCCCCTTGGATTTCAATCTACTCTTGGGGCGCGATTACACCTATGCCATGGGAGCGCTTGTCTCCTCCCTTTTTCGTGTGGTTTGTTTTCCACATGAAGGACGGATCGTGACCATTGATCAGCTTTCGTTCTTTGGTCCTGATGTGGCAGCTGGCCTGCCATCATCCCTTCCTGGTTTTTATCCACCCATTGTTTTTGCCCCACCGTAGGTCAACTATGTGGCTACCTACCCTGTGCCTGTGCTCAATGATGATGCCGTCGTGCATAGTGTGCTCGGGGCATTGGGTCCTGACTTCCAGGATGTTTTCCTTCCATCGGGAGTGGAACTCTTGGAAGCGATGATTTCTTGTTCATTATGATGAGATCTGTCGAAGCACAGTTCATTTTCTTGTGTCAAACTCCTTAAAAAATGAAACAAGGTCTGTCGGAGCACAGTTCATTTTCTTGTGTCAAGCTCCTTAAAAAATGAAACAAGGTCTGTCGGAGCATAGTTCCTTGTCTTGTGTCAAGCTCCTTAAAAAATGAAACAAAGTTGTCGGAGCATGGTTCCTTTCCTGTGTCAAGCTCCTTAAAAAATGAAACAAGGTGTCCTTAGGATAGCTCTTTTAATGTGTCAACCTCGTTAAAAAAACGAAACACGTTCCTGTTCAATTTGAGTCTTTGATAAGTTCTCGTAAAATCCCAGTCGAGTCTTTCTCTTGATCTCGTAACTTGAACCTTCACTCCATCTGCCTTTCATATGGATTGAAGCTTGGGGGGCATGTACCTTGAATTGAGTCACCATGCTTACTTTTTCAAGCATAGTTTGTTTCTGTTTCAACCTTGTGTAAACATGAAACCGGTTTCAAGCATAGTTTATCTTTGTTTCAAGCTTGTGTAAAAATGAAACCAACTTCAAGCAGAGTTTCTTGATTTCAAGCTTGTGTAAAAATGAAACCTTTCCCATTTTACCTCTTGTGATTGCCATTTTATCAGCCTGTTTTTGCTAGATAAGCCTTGGTTTTCTCACTCCATCGTCACTATCTGCTTGGCCGATCATATGCCTTCACTTGGTTGTTTTACCCGTTCCTGAGGAACCGCTGCAATGAGTGGTCTTGTTAGCCAGCCTCTTAACCTTTATCTTGTTTTGATCAGTTCCACCATTGTCGGAACCAGTTGCTTCCCTTTATACCACTTGTTCCTCCAGGAGGAGTCATCTTTCAGCTCTTTTCTGATTCTCTAAACATGAAAAGATTGCCGAGTCCCTTGTCGTTTTCGATCTCGTTAAAGTGGATGCGAAATGACATCTACCCAGTATACGTTTACCCCTTTTCAGGCTGGGATAGATTACTTACGAAAAAGGAATACCTAGCCTATCGCGACTAGGGGGTTTTCTCAGACATAGTTTTCTACCTTTTCGGGTCTGAGGAACTGTTTACGAAAAGGGACCATTGGAGTTTACTTTTCTGCTGTCTTTTCAAACTCTCTAAACATGAAAAGCTGTCAAGTTCTTCCTTTTCCAGACTCGTTAAATCCTGATGACATCGGATTCAGTCGTAATGACGATATTCGAGTTTCTCCTTCCTAGGGCTCGTTAAATGTACTAGGATGGATTCGTTTGAAGGACAGACTTATATGACAAGCATATGGTATCCTCTTCAAACTTGTGTAAAAATAAAGAGGTACTTGCCAAAAATGGTGGGGAAAAAATGGAACCAGTATCATTGTCGTGTCGGCAGTATGTCGCTCTTGAACATGGCACTTGTCTGCATTCGTGTCGGGCTGGGGACATCTCATCTGGTTTTTCACTTGCCTCCGTGGGTTTGGGTGATCTCTTTTTACCTCTCTTCTTCTCTTTGCCTTGTCATGAACCTTGATCTTTTGATGTCAAATACTGCCAAACTCACTGTCATGCCGCCATATGTTCAAGAGAAGTTGACCTCTGCAAATTTCAACCTTCCTTTGATTCTCATCTGATCTTGATTCACAAAGACATTATGTTCCTCTGTCTCACATCGATGATGTGGGAAACACTATGGCCCACCTTTGATCAAGGTCACTTCCTGTCGACTTCAGCTCATTATCCAGGAAGTTGATCTAGAGACTCCTTTCTGGTACCTTGGAGCCTGCATGCCTCAATGGCAGGTTCTTCGCGTTCGACGTGAGGTTTTTATTATTGGCCTCCAATCGAGTGATTCTACGGGGGTTTGATGCCAGCTCATCGATTCACATGTCGTAGATTGTACCTATAGTACCTTGAGGGCCATTGTCATCATTGGTGGTACCTCTCGCATCTGTTAACAACTTTCATCACTGGCTGGTAATGAGACCATGTTCTTGCATGTTCGACTTCAGCTCACATATTCGCATGCTTGAACTTGTACTTTGTTTGGGTCGAGATGGAGTGCAAGACCCTGGATTCCTGTCTGTTATAATCCAGGCTACAATTTTTTGGATTCTTATGATTAGTTACATGACTCACTGATTGGATGGCTACGACCATACCTGAGTCTATTTATCGTTCCTCACTGGATGGCTGCGTCCATACCTTGGATCTAGATTATTGTATACTCTGTTATGGATGGTTGCACCCATACCAAATATATATAATGTATCTGAAATATCAATTGTATTTCTCTACTTAGGTTTTCCGACGGTGGTGTTTTCAGTTGGACACGTTCTCGTAAAGCATTTCACCCCTCTCTCTCTTTCAGGCCTCATGCTTTAGGGGGCATCTTTTACACAACAATTTGTCACCGTCCCTGCGATTCCCCATCCCGAACATTTGAGGGCTTATTCCGTGACCTGTGAGCAGTGACATAACTTGAAAACACTTTCATGGCATTCCCCTGAACATGTACTTTTATTGCCCTGAAGACAACTCCTTGTGAAAAACCATAAAAATAGCCTTTTCATCCTTGGCGCGACTAGCCTGTGTTATACCCACGCCAATGGGGGAAATTCTTCAAAGAGGGCGCGCCAATTGGCGCTCTGTCTCAGATTCACACTCGTGCCAGGCTTAATAAAGGGTGTTTTTAAAAAATAAATGGCGGAAGATTGACTTTAACCAACTCCTGAACTAGTCTCTAAATTGATTTGGAACGTTTGGCTCCGGATTTCCATGTAGAGGAAGTAGTTTTCCACCTCCCATGGAAGCTTCCTTGAGGATAGGGCCAATCCCATGATTGTAGGGATCCCAACTCCCCTTCCTCCATCTATATAAGCTTGTTGTTTCCCTTTGCAAGCTAGTCTCCAAGAGTCTCCAAGAGTCTCCAAGAGCCTTCATAGCCTAAAGAATGTTGTGAGAGCTTTGATAGTCCTCATAGTGCCAAATACATAGCAAGGAGATTGATGATCGAAGAGAGAGGCTTGTCCCTATTCCCAACAAGCTTTACCGAGACGTATTCCGTTGACGACCCGCCGAAGGAGGATTTCAGCGTCAAAGCCAGGTTGTATCATCCTTTGTTTCATTAATAATAAGCGACTAAGATTATAGTTCCACTCATATTGTTCATGCTTGTTTATGAGTTTTGTCCTCTCTGACTGACACATAATTGCAATTATATGGTTTTACGCTTATATGTTGGTCGTGTTTCTTGTACGTGCAGGTGTTTGATCGTGTCAAGTGGTGGAATTGTGACCTGTCGGAGCAAGGGATCGAGAGCACTGTCCTCCTCGCAACGACAACAGCGTTGGACCTGAGGTAGGCCTTCTATCGCACTTTGATTTTTGCAATTAGGAACTTGCGTTGTAGCATGTTTGATTGTTGCTATACCCAATCTGGGCTAGTAGGGATCGCCTCTATCTGCAGAGGGGATTTACCTCCAGTGGAGTGGCCAATTTTTTGTGGAGGTAAATCCCCTCTCCGGACAGAGGTGATCCCTACTAGCCCAGATCGGGTCTAGCAACAATCGTATCACGCTAAGGCACAGGTTCCTAATTACAATAAACCAACTTGCGAAGAAGGCCTACCTCAAGTCCAACGCTGTTGTTCATAGAGAAGATGGTGCTCCCGTTTCCTTGCTCCAGCAGATCACAATCCTATCGCTCGCCGCGATCGAACACCTATACACACAAGAAACATGACAAACACAAGCATAAAACCTGATATATGTAATTATGTATCAGTCAGAGAAGACACAACTCATGATCATAATGAACAATACGAGTGGAACCATAACCAATAGTCGCTTATCATTAATTCATACAAAAGAAAATACAACCAAGCTCTGACGCTGAACCTTCCTTCGGTGTGTCGTCAGCGGAATACGTCTCGGTAAAGCTTGTCGAGAATAGGGACAAGCCTCTCTCTTCGATCGTCAATCTCCTTGCTGTAGATTTGGCACTATGAGGACTATCAAAGCTCTTGCAGCATTCTTTAGGCTATGAAGGCTCCTGGAGATTCTTGGAGACTCTTGGAGACTCTTGGAGACTAGCTTGAAAAGGAAAATGACAAGCTTATATAGATGGTGGAAGAGGAGTTGGGATCCCTACAATCATGGGATTGGCCCTATCCTCAAGGAAGCTTCCATGAGAGGTGGCAAAATACTTCCTCTACATGGAAATCTGGAGCCAAACGTCCCAACTCAATTTAGAGACCATTTCAGGAGTTGGTTGGAGTCAATCTTCTACCATTTATTTTTTTTAAATACCCTTTATTAAGCCTGGCGCGAGTGCGACTCTGAGACAGAGCGCTAATTGGCGCGCCGTCTTTGAAGAATTTCCCCCATTGGCGTGGGTATAACATAGGCTAGTCGTGCCAAGGATGAAAAGGCTATTTTTAGGGTTTTTCACAAGGAGATGTCTTCAGGGGAATGAAAGTACATGTTTAGGGGAATGCCATGAAAGTGTCTTCAGATCATGTCACTGCTCACAGGTCACGGAATAATCCCTCCAATGTGCGGGATAGGGAATTGCAAGGACGGTGACAAATTTCTGTGTAAAAGATGCCCCCTAAAGCATGAGGCTCGAAAGAGAGAGAGGGGTGAAATGCTTTACGAGAACGTGTCCAACTGAAAACACAACCGTCGGAAAACCTGCGTAGAGAAGTACAACTGATATCTCAGATACATGATGTATATGTGGTATGGGCGCATCCATCCATAACAGAGTATACAATAATGGAGACCCAAGGCATGGACGCAGCCATCCAATAAGGATCGATAAATAGACTCAGGTATGGTCGCATCCATCCAATCAGTGAGTCATGTAACTAATCATAATAATCCACAAAATCGCAGCCTGGATTCCAACTGACAAAATCCAGGGTCTTGCGCTCCATCTCGACCCGAACAAAGTACAAGTTCAAGCATGCAAATAAGTGAGCTGAAGTCGAACATGCAAGAACATCGCCTGATTACCAGCCAATGATGAAAGTTATTAACAGATGCGAGAGGTACCACCAATAATGAAAATGGTCCTCAAGGTACTATAGGTACAATCTACGCCATGTGAATCAGTGAGTTGGCATCGAACACCCGTAGAATCACTTGATCGGAGCCCAATGATGAGAACCTCACGTCGAACACGAAGAACCTGCCATTGAGGCATGCAGGCTCCAAGGTACCAGAAAGGAGTCTCTAGATCAGCTTCCTGGATAATGAGCTGAAGTCGACAGGAAGTGACCTTGATCGAAGGTGGGCCATAGTGTTTCCCACATCATCGACATGAGACAGAGGAACATAATGTCTTTGTGAATCAAGATCAGATGAGAATCAGAGGAAGGTTGAAATTTGTGCAGAGGTCAACTTCTATTGAACATATTGGCGGCATGACAGTGGATTTGGCAGTATTTGACATCAAAAGATCAAAGGTCATGATGACGAGGAAAAGAGTAGATGAGAGGTCAAAAGGGATCACCCAAACCCACGGAGGCAAGTGAAAAATGAGATGAGATGTCCCCAACCCGACACGAATGCAGACAAGTGCCATGTTCAAGAGCAACATACTGCCGACATGACAATGATTTTGGTTCCATTTTTTTCCACCATTTCTGGCGAGTACCTCTTTATTTTTACACAAGCTTGAAGAGGATACCATATGCTTGTCATATAAATTTGTCCTTCGGACGAATCCATCCTAGTACATTTAACGAGCCCTAGGAAGGAGGGACTCGAATAGCATCATCATGACTGAATCCGATGTCATCAGGGTTTAACGAGTCTGACAAAGGAAGAACTCGGCGTCTTTTCATATTTAGAGAGTTTTAAAAGACAACAGAAAAGTAAACTCCAAAGGTCCCTTTTCGTAAATAGTTCCTCAGACCCGAAAAGGTAGAAAACAATATCTGAGAAAACCTCCTAGTCGCGATAGGCTAGGGTATTCCTTTTTCATAAGTAATCTATCCCAGCCCGAAAAAGGGGTAAACGTATATTGGGTAGATGTCGTTTCGTGTCCACTTTAACGAGATCGAAAACGACAAGGGACTCGACAATCTTTTCATTTTTAGAGAGTCAGAAAAGAGTTGAAAGATGACTCCTCCTGGAGGAACGAGTGGTATAAGAGGTAGCAACTGGTTCCGGTAATGGTGGAACTGCTCAGAAAAAATAAAGGTTAAGAGGTTGGATAACAAGACCACTCATCGCAGCGGTTCCTCAGGAATGGGTAAGACAACCAAGTGAAGGCATATGATCGGCCAAGCAGATAGTGAAGATGGAATGAGAAAACCAAGGCTCATCTGGAAAAAACAGGCTGATAAAATGATAATCAAAAGAGGTAAAATGGGGATGGTTTCATTTTTACACAAGCTTGAAATCAGGAAACTCTGCTTGAAGTTGGTTTCATTTTTACACAAGCTTGAAACAAAGATAAACTATGCTTGAAACCAGTTTCATTTTTACTCAAGCTTTAAACGGAAACAAACTATGCTTGAAAAAGTTAAGCATGCCCCCAGCATGGTGACTCAATTTGAGGTACATGCCCCCCAAGCTTTAGTCCATATGAAAGGCAGATGGAGTGAAGGTTCAAGTTACGAGATCAAGAGGAAGACTCGACTGGGATTTTACGATATCTAAACAAAGACTCGAATTGAACAGGAACGTGTTTCATTATTTTAACGAGGTTGACACATTAAAAGAACTATCCTCAGGACACCTTGTGTCATGGTTTAAGGAGCTTGACACAAGACAAGGAACTCTTCTCTGACAACCTTGTTTCATTTTTTAAGGAGCTTGACACAAGACAAGGAACTCTGCTCCAACGGTCTTGTTTCATTTTTAAGGAGCTTGACACAAGAAAATGAACTATGCTCTGGTCGACCTCATCATAATGAACAAGAAGTCATGGCTTCCAAGAGTTCCACTCCCGATGGAAGGAAAACATCCTGGAAGTCAGGACCCAATGCCCCCAGCACTTGATGCACAATGACACTATCACTGAGTACAGGCATGGGGTAGGTAGCCACATAGTTGACCTGCGGTGGGGCAGATACAATGGGTGGATAAAAACTAGGAAGGGGTGATGGCAGGCTAGCTGCCATATCAGGACCAAAGAACGAAAGTTGATCAATGGTCACGATCCGTCCTTCATGTGGAAAACAGACCACATGAAAAAGGGAGGAGACAAGCGCTCCCATGGCATAGGTGTAATCGCGCCCCAAAAGCAGATTGAAATCCAAAGGGCCTGGAACAACCATCACGTCCATATGGACGGTTTTACCTCCCAAGGTAATAGGTAACCTTGGAAGGATCCCTAACGGTTGACTATTTCTTCTGTTAAACGCCAACAGATTCTGTGTAACAGGCACAAGCGGCGGCGAGCCAAAAGCTTGCCAAGTAGTTGAGGATAGAATACTAACAAACGCGCCTTCATCTATAATGGTGTTGGGTACGACCAGACCAAAAGCCTGTACTGTGATCTCGAAATGCACATAAGACAGAAGGCAGTATCCTGCAAATCGACTCCAATCAAAGGAAGCGACCAAACTACTCGGAGGGGCTACCATCGAACTGAGATGGTCTTCCCCTGGTGTTACGGAAGAAGAAGGAGCATCCTCCACGGCCTCCATCTCGAAGGTAGGAGGAGTATCCTCCGGGAGCTCCATCACGGGAGGCGGAGGAGTAGCTTCTTGAGGGATAGGGACAGGAGAATCCTTCTCCGAGTCCGAAGAATCTAAAGAAACCAGAAGAACCTAAGGGATGTGAGGTCCACTCTCAATGGAAAAGACCTGGTGCACTGCAAACGGGGCCAGCTCAACCGATCCCACGACCAATGGTTGGTCAGGAACGGATTCCTGAATTTGAATTTCCGAGGGAGCGGGATCGACCAAGGATGACTCTTGACCAATCGTAGGATCAGCTGGTGGAGGACTCAAAGAAATCCGATTATAACCAGCTGGAAGGCATGGTGTAGAATCGGTCAAGTTGTCCAAAACTCACTTGGCTTCATCCATATATGGACAAAGGTGAATGGCATGGTGCCCTTCACACAAATTACAAGGATTGGTAATCTTACCCTGCTTCTTAGGAGCCTTACCAGCACTAGCTGAAGACGTGCTCCCAACTTGACTCCTGGAAATCAAAGGCAACAGCGGACGACCGCTGGACCATTCTTCAAGCACCTTGGGAATGCCAGGGTAGTCTCGAAGAAGATGGTCTCCCGTGCACAACATGCAAGGGAACTTGAATTTCCGTGGAGGGTTGGGAGGTTCATCAAGAGGAGGTGTTTCAGAAGCAATAGCTGCAGCCTTAGCCTCTCGCTTTTCAGACTTCTTCTTCTTTGTCTTCTTCTTCTTCTTCTTCTTAGCCACCTGGTTAATCAAATCCAGACTTTCACCAGGCGAAGTAGAAGAGGAGGACATAGAAACAGACGAAGAAGGGGAGAGGTCCACCTTAGAATCAACATGACGTTGCTCAGGCGGAGGAACTGATTGAACAATAGCCGAGACATTCGGGACCACAGAGGTTGAAAACAACCAAACAGGAAACCCAACAGTTAACCCAGGAAGGGACAATGTTGCCATATAAGGAGCACCAACATTCCCAAAAGGAGGAAAATGACCAGGATTCCCATTGGAGGGGATTCCTTGGTTGGTGAACTCTGGAAAAGTTGCCATCAACAACTCCAAACCGCACACGGGCTAAAAACCAAGGCACACAATAAAACAGTCAACAAGCAAATTCTAACAAGGTGTGTGATCGCAGGTGATTTATTTTACCACATTGAAACTTAGAAACTTCACCGTTTCATGTTTTAAGAGTCGAGAAACGGATGAAAGGTGACTCTATCTCTTTCAGTTTGGAAGCAAGCGTGAAAGGACAAGCGCTTGATGATCTTTTCAAATTTAAGGAGTCAGATAAGATCAAAATGACTGCTCGGGAATGCTAGGCAAAGGGTGTACCAAATAACCGTGAACTGCAATATACACCTTGGTTTCAAAATGAAAGAGAAATCAACCAAGGACTTAACGTACATGCAGGAAATCTCCCCGAATGCTGTGTCTGGTGTATCACGGGTATAGGGCGGCAGACTCGGCTTCCTACGGATAAAGGATAGAAACCTAGTGGGGTCTCCCTTTATATACACGATGGTACGGGGAGAAAAAATCCGTACTAGTGCTGTCTAAAGCCAAGAGGCGAACGAAAGCTACTAGGTTTAAAGACGCCGAAACAAGTCTCTAGCCTAGACCTCTAAATATTTCGTTAATGTTTCAATGCTGCCTTAGTGTAAATTGAATAAATTTTAATGTTTATCTTCAATTACGTTTCAGTTTTCAGGCCCTACCGAATGTCATCTGACAATCTCCTATATGCAGTTATATGAGAAAAGAAAACTTTTAATTTGATGAATGCTATCTAGTTAAGGGAAGAGCTTCAAAAAATGATGCAACAAACAACAATACTGAAAACGAAAATTTTTCCAAACTAGATGACTTTCACTATCCAAAAGTAATTCCAAACATTCAACGATGCGAATAATGCAATGTAATCTATGCAAAATCCTCTTTTTCGAAAACTATGCAATTGTAATCTATGCACAATTTCCTTTTCCTTTTCAAATTATAAGAATGCACTCAATGCATTTTTCGATGAAATGAGAATCTACTTAATGCATGTTTTTAATGAAGGAGAATGCACTCAAAGCGACCTTTAGCTTTCAATCATTAAAAAATGTAATCTAAGTTCAATGATAAATCTCAAAAAATACTTTCCGATGCAATGTGATCTAATGCATTTAAACGAAAAGAAAACTATGAGACGAAAACCAAAAGAACGCAAATCTTCTTAATGAAGGATGAAGGCAAAAGGGATGCAAAAAAAAACACTAAGAATGCAATCGTTGTTTTAAACACTTTGTAACGAAATTCCTCAAAAGGTGACAAAACACAAAGAGGAATTCCAAAGCATGAGATCAAAACAAGGCATTCATTCCCTTTTACATCAAGCAATAATGGAAAGGAGACATTTCAAACAATGAGCAATGTAATCTATGCTCATACAGTGAAAATACCGGAAGGGAAAGACACACTGGTGAAGGATTTAGGGAAAAAATCTCAATTTCCACACACCCTGAAATTGGCACGACTTTATCATTGACAACTAGCGCCAACGCCTGAAAATGAAAAAACAAAGAATTTCTCCCAACCAAGACCAGACTCACCACTTCAAGCAGAATCTCCAAGACTCAAATGAACCATGTAATCTAGGCTCAAAGCGAGACCAAGCAGAATTCGAATGAAGAAGAAGCCCATCACTCAAATAACGTAATAAAACGATAGACAACCACCAAACGAATGCAGAGAAGCAATCACAAAGTTGACTGAACAGATAGAAACCAAAAACTCCCAAGGGAGGCTCGATGCACAATAGCACCTAGATGCCCTAGGGCTAGAATGAAAAATCGATAGAAGAGGGAAAACAACCAAAGGATGAAGGTCGCGGTCAGTCAAACAAGGCTCCAGAACACTCAGGCAGTCGAAGAAATGAAACCAAAATCACATATCAAGCTCAAAAAGCTCAGAACAGAGCAAACCCTAGCACCTCACAGCATTGGCACGACTGTCAGGCTGAAACTAGCGCCATGACAGGATTGGCGCGGGTAGTAAACTATCAACTAGCGCCAATTGGCGCAATT